>CM062819.1:1677432088-1678167524 GCA_031772625.1 Pinus tabuliformis
TATGCCTTCGCCTTGGAGAAAATCCCACTGATGCAACCTCAGTGACACATAAACTCGACTTGCCTTCTTTCGACCTAGCCCACGCATCAGAGGTGGGTTGATCACCTGTCTAGGCAATGCTGGTCAACCTCGATTACTTTTACTGAGGCCCTTCTTTAGGTGGTTCGAGCGCCAGGAGAGGCGTTTTCCGAGTATCCATATGTGGGTATGGATTTCCCGAGGTGATCCGGATTTGGTGCTATCGGATGGCGAGCAGTGGGCGCCATTGGTAAACTCTTTGACCATATTACTGTTTACTGTTCTTATTTATAATGTTGCTGTGCTTTATTCTATCAAGATTTTTAATTGTACTCTTGGGTGCATGCAGATATTGGTCCTGTCCGTCCAGCAGTTCGTCCGCGATCGCCAGCTGCTGCCCCGGCAGTGGAGCCTGCTAGGAGAGTTGTTATCCGCGATCTTGACGATACTGAGACCCTTACAGCTGTGCAGGAGCAGGTTGAGAGCCTCACTCGTGGTCTTCCGGATGTACAGATTGACGAGTTACCTTTACAGCTGCAGCGGCATACTATTGGTGTGCCTAGACGATGGACTCGTCTCTTGCGCATGATCGCACAGGCCGTGACGTACTATCATGAGCACCACTAGGCTAGGGTGCCCCCTAACATCTTTTTGAGTTTTAGGTCATATGACCAATTTTGTCTTGGTTACAGAACATTATGTATGAACTATATAAACAGCTTATATATATTTTGATTTTCGAGTTTTATTCTGGTTGATTTGCGTGATCCATATGTACAATCTTTGATGATGTGTCCCTTTTATAAATGTTGCAAATGTCTATCTAACACATAGTTTGCTAATGAGTCAGTTAATGTGTTTAAGTTTCTTGAAATATGTTGATATTGAATTGAATCAAATCGTCTTTCCAAGATCTTAACCCTTAGGAACATGCGATAAATAGCTGGATTGCGAACATAATATATACCATTGAGTTGTAGTATTACGAGCTGTGAGTCTAGCCTGACAATTAGTCGACGTATGCCACGTGTGATGGCATCAGAGAGTAGTTCTATCAACGCGCTATACTCAGCGATGTTATTCGTTGATTGCCCAATACATACACCTCTGAAACTTACTAACTCGCCGCTTGGATCAAAAAATGGCCCAGGCTGCGGAGGATAGGTTCCGCGAACTACGACTCGCTCCGTTAGCATATCCAACACATGTCTCCATAAGGTTTGACATCTGCAACGAACGAAAAAGAGATCACTCGACCAGAACAAACACTTTAGCGAAAACAAAATACAACAAAAGCATACAGGTTACTATTTAAGCATAGTAACGCTTGAGGTACAACTCGTTGTGGGGCTGCGCCAGTGGAATTCCATCGTAATCCATTAACTCGTAGGCTCCTTTTGCTAACACCCTTTTAACAATATAGGGGCCCATCCATAAGGACTTGAATTTGCCTGCTCCCAATTTATCGGATTCTTTGGTCATAAAGCAAGACCAAATCACCTTCTGAGAAGACACGGGGTTTGACATTTTTGTCAAACTGAACCTGACTCGTTTCTTATGAGCTTCATTAGCCAAAGCGGCGTCACGACGGGTTTCATCCAACTGGATTAATTCCAAGAAACGAGCCTCTTCTTCTGAAGTTCCGGGGAGGAGGTCGATTGCGAGTTTAAGTGATGAAATTTCGCACTGGATTGGTAAGACAGCTTCCAGGCCATACACCAGTTGAAAAGGTGTGAACCCGGTTGCGTTCTTTACCGAGGTCCGGTAAGCCCACAAAGCTGAGTACAGGATTAGGTGCCATCTTCTTTTATGAACCCCGATCATCCTTTGCAACATACGCTTCAGGACCTTGTTGATTGCCTCAACTTGTCCGTTGGCTTGCGGATAATATGGGGTAGAGCTGTCGTGAGATAGCCCTAGCTTGGCAGCTAATTCGACCATCATGTGATTGCGAAAATGCGACCCATGATCTGTGACTATAGCCTGTGGTACGCCGAACCTGGCGACTACATGATTGAAAAAGAAAAGGGCAGCTGTTTCACCAGTGTTATCCAATGTAGGCATCGCCTCGGCCCATTTGGTAAAATAGTCAACAGCGACTATAATATACCCATGCCCCCCAGTCGAGGTGGGGTTACATTGCATGAAATCGATGCCCCACTTGGCGAAGGGCCCAACAGCAACTATCGGCTGTAAAGGTGTGGGTGGTCGTCTGTTTTTGTTATCAAAGATTTGACAAGCATGGCAACTTCTGACTGCGGTTATGCAATCTTTGAACATGGTTGGCCAGAAGTATCCTGCTCGTAAGATTCTTTGTGCTGTTGCATATCCAGACTGATGCCCCCCACACGCGCCTGAATGACAATCATTCAGGGCTTTTTTGGCCTCCTCATGGGTAAGGCACCTCCTCAGAACTGTATCGACACCACGACGGTAAAGTGTATCACCGACGATCATGTAGTCTTTTGCTTGGTATCGTATACGTTTTTGTTCAGAGTGAGAGGTGTTAGGCCTGAACTTTTGGGTTTGGAGATAAACTATGATATCCCCATACCACTCATCGCTTTACATATCAGAAACAAACTTTCGTCCACGATTGATTCTTCTGATGTTTCATCGTTGGACGATGATGGGAGATCGCATAATAATTCTGCGAAAACTAGGGCCTTCTTTGATTTGGATTTTACAAATTCCAGATCAAACTCTTGAAGGATCGCTATCCATTTTGAATATTTGCCCCCCAGCAACTGTCGTGACAGTATATAAGTCATGGGGTTGCAATCTGACAGGATGGTAGTTTTCCGAAAGAGGACATAATGTCGAAACCTTTGAATCGCTTGAACAACTGCAAGCGCTAGTTTTTCAACATAAGAATATTTACTTTCTATATCGTTAAGTTTTTACTTAAATAATAGATAGGATGTTCTATTCCATCGACTTCTTGAACTAAAACCATCGCAATGGTCGTATCCGCTGCAGCTAGATACAGGTTAAAATCTCTTTGATAGTCCGGGGCGTACATTAATGATGCTTCTACTAGACAGTTTTTTAGAGCATCAAAAGAAGCTTGCGCCACCTGGTCCCAGACAAAAGGTACATCCTTTTTCAATAGACGAGTATAACCCTTAGCAAGTTCTGCGTAATTTGGAATGAACCTCCTCAGAAAGTTTGCTTTCCCTTGGAGTTTCTGAATCTGAAGCAAATTTGAAGGTGGAGGCAAATTAATGATTGCCTGAACCTTGCAGGGGTCGAGACGAATCCCATCTTTAGAGACTACAAAGCCAAGTAAACGACCAGAACCGATGCAAAACACACATTTGTGCGGATTGAGTCTTATCTTGTAGTGTCGGCAACGTAGAAATATCGCTCTTAAATGCTGCGGATGATCAGTCCGCTTTCGCGAATGAGCTGGAAGATCGTCGAGATAAGGTTGAACAATGTTCTTGATGTCATGGAAGGCATAATTCATCGCCCTCTGAAACGTCACCCCTGCGTTCTTTAAACCAAAGGGTAATTTTCGATAAGCGAATGTGCCCCACGGAAAAATAAATGCAGTCTTTGACTGGTCCTGTGGGCGGATATTTATTTGATTATACCCAAAAAATCCATCCATAAATGAAAAGATTTCACATCTGGCGCATTCATCAATTATCTGGTCGATGAAGGGTGTAGGGTAGTTGTCCTTTGGACAAGCTTGGTTTACTCCCCTATAATCAACACACATCTAATCGTCCCTTGTTTTTTCATAACAGGGACAATATTCGATACCCAATCAGTTAGAGGAACCGGGTAGATGAATCCAGCATGGAGGAGTTTTTCAACTTCCGCCTTAATGGCAGCGGCTTTCTTCGGGTGCACCTGCCGAAGTCGTTGCCTTACTGGTTTGACATCAGGATACATTTTAATTTCATGTTCAACGATACTCGAGTCAATGCCTGGCATTTCATCATATGACCACGCAAAGACATCTCTAAATTCGCGAAAAAGAGCGTTATATATTTCCAGTTCTGAAGGGGAACAACCTTTGCCGACATAAATATTCTCTACAACATCTGTTTTAGTCGAGATATTTATGGCTATAGTCTCTTCAATATTGGATAAGTTTCGCTCGGAATCCACCGTGTTTACAGTATTTGTTAGGAATTCAAATACTGAAGGGTGATAAAGGTCACTTTGAGTATCTTCTTCATATTCCGGAAGAAGGGAACAATGGTGGTGATCATTCCATGGTGCCCCCTCAATCATCATTGATTGTAAGATTCCTTCGTCAGTCCCATGCACTTTCGACCAAGGATCTAATGGGGTTCCATATTCTCTAGACCTATCTACCCAAACGCTTGACGAGCGTTGATTTGGGCTCGCTTCCCATGCTTGAAACATTGATTGCTACAATATTTCTAAAGGGCTTGGGGGCAAAACCATTGAATGATCCATGTTGACCTTCGTGGAAGATATCATGTTGCAGGTTGCTACAAACGGTATATTTCCTATATAAATAGGAGGTGGTAGCGCGAAAGTTCCCATCAATGTGGGGTCTTTCAATAATCCTACTCCGATATCTTGGATTGAATGGTTGCTTTCATGGATCATGGGAATGCTTCCTGTAACTTGTGAACCATTAGGGAGGAAATTCTGTTGGTCGACGATCGTAATCCCTCCTTCAAACGGGAATGCGATCTTCCTAAAATAAGTCGACACGACAGCTGCCATGGCATAAATCCATGGTCTACCTAGTAGGATGTTATAGTCAAGATTTCCATCAATGACTTCTACATCAATTTTTACTGTCTTTCCTCCTAGTTCAACTTTCAAGTTATTAAGAATACCGTAAGGGGTATAAGTCCTTCCGTCGAAAGCTTTTAATGTCGTCGAAGACCGCGACAAGGTTGGAGATCCTAAAGTTTTCCAGCAAATCATTGACATAATACATGTCGAGGCTCCCTCATCAATTATCGTTCTGTGAACAGTTTTGTTGAGTGCTTTCACTTGAATAAGGAAAGCTAGCTGAGCTGGTAACTGAGGATCATATCCCTTGTGATCAAAGGATACTAGATTGGAATCCTTGGGATCAACCCCACCAATTGCCGATAACAATGCCTGCCTTTGGGTTGGACAATTTTGTAACACTTCAAGAGTCGACATAGCGGATGGCGATTGGGCCAAATCTTCCACTATATTATAATGTTGCGCCGCTCTGGCGCGAGGATTAAATGTCGACTTGTGTACTACACCCTTCGGCGGTTTTATTGTTAATTCAGGGATGGTGGGCGTTACAACTTCTGTCGAAGTTGTTGTCGAACTACTTGGTTGATCTTTACCTTTTTCGTACGACACCTGAGGATTCCCATAATCTTTGTTCCTTGTCGAAATCAAAGCATCATTCTGCTGTTTCGAAACCGACAACATTAGGACTTGCGACGGGGAAGCATTTCCACTATCAACCAGATTTTGACCTGGGTTGGGAAATGGATCAGTTAACACAGCTGAGGTTTGGGAACTTTTAAAGAACCTCTTTAACTCAGCTTTGAATGGGCAATTCTTTGTGTAATGATCCTCATCATCACATATTTGACATGGATAATTTTGTTTCCCTTTTCCAGGAGGGTTTGAAGAAGTTTTTTGAGGGGATGACTCACCCTGTTTCTTCTTCTTCCCTTTGTTTTGCTTCTTCTTGCTTCCTGGTTGATTGGAATTTTTGCCTTTATCCGCAGATATGGCATTTATTTCCGAA
This sequence comes from Pinus tabuliformis, assembly GCA_031772625.1. Lineage (NCBI taxonomy): Eukaryota > Viridiplantae > Streptophyta > Pinopsida > Pinales > Pinaceae > Pinus > Pinus tabuliformis. The sequence goes on from CM062819.1 coordinate 1,677,437,838, forward strand.
GCAAGAATTTCTTGATTTGCTTTTTGATTCGAAGTCTTACGGGCTTTCTTATTCGAATCCCTTGTCGACTTTGCGTTTGCAGTGCCAATCACACCGTCACCGGCATGAGAGTCACTATTTGATCCAGGAGGAGGAGGGATTGAAAATTCTGGTCTGGGGGCGTCAGGTATCTTATCATAGAGCGTGCCAGACTGAGTATACACTAAGTCTAAATACTGGGCACGAGCAATAACCTGCTCCTCTGTCACGACCCCTCCCTTGGCCACATCTTCTGTTATAGCAGGAAGAAGCGACTTTATAAACCACTCAGCTAATAGCTGATCTGGAACATAAGTCTTTACCATTCTGCGACGACGATGCCACTCATGTATATGATCGGATATATGTGTGGCCGTTGTCTGCTTGAAATTGGTTAAGATCTCTGTTCCAGTTTCATACCTTATAGGTAACTGAAAGTGGGTTAAGAAAGTCGTGGCTAGGGAACTGAAATTGTCGAAAGAGGCTCTAGGTAATTCAATATACCATTTAGCCGCCGGACCTGTCAATGTCCTCTGAAAAAGGCGAAGTCTTATTGAATCATCATTCAAGGTGTTCGACGAACACCACAGATGAAAAGTCATCACATGATTCGACGGGTCTTCGCCAGGATTCCCATTGAATTTAGAAATGTCCGAAGGAAGCTTGTGAGGAATCGCTGGCCACCAATGGGCATAGGCGATTGGATCGTTCGTCAATCGATGTAAATCTGGTAATTCTAGAGTTGCCACGAACGGCAACTGTTGATTCAGGTTTGGCGAGGCGTACCCAAGATACGATGGAATCGCTTGAGCAGTAGGCCTTTGCATACCAGCATAATGCAATTGATGCTGGTATGACTAATACGGCTGGTGGACTTGACCACTGTAAAGTGGTTGATTTAACCCGTTCTGAATATAGGGTTGTCCACTATTCGCAAAGATCTGTTGCTCAGATCCTTGGTACACCTGCTGGAACTGTGGTTGTTGGTACTGCACCATCCATGGCTGTGAAGCCATGTTTTGCTGTGCTATACTAACCGACGGACCAAGATGCGGGGTTATTACACCCGTTTGTACCTGTGTCGTCCCGGCAGTTGGCGATTGTGGTTGTGTTGCAGGGTCAAGGGGCTGTTGCATTACAACCTGGGGTTGACATACAACAGGCATCGATTGAACTTGCGACACGGTTACGATAGCTGGCGTCGTCGGGATGCTAGACATAGGTACACATTGTTGCATAGAATACACAACTCTTGGCTGTTGGGGTAACATAGGTACCCAACCACTTGTCGTAATTTCAATCAAACCTGAATGCTGTTGAAAACTTCCGTATGGGTATCCTCCCGGAGGGGGTAATGAAAGAGCATATTGCCCCCCATACGGTAACAATCCGGAGCTCAAGGGTATGGATTGCCTTTGAGGACTGGATGGCCCAAATTGACCTCCATAGGGATCAATTTGTCTAGTTTCAACATAAGAATTACCGGGTATCATACCGGAAGAACAAACTGGAACAGACCAAGCTGTCGTAATAGTCCCTGGGTGGACTCCTTCTAGTTGTTGAGAGCTAGTTGGGACAGCTGGTATGCCGGCGAACATAGTAGGAGTGGCGGCAGGGGGTTCTGCCATCGCTGTGTCATTTGACACAGTCCTAGATGTCGACGGTTTCTCAGACATTTTAAGTCTATCCAATAAACTGCCCAGCGATTCTACAGGAACCTCCACTGGTGATGGACAAAACTTCTGATGCAGAAGGAACTACTCCAAAATGAGTTGGAGTATTTGCTTGCGGGTCCTCTACGATTTCCTCTATTGCAATCAGACCAGGAGGAAGAGGAAGACCGTCAGGTCCGTAATAGATTTCTGGTGCCGAAGAAGGGGTTGTTTCGACAACGACAGTTGTTTGAGCAACAAGACTCTGTGGACCGGTTACAGATGGAACTGGTTCAGTTATGCAAGTACTTGTTCTTAGACCAGGATCAGTGCTATTGTCCCTCTGTGGCTGTTGAACTTCTTCAATAGAGGCAGGGATTCCAGAAATACTTGGAGTGACCGGGATCTCTGATGTTGTTGGAACTGTTGTTCTAACTTTAATGGGAGATTTTGACCCGGTCAAGCGAGTTTGCTTCGTCCGTACTACTTTCGATTCCGGAGACAAAGACGGTTGACTCGCAAGCCTCCGCGAATGACGGGGTTTCAATTGACTTTCCTCCACGGTTGCGGATTATTCAATCAACTAAAATACAAAAAGGGGAATTATGTTTCCGTATTGAATGAATTTTATTAGACGCTTTTAGACACAACTTGCTTTTTCAGTTTTAAAGAGTCGAGAAAAAGCTAAAGATGACTCTAGTCTCCTTCAATGTTTTAACGAGCCCGAAGTGACAAATGCTCGGTTGGACTTTTTCAGTTATAGAGTTTGAAAAAGGCCAAAAGAAACTGCTCTGGAGATCTAGGCAGAGGGTGTGCCAAACCTTTCGCGAAACCATAGAATACGTTTTACGGTACAGGTGGTCGATCTTCGTGAATGCTGTGTTCACTGCATCGCGATCAGTAGGGCAGCCGACACGGCTTCCTAAGGATAAAGGATAAATGCCTATAGGGGTCTCCCAATATACGCAACGGTACGCGGGAGCACAAGTCCGTATTAGTGCTATCGCCCCTCAGGAGGAATCACCCACCTTCGTAGAGATCGACAGTCACTATGTTTAACGACGTCGGAACACGTCTCTACCTAGACCTCTACTGTGAGCGTTATGTTACAAAGCGTTGTTAGGTTCATTCAATATATTTTAAGTTGATCTTGTTTAGCAGTTTGTCTTTCAGGATCACCACGAGATGTATTGGCACAAATTCCTAAATGCAGTTTAAGATGATAAGCAAGCTTTATAATCTTTTAACTTTGAAAATCCTAACTACTGAGGGAAAAGAAAGACATCATCTTTTCACACAGATCACAAAGCACACACTAATGCACTTTCTCCTAGATCAATCATGCAAACTCATCAAAAATGCAAATGCAAAATGCAGGTATTTCTTTTCTCTTTCTTAATGTTGGCGTAATGCAAAAAGAAAGCTGTTGTATAATTTTGAATTCAATTTCAAGTGAAAGCAAACAAGCTTGTCCAAAATCAAAAGACACCTTAAGATTTACTTGTTTCGACACTAGAAATATATAAACTCAAACCAAATGACGAAAGCAAAAGCTCAATCAGCTATGAACAGCAAACAAACTAACTCTTAAGATCAAAACGACACTTTATCACAGGTCTAGATCTAAGAGGTCACAGCAAGACTAGTTCACTTTTGTTATGGGAAACTGTAAATGTACAAGAAATACACAAAGAACAAACACAGTTTCTTTATACAACCGAGGCGGAATAGTGACAAGGAAAGTTGGTTTCAGATAGGCACACTGACTGGTAACAAACAGCAAAAACAGGAGTGAAAACAAGGCAAGAAACAGCAGGAAACCCCAGCAGCACAAGGCAGGACTGGTCCAGCGCAGGTGGAACACTGCCTGTTTGACCTTCAGCGCAGGTAGCCCCTTCGGGAACTGCGCTGAAATGCAGACAGCCTTTGTACAGCCTGCACTGAAGAACGAAACTTTCGTTTCTGGTGGTTTCCGGGTCACAGATTGCTAAAAAATTCACAGTTTTTGCTCAAATCAGAAGCTATCAGTCAAGGACACACTAAGGGATGAAAAGGAGGATGAAAAGCTATCACTAAGAGCTTATTAGAGTCCTTGTGGATCAGCTCTTCAAATCATAAACTTGCCCAGAAACTGAGCTAGAGTAGCTGCCCTCTACTTTGCATTTGAAAGATTCAAACACAGTTCGATTCGGTACTCCCTTTGTTTATGAAATGAATAGCAAAAACACAAACAACCAACAAGATACGATCCCCAGTGGAGTCGCCAATTTGTTGTTGGGAAAAGTATCCAATACGGAATGACCCTATCCCACTCTAAGGGTGATAGTACCTCAGCAACAACTGAATACAAAGCTATTCAAGATTACTTCTTTATGAGATGTAAGAGAGAGGAGGAAGAGATCCACTAACCGTTATCTTCCGCTAATGATTGATCCAATCTTCCCTCTTTGCTGCTTGCTCCCAGCTCCTTGCTCTTTCACTGGCCCAGCTACACAAAGATCCTGCAAAAGCACAAGAAAGGGAAACTACAAGAAGCATACATCCATAACTGATTCAAGGATTAGAATAAATCAAATATACAAGCATCAATTCGCCATAGAGACACATGCATATAGAAGAACCTCAAATGCTTTATTAATGGAAGAAGTAAAGTTCTGAGAATGTTTCGACCATAAGAGGCCCAATCCAGCAACACCTCCCAGCAGAAAGAAATCTCCTCTTCACCTCCTTCAAAGCAATCACCCAATAGTTCTATGCACAAACCAACAGCACTTCCTTACATTCACAAGATTCCAGCCTCCATAGACCTCATGAGAGAGCTCTATATATAGGAGATTTGGAGAAAGGATGAGTCAGCTTGAGTTTGGCATGAAGTTTACTAGTGTCCTCTCCCACTTCAGTTATACTTCAGTTCTTGAGTCCACTTGGAGTTTCTTGCTTCCACTTGGAGATCTAGATCCTCTTACTCATCACAAGGCGAATTCCCTGATCCAAGTGTCATTTTGGAAGCTTCCTGGGCATTTGACACCTTGCAGAATGACTGTGCCACTTGGCCAATCTCGCCCAGCGCAGGTAGCCTTCATTAGATTTGACATTCAGCGCAGGTACAGAGTGGAGCAGTTGACATTCAGCGCAGATGCTCAGTGGAGCAGTTGACATGATCCATAATTAGCTTGTTTTTGAGTGTTTTCAGGTGGAGAACTGATTTTCAGTGCTGTGGTTTGTTGACCTTGTTCCTCTAGGGGTAGGAACAACATGTTTAGGGACTTTGGATCCCTTAGATTATCGACATTTCATGCTTCATGCTGTAAGGCACAAAAATGTCTATAACACTTATAGCATCCAATAAACAATCCCCTTTTCTCACCCAATTTAACAATAAACATTTTGTTTGACCTCCTTGATGTATTACAACACCTCTAGGATGTTGATGATAAAAATTTAGTAGTATAGAGACCTCGCAAATTTTCCCGTAGATGCCTTTGTCAATTATTTTCTATGTTGTTCTCTACAACTTAGGGTTTATATTTCCAATGTTTTGTTTCTAGCAAGTTTGCTTCTTCATTCATTGCAAGTAGCATAGATGTGCATGTCATATCCTTTTCTGTAATTCACTTCTGTAATTATACTTTCTTGTAGCATAGCATAGTTCAACAACTTAACTTGGTCTCTATGCATCTAACCTTCACTCTAGTATCTCCCATGTATATGAGAATTACGACAAGAATAAGATAGTGTCTACTACACATACAATTCTGACCCCTCTTAAGTTTGTATGAACCCCGGGTTGAAGTAAAGTTGATATCCTTAGGGGTTACAACATTGTTGTTGCAATACTGAGGGCCATCAAAGGTCACTAGATGTTAGACCTTGACGTAATCCCAATTACCAACTCCTTGCAATACCTGACATCCTAGTGCCCATAACAAAAATTATCTGCTATGAAATTTACCATTTATTGGGTTGTTTATTGACAAATCAAGTTTATTATTAGGTCAGGTTCCCCTTGTAGTAACTCTTGATACATGAACGAACCACGATCCCTGTGCCAATGATGGACTGACAAGTAACACAAATATTCAAAGTTGTCAGAGTTGTCAAATGACATAGGATTTCCTTCAATATAAAACATGTGTGTTGAGTGAATCAAAGGCAGATGGAACCCAAAGATATGTGGGAGCTAAGCTCCAACCTAGTCTAGATGTCACACATATTCCAATGACCAATCACCATTGATTAGGTTGGTTCCTTTGATAAAAAAATGCTTGTCAATTATGCCCCCCCTTTCCTTGTGTCAAGGGTTAATAGGAAGGAGGGGGGGGGGGGGGGGTGTCTGGGATATGGATGCATGCCAAACCACCAATGGTTTTTGGTAAGTCGATCGATGGATGTGGTGCATCTCAGACCCCCCTATCCAAAGAAAAATATTGTTGGTAGGGAGGCATAATACAGATTGTTTCACAAAGTGGTTTTGATGTGGGTGACAACATGATAGTGCATGACAAATGATACAAGTGGATGACAATTAGATAGGGGACAAGTGGTAGTCCTGTCAGCACTGACATGGCAGGTGACTCAGCAACATCCCAAGGCACCTAACACGTGGTCATACATAAGGGTGACACTTCTCACCCATATATGGTGTTTTTGGGTGGCCAAGTGGGCCTTGATGACACATGGCACCACCTAGAAGGTGTCACATGGCATGATGGCATCAACATGATGATAACATGACATCAACAAAGGTTTTCCCTTTGACAATTAAGGGCATGGTTGTGTGACATGGTCCTATGAGTCAAGGAAATAAGCCCTCAAGGGAAAAAGTGATTGGATTCATGTCGTGTGGCCTTGATCCCATGAACAGAGTACATTAAAATTCAAAGCATAAATCATGGGTTCAACGTTGAATTTACCAGGGTTGATAACCCATGGTTATTAAATTACGTGGGTTAGTAAAATTCTCTTGTTATACTTATTTAAACTATTGCGCCATAAACCATAAACTATAAATACACGTTCAAGGTGAGGAAGTAAGTGTGTCACTAAGTTTTTTGTGTGTGAACTTGAATGAAATTGAAGATATTTGGCGTAGAGAACTAAAAGCTACATGGTCGAGTTTGCTTTCTTTGTGACAGAGCCAAATTTATTTTTTATCTTTTTTCGTTCGGATTAGATTATATTTGCATTATCTTTGAAGGACAAACAATAGAAGGAATGAAGGTTGAAGAGGATGCTCAGCCTATGTTGGGATTTTTGTTCAAGTTTGTCTGCTAAAATGAAGTTTACATAAAGTCTGGTTGTTTTTATAACTATATATGTATATAATGTTGAGCTTGTTGATGAAGTTTGCAATGTCAATTTCTGCTGACATAATATGTTGTGTTTCTGTTTGTTATTAAGATGTTGATACCAAATGAATAAGAATAAGGGTATTATTATAGAGATCATAATTGAACAAAGAAATATTCCTGCCTATTGAGGGTCATTATTAGTAATTGCAGAGATACATTAAGTTGCAGGTCAGAGAACCAAGTTGTAGAGGTTGGAGTTAAGGTTGCAGATTGCTAAGATCAAAAGAGTGAACAATATTGCTAAAGAAGGACATTTTGTATCAAAATGTTGAAGGATTTCCTTTGATGACTAAATGAATGGATCTAGTCTAAAAATGTTATGAAAGGGAGGTCCATGGTGTAACTATTAAGGGTTGGTGCTTACAAACAAATTTAAGAGGTTGGTTCCTCAAGTAGGTTGGTGCTTGCACATGAGGGAGTTGTTGCTTCCTCCAGCTTGGTGCCTATAAAATATTAGGGAGTTTGGTGCTTCCTTTAGGTTGGTGCCTATAAAATATTAGGGAGTTGGTGCTTCCTTCATGTTGGAGCTTGTAAATATCAAGGAGTTGGTGCTTCCTTCAAATGGGTGCTTGTAAATTTAGGGGATGGGTGTCTCCTTCTGGTTGCAGCCAGAAAAGTTGATGTAATAGTAGGTTGTATACAACAACAATATTTACACATAGTTTTTGTGGTTTTATCCCTTTATGGGTTTCCACGTACATCTGGTGTTTCTGTGTTGTTTACATGATTGATTGTAGTATGAATTGAAATATTAGATATTGTTAATAATTGTTAAAATTGGCCATACTATTGATTCACCCCTCCTCTCAATATTATCCTAGTTTCTAAGCCTTCTTCTAGCAATATAGAATTCCTCTATGCCTTTAAAGCTTTCGTCAACCCCTACTACTTAAAAAATATGGAATTTGGGTCCGTTGTTAAGAGGAATTATTCTATCTTATGCTCAATTACCTGAATCAACATCATCTTTTTTGTCCAATGGAAGCCCTTGGCCCAATTTCAAGAAGCTTGTTTTAAAGATGCCATATTGCTAGCAAATTGCTCCATGTAGGATGACAAGGCTAATGGTCATAGATGATGCCATATACCTGCCACTAATGAGTGATACTCCTCCTCTTCAAGCCAAGTGAGAAGAAAACATAAATGAATCCTTTTTGGGTCTTCCCTATCCGAAACATGTAAAATAATTGGTCAATGGTTGGAGAGTCCTCCATTCCCCACCATAGATTTGAATAATAGTCCCAAATCCATAAAATGTTCTAAAATAAATAAATAAATAAATAGTCCAGACATTTAGATGCCTCCGACCCTTTTCAGTGCCTATTCAACCAAGTTGGAGAAATCTTGGTTGACTCCACATCCACTAAGTGATCATTGATGATGAAGTAAAAAAAATGATGATCCAGATCCACATGAGGGTGACATCCCCAAACTTCCCTCGACCTTAGAGTAAAATTTAGGTCACCATACAATAGTGTAAGTATCTTCAAAAACACTTGCATCAAACAATCCTTCCCAGTACATATCTCTATCAACATAAGGACCATAAACATTAAGTAAAGAAAAATAATTGACTTAATTATTGAACAACGGTTTCACCAAGATTGTAGAAGGGAGGAAAGAGGAGGAAAGGGCTTTGCAATATCTACTCCAACCAATTATTAACCCTCTTGATAGTTTGTCCACATCTGAGTGGAAGTAAGTCCAATATTATTTGATACTTTCCAATAATTTATGAGCTTTGGCTTTGGCACACATGATCTCTTGGAGAATAAAGACATCCAGGCAATAAACATCCAACAAATGTTTGAGGGCAAGATTTTTGGGGGCTCCCTCTAACCCCCGCACATTGAAAGGGGATTATCATGGAGCAGCTTTGGTAAGGGCTTCATTTTCTCTAATGGCCCTAGTCATAGATGCTTGCTTTCCTCTCTTAATTTTCTGTCTTGATTTCTCCTTAACATTATGCAAATTTGACTTTCTACCCATTGGGTTTTGTGTAGGAATGCCCAAGGTGAGCCCTCTTGAAAATAGAGGGATATTAAAGGAAATTTCCTTAGCCTTAAAGAATAGCTTTTTATTCCATCTCAAGGCATTGGGGCCATAGGGGCAATAGGAGGGAGGGGAAGCCTTAATAAGGGGAGAAGGAGAATTAGGACCATAATAGATAGGGGAAGCATGCACAAATGCTTGAGGGGAGTCAGGGGGGACAAAAGGGGGATTCTAAGGAGGCCCCTTAGCCGAGGGAGGACATAGACAATAAGAAGGGAAAGAGGCACCAAAATAAATAAATAAAGGGAGGGGGGAAGGTTTTGCCAGTAAGGGGGGTACCTATCTTAGTTCCAGCTGATGAGAGAGGCTCTGCGTGATCCTCTACACATAATTCAGAATTAATTTTTGGCTTGGATGAGTCAACATATTTCTTCCTCAACTTGGATATGTCCTTACTGTGCCCAAGGTTGGAATGCCTAGAACAATATTTAAGTGTCTTATTCACAATATTGATGACATCTAAAGGGAAATTTCCAATAGTCAAGTGTCTTATTCACGACGTTGATGACATATAAAGGGAAATTTCCAATGGTTAACCCTATGGTGCCATGCCTTCCGTTCCATATGTAATTCCACCTTTGCTAACAAACCATGCCTAAAATTTATGTCCATGGGATACTTCTCAGGGTCAAATGAAATTGTCCAGGGCTTCAATAAAAATCCCACCATTCCCCAACTCCAATTTTGCTCCATAATAAGTGCACAATCCACCTCCGCCTTGAAGATAAAATTTAGTCATCTAGTCATCCATGAGCGTGTATGCACTATTGGATCATACTTTAAGAGTGGTCTCCATGAAAAGGATACCCATCGTTTTAGAGCAGAGACTAAAGAAATAATTACCTCAAAGCATCCCACCAATTTTTTACCTTCATACTCCATTATGTGCGAAAGGAAAATGTCCTTCCCCATTATCAGACTAATTGATTCACGTTTTTGCATAATACACCTATTTTTTTTGTGTGAGCGAAGGTAAGGTTCTAAAGTCTGAGAGTTCCCTACAACTTTGACTGTTGAAGACAAGTGTTGTAGGGGATGGATAGTTCGGGCAACAGGGGAGGGTGGTGAAGGCGAGGCCGAGGCAACCACAGGAAGAGAAAGGGGATCCATGAAGTTGACATGTGAGGTGCATCTTGCCACTTGTCATGAGTGAGGGTTTGTGTCAACCTACTTAGTGAAGAGCTTTCTCGTATAAAAGTCTGGAGCTTGTCAATATTCCTATTGCTGCTAAAAAATCCTACCGCATGAGGGACTCAACTTGTACTCAACGAGCTCCACTAGTTCTGCTTCCATATGGCACACATTTTCTAGATAATCCTTCTGATTTCATGCTCCTTTACAAGTTAAGGCCTTTTAGCCCAATAGATACAAAACCCAATAGATATTCACATCTTTTCCATAGACCTAAAGCCCCCGAAAAAAGCCTTAGAGCTCTTGTTTTACATTTTTATTTAATTAATTTAATTAAACAAATTGATAATATGTATTTTCCATTGTACCAATTCATAATACTTGATTCTAATTAATCTTTTGGTTTGAATATGTTTAATGGTTGTATATCTATGTTGTATTAAAAAAAAAGTGTATTCATCTATGTATATGTACATATCTAGATGTAAATGTTTATTACACATAAATACAATATATTAATTTTTAATTAGTTAAGACAAATGTTGACTTGCATAATTTATTTGAAAATGTAGATTTACACAATCCATCATATTAATATAGAAACTTCTAAAGTATCAAGTGTTGGATTTTTAAAATGTTCCCAATGTTTCAAGTGAACACTCTACCAATCGCACGGAAAAAATAACCTTGAAAAAATATATTGAAAAGAGATATCTATTGTGAAATATTTATATAATAACTAATGAAAAAGTAGCCATTTATAATAAAATTCTTAATTAATAATACATTGATTAACTATAGGAGAATACAATCATAAAAGATAATGTAAAATAAATTATAATAATAGTATACAATAATGATAATTCTATCATCATTTGAATTATACTTTATAATTATCCCCTCAATGAAGTGATATTAGAGGTGATCATTAAATAATCCCATCAATCATGTGGGTTTCTTGAATTAAGGGACAAATGGAAGGCGTGCAGACCTTATCCTCCACCTCCATCTTAATGCAAATGGGATTTTCCTATAATGAAATATTAGATACTTGTTTGATCACCAATTACCCCAGAATGGAAGTGAGTATTTCCATACTAAAGCTTACCATTTTTGCAACTAAAGTTCTTGGGAACTTTAGGAGAAAAATCACAACTTCTATTGGAATAACTAGAAGCATTACTTCACATCCCACTTATCCCTAGTGATAATGGAATGTATTATTCAATCTTCTCTCATTTTTTCTAAGATTTTTGGAAACCTTGGGAACCATTGAGTTTCTTGTCAAGGTATTGGGAACCACTTGCACTATGGTGGGAGTTATGCTAGCCTTAGCCATAGTATTCTTCTCTTCATTATTTTCTCTTCCTTGCTCTATTATAGGATGTTTGCTAGGATTTATTGCAATCTCATCCTTACCTCTCTTTCCCCCCCCACCTTAGTCACATGTTACCATTGTTGCTCTTCCTTGTCCTCTTTCTACTCCATGCCTCATCTTATTGCCATAATGTCAATCAATAGTAAATTAGCAGAAGCCCTAATAGGCAATCACAATTCCAATCAACCTACTAAGAGGGGTTGTCAAGAAAAGCCTAAACAAAAAGAACCTACTTAGTCAAAGCCCACCAAGGATTAATTAGAAATTAGACAATCTACATGTGCTATTATAAGGGGTTTCACGATAGTCGCAAAGATGAAGTGGAGGAATAGAAAAGGAAGGTCAAAGAAAGAAGGGCGCCACTTCTTTGTATGACATTAATGGAAAGTTAATTCCATGGATTCTGAATAGATGTTTTTCTAGAAATTTGGACACTAAATATTTTAAACAAATCAACTTCCACTAGCAAACTAAAATCATTGTGGCTCAACTGGTAGAGGATCAATATTCCAAACACATCAATTATCTAGATGTGTAGCTAATTAAGCAAGTGCTAAAGAGAAATGATGTCTAGATAACAAATACGAAGACATAATTAAGGAGTCATCAAATTATAAAACTTTGGGAGAAGGGAAATACAAATCCCCAATTCTCTAGTTCCAAGGATTCCTAACTCTCTAATTTTAAATTACACCACAAAATCCAACTAAGTCACCATTTAAATCAATTGATATTTTAATTATAAAACCAAGTTGTATGTTATTCACTCCTTAATCTTGCATCTCTTCTTTATTATATATAAGCATAACATAAACCATCATCATAATAAATATAAGAGTTACATCTCAATTTTTATTATAATTTTGTGAATACATAATTAGAAAATAAAAAATGTTTACTATGTTGAACCGAGGGCAATCACAATTATTTTTTAAAACTTTTATAATCATGATTCCCATGTGGTAGGTTATCAAGGAAACTTATTATATCATATCATGTATGTATATTATTAATAAAACGACTAAATTACTTTATACATGCTTTATTATATTTTATTTATTCTTTATCTTTTATAAAGATAATGTTTTTCCTCTATATTTATAATTTGTCCTTCATTTTATATATTTATTTTATAATTTATTATTATTAAATATATAATTTTACCTTTTAGTATATGATCGATCCTTTATTTTATAATTTATTATTATTAAATATATAATTTTATCTTTTATTTTATTTTTTTATTTTTTATTTTTTCAAAAGGTGGAAAAACCTATCAAACTCAGTTTGTCAAACCAACAGTGAGGACAGCCATCTCTGGCTGCTATCCGCGAATGTTAGTTTAACACATCACTGTTATCAAGGAAAACCACGCCACCTGAAATAACCCGCTGATGGTCCATAAGGGAGCAGGCTATCACTCCTGCCAGATGCCTCTGGGTCTTGGGCCGTTAACCTGTTTCCTTACGTCCGAGGAAGACGAGCTCTTAGCCAAGCAGAAGCAGTTTTAGGGCATACTCCAGGCCCAAATTTTATCTTTTATTATATGATCGATCCTTTATTTTATATATTTATTTTATAATTTATTATTATTAAATATATAATTTTATCTTTTATTATATGATCGATTTGATTAATGGTATTTTAATTTTAATAAACAATATTATTTTTTATTTTTCTCTTATTTCATTTTTTTTTTTTTTTGATATTTTTCAATGTTTCAAATCTATCATATTCTTTTTTTAAAGTAAATTTGATTTGCCATTTCACATTAATTAATCGATATTAATTTATTTTTTTCCTTTTTTGTGAAATTTGAGATAATCGCCCTTAATTAATTAATTTATTCATCCAAATCATTATTATACATGATTGTTTTAACCATTTATGTTATGAATATTTCATAAGAATTCTATCTTTCTAATATATTTTTTCAAATTTGCTTTTTCCTTATTCACACTTTCTATATATTTATCTCTTTTATTTTTATTTTTTTTAAGAAACAGGTAGCAATTTTTATAAACAAAACTGGAAACGAGCCAGGTCCCTTACAATCGAGATGATCTTTGTCTCAGAATTCTACAAAAATATAATCAGAGAGACCCTATTGCTACCATTTTTATTCCTATATACTTTTCTTCAATCAGATAGACTATATAATTTCCAGAAAACACCACAGATCTTTACTATTCGACAAAACATGAAAATAAGTAATTGTCTACTCGCAACCTCTAGGTGTTGTTTCCTCTTGGGCCACTTCAGATGGCTAGCCCAGTTCCGCGATCCCCGCAGCATCAGGCTCTAATGCTTGATTCGCAGTTGTTGCTCTTTCCTCCGCCATTGGAGTGGGAGCATCACACAACCCAAAGACCTCCTTCAACACACCAACGGTGATCGATTCTACTAACACTTCGATATTATCCACTTTGTATTTTAAGTTGACAATTCCAGTGTTCATGTGTTCCATAACTTTATGCATAACCTCCATATCTTTCCCTAAACTAGACAGGTGGGACAACACAACTGTCATTTGTTCCTGAATCTCCTTAATAATTTCCTTGCTTGACTTATCTATTAGCTTTGTCACACTCCCATTGTGCCCGAGTTCCTCTGCTCCATTTCCATTATCGTTGTTGCTCATAGAGGCCATCTTCTTCGCAATCCTTCCCTGCACGAGAATGATTCTATGTTTAAGCTGCATTACCCAGCTTCTATATATTACCGCCTGATCCTTTTCATGTGTGTCTCCAATCTTGTTAATGCTTAATGCCTTCCATATTTGCAACTCAACCATGACACTGTCTGCCATCCCTATCACCACCAAAATCCTTTTGCAATGAACCGCGGTGGTACTAAGGATGTATCCACCTAATTTCCCATTTATTAACCATCAAAAACAAATCCACTTGTCCTACGACATGGATGTCATTCTCCTACGCTCCCATCTCTTCTTAAATTCCCCAGCTACCATCGTTGACTCCTGAGGAGCTACTGTTGCTCCCTAGGGTATTATCATATCTAATAACAAGTTGCTCCTTGTTTATTCCTATGCTATACCTATAATCCATTAAGAGATTAATTAATTAATCTATTAAGGTACGTGAAATGTGACGCTTCCTTGATCGATGGTTAGAATTCCTTGCTCTAATACCACTCGGAGGTCTACGATGTGGTTGTTTTCTCTTTTGACATGAAAAAAATTATATTCCTCTAATTTAGTTAGAAGGTACATTATCCTTATGACCACAGGAGAGGGACTAGAGTCAATAAGGTTCTTGTTCCTGGAGAATTTATGCACTTTTGAATTATCACCATTGAGTCACTGACCATGATCAGTTTCCTTACGCCTTTATAGATACTAATATTGAGGCCTTGCCAAAGTGAGAGTGCTTTGGCTTGATTGTTCGAGGCTTTCCCGAGTCCCCAAGCAAACTTTATTTTAATTTTTTCTTTGAGGTTATAAATCACTCCTCCCACTCCTACCTTCCCATTTATCTCTTTTATATAAAGATAGTATTTTTTCTTTATTTTTATAATATGTCCTTTATTTTATATCTTTATTTTATAATTTATTATTATTAAATATATAATTTTATCTTTTATTATATGATTAATTTGATTAATAATATTTTTATTTTAATATAAAAAAAAAAAAATATATATATATATATATATATATATTATTTTTTATTTTTCTCTTATCTCATAATTTTTTTTTTTTTTTTTTTGGATAAATTTCAATGTTTTAAATCTATCATATTCTTTTTTCAAAGTAAATTTGAATTGCCATTTGAGATTAATTAAACACTATTAATTTATTTTTTCCCCTTTTAGCAGAATTTGAATTAATCACCCTTAATTAATTTATTTATTCATCCAAATCATTATTATAAATGATTTTTTAACCATTTATCTTAAGAATATTTTATAATAATTCTGGTTTTTTATTATATTGTTTCAAATTTATATTGTCCTCTATATATTCCATAAACTTCTATATGATTTATTCCAAATATTATATATAGGTGGAAAATTTATTCAAATTATTTTGAAAAAAACCAACATTAACACATAAAAATTTAATAAAACTATTATATATATATATATATAATATTCCAACAATAATAACGATTTAAAAATATATAATGTTCAAATAATAATTATTATTTAAAAAAAAGGTAAGCATAATGTAACAATAATACCAATATTATATTGAAAAAAAACCAACATTAACACATAAAAATTTAATAAAACTATTCAATATATATATATAATATTCCAACAATAATAATGATTTAAAAATATATATAATGTTCAAATAATAATTATTATTTAAAAAAATGGTAAGTATAATGTAACAATAATACCAATATTATAAAAACCAAAACCTTTAACTCTAATATAAAATTAGATTATTATTTAACTAAGCTGTAAAAGAGAATATACTCAGAATCTGGGTTATTCCTTTTTATATCTGAACTCATTCAAAAAAAACCTTATAATCAATTCCAAATAAAAGAAGATTAAAAATATATTTTAAAACTCTTTTAAAAAAATAGCAAAACAATCCTTTAAATAAAAGAAATGTATCTTATAATTATTAGGACATTAATAAACTAAAATAACGCATATTAATATTTTCTTTATTATTTTTAAACTAAACTAACATATATTAATTTTCTTTTAATTAAAAAAAAAATTCAAAAAAAAAAATCCCTCTAAACACTAAATAAATACTAAATATATCAACATAATTCCAATGAATCCTAAATACAATAATAATATATGAACATAATTCCAATGATGTTTAGTTCATGTAATCAACATTTCCAACAAAATAATGACTTGTACCATTTTAAAAATCTCGTTACTGTAATGCCAATTATTCATCTCACGCAAGTCGTCTATGATAATGACATACACTTTGCAATGTGCCGAAAGTAATGACTCCCTCTTATCTCTTCTGCCCCTAGTCATCCTTTTTCCAATATATTATATATTATCCCACTTCTATCACAAACTTGACACGTGTTCCCTCTTAGTAAACCTTGGAACCATTAATCATAAAATAATCTTTGTTGATTTGTTTTGATGAAACCTAAGACTTGGGGGTTGTATTTATATAACATTTGACTCAATCTCAACCAATGGGAACCTAACAGGTATGGAACTATGAGTAAGATGTGCTTCTTGTTTATGGCAGTCAATCTTATCAGTTCAATTACAATAAACATATCCAGCATAACCTCTCTCTGTGCTGTCAAGCAACCAAGTCCCCTGCAGGGAGATTTCATAACTGTCTAGGTCATTCATGATTAATCATTGTTAAGGCACCACTGGCCAATAGCCCTACAAGATAAGAAGATAAATCTTATTTTAGTTAAACATAGATAATGTTGGGGGCTGTGGCCTTATTTTATTTTTAAATAAACATGGGTAATGTTGGTGCATGGCCTTATTTTATTTCTAATTCAAGAAAATGCTTTGGTCACTAGATATTTTTGTAAACGTATAATGGGCCTAATTGGTGTTAGAGATAAGGCTATTTGGCCACCCTTCCAAGGAATATTCCCCATTTTCTCGTGTCATTGGATATATATATAGCTGAACCAATTAGCGGCGATGTCAAGCCAGATGACGTGGCATACCGACCACCAATCAGAGCCCGGCTTTTTATTTTCTTTAAATGAGGTTTTATCGTGGGGTGTTTGAGTTTTACTCGACTATTCTATTATAACGTCACCCCCACCATCCTAACATCTCCCTGTCTATCACTGAGATTTCGCCACGTATCGCCGCAGGTTTTGACAACAGTTTGCGTCGCTGGACACGTGTGAGGAGATGAATGGGCATGTGCGTATTGCAGCGGTAATCGATAAGCCACCACCGTGGCGGGGCCCGCCACTTTTGACTTTTTCGAAATTGCGCAGAAATATCTTTTGGCCGGCGCCGGGGTTAACTTAACCCCTGGTCTTCAACGCCTAGGGTTTATTATGCTTCACTCCTGGGGTTTCTTGCCTTTTGCTTCACTGCTCAGACTCCGGAACAAAGATAGCAATATCTCCATGCATTCAAGTATTTAGATTTGTTTACTTTTGACTTTTGGCCATGTTATCATGTGAAACCTAGTAACTCTCATTCACTAGCCTTTCTTACCTATTCTCCTGGCTATTCATTTTCATTCAAATTTCGTTTTGTTTTTTAATTGTATCTTTCTACGAGGTTGATTTTCCATGTTAGACATTGATATTTATTTAATGTGTAAAGGGAGATTTTGATGTTTTTAATTTATTAGTATAATTTTTTATTGAAATTATAATTTTAGATTTTTAATGTAAAAATAAATTCAATTTTATTTTGTAGTTGATATATACACTCCCATCAATTCTATCACTATTTTAGTTAGATTTTAGACAAAATATTGTCCATGTTCCTTTCTCTAAATTTGAGTGGGTAGAAAAGATCAAATTCCTAAAATGTTTTATATGTAGTTTTAGTCACTATGTTTTACTTGGCCTTTCAATGCTCACTTATACATTAAACAACTTTTCTTCTTTTATATCATGTTTTCTAAACATTTTTCTATATTAGAAATATATAGTCGACACAACTTCTTGTAGTGTGTTGCATTGAGGACTAGGTTCCTTCTCCTTAAGGTTGGAAGAAGGATTGAGACTCCCATTGGCCTTTAATGTGTAAAGGAAGATTTTGACATTTTTAATTTGTTAATATAAAAATTTTATTGAAATTATAATTTTAGATTTTTAATGTAAAAATAGATTCAATATCTTCAAGGCAATTTCATTTTGCCGTTTATATATACAATCTCATTAATTCTATCACTATTTTAGTTAGATTTTAGACAAAATATCTATTTATGTGGCTAGAAAAGATCGAATTCCTAAAATATTTTATATTACCTAGCCTTTCAATGCTTGCTTATACATTAAACAACTTTTTTCTTTTATACCATGTTTTCTAAAAAAATTTCTATATTAGAAATATATATCCACACAACTTCTTGTAGTGGGTTGCATTGTTCTCACCTTCATACAACAAATGTAAAATGGTCTTTAGTTTTTCCATGTTTTTCACACTTGTAAAATTTTAAATTTTATTTTATTAGTTGAAATTATTTGTATACCATTATTGTATTGTTTTTTCAAAGGTGGGAAAACTATCCTAACTCATTTGTCAAACCAAAGGACAACTATCTCTTGCTGCTAACGTTAGTGCAGGCTGACTCATCACTGCCACAAGGAATAACCCACTAGGGACAGATGCAGGCTGACTCATCACTGCCACATGTAATAATCGCCTAAGGGCAGACTCATCACTGTTTTTTCAAGGAAACGCCACCTTGAATAACCCGCTAGGGGCATACTTCCACTCTTACCAGATGCCTCTGAGTCTTGGCCTGTTAACTTGTTTCCTTACACCCGAGAAAAACGCCTTTGAGTCTTGGGTTGTTAACTTGTTTCCTTACATCCGAGAAAAACGAGCTCTTAACCAAGCAAAAGCAATTTTAGAACAGACTCCAGACTCATCCATTATTACATTATTATTTAGATTTTAGAGCATACTCCAAGCTCATCCATTATTACATTATTATTTGGTTTAAAGTGTTTTTTTAAATTTCTTTATTTCTAATATTTTTATATATAATTTTTATTTTTTTATATTCTATTTTTAAAATTATTTTATATTTATTTACTTACAATTTATCTTATTTCTAAAATTAATATTTTCAATATCTCCATTTTTTATTAAATATAATCGTATTTCAAAAACAAAAATATATATTGTTTTTTAATAAAAAATACCTAAACAATAATTTTTTAATGCCCAAACAACGCAGAAACAACTCATTGTCATTTTAGAGTTATAATAAAATACAAATTTAAAAATTATCACACTTTGAAATTCAATATAAAATTAAACGGTAAACTTTTTTCAATTGAAAAGTTTATTTACTTTTTAAAAAAATTACCTCAAAATTCAACTTTCTCCACGATGTTTTGTCTTATTATTTCATTTATCAATCATATACAAATTGTGAACACGAATCATATCAACTCCCAAATTATTGAGTTGTATTCATTGATTTTAATGCTGTCGTATTTTATTAAAAACGTCTTATCCCTTGATGAGATCAAAGTTTTAATCCAATGAAATTTAAATAAAAGTTTTGAGTTATAATAAAAGATATGAAATTTATAATAAGATTTAAAATTATTTAAAATTGGTAAATAGTTAATTTTTTAAATATAAAAAATAGATTGATATTGTTAAAACATACTTTACAATAAATGACTGATTCAAATCTCTCATATAAATGGTCCCACATATTTAACTTTAAAAGAAATAAAAAAAAAATAATAATAAAAAAAAACAAAAATTGAAATCATCATTTTACAATGTAGTTTTCTTTAAATAATAATAAAATATAAAACAATATTGATAAATAACCATTAATGATAACTATCTTTATCATTAATTGAAAATTAAATTATTATAGATTTTATTATTTAAAAAACCTCTAACTAATTATAAAAACAAAAAAAAAAATCTCCTGTAATACCAAAAATAAAAATAAAATTTCATATAATAGTTACATCACTGCATGCAATGAGTCTCGTAAGGACCAGAAATTACAACGCGGAGAAAATGGCTGCCACGTACGCGTGATAGGTAGCAAGCCTTTTTCGAGTGGTTGTGAAAGCGAAAGAAGTGACCAGGTATAAATAATTATAAAAACAAAAAAAAAATTGATATTTTGGGTAGTGTTATTCTGATGGATGAATTTGAGACAAGGTATACAAATAACTCCTTACGACATTTCATGGTCGGTAGACTTAGACGGAGTGGTTTGATTTTTGATGGGATTTTTTTGTAACATTCGTACATGGTGCATATGAGGTAGTTAAAAAAACACGTGTTGTTTAAAATTTTGAATTATGTTAGGGTTATAACAAAAATTTCTTAGAGCTTGAGATATGCGTTATAGCATAGTTTAATTATTGTTTTTTGTTCTTTTATTCATAAAATTTTGCATGAGATAGGTTTCGAAAAATCTTTGAGGGATATGTAAATTAAATAGTTCAAATTTATAATTTTAATAATTTTTTATTTTATTTTAAGTTAATTTTGATTATGTGAAAAAAAATTAAAAAATCAAAATTTTAAATTCCCATTTTGTTTTATAAACTATGTTAATAGAAAAATTTGAATAATACTATATTTTTAGTAATTTGATAAATTTGATTAAAGAGTAATTAAAAGTGGTAATGTAGAGATATGATAGTATATTAGATTCAAACTTGCATTTATTTATTTATGATAAAAAAATGTATTATAAAAAATAGATGATAAAAATTGATGCGGAGAAATCATTGTAGTTCAAATTAAGATAATAGTTGTGGAGAGTTCAATGCATAAAATGTAAAATTATGAACAATAAAACTCAAATAAATTTATGGATGAAATATCATCATAGTTTTAAAGATGTTTAAAAAAATAGTAAACTCTTTTCGGGTTGTATTAGTAGATTCAATATTACAAATTTCCATTGATATGGCTAAAGATTCTCAAATTAAAATAACATTGCAAAACTCATATTTAACTAGTAAAAGCAAAATGTGGATCAAATTTGATGTAAGATTAATAGTATTATTAGAAATCATATACAAAGTACAAAAATATTCATAGAAGCAAACACAATGAGAGGAAATTTTGGATTAAGTGACTAAACACAAGAATGAACACAATAAAACATAAAATTATAATATTTAGAAGAGTGTCTTATTATAGAAATCAAAAGACATGCATCTTCTATTTTGTTGTTGAAGCAGAAGCCATGCCTCTTTTATAGTTATGCATAAAAATATGTAGTTTATCTTGATGTTAGAGTTGTGCAAATTTTATCACTCTAGAGCTTTAATAGTTTTTTGGACAAATTAAATTAATTGAAATTTAGGAAAAATCTTTGTAGCCATCATTAAATCATACATGGGATTTGGATCATGGTGGAACTCCAATCATCCATGAAATTTTTGTCAAATTCATGTTAAATTTGTGATTGGAAAGAGGATCGTGTAACCACAAGTTACAAGGTTGACTTATTCCATAAACAACCATTTTTTATAAATATCACACAAAATAATATCTCTTTCATAAATATCACACCAACATAATATCCCTTTGCTATTTAATCAATATTACTTTTTTTATAATGTCAATATTATAGGTGTGATAACGACAAAATATCAATATCAATATTATTAGTGCAACCATATAAATTAAATACAAATTAAAGGCTCATTGTAACTTATAGACAAAATGGTCTTTTTCACAAGAATTTGGTTATACAATTTCATGCAAGATTGCGATTTTTTGTTGTTTAAAATACATTTTTGAATGCATAAATGAATTGAACACCTTGAAAAAACCCCTGGGGCACTCGAATTCTACAGGTTAAACAACTTAAACTCTAGTTTTTGAAAATCTTTGCCAAATTTTGATTAAAATTAACGAGGAAAAATGCCTTTTTTTTGTTTGAAGCTCGACTTTGTATTACTGCTTTTAAACTTACAATGGAGAGGCCATTGTATTACAAGTTTCCATGGTGGGAAACCGACTCAATACCATAGGTTAAGTTTCTTCAAATTAGAAGTGTTTTTTTTTTTGGATGAGTTTTGTAGATAAAAAGAAGGACTAACTAGAGTTCCTATTACTATACCAGGAGTTACAAGCATTACAAGGGTTTTGGTTCTATTTTGCAGAGCCAATTAGACATTGCCAAAATTGATAAATACTTTTCATATGGACTAGAATATAATGAAGAACTGTAGTATGACCTAGTGCCAATGGAAGGTCACAAATCTGTTGTCTAGCATTGAGTCACAAGTAGGGAACCATGGGCCTTCGTCCAGTAGCACACCAAGAGCCATCAACCGTCAATAAGTCACGAGTTAAATACCTGTGATCACCCACAAACCATAAGTTATGATGTCAACTTGCATTTTCACTATGAAACCTATGGCACAAACCATTTATCAGTGAGGCAACTCTAGCAATGGATCCGTGGTTGACCAGGAACCTTGAGCCATCCAACAACCACGAAGCGAGGCCAGCCTGTTTAGTCCATGCCACCCTTGAAGTTATGTGATGCTGACGACTACTAATGACGAAAAAGCATATAACTGTGTGCCAAAACTGTCACGTCATGGCCCAAGCTGGAGTGTTCTGGTATCCTGAGGTTGAAGGCACCCTGTACCATAATTGGTGAGCATGCATTGTGGAATCCAAGCCCACCACACCAATTCTACACCCGAGAGGTGTTCCCCTAATTGAGGAATGCTTTTATATTCTCCCTGAGTTGAGCCTAGCCTAAAGTAGGTGAGACTAGGCCCAAAATTGTTGAATATTAGAGCTCCATGGGTCTGCACGATTAAAGCCTGCGAATGGTGATAAAACATATGATTCTATGAGAGGGTCGCACGATGATGATGAAACTAGGTGGCCAACTTAGAATCCCAAGCCAACCTGCAAATGGAAGAGGGAAAGGGTGGCCGAAAGAAAAGCCCAGAGCGAGGCAAACATTCCAACAATGAGAGAGCCGAAATATACTCAAGAGAAAACCAATTAAGGAATGCGAGGAGAGGATAAATGCAACAAGCATGACGACTCTGCAATGATAAAACATAAAACATCTGTGTCTTTAACGAACACCGAGCAAGACAAGACGTGAGTGATAGAAATATGCCATGGAGAGGACATCTTTTCACAGTGATGCCACTCTCGTCCGGACCAGGAAGGAACCACTGCAAACAATTATTCATTGCCATTATTTTCCCACAAGCCAAGCCAATATTATTATACAGTGCTCAAAGCCGAGCAGTTGCGAGCATCAAGTCTTTGAATAGCAAGTGTGTTGGTGAATTAAATAGTCGATCAAGTGGCTTTCATTGCCTCTTAACTCTAATAGTTGACTGACAAATGTCCAGGCTAAGCACTTGTTGTGGGGGAACCAGAAAAAATGCATTTGAAAAAGACCATTTCGTCTATTAGTTAGTCTATGTAAATTAAATGGTTAGTGAATGTGAATATGCATCAAAACATTTACTTCATAGATACATGTGGTGTTGCTAGAATTTAAAAAATTATAAAACTAGTTAAATTATAACTTTAATTTAAATTATTATCATTATTATTGTTAATTATAAAAATAATTAATATATAAGTTAAGCATATATATATATGAGAAAACATGAAACACTATTCTTAACCATGGAGATTTTTAATCTATATGTACCCTTTGTTACAATACCACATGTCCAAAAAACTATAACTCAATTCTTATAACAACATTTGTTTAATGAATCAATTTAATTGAAAAGATAAAAAAAACATAAATAC
This sequence comes from Pinus tabuliformis, assembly GCA_031772625.1. Taxonomy (NCBI): domain Eukaryota; kingdom Viridiplantae; phylum Streptophyta; class Pinopsida; order Pinales; family Pinaceae; genus Pinus; species Pinus tabuliformis. The sequence continues at coordinate 1,677,461,837 of CM062819.1, forward strand.
ATTAGAGATAAATCTCAACATTTTATTTGTATATACTATTGTAAATATTCTAAAATATTCCATAAAACCTAAATCCCTACCAACCATTTAATAATTATTAGTAATTAAATTAAAATTTTAAATATCTCATTTCAAAATAAACAATTACATTAAATCAAAATAAAAACAATCTTATTTTAAAATAAACACCTGCATTAACCTAAATACTTAAAACCCTATAACTTTAATTTTCTAATAATAATCATTAAATTTTAATATTGTGAAGCCAAAATACCAAATTCATATATAAAACTTGGTCATAAAACAAACTTACTCTATATAATTAAATAATAAAATAAACCAAATGAAAGACTTAAAAATAAAAATAATCATTAAACATGCACATTAATGTGTAGACACCCCACATTTTAAATTAACTACCTGGACATTACCCATACATATACGCATATATGTCCGTATACATGTGAGCAGAAAGGTGTAAGTGCGAAGAAACCGTTAGCGGTCACGGTGGTGTGAAGGGTGACGGTTGGAGAAGGTTAGGGTCGAGTTGGGTGAAGAACCCGGAGTCAAGGATTGGGGGGTGCAAATGGGGCCCCGGCGTAACGCTGTGTGTGGAGGAGGTGGTGGGGTTGAATCTATGGCGCGTGCGTGTGAGGGCGATCTTTGGTGGGAGTGAAAGAGCTACAGTGCTCAAATTTGGGGCTTATAATCCCTCTGCGCGGGCGCATATTGAATTCAACCAGAACGAATGCGAAGCTATCAAAGAAGAGAAAACTGAGTTATTTTTTGCAGACTCGTTGCTCGTCAGTTTTTCGGCCCGCTGTCAGCGCGCTCGCTCTCGCTCACATTTCCTCTCTGTAACGTCGTCCCCATGGCACGAATTTGCTGCTTCTGCTCCTGTAGGTTCTCACAGACTGCTTGTTTTTGTTTTTCCGTCTGATTTCTGCTATTTTTTTTTTCCAATATTCATAGGTAGGTCTGTTCGCTCGACCTCTATTTTTCTGCATGTCGAGAGTTCGATTCCTGTATAGAATTCTGTTTTGGTATTTGAATTAATCCAGATGGTGCTTTATGTTAGGCTGTAGGAACCTAGAATTAGTTGGTTTTGAATGCAGCAAGGGCCGATTTTTTTACCCGGAACCCTTGCTTGCAGATACAGTGGCCCCTAGAACCCATTCCTTTCTGTATTCCTTGTCTTCTTCCTGCCATTACGCTCTAAATATTTTCTGTTGTTGTTCTCCTTTGATTGAATTCCCTGTCTGCCTTCCTTTCCCCTTGGTCATGTGGTGAGAGCGAGCAGCTGACAGGGCGAGTTTGATTTTAAGAAGTGTTGGATTTAATTGGGTTGATCTAATTGTTTTGTGGGTAAGTTTTTAATGGCGTCCACCAGTGGAAGCATGCAGGGAATCTATGTTTCTTCTTCCATGGGAATGGCCTCCAATAGAAATGAGGATTGGTGGGACATCAAAGCAGTGAATTCGCAGCAGAGTTCTAGCAGATTACTTGAGGCTTCGACGCCTAGGCCTAGTACCAATCAAGCCCCGTCATCATATTCGAGGCGTGAGGACAGGCCTCAGACAGCAGAGTCACGGGTTCAAGCTGGAAATCTTTCTGAGAGGGATGATTCTTCCTCGAGCCTATTTCATAATAATAATTCTTCCTCCTCTTCTTCTTCACTTTTGATTTCGTTCCCCGCACATTATCCGCAGGTAATTAGTAGCATCAGTTCCTCCCCTTCATCTTCAACACTACAGCAACATGGTTCAGAATTTTTTTACTTGAATCAAGTTACACAGGCGTACCCAACCCATCATAGCACCCACCAAGCAATATCATTCCCACAGCAGCAGATTTGTTTCACCAACTTGCAGAGTCCTGTTCAGCAGCAGCAATTGCAGTTTCAGTCAGGGTTTCCTTTGGTTTCCTTCAATAACCAGCAAAATCTGCAGCAGCAGCAGTACCAGCAGCAACTTGTCCGGCACTGGAGCGATGCTCTGAATTTGAGTCCCAGAGGACAGCTGATGAAGCATGGAAAGCATCATGACAGGAGGGGCTTTGCTTTGGGTCGTCCTCTGAAGCTTTACAGAGGAGTCAGGCAGAGGCACTGGGGTAAATGGGTTGCGGAGATTCGCCTCCCACGAAACCGGACCCGCCTCTGGCTTGGCACCTTCGACACAGCAGAAGATGCAGCTCTAGCATATGATCACGAGGCTTACAAATTGAGAGGTGAGAATGCTCGTCTCAACTTCCCTCATCTGTTTTTAAACAAGGGATCTACCAGCCCTAAAGCTTGTTCAGTTGCGGCAGCCCCTGAGGAAGGCAATTTGCAGCAAAAGTCTGATGGAGGAAGAAACTCTACTACAAGTAGTACCTCTACCAGCGCTTTGACTGCAAATGCTGCCCACCAATTAGGCTCCCCTGCAGCCGAAGGTATTTCAGATACAGCGCAGGCCAAATCCATGGATGTTGAGGTGAAAACTGATCTGGACATATCTGCATATGAAGCCAATACAAATTTGGCTCCTCCTGCAGAATCTGGATCTGAGGACTTTGTCAAAAATGAACCTCAGGACCTTCAATTCCATACCTGGCCTGCCTCCCCTGAATATAATATCTTGGGTGATCTGGATGAAAACTGGTTAAATAGTGTTCCTGCTTTAGAAACAGATATGACATGGGATGTGCTTTTTCACAATCCAATTGATAGCTATGTGGAAGGAGTGGACTCAGATCACAATGTTGAGACTCAAGGACAAGCATCCCCGGAGCATCACTCTCCGCCGCAGCAGATGTATGTTTGGAAAGACTGCAAATAGCTGGATCATGGACACTTGATTCTCGGAGGCAAGGGGTTCTGTAAATCACTGCTTGTTTGTACTGCATGGGGTGTGTGCTGGATCACTGCTATGTATAGAATAGAAAACTTTAGGTCTCATCTCCTCTTTAGGCTTCCTGGTTGATTAGCTTAGTTCATTTCTAAATCATTCCCATTGCGTCATTTTGCATCTTTCTATGTATAATTCTCAGGTTGCAATTTTTGAGTCAACCTGTGGATTTTTAGTAGACATTGCAGTTCTCTTAGACAACCAAGACCTCTGTCCTGAACAAGTCCCTGCGATGTTTCCAGTGCCCTTTGCACATGAATCATGGCTGGTTTTTTAAGCCATTTTCATGTCTGGCCTCTCTGGTAGAGACTGGTATAACCTGCAGCAATGCACATGCATTTTTGAATTCTAGCTTTAGTAGTTTTATTAATCTTTTGGCTATTTCCAATGGTCTTTTCAGTGATCTGGTTAACCACCCTGGCAATTTGTCTCACAAAGCAGATGATTTCTACAGTCCTCATTGCCACGTTAGAAATTTAATGCAAGGACAATAAATCTGTAAAGTTTCTAGCTTAAGGGTGGCGAGGATGGGCTTGAATTTCAAGTCTCAGTGTAAATGTAATTAGTAGCTGAAGTTGGTTTGCAACTTTGAAGTCATACATATATGGTAGACAGTTTTCAGTTCTGCCTAATATTACTACTTTGTGATGTTGTATATGATTCAGTATGAAACATCATGCATGTATTTCATGTATTGATTTGTGTAATAGCAATCTGGTAGAAATTTTCAGTATCATGTGATTGCCATTTTAATTTCTGTTATCTCACGATAGAAATTTATCAAGAAAAGAAACATTAGCTTAAAAAAATTAAATAAAAAATATAATAATTGTATATCACGAAATCATTACAATGTTGAATATGTATATTTTCCTTCAATTCAGAGATTTATCTAAAAAAACCATCATCTACAAACCAAAAAAATTGTAGGTCACGAAATCATGACAATGTTGAATACTTTATGGATATATACTTTCCTACACATCTTATATCTGTAAACTTTCAAACGCATAGTTCAGAATACTTTATAAATGTATACTTTCCTGCAAAACCTGTATTTGTAGAATACTTTATGGATATATACTTTCCCACACATCTTATATCTGTAAACTTTCAACCGCATAGTTCAGAATACTTTATAAATGTATACTTTCCTGCAAAACCTGTGTTTGTAGAACTTTGGCCTGCGTAATTCAGATTATGGATAATCTAATAAAATCTATATTTGTGGATGCAAGCCTAATAAAACCTGTGTGAAACTTTAGATTGGATAATTCAAATTATGGATAGCCAAATAAAATCTATATTTGTAAAACTTTGGTTGCATAATTCAGATTATAGATAGTCTAGTTAAAAAAAAAAGACAGTCCGATAATTGTGTTGATTTTCTGAGAATTCACTGCAGCAATGCCCAATGGATAATCCACAAATTTTATTCTCACATAGACAGTATGATAACTGTGTTGATTATTCTGGGAATTCACAGCAACAATGCCAAAAGGTTAAGTCACAAATTTATTCTCACATATATGATTTGTGTAGGCTGTGTCTTCATGTAAATGGGTATCGTGAAATGACTCCAGCATTTGAAAATCTACTAACAATTCATCCTAAATTTGCTCAGACTTAACAAACTAATCATTTTAAATCTACTTGCACTAATTGAACTAAACTTGAGTAGGCAACATTGTTATCTAATGTGATGCCCATTCGTCCATATACCCTCCTTTATAGTTAACAAAAAAAAAATGAAGGTTAAACCTTATCTGCATCTCATCCAAAATTGAAAGGAATTACTTACCTCAGACAACCAGGTCAAGGCATATGGGAGACATCTCCAAATAATCTGTTCTATGCTTTGTTAATTCCTTCATCCACTTATTGTTGCTTAAAGTAGCTTCTTGTCAATATTGATAACAGGTCTTGTCTTGTCATCAAGATTATTCCTTTTTAACAGATATGCAGCCTTCTTCTGCTGTCCCCGGCATCATGTCTCAACTTCCCACAATAGAAACATTTCCCTGTCTTGTATTTTGCATAAAAAATTTGGACCACTGGATTTCTTCCAGTTGGATTGCTTCAACAGATATGCGTTCCTCTTATGCTGTTTCATATATCATGTCTCAGCTTCCCACAACAGGAACCTTTCCCTGTCTGATGTGTAACCTTGGCTGTCTATCATCAAAATTGAATTGAAATTTTGTTAATGTCTGCCAGAATAAAAATTATGAAAAATTTAAAAATAAAAATAAATTAATAATTATACAAAACATTTAAATAATGTCGGCTCATATAAAAAATTACATATAAAGAAACTAGATCCCTCTAGACTCATATTAGATCCGTATTTAAGATGGATCAATAAAGGTGCATAAAAATTTGATTTACTGAATTTCTTCCTGTTAAATTGCTTCTAGTTTGTAAATAAAGCTCCGGAGGTGTCATTCTTAAGATTGTCATTGCTCCTAATTCTACCTTCTGCTTCAAGGAAAACAGTAATCATAGCTTTTAATGTTTGGAATGGCAAACTGGTAAATGCAACTATACCAAAATAACTCATCATTACATTGTTTGCAGCAATCATAGCTTTTAATGTTTGGAATGGTAAAGTGGTAAATGTAACTATACCAAAATAATTTACGAGGATTTTATTTATTTATTTTTCAATTTAATGTTTGGAATTGCAAACTGGTAAATGTAACTCTCTTAAAATAATTTATCAATAATTTATTTATTTATTTTTCAATTAATTTGAATCTAATCTGAAACCAACTCCATATTGAATAGAAGAATTATCTACTCCCAAGGAGGAGGCACTCTCTGAAAAGCGGCTCTGCAACTTGTTCCAGGGTTGGCATTAGGGTTTGATGTTGGGTACCATGGCGGGAGGTGCAGGGGGGAGTGCTGCTCCCTCCTACAAGTGAAGCAGTGACGGATAGAAGCAAGGACGTTGAAAAGCAACGCTTCAAGACACCTCTGGAGAAGACAACAATGGAAAGTAACACAGAAATATTGGGAAGAAACAGACCTCATGAACAAGAAGGGATCAGTAAGAAGCTAGTAAGGAGAAGGAGAAAGGGGCTAGCAGTGAAAAAACCACTTCTATAAGGACAATTGGGGTATGCAAACCCAAGTCAAACATCATTCCCCGGGTCATCTTAAGCGACCCAACGTTACAAGTGCATAGGGATCACGTGGCGGAATATGCGGTTATATGCAAATTCATGGGGTTATGGTCGACGGAGAGGGCGTTGCACGTATGGATAAGGAGCCACTGGAAACCAAAGGGAGAAATAAACCTTCATCTGGGATCTAAGGGCTTCTTCACAGTAGTGTTCACAAGCCTAGAGGATAAAGATAGAGTGTTCGAAGGAGGACCATACTTCTATGCGGCTGCAGGCCTCTACATGCGGCCATGGATGATGAACTTTGTCCCAGAACGCGAAACATTCACATTGGTACCGGTATGGATTAGACTATACTCCCTTCCTTTGGATTATTGGCTACCAGAATCTCTGAAAACAATAGGCAACAAACTAGGGCATTTCCTAAAGATCTCAGATGCGACTCTGAAAGGAAAATACACCTCCTTTGCCCGGATGTGTGGAAATGGACTTATCTGGAGCACTTCTGGACACGATAATTTTAGAAGTATATGATGAAGAATGGGTGCAGGCGGTGGACTATGAGCACATCCCATTTAGGTGCTGCAAATTCCATGAACATGGGCATCTTTACAGAGACTGCCCAACAAACAATATGGAGAGAAATGTGAAAACAATGGTGGATAAAAAATCTGAGGGTTTCACTAAGGTTGGGGGCAAAGGGAAAGGCGGGAAGCAACCACAAAAAAAGAACAATGAGGAAAGACAGCCGAGCCACAATAGCTTTAAGATCCTAGAAGAGGAAGACGGAAACAAAGAAATTAACCAGGAAACAGAGAACATTATCATTGAGAAGGAAAGGGATGCTAGCATGGAAGATATCATAGAAATCAACGAGCAAAAGGAGGAGCTGCCAAGCAATATGGAGATAAGTAGGGACCATGAGATGACTCCAAGTGAGGGGGGAATGGAGGACCATGAACTGCAGGGGATTCTAGAAAGGGAAAATATAGATCTAGAGGAATTTCTGGAACAAGGGATGACCAAAGGAGTGGACTCCCTGCCAAAAGAGGAATATGATAGGGTTCAACAACTCTTCACATGGAGATCACAACCAAAGGGCTCTGGAGTCAAAATAAATCATGATAGCCAAGAGCATGGAGGGGTCAAAATGATGGAGGAGATACAGGCACAATCTCCAAAGAACCCAGGCAGGAAAAGAGGAAGAAAAACACAGAAGGAGTTGTTGAACGAATGTGGGAAACTCTTGATCAACTCAGGTAAGATGAAAGATCTCACCAGTTATTCCTTTACCAACCTTTCCTAATGAAGCTCACAACCTGAAATATTAGAGGCATAGGAAATAGAAGGAAACAAAGAAATTTCAGCAATAGAATAAAAGAAGAAAAATCAGATATGGTTTTTATTCAGGAGACAAAATGTTCGATGGATAAGATTAGAGATATTTATAATAAATGGCTAATCAAGCATGAGTATTTAGAGGTTAAAGCAAATAACTCGGCGGGGGGGATTCTTACGCTCTAGAATCCCCAGAAATTTGGAATCTTGGATGTTGAAGTGTCCAGGAACTATCTTTCTTTGGTATGTCAACCCTTAGGTGATCAGAAGATATACATGATCACAAATGTCTATGGACCTCAAAAGCTAGAAGATAAAATTAGGCTGCTCACCTCCCTTGAAGAACTAAGAGCAAGACACCGTAGTATGCCCTAGATCGTTGCAGGAGATTTCAATATGATAAGATCTCTTACAGAGAAAAAAGGTGGTATAAGACAGCTAGGCAGAGACTCCATGGCCTTCCAGAACTTCATAAGGAACATGGGGTTAGTGGACACTGAAACAAATAATGGGACCTTCACTTGGAACAACAAGAGGGGAGGGGCTTCACAAGTGGCCTCTAAACTCGATAGATTTATCATTCCAGAGGACCTCTTTCTTTCAGGCCCTGCCATGTCATCTTCTATTCTTCCCTTTGGAGGTTTGGACCATTGGCTTGTACAACTGGAAGCCACTTTTATGTGTACACCAAGAAACAGACCCTTCAGATTTGAAAATGCCTGGCTCTCTCACCCTGAATTCACCAGCAATATTGACAAATGGTGGAGAGAGGATCTGAACATTCAAGGCACTAGAATGTTCCTGCTCCAACAGAAACTTAAACATATCAAATCCAAGCTTAAAGATTGGAACAAAAAGGAATTTGGAAATATATTCAAAGCCAAAAGAGAAGTTGAGCGGAAACTCCAGGAGATCAATCAGATCAGCATCACCGATGGCTTTACCGAGGAGCGGAAAAAGCTAGTTGACTCTCTGTGGGAAGAATGGGAATATCGGTGCAGGCAAGAGGAAATTTTACGGAGACAGAAGTCGAGGGTGCAGTGGATTAGAGAGGGAGAAAGAAACACGAGGTTTTTTCATAAATCTACCGTGGATCACAAGGCACACAACAGAATCACAAAGCTCAAAGATTCTCAAGGGATAGAATTCGACTCTCACAAAGATATGGAATCTGTCCTTGTTCAACACTTCCTTAGTATAGCAGAGGAGCCTCTGGTTGATAGATCCAGGTTCATTAAGAATTTCACTCAGTACATCCCTTAGTTGGTGACTAGAGAGGACAACCACAATCTTAACAAGCCAGTTTCGAAAGAGGAGGTCAGTGAAGTGATTAATGAAATGCAAAATGGAAAAGCTCTAGGCCCGGATGGGTTCAATGTAGACTTCTTCAAAACCTGCTGGAAAACAGTCAAACAGGATATCCTTGAGGTGGTGGAAGACTCAAGAAGATCCAAAAAGGTTCTAAAGGCTCTTAATGCTTCCTTCATAGCTTTAATTCCAAAACAAGAAAAAGCCGTGACTCTGGATGGATTCAAACCCATAACTTTATGTAATGTGGTGTACAAAATTATTTCCAAGGTGATAGCTAATAGACTCAAGCCCCTCTTACCCACTCTCATCTCAGAGGAGCAAACAGGCTATGTGAAAGGAAGACAAATCCTCAATAACATCATCCAAGCTTACGAGGTGGTACACTCTCTCAAAAGCAACAAACAAGATGGTATGATCATTCAGCTGGACCTAGCAAAAGCCTACGACAAGCTAAGTTGGTCTTGTATAAGGGCAATTCTACGAGCATATGGCTTCGACCAAAACTAGATAAGATGGGTTATGGCACTAGTTTCCACGACCAGTTTTTCCACCCTGCTCAATGGAGCTCCTTCAAGAACTTTCACACCCTCCAGAGGTCTCAGACAAGGGAATCCGCTCTCAACCTTCCTCTTTGTTCTAATGATGGAAGGGCTAGGCAGAGCGATTAAAATGGCAAATGCTAAAGGAAGAATCCAGGGTATCAAACTAACCTTGGATGGAGAGGCAATTACTCATCAACAATTTGTGGATGACACAATGTTGCAGGGCATACCCACAGTCAGGGAAGCCAGAGCGATCAAACAAATCTTAAATGACTTTGCTATGGCAGCTGGCACAGAGGTAAGTCTCAACAAATCAAAAGTTTTTTCTTTAACACTAACATTGCTATTCAGAGAAACATCACCAGGATTCTTGGGTTTCAAAGGGACATGTTACCTTCCAAATATCTGGGCATACCTCTCACAGATAAGCCTCTAAGCAAGGGAGTATGGGAGCCTATAATAAATAAACTTCAGGACAAGATTAGAAAATGGACATGCAGGTCTTTAAATTTGGTGAGTGCCTTGTGCTCACACAAGCTGTCTTGCAAGCAATTCCCATTTTCATGTTCTCAGCTCTTCCTACTCCTAAAGGTGTTTAGCTCTTCTTGCTCCTAAAGGGATTTTCTATGGGGCAGAGGAGAAGAAAAAAAATGGGCTCTAGTGGCCTGGGACAAGATCTGCAAACCCAAGGGCCATGGCGGTTTGGGGCTTCATGACCCTGAGACTCTCAACAGAGTTTCGGGAGCTAAACTCTGGTGGAGGTGGATCAAGGAATCGACAACCCGCTGCGCCAAGCTTTGGAAACAAAAATATGCCAAGAATTGGCAGGAGAAGGATCACATTTGAATTTCAGGGCATATTAAGGGCTCCCACGTTTGGAACATTGCCTAGGAAAGTAAAGGTATTGTTCAGCATCATAGTTTCTGGGAGATTCGAGATGGAAACCTGGCTCGGTTTTGGGAGGATACCTGGCAACAAGAACCCAACGTGTATAAGGATGAATTAGCAGCTCTCAAGCATGATATCAACAACAAAGGTTTACGCATGGTAAATGACTTCTGGGACTAGGCAAGGAACAATGGAAAATGGAGAATTTGGAAGGATCTAGGCCACAGTGAAGAGAGCCCTTTGAAGGCCCAGGCAGACTCTCTTGCTCCGGAGCTAGAACATAGGAGGATTTTGGTTTCCTCCTTGCCTGACCAACTAAGATGGAGAAGGAACACCGAAGGAAACTTCAACCTCAAAGAAGCTAAACAGGTAGTAACAGGGTTTAACTACCAAAACCCTGATCAGGTATGGAAGAATCTTTGGCAGAGCCCCCACTGGATGAAAATAAAGTTATTCATTTGGCTAGTTCATCAAAGGAAAATTTTAACTTGGGAGAATCTCCTAATAAAAGGCTTCACTGGCCCATCCAAATGTTATTTATGTGGCTTACAAGAAGAGACAATAGATCACCTTCTCAACCTCTACCCTTTCATCTCTACCGTGTGGGAATGGGTGGCTTCAATCTTTAGGCACATTGATAGGGATAGACTCAACATCTCCAACACTCTGAAGAATTGGAGGAAAAACCTCTCAGGGAATGAAATCATCAATAAAGCCTGGACTTTGGTTCCAGGCTTTGTTATTTGGGATGTTTGGAAAGAATGTAATAGTAGGATCTTCAAGAACAAAGCAAGCAAGCCCCAGCACATAATTGATCAAATTTTAAGGTAGCTCAAAGACACAGTCAAAAGCTTGTTATGGAAACTTCCCACGGACCCTCCTCTGCCCCAAGATGCATGTATACCACTGCATTTGGGTCTCCAGTCTATAGGTCCACAAGGCATAATTAAGGGTGTGAGCCACATAAATAAAGATATAAATATTTGGAAGCCTCCTCCACATGGTTTCCTAAAAGTCAATATAGATGGAGTGTCTAAGGGCAACCTTGGGTTCGCTGGTTTTGGGGGTGTTATAAGAGATGAACAGGGACGAATAAAGGAGATCTTTCATGGCCACTTGGGGAAGGCCACTAATAACATGGCAGAACTCATGGCCTTAGAGCAATACCTGGAAATCTTGGTGAACTCAAACTCACACAATGTCATCATTGAAGCAGATTCAGAATTGATTATTAGAGCGGCCAAGAAAATATGCAATGGTACGACACCGGATAAAGTGTCGAAACATTGGAGGCTATCACAGGTCTTTCTTCGTATTTATACCCACCTACAAACCTTAAAAATTGTACACTTTGTCCATGTAAAAAGAAAAGGTAATATGCTCGCTGATCGTCTGCCGAATGAAGGAGTGATCAAGAAGGAAAGGGACACTCAACTCATTTGGGAGCTGATACCCCCAGGCAAACTGTTAGAGGATTGCCTCTGTCAAGCCGCCAAAGATAGGGATTGTTGGATCAACAGGCTCGATTGATGAGGCTTAGGAGACAGGCGAGAGTACATGGTTGCTTAAATTGTTTTCTTGTTGATTGGCAGCGGTCCGCAGATTGTATTGGCATCAATATTCCAACATATTTGAGTGGATGGTCGAGAACATCGAAGGAAGACCGAGGACGCAGTGGCGAGGAGATTAATTTTGGACCGACAGATCTCGGTTGAATCAGATCTATGGTGTTTGGGCGAGGGAGTTACGCAACGGTTAACAAGAAGAAGTGGGCTAGAGAAACCCATAAGTGTATTTCGGGTGGAAGAAAGGCCGTAAGTGGTAATTCCCCGTTGGCTCCGATTCCATACAAACAGTGACACGTAACAACGAGATGAGAGAGGGAAACTGCTTTTCGGGCGGATTTGGAGTGTGCAAGTTAATTGACCGAAATAGGTGTGAGTCATTAGATTTGGTGGAGCGAGATTGACGATTGATAGTCGAGGAGCTTGTTTCGGAGTCGGGAAGGGTTGTGACCATTGGATCTTGAATAGATCAACGATGTACAAGTGCCAGTGATTCTTTTGAAGGGCATATCTCAAACTTTTATCAATTTTGGTTTGAGTTACCGTCGGGTCTGGAGTAGCGGAAATGGGTTGGGAAACCCACAAGTGGATTTCGGGTGGAGGAAAAGCTGTAAATGGTATTTCCCAGTTGGCTTCGATTCCACTCACTCACTGACATGTATCAGCAAGGTGAGAGAGGGAAACCACTTTTCAGGCGGATTTGAAGTGCGCAAGTTAACCGGCCGAAATACGTGTGAGCCGTTAGATCTGGTGGAGCGAGATCGACGGTTGATAGTCGAGGAGCATGTTTCGTAGTCGAGAAGTGTTGTGACCATTGGATCTTGGATAGATCAACGGTGAAGAAATGCCATCATTTCTTTAGAGGGGTGGATTTCAAATTTTTTAAACTGTGGTTTGTGTTACCGTCGAGTTTGGATTAGTGGAAGTTTAGTGGAACTCTGCGACTTTTGGAGGGGTTTGTTAGTTTTGCGGAAGCTCTAAAGTTGTTAGTGGATGACAGAGAGTCCTTGGGAGTTTAACACTCCTTCTTGTTTTAACGTTTTTGGAAATCCGTGTGAATTGGTTTGATCTTGGCTTTGTTTTTCCTGTTGATGGCATTTCCACAACAGGCTGGTTCTTATTTGGGTCTTTGCACTTGCAAAGATGTGAAACATATGTAATGTACTTGTACGGTTAATAGAAGGCTCCATACTTACTTGACCAAAAAAAGAAAGAATAGAAGAATTATCTACTCAAGTGAAAGTAAGTAAAAGTAAGTTAATAGTAATTCGTTTCAACAAAAATTCTACACGACCCTTCTGGACAACAAAAAAATTGAACCAAAAAACTTTCATAGATCTCCCAAACATCCTAAGTTGGAGGTCCTTGACAAAACAACTAGGTGAAGTTGTTTATCAAACGGTCCAATTGGAACCATGGCTTTGCTAACCCTACTTTTCCATTTTATCTTTTCCTTCAATTATCTTCCGTAATCTTCTCTCTACAAGATCAATCGGTGTCTTAACTTGCAGAATGTGGAAATGTTTACATGGTGTTTTAACTTGCAGCATGTGGAAATGTTTACATGCGAACTTCTCCACAATTATTAACTCGCAGAGCATGGAAACGTTTACATGGGAACTTCTCCACAATTATCTCCTTAATATACAAGTATCATTGTCTTCTCGAATAAAAGCACAGTGAGAGAATTGTTAAGTTTACATAAACCAACAATCTATTTTAATTTTGGATTTATTAAATGACAAGAGGTGTTTTTGAGTGGAAAATTTGAGGAAATATTTGCACCTCGAAAAATTTAATCTATCTAAGTGTTTGATAGATCAAGTTAAATATGTTGGTTTATAATATCTTTATACTGTGACAATCATTTGTAGCCACCTTTCATGGGAGCTGTTGAGTTTCTCATATATATATATATATATATAATCTCATTTACATTAATAATTAAAAAGATAATTTCCCTGCATTTCTTTAAAGGCAACCATGGTTCACGGTCACTGAGTGACCGCTACGTCCACGGGCAGTAATCCACACAAATCCACCAAAGGTGGCCTAATATATCGGGCCTAACCCCAAGGGCATCGAGGATATTTGACCTTGTGACCTCTCAATAGGCAAGGGTATCCACTCCTACATCTCTTGGATCATGGCCTGCATATCATCCCCAACATTCAACATACTCATAAATGGCTCGGCCTCTCCCTTTTTTCATTCTGAAAGGGGACTGAGACAGGGATGCCCCCTCTCTCCCCTGCTCTTCCTTCTGGTCATGGAAGGCCTTAGTCGTCTCATAGACTCTGCTAAGAGAGCTGGTGATATCCGGGGCCTTCACATATCTGATTTATGTTTTCTCACACATCTGCTCTTCGTGGACGATGTTCTTATCCTTCTGGATGGCAGTATTCGAGACTCTCGGTCTTTTTCAAAGATCCTTCTTCTTTTTTCTGTTGCTACAGGTATGCTTCCAAACCAGACTAAATCCTCTATCACTTGCTCTCGTACTACGGTACAGGAATCCCAGCTAGCCCTTCAGGTTTTTCCATATATTGCTCTCCCTCTGGATAGAGGACTCAAATATTTGGGTTTCAGACTCAAGCCTACTTGTCAAAGAATTGCTGATTGGGTGTGGTTGGTCGCTAAATTGGAAAAAAGACTCTCAGGTTGGAGCTTCAGATTCCTATCCAGGGCTGGCAGATTGGTACTCATTAAGTCTGTCCTAGAGGCCACCCCGGTCTTCTGGATGGCACTTGCGTGGATACCGAGGAACATACTGGGCCGTTTGAAGCAGCTGTGCAATCGATACCTTTGGAATGGCAACTAGGACAAAAGAATATTTGCATGGATTAGTTGGAAGAAAATCACCCTGCCCAAAAAATGGGGTGGCTGGGGTCTCAAAGACCTACCCGATTTCGCATTGGCTCTTGCTGCTAAGATGGGATGGACACTATTAACCAGCCGAAATCTATGGGCACAAGTATCCTACCACAAATACATTTGGCCTCAAAACATTCTGGATTGGGCTAGACTACCATCTTGGACAGCGAAGGGATGCTCATCAATATGGAAGGCCATGATACACTCCCTTCCCCTCATCTGGGATAATCTAGTATGGAGAATTAACGATGGATCGCTGGGCAGGATCGGCCTAGACCCTTGGATTAATAGTGGGGGCAGACACATCCTCAACCGAGATCTTATTTCATTCCTACATGATCGAGACATTCAGAATTTTGCTCATATTGCTGATCAGCTGCGCACAGACATTTTCACTCAAGCTTGGAAATCGGCTCAGCAAATTGACCTTCCTCCACAGTGGCATCAGGAATGGAGTGAATATATTCTTGCATTGACCGAATCACATATCCGCATCAAACAAGGATCTGACAAACTTATTTGGTGTAAGGCGGACAATGGTATCTATGCGCCTAAGTTTGGGTACAACGCACTTATCTCTCACAAAAAACCGGAGCCATCGCCATCGTGGTGGTGCGATATTTGGAAGGTGAATGCTCCTCCACGCACCAGATTATTTTTCTGGTGTGTTCTCAAAGATACCATTCCCACAGCCGAACACCTTTCTCGCAGATCCATCTATGGACCTTCCTGGTGTACATTCTGCAAAGCGGCATCAGAGACTTCGGCTCACATATTCCTCCATTGCCCGGCAGTTCACACTCTATGGAACAACATCTGCACACAACTTGGCATAACGGGGAACTGGAATGGTGATGACATTTTGGGTGCATGGACTGCCTGGAATCACTGCCACCCAGGTTCCAAGCTCCTAAACCTCCCCCTCGTGGCAACCTGGCACATCTGGTTAGCTCGGAACCGAGTTATATTTGAGGATCAGGCTATGTGCTGGCCCCGTACAGAAGCAACCATCGTAGCCGTGTACCATGAATTACCTAACCCTCCTCCCACTCGAACCAGGACGATACAGGCTCAACCCTCTATTGATAAATCGACCCCGTGGGCCTTCTTCGATGGGGCTGCGAATCAAACGGGAAGTGGAGGTGGATTTGTTCTGCATATCAATGAACACCACAGATACCTTGTCAAAATGGGATTTGGCAGAGGATCAAACAATTTCGCAGAGCTCTTGGCCATTCGAAATCTTTTACATTTCTCATTGACACATCAGTGCACCAATATTAATATATTTGGGGACTCAATGACGGTTGTTAATTGGATCAATAATGTCACTATTTGTCATACACACACTCTCAGCAATATATTATATGATGCACATACTCTCAAGGCTGCATTTAATCATTTCTCTTGTCTACACATTTACAGAGAACATAACAGCGAGGCTGACAAATTATCCAAAGTGGCCACGATACTTCCCAGAGGCGAATGGCTAATTGTGGAGCAGCAAGGGACGGATGACCACAGGTTTTATCATAGGCCATACATAGACCAGAGAGATCAGCGGGACAACAGTCCCGGTAGCCGACAGTAATATTGCAATTTTGTTTTTGATGAAAACTGTATATAGATATGGATATATATAATGTATGCAAATAGACCCCTCGTGATCTCGAACTGACTACACAGACAGACTCAGTATTGCTTCTAAATCATTTTGTAAAAACTCTGATACATCACCCTGCGTGGTGGATTTTGTATGAACACTACAACATATGCCATGGCATCTACTATATGTAATTTTCTTAATATAATGAAAATTACTGATTTTTCCAGTGGAAAAAATAAAATAGGCAAGAGTATCGAGGATATTTGACCTTGTGACCTCCCAATAGGCAAGGTACTATCGGGCCTAACCCCAAGGGCATTGAGGATATTTGACTACATGGCCTCCCAATAGGCAAAGGCATTGAGGTTATTTGACCTCATGACTTCCCAATATGCAAGGTATTTAGCAATGAGGGCTCGACTAATTGAGCTACCCCTTGGGGCTTCCCGCATTTAAATTATATATATATATATATATATATATATATATATATATATATCCCAATTTTCAACTATATAATAATTTTTTTAATCAAAATTTTATTCTTTTAACTGAAAATTTGAAAAGTAAATTATAAGTTAACCAACATAGTCACTTAAAAGAGATGGAATTTGACACAAGTTGTGAATGAGAATTGTCAAATTGGTTTTGAGATTTCTGCCATACTGCTTTTGACGGAGGCTAGTATATATTGTGACCTTTATATATTATATTTTTATTTATCTCTCTCGTTATTATAAAACTAGTACAACCACATTAAAAATATTAATGTGGTTGATATAGCCTAAGGCTTCCGAAATATAACAAAAATAACTACAACAACACTAAGAATGTCTTACCAATGCATGCATTTACTTGATTAACCATGTATAAAAAGGTTATGGGTTAACTTTAACTAAAGAAAAAAATGAAGTACACATCTTATTTGTGGGCAAGGAGCCACTTGGTACGAATCTAATTTTTTAAATTTATTAAAGTAATGGACCATTTTGCTAACTTATATATAAATGAATGTTATAAATAATAATGAGGAACTTATCATGGAGAAACTTATTAGAATTGGAGTAATCTCAAATACCTAGGAAATTGGTGGGCATTGGTGGGTGGGGAACCACTTGGCACAAATATAATTTTTTAAAGTTATTAAAAGTCAATGCAACCTAACAAACTCTGTAACACACTACAACTCTTGATAAGACCATATGCTAAGCATGCATATTCCCTTGAGAATCAATCTAGGTCGTCAATTAAAAAATAAAAAAGTCAACAGATCCTCATCCACCTTAAGTTGAAATAAGAAATCTTTGACAATTAAAGAATCCATATTTTTTTTTCAATTCATCATTTTTTAATTTTATTTTATCTTTTAAAATACAATAATTACATATAGTGAAAGGAAAAGAATGTGGTGAAGAATTTAAATTTTAATGGCTATTAATATCTATAAAACTCTCTCTCTCTCTCCCTCTCTATATATATATATGAAACTTAAATTGTAAGTTAAGTAAATGGAAATTAGGGATGGAATTTGACCTCAGTGTGTGAATGACAATGGTCAATTTGTTTTTGAAATTTTTGCTTTGTTGCTTTTGATCTAGGCTGGGATGTATGTGTACACGTGTGAGCAGCAATTACAATTTTAACTATTAAGTCGTACTAATTATGATACTTTCTAATTACATTGTGGATTTAAATCATATATATGTGTGTGCTGGGAATAAGATTTTAACTTTTATTTCATAATAATTATAATATAAATGAAATTGAGATTTCAATATTAAAAGTATAAAAAATATAAGAATGGTTAACCTTAAATTTTCTTCCCATATAGGTAATATTCTTCACTACAAAATTTAATTGTTATCATTTTGAATGCAAACATAGTAATCATTTATTCAAAATGCCTAGATGCATGATCCAAAAAAATTAAATAGTCATTATATATGATGCATTGCTAAAGCAGTCTGTTCTATTTATGGGTAATATCATTTCACAAATATGCCCAAAAGTAAATTCGAAATCTTATTCCAAATATGCCCAAAGATTAGGAAAAGAAGTTTAAAAGGAGAGTAAAACCATGGTGAGTAAAAAAAGGTGGATTGCTATTGAACTTTTGTCTATGCAATCTTTTCCCTTTAGACAACTTGCAAACTCATGTGCATTTTGTGTATCATTTCAAGCTTGACACGTCGTATTGCTTCTGCTTGTGGCCTGTGGGAGTTGATGCTTTAAACCTAATTTATAATGCTTTAATCCTCACTTAATGTATAAATTATATATTATAATAAATGTTTTGTATATTAAATGAGATTAACCATAAGATAGTTGCATATTATAAAATATTAAATTAAAAAATATATTATCCCTAGTGCTTTAAACACAATTTATGGTGCTTTAACCCTTACCAATAGATATAAATCATAAAATTTAGGCTTTTGTGATCCATATCTTGTGTTCATAAATCTTTCGGAGATAATCACATTAGAGAAAGTTTTGTTTGAACCATAGTTGGTTCATGGTCAAGACAAGATGGAGAAGGCATAAGATGGAGAATCATATTTGGTCATAGGATTAAATAAGTAGAGTGATGAAGAAAAAATTACTACTAACAACTAGAATCTAACTGTTAAATGTGCAACAAATAATAGTCAAAATTAAATAAATAGAGTCAAAAGAATCAATTAAGGTAAATTAAAAATGGGACAAAATAAAAAATGTAAAAAAATAAAAAGGAAAAAAGGAAATTAACTTGAAATATATAATTTTTATAATTTAAAATGATTTAGTTTAATTTAATTAATTAATTAATTTGAAATATTTTAATTTAATTATATATTTAAATACAAAAGAAATTAATTTAGAAAAATTTTCTTATGACAAAAATAAACCTGGCCCTATTAATCAATTAATAACACACACACACACACATATAGAATTAAAAAATATTAACAAAAATAAATAAATAAACTATTTAAAAGAAAAGGGTGGGCACTCCATAATTACTAATCGTCCAACCATTGTCCATGTTTAGATGACCCTGGATCCACAATTACTAATGGTCCAACCATTGTCCGTGTTTAGATGACCCTTGATCTGATTCTCCATCTTGTCCTAAGGATGTACGCAAAACTTTCTCTAATGTGATTATCTTCGAAAGATTTATGAACACAAGATATAAATCATATTAAAAAACTGTTATGTATATTAAATTATATTAACGGCAGGTATAAATTATAAAATAATATATTAAGAAATATATTATTATATCCATCATCACTTTAAACCAAACTTATAGTGCTTTAACCCTAACCTATGTGTATAAATTATATCTTACAAGCCTAGATCCATCTTAACTTCGAATCTATCAAGTTTCAAGAGGGATCGAATCTCTCAAGGTGCAAACTACTTTTTTGAGTTTAAGATGGATTCGGGTTGGTTATATATAAATTTATTTTTCCGGTTAATGCAAAAATTAAGAAGTTTGAAACAGATTGCTTTCTGGTTAATGCTTGGTTTGAAGCAGAATGAAAAAAGACAAGGAGAATGTGGAAAGTGTCAAACAAGGATAACATAAAGCTAAAAGCTTACAAGCATATATTAAGAAAGAAAAAGGTTCATTTCATGGTTTCAAGGAGGGAAGAACTAATCTTCCTTGGGAAAAATAATCCCAAATTATTTTGGAAGGAGCTCCAACAGAGAAAGATGCAAATTGAAAATAGTATTACAACTTCTAAATGGTTTGACTATGCAAGACAACTCTATGAGCAGGATCGCAAGGTTGACCCTTCCCCCTTGGTCAACACTGATATTGAACTATTCACGATGCAAGAGGTAGAGATGGGTATCAAGAAGTAGGGTTTTGGAAAAGAAAAAGACTTAGCTGAACTCCAAGTAGAGTATCTAAAGTGGGGCTCAAAGATTCTTGCACCTCACATTACAAAAATTTTCAACAACATCATACAATAGGGGTTCCCCACAAATTGGACAACTAGTTTGGCAATACCTCTTTTCAAGAGTGGTGACATCAATAATTCCTCCAATTATAGGACCATAATGATAAACCCTTTGTTTGCAAAGTTATTTGGAAGCATGCTAGAAAACAAAATAAACAAATGGGCAGAAGAAAGAGATAAGCGTGCTAAAGGGAAAGCATGTTTCAGACATAAACATTCTACAATTGATCATTGTATAAATTTAAGGCACATCATTGAAAGAGTTCAAGAGAGAAAAGAAGAAATCTTTTGTTGCTTTGTTGACTTCAGAAAAGGTTTGACACGGTTCCTAGGGACAAGATTTGGCACAGAATGGAGGAACTTGGGGTTCCTAAACATTTGAGAGCAGCTGTGCATAGGTTGTATGAAGAGGTGAAAGTCAAAATTAGAACTTCAACAACCATTTCTGAAAGTTTTAGAAGTGATATAGGGGTCAAGCAAGGTTGCCCACTATCTCCTACCCTTTTTGGTTTATATATCAACAAGCTTGAGGAGTCTTTAAATTCGCAAGGGGGTGATGTTATCTATTTGGGCAAGTTTGTTATGAGGCTTCTTTTGTATGTAGATGGCCTTATTATAATTGCTAAATCCGCTCTTTAAAATCTACTCTTGTTTTGCAAGAGCACTTACTATCCCTTGAGCATTTTTGTAGAAGGGCGGGGATGCAAGTCAACATTAGTAAAACAAAAAGTGGAAACAAAAAAGCGTTTCATTTTAGAATGCGAGGCCTTTAAAGACAACATAGAAAGTTATGTAGATATCTTGGCAGCTAGCTCTTGGGATAATCTATTTAGTGAGGGGTTTGTCGAGAAATTGGTTATTGTGAGGCTTCATAGGAAAAGAGTCTAATACATCAACCAGATGAAGAAGAAATTTGTCCCATAGGCTAACTTTAGCCTCGTGGACGTTAAAATAATTTTCTTTTTTTCTTTCATATATATATATATAACTTCTTGTCATTGAAAGCATTTTATTCTTAAATTTTTTTTACAAAACAACCTTATGCATGTAAAGTGACTATATTACATAAGAATACCATTGGCAAATCCATGGGTTGTCAAAAATTGGAGCCCAAAAACCGCCAACGATAAATTGATTATATGACCTTAATTTTACATGAACTACCATAACAATATTTATAAACATTAGTATGTTATACTTTTTTAATTTTAATTATAATAACCTACATCGAGGAAGAATACCATGGGTTGTCAAGACTTGGAGTTTGAAAACTTCTAGCAATTTGACCAAGTCAATATGTTGATATAACATTACAACATCTCTTCCATACTAGGTTGGAGAGTGTCTCTTAGCACAATAACCGGCCTAGATCCATCTTAACTCCGAATCTACCAAGTGCTAGGAGGGATTAAATTCTTTTTTCACTCTAAAAGAGATATGCACATGAAGATATTTGATCCCTTTGGAGGCTTGGTAGATCCAGAGTTAAGATGGGTCTAGGTTGGTTTAATTATTAATTAATTAATTATAATAATAATAATAATTATTATTATTATTATTTTTAATATAATTTCACATAGTCAAAATGTTTTAGTTAATAATTATAATAATAATTATTATATTTTTTAATTTTATTTTTGTGTAATTCGATCAAGTCAAAATGTTTACATTACATGACATGATATGGTAGGAGAAGACATCTCTTCCATATTGGGCTGGAGAGCATCTCTTGGCACAATACAATAAAAGTTATTTACGTTAAATTAAATTAACCATAACATAGTTGTAAATTATAAAATATTATATTAAGAATACATATTTTTATTTTAAATGATTTGACCAACTCAACATAACATTACATTTTTTTGTAAATCTAAAATACAATAAAAGTTATTTACGTTAAATTAAATTAACCATAAGATAGTTGTAAATTATAAAATATTATATTAAGAATATATATTTTTATTTTAAATAATTTGACCAACTCAACATAACATTAATTTTTTTTTTTGTAAATCTAAAAATTCTATAGATCAATAAAAAATGAAATACATTATAAGCTATCATGATTCTTTGTCTGGCACAGAGTGCCATATGTTGATGGAAACACAACTGATAAGTATGATACTGGGAATAGCAAAGAAGACATAGAGGAGCAGAAGAAACAATTACATAGAAGATTCATCTAGATTGGGGTTGATCCTCAAGGCAACCTTTCTTTAATTTTTTTTCAAAACCTTGACCCAACCTTCCGAAGAAGGGTTTATCAAAGCAATTTAAATATTATCATTGTGTGCTTAAGGAGATTCCATATCAAAGTTCGAAGAATCTGACTCGTGAGCTTGTTTCAATACACTCAAAGAAGCAATATTATTCATTATCTATGTGCATGCAAAGGAGCATGGTTCATAGCAGGATCCTTAGGAGGTGTTTGTGGACCCGATCTCTGGACCCTATCCACCAAATAACTATCTTTAGCACGTCCTTTATTGTTTTTATCCAAAGTAGAGGAGGCCTTGCCCTCCATAGGAGGAGGGTTGCAGGGCTTCCAACTTTTGGATCTAGAATTTCAGATGTTTTACTTTTGTTGAGGTTTGAGCATTGGGCAAGAATTTTGAAAATGACCTATTTGATGACAAAAGCAATAGTGAAAAACAATATTCTCATAGTTTAGAGCCCGGGTCTAGTTGGAATGACCTATTTTTAAATTGATTTGGTCTCGCAACCCTTTACTGATATCGATTTCAACACAAATTCTACCATAGGTGTATAAGCTAATATTTCCTCAAGATGGATCAGTAGCAAGGAAACGACCCAAGGAGTCTCTAATGCCTTGAAAGATTGTGTAGTGCCACAAATGAGTAGGTAGGTTAGGAAGTCAGATCCATATTGGCATCTTGGTAATGACAACTGTGGAAGGGTCAAATTTTGGAAACCAAAGGGTTATGAACAATCCATCATTGCCCCAAAACCAAGGCCCTTTTAGATAAATCTTTCTGATAATCTTCCAGTTCCCCAAATAACACAATGAATAATCCTTTTTAAGTAGAAAATAACTTGGCAATTCTCAGTCCATGAAGAATGGATCCATTGGTAAAGATTGACCATGCGGGCCCAAAAGCCACTGAAATGACATATTAGGGCTTCCTTTGAATACAAATGATGGAGATCCTCTAGATCAAGGTGAGATATTTCTAGGGAGGGAACTTCCTTAGAATTTTCAACCAAAAACAACCCAGGAACCACTTGGGATTGATCTTCCTTTGGGGGTTAGGTTGAGCATGGAAAACATCTTTATAAGAAAAAGCTCGAGAGTAGGAATGCTTGTCTGCAACCCCCCCTTGTAAACGAAGAGCCATAAAAATAGTGACATTTTTACTAATGTTATAGACTGAGAGAGGGGAGACATCATCCAATTGCTTATCTTAAAAAATTAGGCGTTGCATGAGAGAGGGAATACTCACTTGGGGCTCCAAGTAAGACTTAAGGTCTCAAACCAAATTTGGGGAATGAACCCCAATGAGCAACAAATGCCCAGAGAGAAGCTTGACAAAGATCTAATAACAAGTTTTGGAATCTAGCATAGGGTCTCTCATCATTCTACTTGAGCCACTGCATTCCTTCAATTGTATGCCTTCTAATGGCAGATAACCATAGTTTTTGGCCATGGGATCGGGTTCCTCCACCCTTGCGGAAACAAAAACTGCAACAACCATCTCCCGTTGAAGATCTAGGGCATTTGTAACATTTTCTGCTGCATGCAAAGAAAATCTAGTGCCTTAGACATCTATTTTAATTCCTACGGCCCCAAGTTTAATGATTTCAGGGGCGAACTCGATTGTGGATTGAGCCAAATTGCTCTTTCTTATATTCTCCATCGTCATTGTTAACATTACATAACATTTAACATTACTACTAAATGTCCTGGGATCTTTCCAACCTTCTGAATCCATTTATGTATTCAAAAATGCATTTCAAATAATGAAAATTAGTGATTTCACAAAAAAATCTATTGTTTAATGTAATTTATTCATTAAAGTATAGTCTAAACATTTTGTTTTTTACTTTTGTATTTTTTTTTTTAAAGAACAGTCAGAAATGGTTGGAATGATAGATTTGAATGGTTAAAAGTGGAATGATAGATTTGAAGGGTTAACTTTTATAACAGAAAATTATATTACTACATTTTAAATAAAAAAATAAAATATAAAACAATTAAAATTCACTTAACAAATGAACAAAATGTAACAAGAAAATTGGCTGAAAATGAAATACTATACTCACTGTTGCAGTACGCTGAACAATGTCAATGATTGCTCGACACAGATGGATTCAAATTTTTGTCAATACTATACTCACTATTGCAGTACGCTGAACGATGTCTATGATTGCTCAACACAAATGGATGTAACTTTTTCCACAGAAATCTCATTTCAGAACAGGTGGTCTGTGATCTTCACCCACGCTCTAAGTCATCCGGACTCCTCTTCAAAGAAGCTCAGGTTCACAGAGGCTCTTATACCATGTTCAGTATTAAAGAATTCAAAAGTAGAAATAGACAATATCATTATAGAGAACGACAATTTCAAAATTCTAAATTTGCGCACACCTAACTAATTAATCATCTAACGTTCCTTACGACAATATCATTATGGAGAACGACAATTTCAAAATTCTAAATTTGCTCACCTAACTAGTTAATCATCTAACATTCTTTATAAATTTTAATTCAGCAATTCCATCTAATTATTTTAAATCGTTTCACATTGATTTAATTTATAAACCTTTCCTAAAACATTAATTTTTGGAGTTGTTTTTAGTGTGTTTTTTTAGATTTTTTAGGGTGCATAAATTTGAAGTGAAATTTTGATTTGTGTTTTTTAAACTAGTTTTTTATTATATATAGATTCAACACCGAAAATTTTTCAAGGCACTACAATTGTACAAAAATTACCCATCAAACCAGAAAAACCCACCTGAAAAAAATAAAATAAAAATCGAACTAAAAACAACTCGTTAACTTGTTGGCTTTCCTGTGATTACACATCCCTCCATTATAGATGCTATCTGGTGCCCCATCCCTTTAATTGTTTTTTGGTTCCTCTGGAAGTGGAGGAACAACAGAATCTTCCAAAACTGCAAAGAACTTTTCAGTTGTATTTTGGATCAGGTTATTCCATATTTCTCCTCCATTTTACAAAACTTGCCCTTACAGAAAAATCTCAGGCGGGCTGCCATTGATGATCAACATCTCACATTTCCAAGGGCACATTTCGACGGGGCAGCAAAGAACGGCTATTGCCCTTGTGGAGTTTACATTGCTATGACAAATGACCTCCAATACTCCTTATTTTGGAACGGCGGCAAAGGTACAAGTAACAAGGCAGAGGCAATGACCCTTCATGGTCTACTTTTTTTCTGCACTTTCATGGATATAAAGCCTATTAATGTATATGGGGACTCAAAAATTATCATAGAACATGTGAAAGGCATACATGCAATTCGGATCGGCAGTCTCACTGGATGGTTAGCAAGGATAGCAGCTCTATGGAAGCCTACTCATATAAGGCGCAAACAAAATGGACAAGCAGATAATTTGTCAAAGAAAGGATTGCATTCGCCTCTCGGTAAGTGGCACCTGTTTATCACTTCTGACCCCTGTACATATGACATACAGCCATTCACAATGCCAGGAATATGAAGTCAACATGTACAGGTATGCAATTACAGTGAAATATCTGAAAATATCACAATCTGCTGGCTTTCTACATATACTGGGAAGTTAATGATTTTGTTTTGATCACTCCATATCAAAATCCCCAATTTTTTTTGTAATGTATAATGAAAGATATCTCCATATGCTTGTTGGAAATTTTGCCTCTCCCGAGACAAATACCCGCTATTTTATATACAAATCTGTTTATATTGAACATAATATAATCAACACTGCTTTTTCTTTTGGAAAAACTTTTCCCGCCTAACCAATAAAATAACACAGCACTAAAAGTCAGGATTACAGCTGCCACATTAATGATACAGCTCCCTATTCTGAACAATGTGAACGTCTCACTTACCAAGAAACCAAATATCTGGTAACGCCTTTGACAATTCCAATTTCCAGTCATGGTTGCAGGATACGGCCGTATTGGAAAATAGGGGTGGAAAACGAATCGGCCGTATTGTCGGAAAAGTTGGATTTGTTTGAATAACGGAGTGTTGACCAAATCCAATGGACCTTGAAAAAGCATATTTGAAGCGCTTACGCTGGTTCTGGTAGAACTGTGAAGATGATAATTTCTAATTTTTGAAGAGTTGTCAGAACGTACATCATAACTTGTTGGAATATTTATACATTTTAGGTATGCTGCACTTTAAGACATGAACTTTATTGAATTCCAATAATATCTCAAACTTTCCCGTGTCTTGGAGTTATCTCTTCTTGGCACTCGTCTATTCTAATAGTTTGTTCTTATCTCTCCCTATCATCGCCCATTAAAACTCTCACACACAATAGTACTCCTACCCTTGAAATCAAGGACAGGGGTACACTTACATTATCCAATCTTTTTATAAAAGTGAATAGGGACAAATGATAGCATTACCAAAATTGCAAATGTATATGTAAATATACATAGTTCATAATAAAATTAAATCTGTGGGAGCAAGTTTTACTAATTTTTATAACATGTAAATAGGGATATACACTCTATTTATAGAAATTCGGGTGCGGGTATCCACTTTTTTTTTAATGTTGTTTTTCTTATTGGTTCGATCTCACCAAATAAATATAGATAAGAAATAATGAGACTCCGTCTTCAATATGTTTTTACTAGATGTTGTCCACCTCATTGACCAATATAAATATTCATTATAGTTTATCATTATCATTAATCTTTTATAAAAAATTGATCCACGTTGCCATTGGTTACCATCTTTGGCTTTATTTTTGGCATTAGGTTTCTGTTGAAATATAGGCAAGGTATGTCAACACAACCGCTAATGAATACAACTCTTTGGCTAGGTAGCCTTTTAAACTTTTGCTTTTTCCACTATAGTGGAAAACAACTTCCAGTTAGTGATGAACTTGAGATTGTGAATTGGCCTCCTTCATTTTTTTCCCTTAGCCTCCTCTCAATTTGCCTCAATCGATGAAATGAATGTTGACGTTGTTATGATCATTAACTCTCAAAATTAAACCATAAAGAATATATCAAAATTGTCCAAACACTTTATTCAATATCAAAACCCTTAATATCAAAATCCTTAAGGTAGGGTAACACCTTACAATGATAATTTTGTAGAAGGTTTAAAATTCTCATTCACTTATCTCTTCAAGGGACAAACCTCCTAATGAGCTAAGGTCATTTGCATTTTTTCTCTTTATATGCCATCATTATTTATAGCTAGCTAGAAAACCCTAATCATAACCAAATGATAACTATCTAGTGGACATTCTTTAATGAGGCTAGAATATATTTGTTCAATGTTAACTACCTAGTAGGTCTCATTCATTAACACACACAATTGACCTAATCCACCTTACATTAAAGAACCAATATAACTACATCATTATTAACTCTAATGGGCCCTTAGACCCCATGACACCGCTAGGGAGGATCTCACCACTCCATCCCCCTTTGAGAAGCATTGTCCTCAATGCCCGCAGATATGATATACAACCATAAAAAAAAAGGTCCCATGTACATGTGTTGATTACAACACTAAAGTAGTCTAGGAAATTAGGGACCTGTGTACAAGTGGTGCCCTCATTGTTGTTTTCATAAACTTGAGTTTCATGTCTAAGGGCTTACACTAACTCCTAACTATTAACACCTAAGTGCTACAAATATTGAGTATTTTAGTCTAAATTCCCACCACAATCATGAGAACCCAAATAAATAAATTAATCTATGTCAAAATTATCATCCACATAATTGAGAAAGGTCAATTGTGGATTTTGAAGAACATTACCATTGAAGAATATGTAAACTAAAGATTAGTAGTTATAATTTACTCCTAACTTCCCTTGATGTTGTTCACTTCACATGGAGGAGTATGGCTATAAAAAAGGATGAAATTAGTCTTCCCATAAATGACAACTACTCATATACCATTCCTCACTAGTGCCCTCTTCAATATGTCTCTAAATTTCCATCCTTTGGATTACTTCATAAGTTGCTTATAGTTTTTGGATTTGGTGTTCCAAACAAAGTCACTCTATATCAATTCCTTCACAGTGCAAAAGTTATTTTACTTTTGAGTAACCACCATTTTATATGCTCTTCATATTTAATAGCAAGTTCAAGAAAATTTATACGAGGATCTTATTCCACATAAGTTGCATCTCCCACATAATATGCTTATAACCTTGGATATGCCTCAAACATGGGGCATATATATTCATGTTAAATTTCATATGCCATTGTAAATATAAGAGCTTAGTTTTTAAAATAGAATCCAAAGAAGCATACATTCAATGGATCTCCTTTGTTTAACTAGGGTTTTGAAGCAACACTATTTAAATGGCCATAACTCCCTTAATATTGATCATAATCTTTATTATGACACCAATTTTGAAATGTTACCATCACTCCTACCTCCATTAATTCTATTTCAAATTATTTCGTAAACAAAGAGATAATTATACCACAAGAATTCCTCATGGGGTTCTTGAATCACAACTTAAAATACTTATGAATTCCATGATACTTCTCAAAACTGTTATTATGATCCCAATTCCATAATGCTTATCTCAACTTATACTGATGCTAGTCCCTTTCCAATATAGGCACTTTATCAAAATATCTTCGCCCTAGAATACTCATAGAAATTATTGAAAAAACCATAAAATCAATTATATTAAATTAGTGGTCTCTTCACTTACATGATCGAAAATGGATCATTGTATTATTTCTCATCTATCTCAATGCTTTTAGAATGGAAAAATTGGAGGAATAATCCTGAAGGGCCATTGTTACCAACGAGTCCTAGTTTGGAGAATTGGGGTTTAAACCATTTAGAGGAATTTTAAGGCATTAAACAAAGATTTTTTGGGTTCCAAAATATCTCTCTTACGAAAGACCCCATGTTGCTATTCTATATTTAAATACCTTTCCAAGTTACAATGCAAGAAAGACATCAATCTATGTTTGAATGCAAAAGTAATGCCTTCCAGAAGTTGACCTTCTAGTTTGACCAACGTGGTTCAAGGTGATGCCATGTCAGACCCTATTACTCATGCAAAAAGGCCTAGCCACGTGTGGAATACGAAGAAGGCTCTAGAAGGGTTAAAGTTGTAACTCCAGTTGATTGAAAGAGTCAAACCTAACCCTTAGTTCGTTGTTAGGCTATGTTAAAATTATGCCACTAGGAGTAGAAGGGGTTCCATTCTATTAGATGGTATCTTGTTCCATAGTAGAGTAGAGAAAATGAGAGTGGAAGTGAGAAACTGTAGGTTTTAACCCCGTATAGAAATTACCTGCATACAAATTATAATAACAGAAAATAAACAATAGTGAGCACATAACACATAAAACAAATATACACAGAGATTTTCCCCTGGATCCCAAAACTGGGACTACCAGATTGATTTTTCATTATGTTCCTTTCAATGTTACAATACATATATATACATGTCGAAGCATCCAATACCATGGACTGAAAACCATCGCGCCCAAAACCATGTGCGAAAACCATGCACAAAACCATGGGTCCAAAAAGAATTTCCCTGGGGTGCTGCCTCGGACCCTATAGAGGGGGGCTAACCTCCCCCCCCAAACCCACTATGATCCCCCCACTGTACATCGGCGTAACGAAGGGGGGGCTCTGCCCCCTCTCTAAGACCCCGGTTTTGCTAGGG
This sequence comes from Pinus tabuliformis, assembly GCA_031772625.1. Lineage (NCBI taxonomy): Eukaryota > Viridiplantae > Streptophyta > Pinopsida > Pinales > Pinaceae > Pinus > Pinus tabuliformis. The sequence continues at coordinate 1,677,491,783 of CM062819.1, forward strand.
AGGCTAGTTGTGGAAAGAATATAACACAACCCAACATTCTCCCACTTGTTGTTTTCTTCCCATAGGAGGCCACATGAGAGCTTAGTCATTTATCCAGCCCTGCAACACCCATTATTTCTCTACACTAAGAGAACTTCTCAAAGCTCATAGATTTTGTCAATGCATCTGCAGTATTCTTCAAAGTGTCCACCTTTACCAGCAACACCTTTTTGTCTTCTATCATATCCCTCACAAAGTGATACTGAACACCATTGTGCTTTGTCTTTGAATGATAAGCAGGGTTATTTGCCAAGAAAATTGCACTTTGGCTGTCACAGTCTATCCTTATAGCTCCCTGTACTAACCCCATACTTGAACACAATCTCTGCAACCAAATTGCTTCCTTTCTTGCATGAGTGGCTGCCATGTGTTCTGCCTCTGTAGTTGATAGTTCCACTACAGATTGTTTCTTACTCATCCAATTGACTGCACCTACAAATAAGTTAAAGACATACCCACTTGTAGATCTTCTCTGATCCAGATCTCTAGCCCAGTCTGCATCAACAAAGCCATGGATATCCAAAACTTTGTCCAATCCTGGTATTCCTTGGTAGCACAAACCATAATCACTAGTGCCACGCAAATACCTGAAAACCTGCTTCACTGCTGTCCAATGCTCCTTCCTTGGTTTTGACATAAACCTGCTCAATACTCCCATTGCATGTGCAATGTTTGGTCTAGTATAGACCATCGCATACATCAGGCTACCAACTGCACTTGCATATGGAACACGGGACATGTCCTTTTCCTCTTCTTGTGTCTTGGGACATTGTTCAACAAATAACTTTACACCTACAGGAATAGGAAACTTCACCAGTTTACTATCCTGCATATTAAACCTCTGTAGTATTGTCTCGACATACTTCCTCTGGTTTAACCAGAGCTTCCTTTTTGCCCGATCTCTTTTAATTTCCATGCCCAAAATATAGTTTGCAGCACCAAGATATTTCATGTCGAATTTGAAGGACAATTGGGTCTTAAAATCCTTGATAATTTCTTTGTCATTTCCAACCAGCAACATATCATCCACATACAAGACCAGATAAATAACACAGTTACCAATTAATTTAAAATACACACAGTGATATGCTTTGCTTCTGGTGAAGCCAAGTCCCCGTATAAATGTATCAAATTTCTGATACCACATCCTTGGTGACTATTTTAACCCATACATAGAATTTTTTAACTTGCATACTAGTTCTTTCTTACCCTTCACCGCAAAGCCTTCATGTTGCTTCATGTAGATCTCTTCTTCTAGATCCCCATGAAGAAATGTTGTCTTCACATCCATCTGTTCTACCTCAAAATCAAAAGCAACAGCAACAGATAAAAGTATTCTAATAGTAGCTATCTTGGAAACAGGAGAAAAAATATCACCAAAATCAATTCTTGGCACCTAGGAATAACCTTTTGCTACCAACTGAGCTTTGTATTTCTCCACCTTACCTTCTGCATTTGTCTTCTTCTTGAACACCCATTTGCTGCCAATGGGTTTCCTTCCAGCTGACAACTCCACCAGATCCCAAGCCTCATTTTTGTGCAAAGATGCCATTTCATCAAGCATGGCCTCTTTCCAGAGTTTTCTGTACTCTGAATCTACTTCTTCCTTCACAGTTCTGGGATCATCATCAGTAATAGATAAAGAAAAATTTGAACATAAATCAGATGGACTATACCTTTCTAGTTGCATTCTTTCTCGAACTGATCTTCTCACAATCGGAGTTTGTGGCTCTTCATCTTCTGATTCCTCTTCTGTTGTTGAGTCTGATTCTTCCTCCTTAAGCTCAAAATCTATTTTCTCAGGTTCCTTTGGTTTGAATTCATGTTTAATAACATCTTTCACCTCTCTGAACACCACATCTCAGCCGTACACAACCTTCCTTGTTATTGGGTTCCAAAGCTTATAACCCTTTAAACCATCCTTATACCCAATAAAGATGCACTTTTCAGATTTACTATCCAAATTTGTTCTTTTCTCCTTTAGAACATGTACATATGCATCACATCCAAATACCCTCAGATGTGAAAGAGAGGGTTTCTTACTAGTTCATACCTCTTGTGGAGTCTTATCCTCCAACGCTGATGAAGGTGATTTGTTGACCAGGTAACATGCCGTCTCCACCACCTCTGCCTAGAATTATTGTTCTAACCTGGCACCACTGAGCATGCTTCTTGCCCTTTCCATCAACATATTGTTCATTCTTTCTGCAACTCCATTTTTCTCAGGTGTTTATGGAGTAGTCTTCTGTTGTGCTATACCACACTTATAAAATTCTTCAAATTCCTTCTTGCAAAAATCTCCACCGTTATCTGTCCTCAACACCTTTATCTTCTTCTCTGTCTGGTTTTCCACCAAAGCCTTAAATTCTTTAAACCTATCAAAGACTTCAAATTTATTCTTGAGGAAATATACCCATTTATTCCTTGAGAAGTCATCTATAAATGATACATAGTACACAGACTTACCCAATGATGGAACCTTCACATGTCGAAACACATCACTGTGCACAAACTCTAATATTTGTTTCACCCTCTTACCACCAGAGGGGAAACTAACCCGATTCTACTTCCCATATACACAATTTTCATACAAATCAAAATCCAGAGAGCTATTAGTCATACCTTCTACCATACCTTTACCATGAAGTATTCAAAGGCCCTTCTCTACAATATGTCCAAGCCTTTGATGCCATAGCATGGTCTTTTCTCTAGAGACCACTAGATTTTCTGCTCCACTTTTAGGAACCACAGAACTGTTGCACCCATCAAAAACAGTGCTACCTTGCAGCTTGTATAGAGTTCCAATCCGAACTCCCCGCATTAATACCAGTGCTCCCCGAACCATCTTGCAGGTATCTTTCTCGAACACTTCTTTTACACCTGCATCATCCAACTTTCTTACAAAAATCATATTTTTGGCTAATGCGGGAATATGCAGAACACCCAAAAGTGTTCTAATCCTTCCACCTTGCAACTTCAACTTGAATTTTCTATGACCAACGATTATAGCCTTCCTGTCATCCCCCAAGAAGACATTACCACCATCAAACTTCTCATACTCGTAGAACCACTCTCTATGGGGAGTGAAGTGAAAGGATGCACTTGAGTCAATCAACCATGCCTCATGATCTACATGTGTACTTGAAGAATCCAAGTGCACATCCCCACCTTCATCTGAGGTGGTTTTCGCCTCTACAGAAGGAGCATCATCAAATCCCTTTCCTTTTTCATGGGCTTTAGATTTACAGTCCCTTTTGTAGTGCCCTTCCTTTCCGCATTTCCAACACACCTTTACAAATTTTCCTGGAGATTTAGATCTCCCACTCAATTTTTATTTTTATTATTTATTTTTATTTATTTATTATTATTATTATTTTTATTTTTATTTTTTATTTTTTATTTTTTATTTTTTATTTTTTATTTTATTTTTAATTTTATTTTTTATTTTTAATTTTTATTTATTTATTTATTTTTCTGGGACTGTCCTCGTACAGACAAGGCATCACCATTCTAGCTCTCCATATTTTTCCGTCTCATCTCCTCCGTCAGCAAGGATGAGACTATTTCATCAAACTGCAAGGAAGTTGCATTGTTACCTATTGTAATAACCAGACTATCCCACGAATCTAGTAGAGAACAAAACAAACTAAGACACTTATCTTCATATGAAATTTTAATATCAATAGACAATAACTGGCTTACCACAGTATTAAATGCATTTAAATGCTCTGTCACCGAGTCTCCATCTTTCATCCTCAGGTTATACAACTTTTTCCGTAGAAACAGTTTATTCACCAAAGACTTAGATTGGTACAAAGTCCCTAACTTGTCCCACAAAGCCTTCACCGTAGCTTCCCTTGATACATTCAGTAATACTGAATTTGAGACACACAATTGTATTGTGCTCTTTGCCTTCTGATCCAACTTCTTCCGTCCTTCATCAGACACTCCTGTTGGTTTAGTACCTGGATCTACCACGATCCGCTGATATTTGTCCACTAGCAGATCCTCCATCTTGAGTTTCCAAAACTCAAAACTTTGACCATTAAATTTCTCGATCCCTATCTTTCCACTGCTTGCCATCTTCTTTCACCACCAGAATCAATCCTGCAGATCTTCCACTAAACATGGTCTACCACAGGCCCGAGCGAAACCCCTCAGCAACAAAGGCATCCCCTTGAAGCCAAAACAACTCTGATACCAAATGTAGGTTTTAACCCCTGATCCGGATTTAGACAGGAACGCAATAGATTACAGAGATAACCATAAATACAGAGATGCGATAACCATAAAAACAAAGATGCAGCAGAAATAATACTTCATTTCATTACTGTAAAATACTGAAATATGTTTACAAACAGAAATGGAAAGAAACCAGCTAGGGCGATGGTAGCTATCTCTGAGAAGAGATGTGCGGCTACATGCCTCTGAACTGTTCCGAACTGTATTACAATGAGGCTCGAAGGCCTATTTATTGTTGAGAAACAATGGAAAACCCTTCACATCCCGAAACCTAACCCTAGAAGATGAAACGCCAAATTGTGGGCCCCGTTTGGGTAAATTGGTACATCAATTTCCCGGGGTCGTAACTTTGGCATACGATCTCCGTTTGACGCGCACGATAGCTCGTTAGAAAGATCTATCCGAGTACTACCACTTTGGGAGGCAACATTGGTCTATGACCCATGTTGCCCCAGAATCCCAAAAAAAAACGTCGTTTAGGGCCTCAAAACGGCTCCGGAAGTTCGGGACCCGAAAAAACTGCTAAAAATAGTAAACTGTGCTACAATTTAGGAAACTGAAAAGACTGAAAGAGACAGTTGTGGGGGTCCAAATGGGTTGGTGGGTGGCCACCAACATCCACCTGGATCATTCCTCCCCCCTTAGGAAGCAATGGTCCCCATTGCGTTGAGTTCCTCCATCTGCTGAACTTGTCCTGCAATCTGTGATGTGTCCAGTGATGGTGGGAAGCATGGTCGACGATGGTCCACATTGAACACTCGGTGCAAGCGAAGGAATGGAGGAATGCTGTGCTTCCAAGCATTGTTGCCCGTAGCCTTGGTACTGGTGTAAGGACCATGTCGGAGTCGCTTGAGTTTCTGATGGGTTTTGGTAAGGCGTTCTCTCTGCAGATGTAACCAAACTTTGTCGCCCACCTGAAACTTGTGTGGTACCCCTGTGAATGAGGAGAAGTTGTTCCTGTGTTCTGTCATGACCGTATTCCTTTGCTGCTGCTGCTGTGTAGAGGAACCCTTTGCAGGGGTCATGGATGTAGCAACGATCTTCCCCTTATTTTGGGAGTGAACTAGACAGATGAATTTCCTGGTCTGTGATATGAGCTTGCTGCCTTTCTTAGTGGTGATCAAAGATGTGGCGGTAGGTGGGGCTACCTCCGGTATCCTGTATAATGAATCATTCAAAGAAATAATGACAGCACGAGGCCTGGACTCATACACAGCATGTCGCCTCCACAAGTATGGTTGGCCTAATAATACATCACAAACATCCAGAGGTGTAACATCACACAATACCTCGTCTGTGAAGGGTTTGATGCTGTAGGGAAGGCGGCACTGCTGGCGAACTTTCAGATCTCGTCCTTCATGAAGCCACCCGATACTGTACGGTTGTGGGTGTGGTGTAGTCGGTAGGCCCAACCGCTTCACGACCTCTGCTGAAACTAGGTTCTTTTGGCTACCACTGTCGACAATGAATCGCAGCGGTGAACCCTTCACCCACATCTGTGAGTGGAAAAGACGCTCCCCCTCCTCTGGATCTTCGGGCTCATTTTTCTTGATCTTGGTGGTGGCAACAGTGGCACTGGGATCCGCATCAATGATCTGCTTCCCTTTGCCATTCCCCTTGTCGAGTTCTGGCTCAGGGTCGGAACATGCATCTGATTCGGAAGCCTTCAACTCAGCCACCAGCGACTGCTTGGTCCGACACTCACTTGTGTTATGAGTGGGACTCTTGTGGAACTCACACCACTTTCCTGTGTCCTTCTTCGGCTTCGTGGTGTTGTTCTTTTCTTGTGGCTTCGACGGGTTGTCTTGGGTCACCCCGCCTTGGCTTTGTCCTTTGGGCTTCGGATTTGCAGATCCAAAGTCTCGCTTCTTCTGTTTGAACTTTTGCTCGATTTTGACAGCGTATCGGTATGCTGTGCCGAGTGAGGGGATGTTCAAGAACACCATCTCTTCCTGGATGTATCTGTGCAGGCAGCCACGGTATTTGAGTACCAGATGCAGCTCAGAATCTTTGATACCCAACTGTGTGCGAAGGGTATGAAAAATGTTTGTGAACTCCGACACATCTTGGTCTCGTCCCTGCCGCAGTGTGGTCCATTTGATGTATTTGTCCTCATAGCTTCCGACAGGATAGTATTGCTCCTTGATGGTATCTCGGAAGTCATTCCAAGTGGGTGCAGTTGAAAATAGTGAGCCTGTACTTTCATTCTTCTGCTCGCAGTAGGTTTCCCACCAGTCCTTGACGTGGGGGGCTGCTTTGAGAAGAGCAAAAACAATCTTTTCCCGACTTGAAAATTCATGAACAGAAAAATACCCATCTAGCAGATTTAACCATTTATCTACGGCATCTGCGTCTATTTGACCCTCGAAGATGGGGATTTCAAAATTAACTTGTACCTTGAAGGGTGTGGCGTTTCCAGAGTCGCTTTTGGAAGCCGATGCGTCGCCTCTGGGTAGCCGCTGAAGGATCTGCGCAAAGCTATCCATCATCGCGTTCCTTTGCCGCTCGAGCGCTTCTTCGAGCAAGATTTTGATAGGATCTCCTGCCCCCTCGTCTTTCTTCTCATCCGCCATGGGAGGCCGTCGGGATTTGCGAGGCTGGTCTTGCAGAGGTTCGACCAGTTCAAGCCCTAACTCCTTATATCCCGACCTCGTTGGGGACATGCAAAGAAAAACAGAGAAAAAGCAGACCGCTCCGATACCACTGATCCGGATTTAGACAGGAACACAATAGATTACAGAGATAACCATAAATACAGAGATGCGATAACCATAAAAACAGAGATGCAGCAGAAATAATACTTCATTTCATTACTGTAAAATACTGAAATATGTTTACAAACAGAAATGGAAAGAAACCAGCTAGGGCGATGGTAGCTATCTCTGAGAAGAGATGTGCGGCTACATGCCTCTGAACTGTTCCGAACTGTATTACAATGAGGCTCGAAGGCCTATTTATTGTTGAGAAACAATGGAAAACCCTTCACATCCCGAAACCTAACCCTAGAAGATGAAACGCCAAATTGTGGGCCCCGTTTGGGTAAATTGGTACATCAATTTCCCGGGGTCGTAACTTTGGCATACGATCTCCGTTTGACGCGCACGATAGCTCGTTAGAAAGATCTATCCGAGTACTACCACTTTGGGAGGCAACATTGGTCTATGACCCATGTTGCCCCAGAATCCCAAAAAAAACGTCGTTTAGGGCCTCAAAACGGCTCCGGAAGTTCGGGACCCGAAAAAACTGCTAAAAATAGTAAACTGTGCTACAATTTAGGAAACTGAAAAGACTGAAAGAGACAGTTGTGGGGGTCCAAATGGGTTGGTGGGTGGCCACCAACATCCACCTGGATCATTCCTCCCCCCTTAGGAAGCAATGGTCCCCATTGCGTTGAGTTCCTCCATCTGCTGAACTTGTCCTGCAATCTGTGATGTGTCCAGTGATGGTGGGAAGCATGGTCGACGATGGTCCACATTGAACACTCGGTGCAAGCGAAGGAATGGAGGAATGCTGTGCTTCCAAGCATTGTTGCCCGTAGCCTTGGTACTGGTGTAAGGACCATGTCGGAGTCGCTTGAGTTTCTGATGGGTTTTGGTAAGGCGTTCTCTCTGCAGATGTAACCAAACTTTGTCGCCCACCTGAAACTTGTGTGGTACCCCTGTGAATGAGGAGAAGTTGTTCCTGTGTTCTGTCATGACCGTATTCCTTTGCTGCTGCTGCTGTGTAGAGGAACCCTTTGCAGGGGTCATGGATGTAGCAACGATCTTCCCCTTATTTTGGGAGTGAACTAGACAGATGAATTTCCTGGTCTGTGATATGAGCTTGCTGCCTTTCTTAGTGGTGATCAAAGATGTGGCGGTAGGTGGGGCTACCTCCGGTATCCTGTATAATGAATCATTCAAAGAAATAATGACAGCACGAGGCCTGGACTCATACACAGCATGTCGCCTCCACAAGTATGGTTGGCCTAATAATACATCACAAACATCCAGAGGTGTAACATCACACAATACCTCGTCTGTGAAGGGTTTGATGCTGTAGGGAAGGCGGCACTGCTGGCGAACTTTCAGATCTCGTCCTTCATGAAGCCACCCGATACTGTACGGTTGTGGGTGTGGTGTAGTCGGTAGGCCCAACCGCTTCACGACCTCTGCTGAAACTAGGTTCTTTTGGCTACCACTGTCGACAATGAATCGCAGCGGTGAACCCTTCACCCACATCTGTGAGTGGAAAAGACGCTCCCCCTCCTCTGGATCTTCGGGCTCATTTTTCTTGATCTTGGTGGTGGCAACAGTGGCACTGGGATCCGCATCAATGATCTGCTTCCCTTTGCCATTCCCCTTGTCGAGTTCTGGCTCAGGGTCGGAACATGCATCTGATTCGGAAGCCTTCAACTCAGCCACCAGCGACTGCTTGGTCCGACACTCACTTGTGTTATGAGTGGGACTCTTGTGGAACTCACACCACTTTCCTGTGTCCTTCTTCGGCTTCGTGGTGTTGTTCTTTTCTTGTGGCTTCGACGGGTTGTCTTGGGTCACCCCGCCTTGGCTTTGTCCTTTGGGCTTCGGATTTGCAGATCCAAAGTCTCGCTTCTTCTGTTTGAACTTTTGCTCGATTTTGACAGCGTATCGGTATGCTGTGCCGAGTGAGGGGATGTTCAAGAACACCATCTCTTCCTGGATGTATCTGTGCAGGCAGCCACGGTATTTGAGTACCAGATGCAGCTCAGAATCTTTGATACCCAACTGTGTGCGAAGGGTATGAAAAATGTTTGTGAACTCCGACACATCTTGGTCTCGTCCCTGCCGCAGTGTGGTCCATTTGATGTATTTGTCCTCATAGCTTCCGACAGGATAGTATTGCTCCTTGATGGCATCTCGGAAGTCATTCCAAGTGGGTGCAGTTGAAAATAGTGAGCCTGTACTTTCATTCTTCTGCTCGCAGTAGGTTTCCCACCAGTCCTTGACGTGGGGGGCTGCTTTGAGAAGAGCAAAAACAATCTTTTCCCGACTTGAAAATTCATGAACAGAAAAATACCCATCTAGCAGATTTAACCATTTATCTACGGCATCTGCGTCTATTTGACCCTCGAAGATGGGGATTTCAAAATTAACTTGTACCTTGAAGGGTGTGGCGTTTCCAGAGTCGCTTTTGGAAGCCGATGCGTCGCCTCTGGGTAGCCGCTGAAGGATCTGCGCAAAGCTATCCATCATCGCGTTCCTTTGCCGCTCGAGCGCTTCTTCGAGCAAGATTTTGATAGGATCTCCTGCCCCCTCGTCTTTCTTCTCATCCGCCATGGGAGGCCGTCGGGATTTGCGAGGCTGGTCTTGCAGAGGTTCGACCAGTTCAAGCCCTAACTCCTTATATCCCGACCTCGTTGGGGACATGCAAAGAAAAACAGAGAAAAAGCAGACCGCTCCGATACCACTGATCCGGATTTAGACAGGAACACAATAGATTACAGAGATAACCATAAATACAGAGATGCGATAACCATAAAAACAGAGATGCAGCAGAAATAATACTTCATTTCATTACTGTAAAATACTGAAATATGTTTACAAACAGAAATGGAAAGAAACCAGCTAGGGCGATGGTAGCTATCTCTGAGAAGAGATGTGCGGCTACATGCCTCTGAACTGTTCCGAACTGTATTACAATGAGGCTCGAAGGCCTATTTATTGTTGAGAAACAATGGAAAACCCTTCACATCCCGAAACCTAACCCTAGAAGATGAAACGCCAAATTGTGGGCCCCGTTTGGGTAAATTGGTACATCAATTTCCCGGGGTCGTAACTTTGGCATACGATCTCCGTTTGACGCGCACGATAGCTCGTTAGAAAGATCTATCCGAGTACTACCACTTTGGGAGGCAACATTGGTCTATGACCCATGTTGCCCCAGAATCCCAAAAAAACGTCGTTTAGGGCCTCAAAACGGCTCCGGAAGTTCGGGACCCGAAAAAACTGCTAAAAATAGTAAACTGTGCTACAATTTAGGAAACTGAAAAGACTGAAAGAGACAGTTGTGGGGGTCCAAATGGGTTGGTGGGTGGCCACCAACATCCACCTGGATCATTCCTCCCCCCTTAGGAAGCAATGGTCCCCATTGCGTTGAGTTCCTCCATCTGCTGAACTTGTCCTGCAATCTGTGATGTGTCCAGTGATGGTGGGAAGCATGGTCGACGATGGTCCACATTGAACACTCGGTGCAAGCGAAGGAATGGAGGAATGCTGTGCTTCCAAGCATTGTTGCCCGTAGCCTTGGTACTGGTGTAAGGACCATGTCGGAGTCGCTTGAGTTTCTGATGGGTTTTGGTAAGGCGTTCTCTCTGCAGATGTAACCAAACTTTGTCGCCCACCTGAAACTTGTGTGGTACCCCTGTGAATGAGGAGAAGTTGTTCCTGTGTTCTGTCATGACCGTATTCCTTTGCTGCTGCTGCTGTGTAGAGGAACCCTTTGCAGGGGTCATGGATGTAGCAACGATCTTCCCCTTATTTTGGGAGTGAACTAGACAGATGAATTTCCTGGTCTGTGATATGAGCTTGCTGCCTTTCTTAGTGGTGATCAAAGATGTGGCGGTAGGTGGGGCTACCTCCGGTATCCTGTATAATGAATCATTCAAAGAAATAATGACAGCACGAGGCCTGGACTCATACACAGCGTGTCGCCTCCACAAGTATGGTTGGCCTAATAATACATCACAAACATCCAGAGGTGTAACATCACACAATACCTCGTCTGTGAAGGGTTTGATGCTGTAGGGAAGGCGGCACTGCTGGCGAACTTTCAGATCTCGTCCTTCATGAAGCCACCCGATACTGTACGGTTGTGGGTGTGGTGTAGTCGGTAGGCCCAACCGCTTCACGACCTCTGCTGAAACTAGGTTCTTTTGGCTACCACTGTCGACAATGAATCGCAGCGGTGAACCCTTCACCCACATCTGTGAGTGGAAAAGACGCTCCCCCTCCTCTGGATCTTCGGGCTCATTTTTCTTGATCTTGGTGGTGGCAACAGTGGCACTGGGATCCGCATCAATGATCTGCTTCCCTTTGCCATTCCCCTTGTCGAGTTCTGGCTCAGGGTCGGAACATGCATCTGATTCGGAAGCCTTCAACTCAGCCACCAGCGACTGCTTGGTCCGACACTCACTTGTGTTATGAGTGGGACTCTTGTGGAACTCACACCACTTTCCTGTGTCCTTCTTCGGCTTCGTGGTGTTGTTCTTTTCTTGTGGCTTCGACGGGTTGTCTTGGGTCACCCCGCCTTGGCTTTGTCCTTTGGGCTTCGGATTTGCAGATCCAAAGTCTCGCTTCTTCTGTTTGAACTTTTGCTCGATTTTGACAGCGTATCGGTATGCTGTGCCGAGTGAGGGGATGTTCAAGAACACCATCTCTTCCTGGATGTATCTGTGCAGGCAGCCACGGTATTTGAGTACCAGATGCAGCTCAGAATCTTTGATACCCAACTGTGTGCGAAGGGTATGAAAAATGTTTGTGAACTCCGACACATCTTGGTCTCGTCCCTGCCGCAGTGTGGTCCATTTGATGTATTTGTCCTCATAGCTTCCGACAGGATAGTATTGCTCCTTGATGGCATCTCGGAAGTCATTCCAAGTGGGTGCAGTTGAAAATAGTGAGCCTGTACTTTCATTCTTCTGCTCGCAGTAGGTTTCCCACCAGTCCTTGACGTGGGGGGCTGCTTTGAGAAGAGCAAAAACAATCTTTTCCCGACTTGAAAATTCATGAACAGAAAAATACCCATCTAGCAGATTTAACCATTTATCTACGGCATCTGCGTCTATTTGACCCTCGAAGATGGGGATTTCAAAATTAACTTGTACCTTGAAGGGTGTGGCGTTTCCAGAGTCGCTTTTGGAAGCCGATGCGTCGCCTCTGGGTAGCCGCTGAAGGATCTGCGCAAAGCTATCCATCATCGCGTTCCTTTGCCGCTCGAGCGCTTCTTCGAGCAAGATTTTGATAGGATCTCCTGCCCCCTCGTCTTTCTTCTCATCCGCCATGGGAGGCCGTCGGGATTTGCGAGGCTGGTCTTGCAGAGGTTCGACCAGTTCAAGCCCTAACTCCTTATATCCCGACCTCGTTGGGGACATGCAAAGAAAAACAGAGAAAAAGCAGACCGCTCCGATACCACTGATCCGGATTTAGACAGGAACACAATAGATTACAGAGATAACCATAAATACAGAGATGCGATAACCATAAAAACAGAGATGCAGCAGAAATAATACTTCATTTCATTACTGTAAAATACTGAAATATGTTTACAAACAGAAATGGAAAGAAACCAGCTAGGGCGATGGTAGCTATCTCTGAGAAGAGATGTGCGGCTACATGCCTCTGAACTGTTCCGAACTGTATTACAATGAGGCTCGAAGGCCTATTTATTGTTGAGAAACAATGGAAAACCCTTCACATCCCGAAACCTAACCCTAGAAGATGAAACGCCAAATTGTGGGCCCCGTTTGGGTAAATTGGTACATCAATTTCCCGGGGTCGTAACTTTGGCATACGATCTCCGTTTGACGCGCACGATAGCTCGTTAGAAAGATCTATCCGAGTACTACCACTTTGGGAGGCAACATTGGTCTATGACCCATGTTGCCCCAGAATCCCAAAAAAACGTCGTTTAGGGCCTCAAAACGGCTCCGGAAGTTCGGGACCCGAAAAAACTGCTAAAAATAGTAAACTGTGCTACAATTTAGGAAACTGAAAAGACTGAAAGAGACAGTTGTGGGGGTCCAAATGGGTTGGTGGGTGGCCACCAACATCCACCTGGATCAACCCCGTACATAAATTACCTGCATACGAATTATAATAACAAAAAATAAATAACAGCGAGTGCATAATACATAAAACAAATATACACAGAGATTTTCCCCTCGATCCCAAAACCGGGACTACCAGATTGATTTTTCATTATGTTCCTTTCAATGTTACAATATATATACATGCTGAAGCATCCAATACCATGGACCGAAAACCATTGCACCCAAAACCATGCACGAAAAACCATGCACAAAACCATGGGCAAAACCATGGGTACAAATTTTTTTTCTCCAGGGCACTGCCTCGAACCCCATAGAGGGGTTGGGGAGGCTACTCGTGGAAAGAATATAACACAACCTAACAGAAACCATAATACAGAGAGTTAGTGTTCTATAGTAGCCTAATAGGCCACATGTCTAAAATAACTCCATAGAGAGTTCTTTCTCCTTTGTACTTGCATTTTTCCATTCTAGAGAGAAAAGAGAATAGAGTAGCCTCACCTTCTAGCATGGTTTTCCCCTGTAAGGGTTTCGAGAGAAAATATTTGTGTTCATTGTGGATGGTGCGCAATTGTATTTGTTGTTCCCTTTTCCACATTAAATTATTTATTTCATACAAAGGAGACATTAAAAAATTAATAAAACAAAAATATAAAGGAATTTAACCTTTATATGTAGAATTTTAAGTTATTTTATCAAATTTGTTGTGATGAACTGTCAAATGTAATATCCACAACAATCTACAAATCATTCCATGAATTCGATTTTAATGTTTTTTTTGATATTGTGTATTATTTTGAAAGGAATTTAAATTTGTATGTGTTTCTTTAGGTTATACATAGAAATATTCAAAAATAAGTTTGAGTGTCAAAAGTCTATTTTACTTTCGAACATTTGCAAAAGTAAGAAAAGAAAATAAAATTCTTTCCCTTGTGCTAAAAAAAATAGTTTTGACACCACTTTCTATGATCCCAACCCTTAAAATTGAATAAAAAACAATATATAAAAAATGTTCAAGATTTTTCCAAACCCTCAACGTAAAATAACACCATACAATGATCATTTTATGGAAGGACCCACTCTTGTTTGCTTTCCTCTTTGAGGGAAAAAAAAACTCCCAATGATCTAACCTCAAATACAATATATTCCACTACATGATTCATAAAGAGGACTCGATTCTTATTTGTAACTTGCTAGAAAACTTTGTTCATGACCAAATTATCACTACCTAAAGTGCCTTCTTTAATGTGGAAACATTACATTTATTCTATGCTTATACTTAGTGAACTTCATTTATGCATATTGGACCCAACCAACCTTACATTAAATGGTGACTCCACTTATACGAGACCCATACAGAGAGAATTCTTGTTGAAGAGTATTTAAAAAGAAAAACAACATAGTTGGGAATTAAGAGAAATCCTTTTTCCATAATGATTAAATGGTGTTTTACAGTATATGTAAATTTTAACATGAAACCGACTCTCAAATATAAAATTAAATTAGCTTACGGGGTAATTATTTTTTAAATTAAAATAAATTAAATAAAGATTGTATCTTAAATCTTATGAAACTAAAACTATAAAAGACACTTCATAATACAAATTTGAATATAGTGTATGATGCTTTTTCCTTTGGGTGTGCACTTTGGCATATATATGTAAAAAAATTAGAATTAAAGATTAGATATTGTAGTAGAAAATATCACCTCCTTTGTTTTGTGAATTTCCTCGTCTTGTTTTGTGTTTTTATTAAAATTTACTGTTACATGTTATACATGCAAGTTTTATCTAAAGATGATGCAAAAGGAGAAGTTGTTTGTTAAATTTTTGTCTTTCTAAAAAACAAGACCTCAATTTTATAAATTTCTGAGTAAAATGTATCCATTTTATTGAGATATTTTCTAATTTTTTTTCTTTATAATATTTCTCAACCATTCTTCTTTGTTGCTACACATGTAAAGGTTTATTCTACACTAATCTGTTACATTTTTTTCTCCCATTGCTATACGACCACGTAAACTCTATATGAGAAAAACAAAAAATTCTAATAATTTTAATCTACTATCTAATCTTTCAAAGAATAACATCCACAAGAGAAACAAAAAAATTAGTATTATCCCTATGCATTAAAGGATAATCATTATATTAAAAAAGACTCAATTGATTCATAACTTATTGGAATATTATAATGAATCTCAATATTCCCTCAAATATCCCTTAGGTTATCCTCATCTGTCTATAATATCACTCATCTATTCTAATTTGTAGTTGTCAACATACACAATAACTAACATAGCTATTATAAAATTGATACACCAATAACTATGTGTTAGGAAAAATACTAAGAGAGGGGGGAGGCAGGTGAATCAATATTTTACACACTTTCAACTTTAATTTCTTATTCTGATTTTTATATGTGACTATTATAAAGGAAACTAGTGTATGTACATGACTGTTACTACAAAAACCCGCGTATATCTAGATAACTTATTTGATCGTCTGTACAACATTAATCGGTGCATTAGCATTCCATTATTCAACAATTAAACAATAAGTATGAGAATTTAAGAAGAAGATAGAACACAAACATACACAACCATATGAACTCCAAGATTTTTAGGTGGAAACCTATTGTGGGAGAAAACCACCACTGCTGTTATCTATGTCTTCTTCTTTTATTAAAAATAATCTTCTTACAATCTTGTACTAGCACAGAATTTAACTAGTACGCAGTCTCCTACTTGCAAAAGGATACAACCTTCTATCATTTTCCATCTCCTACTGGAAGGGAGTTACAACCCCCCTTTTGTGAAGACTTCTATCCTAAGCTCTTTAAAACTAGATCCACTCTCAATAATTCTGAAATCAACTACTCAAATACTAGATCATCAAATCTTCTAATGTAACCAATACAACTTGATCAATTCAGAATAAATCATACCAATGCATAGCCACTCATCAATACACCAAGTCAAACATTGTTACCCATCATAAAAACCAACGATTGCCACTACAAACCCTGATCAAACATGTATCAAATTGTATACGCTACTGCTATTGATCATACCTATGTATGTAGGTGCTTCTCCTGAAAAATGCCTGTGTACAAATCTCAAAATATTGATAACTGAATCTGAATCATTGTGCCACTGAATTAATCACCCAAATAGATACTGAAGCCAACATAAATCACTGAACCAAATACAAATTATCACATAGTAGCATCATCACTTAGTCAACTTCTAATTCATAATCAATTCATCCCAATCAATACTATCAAACACATATTATTATAAAAGAGACTTCATCAACACACAACATAAAACATAAAAAAACATATCAACCATTATCATCATCTCACACTGCAAAACCCTAGTATATGTACATGACTCTTATAAAGAACTCCTGCATATGTATGCGCCTTTCATACTTGATACCTGAACCACAAATTTGTCCATATTGTAGAAAATATACACAAATATTTAGAAGGAGATCCATGTATGTTACAATCTTTTAGAGGCAAACCAACGTATAAGTCTGAAATCATTGAGTCATGCTTTCATTGCAACTACAGAAAATACTTTGCACCCCTTACTGTCTCATATTCATGTTAGAGTATCATTAACACCACATATATCACAGTTAGATATTTTTAACAAGCAAATCAAACAAGTATATATGATACCACGCTTCAGATTTTTTTCCAATTCTGTCTCTTTTCCCTTCTCCTGAAAACACAAAACTTGCACAACCAACACTTTGATCTCCATCTCCTTATATATCTTAGGCCTTAGCGAATACCTTAGGCCAATCCCTTAATAATGATGATGGTGTTCTTTACCGGGATCAAATATCCATTGTCACTGATGGGCACGGGATCTCCCCAAGGCAAGTTTTGGGGCTTAAAACCTAAGTTTTGACTAATCTGATGTACAAACTCTGCGATTTGTGGGCGTGGAGCACGAAGTTGTAATTGAGTCATAGGGTTGTCCACCCTTACTTTTGTAATGTAATGTCGGCTTGAGAGTTCTACCCATGGTTCGCGGACCATGGGATTGTATAAATAGAGCGAGGCTCTAAGTGGAAAGGAAGTCATCCAATAGAAGAATAGAAGAAATGATGAAGCATTGAGTCTAAGTGTAAAGTCGAGTCTTTGGGTAGTAGAGTAGGAGAAGGCTCTGCAGCTGAGTGCGCAGAGGCCTAGTAGTCCGCAGCTGAGTGCGCAGGGCAGGTTGAGTCTGTAACCGATTGAAGCATTAATAAAGAGAAGTTTTACATTATTTATGTGTATCTTTTCCTGTTTTATGCATTGAAGTATATTGGGTATGAATTACAAGTTTACTGTTTATTTGCTGCGTGAACTTATATGAATATGTTGAATAAGTGAATATAAGATAAAGTATCTATTTACGTGAAGATAACTAACTGTTATAAGAAGATAAGTAAGATCCGTAGTGTAACTTGGGGAAATAGTGCAGATCGCTGCTCTAGCAATGCGAAGGCTCCTCAACACCTGGTTAGGGCTGCACGAAGGCGAGTATAACAGGGCACGAAGGCCTTGCGGGTCAGGAAAGTGTGCGAAGTGCCTTTCGAAGGTATTCACAGTTGGACTAAATCGACCCCTCAGACATCTCAAGCGTGCAAAAACTTGGTTCTAGCATTCCCCCATACTGCTTCGGGTGAGACCTCAGTCCGCGCTCCGCGGGCTGTTGCTGAAAGGGCCAGTAGTACATGGATTTTTTTGGCTAAATAACTCCGAACCTGGGTCAGGCCCCATCAAGCCAGCAAATGGTTCCATTGCCAGGACCAGAATATGCATAGAGATGTCTGATGTCGTATCATTGGAATCCAACTAAGAAATAAATTGAAGGTTGGTTGGACAGGAGAATTCACGAGTTCACGACGCAGGAGAACAGGAATCCATGACTATCAAAGCAAGAGTGATTAGACTGCTACCTGTACACAAATATCCATGAAATTTTCTTCACATCTTTCCCTATTGAGCTGTACGAGTGGATTGCGAAGATAGTAGATAACCAAGGAAGGTGGAAGCTCGACAATCCTATTGTGTGGACCCCAGAATTGGTGCGCAGATTCGAAGCATCGAAGGATAAGATCGCAGACGCTATTGATCATTGACTCGATTGGATTATAGGAGGATTCATTACTGAGTTCACGGTAGATACTTCAGTTAGCTATAGCGAGGCTGAGCGACGCTTTCTCAAAGGACCGCGAGGTAAGTACGTAAAGTCTCTGAATACTTGGATTAAAATGTTATTGTGTGAAAAGAGGGTTATGAAATTACCTTGATGTCTGGAGCCACGCGAAGTGGAAAAACCTATAGAAACAAAGGAAGTAAGGGACCAGAGAATAGCCCTTTGATTTCACCTCCGTGAGGGGACGAGGAAGAGCTCGCGAAGGTCTCGCCGTGAAGTGCGATCAATTTGATAAGGCAGAGGATTCCACGCATACCACCCCCACCCACACCACCACCAGCTTCACCGCCTTCACCTCCATCTTCGCCCGTACCACCTTCGCCACCACCGCGAGTCAATATGGCAAGCGTGATAAAGTTGCTTGTGTTCAAGGGAGTAGGAAATGAGGATCCGGACCAGTTTTGGTTCATGATAAGAGCCGTATGGGAAGCACAGGGAGTGAAAAATGATAATATAAAGAAAGCGACACTGGCCAGCGCCTTGCAGGCAGGTTGACCTGGTATATTAAGCATTCTAATGACAATCCAAATGTGGGGATCGCAGACATCCAAGTTGCACTGAACAGAGAATTTAGCAGGCCGAAGTTAGAGGCACAGTTGATCATTGGATTCAAAGAGATCACAATGCTATTAGGAGAGACTCTTTGGGAGTTGGATCAGAGACTAAAGTGCACAATTCGTGAAGTTAATATGAATTTGACAGATGGACAACACTGTGAATGGTTTTTAGCATCGCTAATGCCGCATTTGAGGAACGCGCTGTTGCAACAAAAGTTAATGACTCAGGCAGAAGCCCTAGAGATTGCGATGAAGTTGCATGAGACCTTGATACAAGATCCTAACTTGGGAGTTCAGAAGATCCACGCGTAGTTGAAAACTTATGCCTTGAGATGCAGAGTCCGAAACAAGACAGGACAACTCGATTAGAAGTGTGCGAAGAGGTATGGTGCGTTAAATGTAAGGGTCAGGGTCATGACAAGGACCACTGTTCGATGTTTGCAAATTACCTCGTGGGAGGAGGGCCGATGCTGTTAAGACCGGAGGCACAAGTAGGACCTAGCATGATGCCTACTTTGTGGTGTGTGATTTGTCAAATAGGAGGAAAGCATGCTACGGAAAACTGCCATTTGTTACAGAAATACACTCAGAATTCACAATAGTTGTTATGTAATTTTTGTAGATTAGTTGGACACGATGAGCGCACCTATAGAAGCTATGAGCTGATGATGGATAGGACTCCCACCTACAGAGTTCAGGCTGAAACGTGGCCCATTGACCAGAACATAGGAGTGGCGAGAACCGGCTTTCAGGGGCGCGGACGAGGCCGAGGTGGAAGAGGGCCTGGAAGAGGTCGCGAACAACTGATATGCTACAATTGCGGAGGGCCAGGACATTATGCCCGTGATTTTACGAATCCGATGTGTCCATCATGTCTGTATTATACCTTGTTTGATCACAAGACAGAGGATTGTCCTACGGTGATAGCTAGGCTACGTGACAAGGGAGCGCTCCAACCTCCCCTGACTCAGAACCTACAAATGATGAGGTTTGAGCCACACGAGGAAGATCCAAATGTGAACATTGTGCTTCGAAGTGGAATTACGATGGGAGATGATAAAGGAAAACAACCCGAAGATAGTACTTGGGTTCGCAAGGCTCTGACGAAGAACTAAAGTTTGATTTGGAGCGTGCTAAGGAAACCTTCATGGAAGCTAGGAAGAGCTTCGTTGATGCCTCCACTTCATGAAGAAAGGATAGATCGGAGCCGAAAATGGACCCATCTATGCTTATGACGTTCCCATAAACATGCATGGAGCTACTGCGTGATAGTAAGGCTGTAAAGGGATTGTAGGAATTCATTAATAGATGCGCTGGGACCGTGCTAGGAGAGCCGCTTGTAGTCCAGAAGATTGGAAAGCATGCGACGAGGACAGGAAGAGAAATGAGGTTGACCACGAAGATTGGAGAATATGAGATGGACCAAGTAATTCTAGATCTAGGATCGGACGCGAATGTTCTGCCGAAGTAAACATGGGAGCGCATGGGAAGGCCTATGCTACAATGGTCTCCTATCCAGTTGCGAATGGAAAACCAACAAAAGATAATACCTATGGGGAGATTGTAGGGAATCACCGTGGATATTGAAGGGGCAAGCGCGCTAGTAGACTTTGAAGTGATAGAGATTGTTGATGACAGCAATCCCTACCCCGCACTCTTAGGAATCGATTGGGCCACTGACATGAATGGAGTGATTAATTTGAAGAAGCATAAGATGATTTTTAAGAAAAAGTCTCTGCATGTAGTCGTAGCTTTGGATCCTGCAGAAGGGTCGCACTACACAGAGCTGGTGCATGACTATGAAAGCAACGACGATTTGGACTCTATCTACAAGATAACCGCACGAGAGAAAGACTGGGTAAATCCCACCGCAGATGGACGAATCTCATGGGAGTGCGAAAGCTCCTGTACATCGGATTCAGATGAAGAGATAGAGCGATGGTAGAACCGGTTACATGAGGTAACCACACTAAACTGTAACATGATGACAAGATCACTGTGCTGCGTATCGACATAAGTGAGAGATTTTCCTACTTATGATGGATTAGGTGAGGTAGATGTTTTCTTGGACAGATTTGAAAGGGAGGTGCCGGAAAAGCAACGTTTCCAGGCTTTGAAGTGGGTACTGCGCGCTATGCCCGTGAGGTAGTGGGGTACACACAAAGGAAACTATGAGGATTGGCACGAATGCAGGAGGATGATTCACATGCATTTTGGGAAGCCTAAGATGTGATTAACAGAAAAATACAATGGACGGGATGGTCCGCGCACACATCTGTCCAGGTGGGTACATGCGTATGGTAAACAACCTACGCGAATGCACATGGACTTCGCATTAGGGAACACGGTCAATAAGCATGTGTTGGGGAGGCAATTGCGTGAACGGTCCCTCAAGTTAGAACGACAGGGTGTGGAAAGAACGACTGTGCAGAAGGTTACCCACGCAGAAGCATTTAACGAAGTGTGTGAAGCACTAAACATGGTATATAATGCGCAGCGAAGTGATTCGGACCTGCGCGTACCAATAGTTTTATGGGCTTATAGGACAACATGCAAGAAATTGATGGGACAAACGCCTTCTAGGTTGGTGTATGGAGCAAACGCTATAATATCGATGGAGTATATTATGCCTAGTCCGTGCATAGCAGTGCCCGTGGATATGACGGTTCGCAGAGCCTTGGAAGAAGGGATCACGCAGCTAAACGAAGAAGAACGCTTGGGACTTGATGAAGAGATCCAATAGGGTAATCTTAGGCTCCAAGAACTCATGAATGAAAGAGATAAGTTAAGGGAGAAAAGTGCTCTGATGGAAGCTGGAGTCAAGAAGCTTGAGGAAGGAATAAAGAAGCATTTTCTTGATAAGAAAATTGTGGTAATAAAACATGATGCACACGATTAGATTGAAAAATTTGGGGACTACCGCCAAGAGCTGATCAACTTTATGCCTTGGATTGCACTGTATATTACTAGAGGGATCACCGATGGTGGCGCAATGCAGATGGTGGAGTTCGCGCCGCAGACAGTAAAGTTAAAAGGCAGATTTTTTCTAGGGAAATTGATTGATGATCGGTTGAAGCCGTATACAGGTGGTGCAACCACTTGACTAGCCATGGGAAGTACAGTCTTAGCGCTCTAGGCAGTTGAAAGGAGGTGCGGGACTATAAACTACTCTTCCCGAGACATGCGCGATGTCAGGGCTGTGCACAGGAGCAAAGTGTCACGGGGTTTGCGACAGCGCAAGGGTAGCTGCGTTGTCGCACAAGTTGGTTGGAAAGTGACCGTTGTAGTCACTATTCATGATGTGATGCTTGGTTTGAGACCAAATGGAGCGGGCGACAAGCATTTAAGGCGAGCTTTATGAGCAAGATTTGGGAAAATTTTCCGCCAAGGGAGCATTAATGGACCGGATTTGGGGGGAATGATTGAATTTGAATTCGTTCAAGGTCCTCACCACTCTGCAGGAGGACTCGAACATACAACACTTAGAGACAGAGGCGCGTGAGCTACAACAATTGTATGACAAGGTCAAGGGGACCGGACAGACGGTGGCCCTCACACAGAGGCTCGCGTGAATGCAACATGCAAAAGCGCTTAAGGAGCAAGTAGACGCAACGCGACACAGAGAAGCAGTTTTGAAGGTGCGTGTCCACCTTGGATTGACGAGGTGTTCATAATCACAACAAAAATTGAAGGCAAGCTCATGCAGATGCAGGGGATGCAGGAGCAGATACAAGGGACGTAGGAGAAGATATAGGGAAGCAGTTCAGATACTGTGGTCTCCAAACAACGTGTCCAGGAGATACAACAGATAGCTTCTCAGTGCGCTTTCGACCTTGCAGCAGTCCGAGTAGAGTTGGAAGGTCTCCATGCGAATATCTCCGCACTGCCAGAGTGACTCGAGGGCGAGTCACGATGTTTGTGTTGGGGGCCTACTAGGTGCGGGATCCCCCCAAGGCAAGTTTTGGGGCTTAAAGCCCAAGTTTTGACTAATCCGATGTAAAGACTCCGCGATTTGTGGGTGTGGAGCATGAAGTTGTAATTGAGTCATAAGGTTGTCCGCCCTTACTTTAGTATTGTAATGTCGGCTTGAGAGTTCTACCCATGGTCCGCAGACCATGGGATTGTATAAACAGAGTGACGCTCTAAGTAGAAAGGAAGTCATCCAATAGAAGAATAGAAGAAATGATGAAGCATTGAGTCTAAGTGTAAAGTCGAGTCTTTGGGTAGTAGAGTAGGAGAAGGCTCTGCAGCTGAGTGTGTAGAGGCCTAGTAGTCCACAACTGAGTGCGTGGACCCCTGCAGCTGAGTGCGCAGGGCAGGTTGAGTTTGTAACTGATTGAAGCATTAATAAAGAGAAGTTTTACATTATTTTTGTGTATCTTTTCCTGTTTTATGCATTGAAGTATATTGGGTATGAATTGCAAGTTTACTGTTTATTTGCTATGCGAACTTATATGAATATGTTGAATAAGTGAATATAAGATAAAGTATCTATTTACACGAAGATAAATAACTATTATAAGAAGATAAGTAAGATTTGAAGTGTAACTTTGGGAAATAGCGTAGATCGCTGCTCTAGCAACGCGAAGGCTCCTCAGCCCCTGGTTAGGGCTGCACGAAGGCAAGTTTAACAAGGCACGAAGGCCTCGCGGGTCAAGAAAGTGCGCGAAGTGGCATGCGCGAAGGTATTCACAGTTGGACTAAATCGACCCCTCAAACATCTCAAGGGCGCGAAAACTTGGTTCCAGCATCCCCCCATACTGCTTTAGGTGAGACCTCAGCTCGCGCTCCGCAGGTTTTTTCTGAAAGGGCCTGTAGTACAAGGATTTGTTTGGCTAAATAACTCTAAACCTTGGTCAGGCCCCATCAAGCCAAAAATCACACTCATTAATATGGGCCAATAACATGGTAAAGACCCCTGGTATTGACAATACCATGGTGCGGAAACTGTATGCGACTTTTCTTCACCATAACCACGTATGTATGCGGACTTTATTCACAGGACCCACTTATACTTTCCAAACTTCACCTTTATCATTCCTCTGTCTCTCAATCGATATTCCTTTGTCTATCTCACCTATAGCATCTGCATGTTTACATATTTATCAAGTAGGTTTCCACCAAGGAAAACACATTAGTCATAATGCCAACAATCTCCCCCTTTGGACTCGATGGAAACCACTTTGGTATTTTGTCACCACTACTTGTAGATACTAGAAACACATCATTCAAGCATTCAAGCACCAAGCTACTATATCCCTTTGACATCAAGGGAAAAGGACCGATCAATGCTGAATGAAGACTTCTTGATCCCTTTGTAGAAAGGATCACTACAGGGATGATCTGATGAATATGAATATTGACCATGCTCCTTGAGCACATGCTGAATCTTTTGGGAGTTTTCCAAGGAATTACATGACTCTATGACTCAACCAAATATGATCTTTCCTATCACTAAGGACTCCTACTTACATTAATTAGCCAACATAGTGGGGTTACATAATTGACTCAACATTGCATCAAATTCCCAAAATAATGGGATTACACACATAATTAACTCGACCTCAATTGTCCAAACATGACTAAGTATTACAATGATTACATCATGGGTCTTTATATGAACTTTACATCAAGAGACATATATGACATTTATGACCAAAATCAATGTGAGTCTTCAACAACCATCATATACTTTATAGGATCTTGCATCATCATCACGTATCACCAACATATAGGAGAACCAAGGACATCATCATAAAGCAGCATAACATAATCATCAACATAAAGTCATCATCTAAAATTTCAACAACAAATGTGTCATCAACAACATCACCAATCATAAGCATCATTATGTAGCAAGGATTCTCAAGAAATCATAATGAAAACAATGTACTTCTAGAAATATAACAAATGCTCCCCTTGAACCTTTGCCAAATTAATCACTATCAGGTCTGATCAGATCCAATTCATCAATTAGTAAATTCGAAACAATAGCACCAACTCATAACCACCATAAGGTAATATCACTTCTAAGTAGCATCTGAATATAAACAGATTGTAACCAACCAATACTAGAACCAGAGGGCCAAAGAAAAACTGATTGAAATATACTAGAACCTATCCCATTATTTCCTCATCATAAAGAAACATACGCTACTGTCTAGAACCAAACTTGCGTATATACGCGACTTTCCATCATAAGATCCACATACAAAAAGTAAAGCATTGAGGCCCTCCAGACTCATCAAGCATGGCACGTTCCATTTGTTCGATCATTCTGCTCATTCTTTCTTCGACTCCATTTTGTTGAGGAGCTTTAGCTATAGAAAATTGCCTCTTAATTCCATGTTTTTTGCAAAAGTAATAAAACTCATCTGATATAAACTCTCCTCTATCAGATATAATACATTTGATTTTTAAATCTAACTCATTTTCTACTAGATCTTTGAAGACTTCAAATTTATCAAATGCTTCATCCTTATGTTTCAATAAGCCAATCCAACACATTCTAGTAAAATAATCAATGAATAATATGAAGTATTGTTCACCTTGAGGAGACTCATTTCTCATAGGACCACAAAAATCAGTATGAATAAGTTCAAGTGGCTTACTTGAAGTACCTTCTTTAGCATTAAAGTGAACTCTAGTTTACTTACCGAATTGACATGATTTTCATATGGTTTTTTATGACAGAGAGATGTTAGGAGAGTCATCTACTGCACCCATTCTGCTTGACTTCTGTAATTGAGTGAAGCTTAGATGTACCAATATTTTGTGCTAAAGCCAAATTTCTTCTGATTTTCTCAAAGAAAAATGCTCTTGGTCACCTTCCAAGACATAAACATTACCTAGAGTTCTTGTTCCCTTTATTATGATCTTATTTGTATCGAGATTCCGTACCACACAACTCTTTGATCTGAAAACAAATTCATGCCCTTGGTCACACATTTGACTAACGCTCAACAAGTTATTTCTTAATCCATCAAAAAACAAAACGTTTCCAACTTTAACCCTATCATATAACAAAACAATTCCTTTCCCTTTAATAGCAACATGTGAGTTATTTCCAAAGGTTACATTCTTTTCTTTCTTTATTTCATTAAATGACATAAAATTATCTTTATCACCTGTCATATGATTTGAGCATACACTCTCAATGTACCATATGTTTTCTTGATCTCCTGCATACAAAGCTAAACCATAATTTTCAGATTTTATGGTTTTCTTTTTCCATACCTTGGATGTTGTTTCCTTTTGTTCATTTTGAAGAGTTAGTCTCATTATGCTTCTGCATTTAGTGTCTTTATGCCCAAAGTTATTGCAAAGGGAACATTCTGTTTCATCTCAGAGAGGTGAGAAAGTATTATAATAGTATTTATTTAATCCAATCTCATTCTTTTGTTTTCTTGCTTCTCTAGTCATGATAGTTTTATAAGTGACACATTGAGCAACCTTATGACCAAAATTATGAGAAGTAAAGCATTTACCAATGAAATAAAAATTCTTGGGAATATAGTACCCTTTCGTGTAGTTTCCCTTTTGAGTGTGGTAGGGATGGTTTACACACTACAACAAAACCAGCGATTTGCGCCAGATTTAGCGCCAGATTTTAGTGCATTTTTTTTGTAATTGTGATGAGCAACCTAGCGCTAAATCTGGCTCTATTGTACAATTTTTAAAGCGTCTTTTTTTGCACCTGATTTTGCATCCTTTTTCACGCTAGATTTTGCAACATTTTTTACACCAAACTATGCATCATTTTTTGCGTCAAATTTTGAACCAAGATTTGCATCTTATTTTATGACAGGTTTTGCTTCTAGTTTTGTGTCATTTTTTGCATCTATTTTTCATTCTCTTTTGCTTCCTATTTTGTGTCATTCTTTGCTTCCATTTTTGCACCATCATTTGCATCAAGTTTACACTGTATTTTGAATCCAATTTAACGTCTTTTTATGCATCCATTTTGTGTCAGTTTTTGCATCTAGTCTTATGCCAGGTTTTGTATCTAGTCTTACACTAGTTTTTGCTTCTATTTTTGCACCAGCTTTGGTGCCTATCTTTGCACCATGTGTTGAATTTGATTTAGCACCAAATTTTGCATCCATTTTTGTGCCCATTTTTGCATCTTTTTTTGGACCATTTTTTACATCCACATTTACGTTTGATTTGTCTCCATTTTTCCCATCTCATTTTGCACCATATTTTGCGTCATTTGTTTCATCCAATTTTGCATCATTTTTAACACCATCTCTTGCATCTAATGTTACATCATTTTGAGCATCCAAATTTGCATTTATATTTGCATCTTATGTTGAGTCATGTGTTGTGTCCACCTTTGCATCTTATTTTGTGTCTAATGGTACATTCAATTTAGAGCCATTTTTTACGTCTACTTTTGTATTTGTTTTTGCACCAAGTTTTGCATCCAATTTTAAGCTATTTTATGCCCCTTTTTGCACCATTTTTTTGTGTCTACTTGTGTCCAATGTTGCACCATTATTTACACCGACTTTTTCATCCAATTTTGCATTTTTTTGGTGTCTAGTTTTACATCGTTTTCACCATCCAAATTTGCATCTTTTTTTGCCTCATTTTGTGTCCACATTTGCATATAATTTTGTGTCTGAGTTCGAGCCTAAATTTGCATGTGATTAGGAATCATTTTTTACATCCAATATGGCATCCTTGGTTTCACCTTTTTTCAGCCCCATTTTGCATCTTGTTTTATGTCTTTTCTTACATCTTTTTTTTTTCCTCTTTTTGCACCCAAGTTTGCATCCCAAATTTACACCATTATTTGCATCATCATTTGGCATATTAATTTGTAACGTTTTTTGCTTATTTTTAACGCTCAACTTTGCATCTTATTTTACATCTAGTTGTTGTCTTTTTTTGCATCTAATTTGGTGCCCATTTATGTGTCCTTGTTTTTGCCCAATTTGATATCCTTTTGTATGCCATGTTTTGTTCCCTTCATTGTGTCAACTATTGCACAATTTTTCACTTCTAATTTAAAACACTTTGTATGTCAATTGTTTGCATTTTGTATTAATTCCTAGTTTAACATCCAATTTTACTTTCAATTTTGCATCCATGGTTACATCCGCATTTGACTTCTTATATAGAGTATATTTTTCTTTACATATATGACCCCATTTATAGATTCATAGTGAAATATATGATAGTTTCTAAATATCATTAAAGCAGATATCACAATTCAAAATCATTTGTAAAGAAATTTAAGAGAAATTGACAACATCCATCCAAAAAAATAACAATGTGTCATTAACAATTTTCAAAACATGTATAAAATAGCAACATAATACTAATAAAATCAGTATTATTTTTAATCAAAACAAGTAAAATTCAAATATGATTAACAAATCAAAATATTTCATGAATATCGTTATTCTACGATAAATTAACAACATACATAAATCAAACTCATCGTATGATTACAAAATCAAAATGTCTCATTGATATAGGGTAAATTCACAACACCCATCTAAACATAACAATGTCATTCTACACAATAATTTCTTCATAAAAAACAATGCATGTGCATGCCTAGCTACCACCACCAAGATCATCCTCATGATCATCTTGACCATCCTCATTACTCTGATCCACATCATCACCAACACCGCAACTATCATCATCATCTCCTCCTTCACCACCATCATCCTCATCCTCATCATCTCCTGATATATGTTGAACATAATTTGGATCATCGTCTTGGCAATCATTACCTATAGCATTCTGACAAAAAAAATCAATATTACATGTTAGTATTAATTACATAACACAACGCATGTTTTTGTTATACAATGTTAACCATAAAATGAGGTAAGTTATACTAGCATTTGCACCAGATGTTGCAAAGGAAACGCCGTAAGGCATAAATTGAAAAATACAAATACAACAAAAGAATACTTTGATAAAGAATAAAAATATATTGAATGCTCAAATCAATGCCCCATTAACTGGAAGCATTTAGTAGACATATCTATCAACATTAGGATTATACACAATGATCAAGAAATTTTCCATATACAAACAACAACTTCCACAACAACCTTTTGTCACATCCACATTTTAAGAAATGCCTTGGAACGTGATCAGAATCTTCCATATTGCCTTTTTCATTATGCAGATAAATCTTCCATATTGCTATTTTCATCATGAATATTGTTAGTTCATTGTTGTAAAGTGTTAGTGTGTTAAATTCAATACTATAAGTTCGACAAGTGAAAAACATTCCTCAATTAGCATAATATACATTTTTCTATCACCGTGTATTTTTCAGTCAAAGAGCACAAGTAACATATTAACATGTATTTTCCCTTCATTATTTTCATCATAGAGCCAAGAAATCTACGCCTTATCTATAAAGTAACAAAAACATTTTGAAATAAGTTTAATATTTCAAGTCAGTGTCTAACCTATAAAGTAACAAAAACTTTTTGAAATAAATTTAATATTTTAAGCAATTGACTAACCTACTTTAATAATTGAAAAATTCTCAAAGATGAATTATACTCCATAATAAGAGAGCCAACATTGGAGCCCATACTTTCACTAAAACCAAAAGAAACACAACCACTTGTTAAGAAGAAATTCAAGTAATAATAATAAAACAAAAATAATAAACATTAAAGTATAAAATGGTATTTCCAACGCACAAGTATAAATATACATGCTCTATGTCCATTGTTAGATTAAATGGGTGTGGAGAAAATTAGTAGAGAACCCAAAATTGTATTTCTAATTAGGATGGGTGGAGAAATGCTTTAAATGCGGGTTGTTGTCATTCTAATGAAACCCTTTGCAAAGGGGATGTTAAGATTCTGAGAGAAAAGCTAGGCTTGGTAGAGAACACCTTCCTTGTTAAACATTCCCCTACTGTAACCAAAAGGAAAGGGCAAGAGAAACAATAATTAGGTTTTTGTTCACAAGTTCTACAAAATATATAGGTGCTATTGATGTTTGAGTGAATAATGGGAGAGATTATTTATGAAATTGTGATAAGGCGCACCTAGTTTTGTCAGAAAGAGGCATATTAATGACAAGTACATCACATTTAGGTAGCATTTCGTCAAGATTTGTCTCCAATGTTGCTCCAGTTTGCTTTTCCAATTCGGGTCCAATAGAAAGACGGTCGTGGTAAAGAAGCTTACAATTGAAGGGTTGTACAAAGGAACGCAATTCAATTCAACATCATGTAATGTTTATTATTATTAGATTGAAATTTTCAAACAAACATCATGCATGCGTAAGAATTATGGAGCACTGATTTTTGAAAAGAAGTTTGCAACATCATGAAGTAGTACTAGATCCTAAGAATGAATACCTTCAAACGCTTAAGTAGTTCTTTGCCAATACGCCCTGCACCAATAAAACCAATAGTTTTCCCTTCTAGATCATATGACCTGTAAGAAATTGCTGCCACTTTCCAATCACCCTCAACAATTTGCTTATATCCAGGCACAAAGTTTCGCATCAATATGAGAATGCGCATTAGCTCATCTTCTGCCACGGACACCACATTACTTTCGCTGATCTTCAACCAATGATGATACAAACAAATCAATGGAATTAAAAAATATCTCCAATATAAATAAAATGCGTTTTTTTAAAAGTAACTCCTAAAGTGAGAAAAATAAAGTTAAAAAATATAACAATGACAATTGTGTAGTTAAAGTGTAACCAAAACAAAAATATATATACAACAATAGAATAAATAAAATGCGTTGTTTTAAAAGTAACTCCTAAAGTGAGAAAAAATAAAGTTAAAAAAATATAACAATGACAATTGTGTAGTTTAAGTGTAACCAAAACAAAAATATATATATATATATCAATAGAATAAACCTATCAAGTGTGGATCAAGCAGTTTGTGTCGGATTTAGCCCATAAAATGTCATTTTCAAATTTAACAATAGAATAAACCTATCTAGTGTGGATCAAGTAGTTTGTGTTGGATTTAAC
Organism: Pinus tabuliformis; assembly: GCA_031772625.1. Classification (NCBI taxonomy): domain Eukaryota; kingdom Viridiplantae; phylum Streptophyta; class Pinopsida; order Pinales; family Pinaceae; genus Pinus; species Pinus tabuliformis. Next base: position 1,677,522,612 of record CM062819.1, read on the forward strand.
TCATGAAATGTCATGTTCAAATTTAATGGAGAGGGGTCGATTTAATGGAGAGGGGTTGAGAGTGGGAGCCACTTGTGAAGGGTAAAAATTATTCCGTAAGGCACTTAGTGAGACAGAGCCTTGCACAAACCTATTGACAACATCCTACAATTAGACAAATCATTCTTCCATCAACCATTGGAGCTGATCTCAACCTAAACGTAGGTCACCACGGTTAAAGAGAGGACATCATAACAAAACAACGAATTAAACATGGAACCGTCATTTCTAAAGGAAACAATGGTACCTAAAGCTATTCGAAACGTTCGAAGGAAGGAGCAAAATGTCATTTATAAGAAAATAGTAAACTTCGTCCACAACAACGCTACTTAGGGTGGAAATTTTTGGGAAAACCACCACAAGAAAGGAACAAAAAATGGGAAGGCTAGAAATGCAATTATCTTTGCCCTTGAAATGTCTGCTAAAAGGAGAGGAGAGTTCGAAGGAAATTAAAGAACTGAAAAGGCAGTCCTTGGAGTCATCGTTGCCCGATTTGAGAGAGCTTCCATTTTTTGAAAGAGTTGTTTTACTTGCACCTCCCCTCTCCATTTTGTTAAAGAGTTGTTTCACTTGTTATGATATATATGAATGTTACAGTGTGCAGGAGTATGATTCAATTCCATACGAAAATACAAAACATCTGATAGGATTTCCTTATACCTCATAGGCAAACAACCATTGTCCCTTCTATAGATGAGCAGAATAAGTGCTTGGTTCTCTACACTAAATAAAGACAAAGTATAGTACTTATTGCTGACAAAATAGGATTTAAATCGCGGTTCAATTGCTTGACATTCAGCTGGTCACAGAATTGTAGAGTGCATCATCATAAGTGATGTTGCGAGCCTCATTGCTCAAAGTCTAAGGGTCTTGCGAGCCATAATCACAGCCATGTATGGCATATCTTGTGATTATGGCATTTTATGAGGTCAATTCTTGTGAAGACATTTCAGTTTATAATAAATTTTGAACCTCAACAGAGTTTTGGCAAGACCTGGCTGAGCTAGGACATCAACAACACAGCTGATATGAATGACATAATCTAGCCTCAAGAGGGAGCCTCTTTTGTTTCATCACTCTAACAATCTATGAAGTGGTGGAAAGCATAACAACTTCCCCTTGAATATGACACCTAAACTGAGTACAAATCCTAAATGATGCAACCCTTGGTGCATGTCTCTCAAAGTATCGATATTTCAAATGTTGAAAGCTCTTGTGCCCATTTGATATGCATTCGATTGCAGTTCCCCTGAAGAAAGAATCTTATAAAGGTGAGGCCATGGCCAATATGTTAGCCATATCCATTGGAGTTGCCATTGCTTGACAACTTTAGTGTGATCAGTCCCACCATGATTCACATGGGCTTCTACTCAACACTGGCTGTTGCTATTGTAAGAGTCTTCAAGCTCGTTGAACCCATAGTATTGATAAGTGTATTCTTTGGGTCTCTGGTTTTCAAATTCTGCCTATGTTTTCCTCTCAGTATCATTATTTCAAATGCTGAAAGCTCTAATTCCCATTGCTGTGTATTTGATTGTGGTTTCCCTGAAGAAAGAAGCTTATAAAGGTGAGCCCGAGGCCAATATGTTGGCCATATCCATTGGAGTTACTATTTCAGCTTATGGGGAGGCCAAGATGAATGCATGGGAGGTGATTCTCCAGTTAAGTGCAGTTGCATGTGAGACTACCCAATTGGTTCTCATACAAATTCCACGAACATCAAAAGGGATTAAGTTGAATCCCATCACATCTTTGTTGCTCCTTGTTGCCTTGTTTTTCTCAGCACCCCCTGGGCCTTAGTAGAATACCCATTTCTGATAATCAGGGTCTCTTCCTTTGATTTGGATTACATGACATTTCTGCTTGTGCCTTGGCTCTTAATCTTGCAGTGTTTTTTCTGATAGGAAAGACTTCAGCCTTGACTATGAATGTTGCTGGTCTTGTCAAGGACTGGCTGCTCATAACATAATCTTTGTCTGTAATAAATGAAAAGGTTACAGTCATAAACTTGAGTGGGTGTGGACTGGCTTTTCTGGCTGTCTGTTACTATAATCATTTGAAACTTCAAGCTCTCAAGTCCAATGACAACCAACCAAAGTACCTCAGCAGTGCAGCTGATGCCAATGATGAAGGAGAAGGTTTGATAATGACGAGTGGGAGATCCTCAATCAGAGATTCAGAACCAGTAGAGAAAAATCAAACTCAAGCTTCATGATTAGGTATTTAGATCATTAATATTGTCTTGTGCTAGAGATTACTGTTCTTGGATTGGCTCCTCTATGCCCAGATCTATTTGCAGGGAACAGGCCAGTCATTCACAGTGAAGAAGATAATGACAAGATTAGTGTATAATGATGGACAAGATGGTGCCATGGTGCCAACCTAAATTTCAAGTAAGGAGACATCTGTTCATCAATTTGTCAAGAAGCATGGCCTACAATTCAATTGCTCTAAGCCTATCACTTCTTCCACCTGTCAAATAAATTGTTTCATGTTTGTTTAGTTGACTATGGTTCTAATAAATATACTATTGTTTGATGTAAAAAGACAAAACAAAACAAAAAATATGGAAAGTTGTGACCCCATTTTCTAACTACAAATTGAAATCGGATTACCATAGTGACCACCTCTGCTTATTGGAATCAAAAAGGGGGTGGGTTATGCACAATCCTCCGTATCATTTGCTATTACCAGAGATAATTAAAGCCACCCTAAACTCAAGTCTTAACTATGCTGATAAGTGAATAAGTGCTTGGTTCTCTACACTAAATAAAGACAAAGTATAGTACTTATTGCTGACAAAATAGGATTTAAATCGCGGTTCAATTGCTTGACATTCAGCTGGTCACAGAATTGTAGAGTGCATAAAGTTATAATTCCAACAGATACCTACCAAATTTTAGGCAAAATTAACTGGAAAATATACCCAAAAAAAAAACTAAAATGTAAAACAATTAAACTATGCTTATGTTTGGACATGAAGCTATATAACAGCTACATGTACCCTAGTGGATATATACATGATTTGGACTTTTATTGTTTGGTCAGCAAAAAGAATTTCTTCAGGGGACGTCTTCCTGACTCTGCCATTTTGTCATATCTTCTTTTAATAATAATATTTCAACAGTTTTCTATAATAATCTTATTATCTTATTTATATTTCTACAATGTGTTTTTTTGTTATTCTTTCTTTATTTTGAAAGTTTCTCAGCACAGTCATTACTACCATGACGCAGTAGAACACATAATTACTATCACTCAAGCAGATGAACCATAAAGCTTTCAACAATGACTGTGCAAATACCAAGAACATTTGACAGTATTCCATTCCATACATTAATTGGATAACTTGTACATGACAAGAAAACCCATGTACATACTACAAATTAATGTATAACTTGTACATTACAAGAAAACCCATGTAGATGACTTGTCAAGCCAAAAAAGCAGCTAGGTTTAAAGCCAATAGGTTCACTAAAATGAAAATTTCCAAACTCATGGACTTTGCAGAGGTATCTTCGAGAAACATAAACACAATACCCTTCTCTGTAGCTACTACGCCAACAAGAGAAAGTTGAAACGTTTCCCAAAGGTCACAAGCAGTTATGTCAGATAAGAATAGAAAACTCACAGGTAAAGAAGAGTTTAAAGGCTATAAAAAGATGGAGACAACTCCGTACGTTATATGTCCATCGTAATGCTCTTTCAAGCTAGAATAGGCTCCAGGTCTGTTAGTAAAAGGCAAGAGACCAGCTAAAGGCAACAGGGGCTGATGGAAGCTTTCATTGGTTCTCTAGGCAAATCCATCAATGATATAAGTGTGAGGCATAGGAACCAGTAGACAATTGTAAAAATAAAAATCACAATCATAGCACTGTACCTAAGTCAAAGGTATAGTTGTAAGTTACTGTACACTGTTTTCCAAAAATAAACTAAAAATTTCAAGAAACTATTCATATCCTGATTAAAAGAAATGGCAAGCTACAATTTCTCATTTAGAAAAACATTCCAAAAATGTATCAATTAATGACTAAGGATAAAAAAAAATGTTCCAAAAGTTGTTAGGAAAGCTTTCTTGGGATTTGGCTTGTCTGGAGCAGGAAACATGGGCTGCATATATCTTTTTTTGTAACTGCCTAATGTAAGACATTTTGAAAGGGGGATTCAAGATGCTTCATCAAGGGGCTTGAAATTTTTCATGTATGGCCATTTTGAACGGGAGATTCAAGCTCGAGGGGCTTCTAAACATCATGGTGGGCCTCTTCATATTTGCAGTCAATCTCCATTGTTCATTTCATGAAGCTTCAAGTGCCTAGAAATTCAAACCTATGTTATCACTGTAATTGGTTCTTACTGTTTTCGGATCAAAGGCACGAGTCTCTTTGTTTGTGGAATTTGATACATCTTCGGATCTTCCTCTAAATCAACGGCCTCATATAAAATATCTGGGCTTCCAATAGATTCTGATATCGGGTAGTGATCGTTAAAACTGTGGGCTGGGATTTCTCCATTAAAACACATTGAAGATGCATCAGAAATTCCAACCCGAGGTGAAGGTCTAATAGAAGACCTAGGAACTGTGGAAGAAGCCAAAAAAGAAACACGGCAACTAAATTGCTATGTTACAGATTACCTCAATATAAATGAGGATCTTCTAACACTTGCCCAGCGGAAAGAGGAGGAGGTAATTTTGAAGCTTAAGAGTTTTATTTTGAAGGATTATTTTTATTAGCATCAATGGTAGAATACATCATGTATTAAGCCCTTTTATACACGTTGCAGATGAGCTCTTTAGCTGAAAGAGTGGAAGGCTTGCAGATGGTACTTTCCAAGAATACAGAGGATAATATCATTATGGGTGGAACATTGAGAGCTCTTAGAGTCGAAATGGCTGATCTCAGACAGCAACATCTGATACTAGGCAGCATTATGATGTTACTCAAATGAAGCTTAGGAATAGTGAATAGTAAACCATGGGCTTGCTTCAAGGCAATATGAAAGTACTGGTAGGGTGAAATAGGATGAAGCTCTAGAAGCCTGGAATCTAATTCAACAAACACAGAATCTCGCAGGGCATTATTTGTTCTTGATGCACTATTTGCTAGAGAACATTTGGTGCACATGATCCACAAAATCCCACAACCCTGATGCAGAAACTCTGCAGGGATGCAGGATTGACAACCTTAATGATAATCTGTTAAACTAGAATAAAAGAAAATTTTATAAGCACAAGGCACTTGTATCGTTCTCTTGCTTAAGAGAGAATCTGGTTCAAGATCATTTTCCTCCTTTTAACAAGTGCTCAATAGATTTCCTAGAATCAGAGGTCTGAAAAGAAAAAAACCAAGAGAAGAAATAGACGAGGCCCCAAAGCTAGTAATACCACTGGGATTCTGTAGAAGTTCAAAATGCAAACATGCAAATTAAATATAGGGTCTGTCAATGGTGTGAAAAAAAAACCAAAAAGAAAAACCATCTCCACGAGGTCTTAGATTATATGAAAGTCATCAAGATATAGAACTCATTCTCAAAGCAGAATGTGATTATGAAATTCATCTCTTTTCTTCCCCTTGAGCTTGTAACCAGTCGGCACTGTCCTGGTAGTGGTTCCCCTGAAATGAACACAAGGTGGATAAAACACTGGTCTAAGAAAACATGGATATTATACTAGGAAGTAAAGAAGATGGTATAGTAGCAGTTCTTTGTCAATGGAATGTACAGTTTAGCAACAGGTTATTTGGTACATAAAAGGCCTCTGTGTACCATTATCTCCTGCAGTCTTTTTTTCCCAATTGTATCCAACTTCGGGTCATCATGGTTTACGAACAAATTATAGATAAAGGAAAAGAAAGAAGAGAATATCTAAGAACAAAGAACATGGGAATGCATGCTACAAAACACTATTTTCATGAATTATGTAATTTCCCAAAAATGCCACGAAAGATAGGCAGCTCGTTCCATCACAGAATGTCAAGTTAGATTTATTTAAACCATAATAATGTAAAGATTTGAGCGTTTAGAACTTTTAGTCAATATGATGCATCATTTACTACAATCTTCCATCGTACTGAATACTGAGATGGAGATTGCAAAACGTGAAGAGTCGATGGGAAAGTTAACCCGAAAGTTAACAGCCATTGTTGCAAACCAAGATTTGCTTTTTGCAGAAACTGAACACCTGCAAGTGCATAGACAATTGCAAAATGCCAACTACAAAAAGGTTGAAACTGAGGCTGAATTGATACATTCCAAAAATCTGATGAATGATTTGAAAGGGAAAATATGTCATATGCATGATGAAATGTGCAGACTAAGGGCCGAAAAGAGTGATATGATCAAGCAGAATATATTGCTTAAGCAAGCAGCAGAAGCTAAAGACCAGGTTATTCTAAACATCCGGAATGAGGCAACTGACTTGTGGCACAGAGTACAGGTTTTAGAAGATGAAGTCATGGAGAAAGAAGGTCAAATTTCTATATTAAAGGGATCATTCTCTGAAGAGTATTGGTATTAACAAAGCATAAGAGCATGGATTCACCATCAGATTGGCCTTTTCTGTCAGGATGTTAGTAGGAAGAGAAGGAGATACTTGTTTTTGACCGCTTGGCAATGCAAGTTTCAGGTTCAAGCACCCCTCTTGATCCATATGGAACTGAACAGAGAACTGCTCATCCTCTGCAGATTGATTTATAGTCATAGTACAGTGCTTGAGGACATTACATTACAACATCTCTACCACACTGAGCTTGCAAAAACAGTCTAACGATTACAGAGCCCTACAAGATATCCACTCGTGTCAAAAAGGATTTAAGCTTGTTTGCAGATATTTTTGAGCTTTCAACTGTTTAAGTTTTGGTGGCAATGAACTCGTTGAATTGAACTGAACCTTTCAGACTGCCCAAAAAGAAGTCACGTGAACATCAAAATTCTCAGTTAAACTGCCCTAAAAAACAACAAAAATGTCACATGGACATCAATAACATTCTCAGCGGAACAATTGTGTAGAGATCTATCTCGTATTATGATGCTGATCTGGGGAAACTCAGGTGTCAAAGGAAAGCGCTTGTAAGGGAGAAAAGAGATACCAGTCATTCAGGGAATTGACAGCATCGGAGAATATAACTCAATGCTTACAGAAAACCCATTCTCACTATGCCTTGAAAGGTTTGCAATGGCCTCTAATGCATAGTCACTGCTATAAGTTTGGCTGCCAGCACATGATGATACTCTCCTAAGTGTAACTGCTACTATTTCCCAACAAGTGTCTAAGTGCACTCTCCTAATCACTCCCTAGAATGATTGTTAGAATGATTGTTTAGCAGTTTAGTGAACAGGAAAAGGCCATTAGGGAAACTGGTGGATTGAATTTTCATTAAAGCCATCAAACAACTAAGTTACTAACAACTGGATCAATTGAGTGTAAAATATGGTTTCGTCTTAACCTCTGATATCAAAAACTTTGAGATCTAGTCAATAAATTTGTGATTAATGTGGATATATGCAACACTAAAACGATATTCCCTCCACTCAAATACGAAACCAAGGGGAAGCGCGAAGAAACAGACCAATAATCAAAGAAGAATGCAATACCCCAATTATCGCAAAAACATTTGACTGTCACATCAATTATAGAACGCTAACAAACTTATGCAAACGAGGGAACTGGTTGCCACTAAATTATATTTGAGCTGAGGTATATATACATCAAGTACACACCAAATTGCCTTATCGGCCTCGGACAAAATAAAAGGGCAGGTTGCACACGGCTATTAGTAGCAGCAACTAAGGCTGGTTTAGTTTTCGGCTCTCAAAGAGCCCAATACTCAAGGTAATGACCTAAGTGGGCGTTGAATATTTCAATCCATCTTTTCTACTGCTTCCCCACCACCGTTCCTGACAACAGTTGCCGCGATGTTTCATAATTACTTAGTACTCAAAAGAAATATGAAAGTTTACAGGAGAGGCATATCACAGTATAAATGAAACAGTCTAGGTCGGTGGCAGTCGGAGTTGGCTTGTGAGAGTTTTGGGTAATTTTGAAAGCATAGATGCTCCTCTAATTGCTCAACTCTGCTTCTATATTAGTACAGATCCCGGATAACAGACCTTTTGCAGAGCTCGTTCAAGGAAGACCTTTAAAAACCAGCAAGTTCAAGTAAGAAATCCAAAAATTCAGTGCAGCTCATGAGGCATACGTCAATTGAGTTATCTCGGGCAGTAGAGTGGAATGGCATTTGTCAATTGAGTTATCTCGGGTAGTACTGCTTACAACAGGAGAATGACAAGACCGTATAGCAGAGAGTTCAAAATCCGCATACATGATACAAACAAGGATTAGAAGAGTCTAAGAACAGTGCTCACTGTCTACAGAGCCAAGACGAATGCAGAAGAGTTCTTCCTTCAGTTCCCCATCTGAGAAATCAGTTGCATGCCAGACCCAAGTTTTATCACTACCTGCGTGCTCCTGAAGTGACATTGGGGAATGAACTGCAAGGCAAAAAGTTGAAATATTTCCAGAAAGTTGAAATATGGCAAATTTTTCCAATCAAGAACTCTAAATAATTTCATTAGGACAAGGCGTAGAGGATTCATGACGGCGACAAGAAAATAATGGCGCTTTGCAATTTTAGCACTCTCTGAGCAGAAAAATACCTTTTCTGAAATCGTTTTGACCACGAAGAAACGCAGATGAATGGTTGGAAGTCGTGCAGAGAGAGATCTGGTGGCTCGTGGATCGATTCTGGGGCAATGTTTATGCGATTGCAAACCATGATTGTTCATATGCGAGCTACTGAGCTCGTTGAGAGGGATACGCGCAATGGCGCCAAACTACCAAGAGGATTTGAATTTAAAGGCGGGATAGAATATCTACCGTCCGATCATGTCATCGACAGCCATATATTTGTGTTTCAGAAGAATTTGAAATATTATACATTTTATAGAATGTGAAATATTATACATTCTATTATTTAAGTTGAATAATAGTTTTACTTTGGAAAAATAATTGGGCACATCAAATAAAATATTGATGCGAGGGACATAGAACTCCGAAACAATAATGCATCCTTCTCTTACTCCAAAACAATAATGCACCCTTCTCTAGCTGATGTGTCAATGCTTTCTTTGAAGTGGAACTTAAAGAATTAAGTAATTATTCATGATTAAATTGGGATTTTATATAAATTAATTGATTATTTATTAATGTTAATTTCATTTTATAATTTTATAGTAATTTTTAATAGATTTTTGTTAAAGATAATTATTTGAGCTATTATTGTATCAAGATTTTTGTTGTGTCTTTTATTATTATATTTTAATCCACTTTAAACATGCTCAAAATATGTTTTCATCTTCATTTGTGGAGATTATCTACTTGCATATTCAAAAAGTTTTGATGTAGTTTTTGCCTTGAAAAATGATTATTGTGATTGTAATGGTGAGAAATTATTCTATAAACAGTGTTAAGTGTTATTTAGAATAAATGAGAAATTCTTTTTGAATATATAAGACTAATCTTTGAGAGAATAGATATATATTCCCTAATTATCACATAAACAAGGGGTTAATCTTGCATTTAGTGCTTTATCTCTGTAGAGTTTCGCTAAACAAAGGGAATACCTCCTCCTGCGTGACTTCGATTGTCCCTCCCTCTTACAGGATTGCAAAGCATTAAGAATTGAATCTTCTTTATTTTAAAGATGTAGTCTTGTCGAATATACCAAAAACATAGTAGGATTCTTTCATTATTGACAAAATCAAGCACATGTGCAAGGGAAGTATTCATCTATGGATGGTTAACAAGTTCATTAATAACTACAAGCAAACGCTTCAAACTATGTATTTAATGATCTCTAGTCATCATCTAAAGAGTTCAAGAATCAAATCAATTCCAACCTAAGTTCTAAGTATATGGTAAACCTCTACTCTAGAGGTTCTATTATTGTAAAATTTCACAACTATGGAAGTTGTGGCAAGGTCTCAAAGGAGGGACTTTCTTTTTGGGGCAAAACTAACCTTTTTTCAAAAGATAGTTTCTATAATTGAATCCATCTTCAATATCCATTTCTTCAACCCCACTCTGTCGGATTTGAATATTGAATCCCCCCTACTTATTTTGGGATGAGATGATCTTTCAAAAGCCAACATAAATATATTGGGGACTTACAACAATATACAAACTAAGCAAGGAAGGGTATACACACATGTGTTAGAATTTGAATTGAAGTTGACTTGAGCAAAGGTATAACAATGCATATTTAATTAAATATTGGTGATTTTAACAACCACGTCCATTAGATTAAAATAATGATACTTTATGTGTATCTATATGCAAAGACAAAATACTTGAAAGGCACCTTCCCAACAACAAAGGTCATTATAAGAAAAATGGAAAAATAACAAGTTGATGGGTGGTATGATTGAATGAAGAATCAAAGGGCAAGAAAGAAGAGACATCCAAGTTTCGTTCTAATAAAAGATTTTATGGCCCCTTCCAAGGAGTGCGTTATTAAGAGGGACACAAACATGATCATGGAGTCTGTGCTAAAGTCTTATGGGAGAAATAGGAAGCATGTGAATGAGATATTATGGATTTCAAAAGAGAAATCATGTTATTCAATCCAATAGAAGCAAGGGGATTGGTGCTACTTGAGACTCCATAAGCTCTAAATCAATTGGTGAAAGCAAGAAGTCTAAAAGATAAATGCAAAGAAAGGAATATCCATCTATGTACAAATCTACAATAAATAAATTCAAAATTATACAGTGTTTCCATATAGACAATGTTAGGTCCCTATAACACTAGTGATTCCCCCATTACTAGTGTCATTGTGGCCCTTACTGTTATTGTTGTGCCCTTATTGTCCCCATATTGTTATTATTGTGCCCCATAGAAGCCCACTATTGTTATTTTTGTGCCCTTATATTATTATTGTTATGTTGACTTTGATTATATTGTGACCCCTTAGACTCCTATATATAGAAATGAGGCTTTGTCATTTGTATCATCCAATAATTGTTCTTTTGTGTAATGTAAAGGAGGTTGCCCCCTCGAAGAGGCTGATTTCTAAGTTGTTGATCTATCTTTTCTATCTTTTTGTGAGTTGGTTTCATAACAGACAACCTAGGTTCGAACCCTAAAAAGTGTAGGGTCTTTGTGAGGGAATGTGTTTGACATCACATAATTGGATTCCCTTCATCATCAAAGAGACATGTGTCCCAAAATTCAATTTGGTTTAAGTGGATGTTAATATGATACATTGTATATTTTCTGAGGGTAGTAGCACAATTGGAAAAAAGCATGTTGGCAAGCCCTTGTGTATCCAAGCGATCGAAAGTTCAATCCCCCAGACATATCTCACCAATTGAACTTAAAAAAAATATGATACATTGTATATTGCAAAGCCATTAAGTTAAGTAATGACCTTGGCTAACCCAAATATTTAATTAGAATTTAAGCTCAAACACAACATTAGAAATGAAACCTTCACTCTAGATCTAAGGATATAGGGGTCAACATTGGATATTGGATACAAGACAAGGTGATCAAATGTATCTCTTGGACTAGCATTTTTTACAAAGGAATACAAATTTTAATGCTTATATTAACATGTATGTATAATATAATAATGAAATAGTCACTCTTTAGTTCATGGATAAAAGTGTTGGTGTGGAAGGAAATCTCGAGGGATGTGTCACTATAGTCATAAAAATTGCATTTATTGTGGCACATGGAGAACTTATTAATTGGGTGTAGCTTTAAAAATGGATAGGAGTGTTATCCTCCCCACCTAACTGCAATTCCTACAAATGACATATTTAGTGATTAATGAGTATATTGTTGTAATAATTTTGAACCCTGTGTTAAGAAATCCCTATGCAATCCAATTTAACTTAGGTACCATCCTCAAAATGAGGAGAAGTCATTTGTGGGTTTCCTTAGAATGTGTATTTCAAGGAAGAATGTGTACTTTGTCGATATGTTGAAAGGTTTTACGGTCTTTGTGTTTTAGTGTACCATGTCATGTTTGGCATTGAGCGTTGGGTGTGTTGGAAGCCAACTCTTGGTAAACTCAAATACACTTGTCCTAAGGAGGGAGTTGGGGTTTTAAGGTTCTCTAGTTGTAAAAGCTTTCAAAGTCAATGTTTTTCATCCTCTTCTTGCATATTGCAGCCTCAAGGCCATTCGATGAGTTGGTGGTCATGCTTAAGGTTTTCATCCTATTCTTGCATTGTGCTTAAGGTTGATTGGTACCTTGTTCCATGAATTATGATCAACTTTGGGTCCTCTTTCAGTAGACACCTCCTAGCCACAGTATTAAAGGAAACATATTGGTTTCCTTTACTAATTTTAGCTTGTAATAAATTTAGATGTAATGGTTGTCACACGCGTTCATATACAACTACCTCATAACAAAGCTAACACAAGCACTTCTACCCATGCCTACATCACATCACAGAGGAGGAATCAATCAATATTATTCAATATCCCGCATTCGAGTATCCCTCCTTTGAGGATTCAATCCAACATTTATGGAGATCAGGTCATCCATTTACAATAACTAGCTTTGCCATATAGCATGTTCATATTCCTATTGTCATGGCCGAAAGTACCACCGACATATATCTTATGCAATACGAATAAATAATTAGAACGCCTCAATGGATGCAATTCATCCTATAATGCATAATGCATATATTAGATAACCTGAACCATAGGCTCTACCGTTTCAAAACAAAATCATTTATCATACATAATCAATAATCCGTCTGCCACAGTTGCATGACACGTTAACATGTATATCTTAGGGATTATGCACAATTAATCAGAAGCGCAGCATTGGATGAATAGCACAAATAACTTGTACCATAGTTTATACAGTCGAGCCTTAACCATAGTTAACAAATTTGCATAGCGGCTCAAGCACGACTATTCACTATCTTAACAAAAGACAGGTTAACACCAATTCTACATAAGATCCACATACTGTGACTGTAATTAGAATTTCATTTATGTGCATCCATAAAATCATCTCATTAACGCCACATGCAGTGCATTTAAAACTCAAGCAAATTCTCTCATATGCTAAGGAATTTATAACATAGAGGGTAAGAAACCAACATACAGAACAATCCACGCAAGTGAGTCAAACTAGATCAAAAGAGAGAACGACACTTGGAAAACAGAGCACCGCTACCCAACCTAGAAATGACTCTTCAGTTCACCACCGAGTCAAGGTTCTTGCCATGGATCAACCGCCTCCAATTGATCTATGCAATGGGTATTTAATACCTTCTTTCATGATATGGTTTCCATTAGCGGTGTCTCACTTTTATGGATCTTTTTATCCATTTGCGTAGGCTTATCTCATAAAAGCTCACCTTTCTCTCCCATGAGGATTTTCCTCATAGAAGATTGCCTTTCTCTCCCGCACAACTTTTATGTTTTTCTCAATGGATATTTATCTCCAATCCATCCAACTTATCTAGAATTAAATCGAGAAGCTTTACCATGAAAGAATTATCCTTTCCCATTCACCAATGTGATTTGGCAAGAATCTCATCTCTTGGTGTCTCGCTTTTCCAAGTGATTAATTTATTAATAATGTATTTACTTTTTATATTACACATCATACCTAGCTTTTCTCAGCTTAGGTTTGCAAAGTTTGACACACAAGGGAGGGGTGTTACATTTTGGATCCCTCTCTTTCCTTAAGATCCCTCCAACTGCAGCTAGAGTTCTTAGATGACTGTAAGGAGGAAGCCCCTATTGGAAAGGGACAGACAGTTTGAAGGTGTCTATCTTGTTGGTAATTCCTATATCGAAAAGTTGTATTTTCATAGTCCAGGGGTTGGGAATACACAATTCCCATCCACTTGAGCTCAATTTTATCTCGCAAAACTTCATTGGGATCTACCTAAACACATATGCAAACATAGGTGAAAATGCCTTTCAAAAGTCTTTCCCTGTCTACTTTGACGAATCTTCCAATAAAATTGCCCACTTTTTCTAAGAGATCTAGATGGGTAAAGTGAATGGGAAAACTGGGAATCTTACCCATACTAGAGTAGTCATTGGCAACATAGTGAGAGGATTGAAGTTTGGAAACCATGGCTTCACTAGAAGACCAACTCATCCCCAAAACCATGGACCTTGGTCAAGGATTTTTTTCTTATCCTCAAGACATTTGAAGATCACCACAAAAAAACATGGGTCTACATCCACCCAAACCGGCATTCATCCAATCCTATAATAATCGAACAGAAAAACGCTACTTTTTCAATAGAAAATGGGGAATAAAAGTATCACCCAAGGATAATGACCATCGCATCAAGTGCTCAATCATAAGGGAGGAGCAATAATTTGACAATCACACGTCCTTGATTTCTGTTGATTTAACTCTGAACACTCACGTAATATTCTCTTGCTTGGCGAATTAAACACCACTGCATGGAATGGACGAGGATTGAGCCGAACCCTGGATGAAGCCCACTTCATTCTCATCTAAACACAAAACTATATATACGTCAAAGCTATTACAATAGATTTTGACTGTCAACACCTCGAGGTTCTGTTTATATGTGGCTACCTTTTATGGTTACTATTGAATGTGTGATTGGCAATAGTAATGGAAACTTAGGGCTGCCAAATTTCCTTCGATTCCCTCACTACATCCTAACGCAAATAGTTGTTCAATGCCTTGGTTGTCTTTCAAAACTGGTAGGCAGCGTCTTCTTTGATATTTCTCGATGGTTTTAATTCCACTACAATCACAACTTTCATTTACATAAACTTCTTGTTTTCGCACGAGCGACGATTGTTCCAAGGTGAAATGTCACTTGGATGGTTTCAATGTTGTTGACCCATCATAACTAACTAACGGATATGCCCATTACAATTTTATACCACCCCATTATCAATATCAATTATGCATGGGAACCAATTAAAGCAACTTTTCACATTAATTTTATATGAGCATGAGAACATGTGTTAACAAGTAGCCCATAAAGCCTCATTTTGAATGCCATAGTCACTTAGAAGGAATTCCTCTTGTAGTAGCATCCTCCCTACTAAACTTTGCTAGTGCTAACATTAGAACCACCATTACAACAAGATATCTTTCTAGTGTTGAAAACACCATTATAGTAAGATACCTCAAGAGAGACAGAAAATTTAAAAAGTATGATAGTAATACGTATCCAGAAGATGGTATTGAAACTAGTAATTGTTCACGAATCCATAAGATTGTAAGGTCATTCTCATTATCATAATCATTGTCATCATCATCACCATCATCCTTGTCATTGTTATTGCCATCATTACATTATCATCATAATCACCATTCATGCCATCATCATCATCATTATGGACATTGTTTGCAATTGTTCACAATTGTAGATGTTGTAAGAAATATCATCAACCCAAAAAATGTGATCAGTGCTAGAAAAGGGTTGTTTAGGACACATTGATATACATAAGAGAAATAACAACTCTATTTTTTACAGATGATCGATGATGATCATCATCAACACCATTATCATCGTCATTGTCATTTTTATCATCCCCATCATCATCATTAATGTAATTTCTATCGACATTGTTGTAATCATGCATCATCATCATTCATGCCATTATTATTTTTGATGATGACCTAGATGAAAATGATGATCATGACACCAAAGATAATGCTTATGATTATGACAATGACAACATCTAAAATTGGGAAGATTCGCCAACGTCATTAGCATCATCATCATCATAATCATTGCCATCATCATCATTGTCATTGTAACCACTATCGTCTTTATCATCATAATCACAATTCATGCCATCGCCATCATCTTCATTTTCATCATTGTCAATATTATTGACATTGTCATCAATTGTTCATAATTGTCAATGCCATAAGGAATATCATCAATGCAGAAAATATGATGAGTGTTGGAAAAGGGATGCAAAAGCGAACATAGAAATGGGGGCAACAATAGAAGTAAAATTGGATGAAAAGTGGATACAACATAAGTAGATGCACAACAACATGAAAAACCTGACACAAAAGTGGATGCAAAAGTAGATGCAGTTGTCAATGCAAACTTGGATGCAAACATGAAGGCAAAAGTGGAAGCAAACATGGGTCCAATGGTAGGTGTAAAACTTGGCACAAATTGTGGTGAAACAAATGTGGATGCAACAAAGGAAACAAAAGTATATGAAAAAATGGATTAAACAAAAGTGGATGCAATAGGGGATGCAAACGTGGAAGCAAATGTGGTTGCAATGGTAGGCGCAAGATATGGTGCAACAAAAGTGGATGTAACAATAGACAAAAAATATGCAAAATAAGATGCAAAAATGGATGTAAAAGTGGAAGCAAACATTGATGCAACAGGCAAAACAAAATTGGATGCAAAAAATGGATATAATGTAAGTAGATGCAAAAGTAGATACAAAACGAGATGCAAAACCCAATGCATAAACCTGACATAAAAGTGGATGCAAAAATAGATGCAATATTTGATGTAAAAGAGGATGTGAACATGGATGCAAAACTGGAAGCAAACGTGGATACAACAGTGAGTGCAAAACATGGTGCAAATTGTGGCATAACAAAAGTGGATGTAATGATAGATGCAAAAAAAGAATCAAAGTATGATGCAAATGAAGATGTAAAAAGGGATGCAAAAAGTGAAATTTAAAATGGGTGCAACAGTGGATGCAAAATTGTGTGCAAAAGTGGATGCAATAGAAGTCGATGCAAAAGTAGATGCAAAACGAGACACAAAACCCGATGCAAATCCCGGTCCAAAATTGGATACAAAAAGGGATGCAAAAATAGATGTAGTAGTTGATGAAAACCTAGACGCAAATGAGGATGCAAACGTGGATGCAAAATTATAATCAAAAGTGGGTGCAAAAGGAGGTGCCAAACTAGGCGCTAATTGTGGCACAAAAATATTAGATGCAATAGTGGGTACAATAATAGATGCAAAAGAGGATGTAAATATGGATGCCAAACAAGAGGGCAAAGTGGATGCAACAAAAGTAGATGCAAAATTTTATGCAAAACTAGACACAAAACACGATGTAAAACTTGGCGCAAAAGGGATGCACAAATGGATGAAAAAATGGATGCAAAAAATGATTTAAAAAAGGATGCAAAAAAGGATGCGAAAGTCGATGCAAAAGTTGATGCAAGTGTAGGTGCAAAAAGTGGATGCAAATGAGGATGCAAAAGTATGTCAAACAAAATTAGGTGCCAAACTTGATGCAAAACCTGGAACAAAACCTGGTGTAAAGGATGACACAAAACTTGGCATAAAATTTGGTGCAAAACGTGGTGCAAAACCTATTGCAATACCTGGTGCTAAACTTGGTGTAAGATTTGGTGCAAAACTTGATGCAAATTTTGTGTCAAGTTTTGCACCATATTTGATAAATGGATGCAAATAGCACCAAAAATGGGTTCTAGATGCAAAAAAAGAAGTAAAAAGGGACGCTAATCGCTGGTTTTGTTGTAGTGACATGAGAGATATTTGATCCCTCATTCCTTTGCTGAGAGCTAGAATTTTGTTGAATTCTTCCCTTTACTACATTGAGATAGCTTCTTGTACCTATTTTAGATGATTTTACAGCCTTTTATGATTCTCCATTGTATCCAAGACCTGTTTTTATTAGAGGAGAGCATTGTAGAATTTGTTTCTTGAGTGCCTCTTCTGCTAATTTAGCTTCTTCTACACGAATTTTAAGCTGAGTTATTTCTTTAAGGAGATTATCCTTTTCTTCTAGGGCATCCATAAAAACGTCATCAGACTCACCTTATTCACCATTTGAAAGACCATCACTATCTTCATGTGTGTAGAAACTTTTCTTGTTTTCAAACCCTCCTCTAAGATTTACTTTTGCAGAATCATTCCCTTTTTCATGGTTTTATTTATAAGGGCATTTAGCAGCATAATAACCAACCCTTCCACAAGAAAAACATTTGAAAGGAAGCTTACCTCTAAATCTTCCAGTTCATACTTGGAGTTTCTTTATGAAGTTCACCTCTTCTTCATCTGATATGTAACTTGATTCCTTAAGCTCCTCCTTTTCTTTTCCTTTTGAAGTAGCTTTGAATGCCGCTTCTTTGATATCTGAGGGACCCCCTTTTCTCATTTCATAAACTTTTAAGATCCCATGAAGCTGTTCAATAGTAAGGTTCTTCAAATCCTACATTTATTCAATGGAAAATGCTTTCGAATCTAATTTTTGGGTTAGAGATATTAGGATTTTCTCAACAAGCATTGAACCTTTTATTTCATCAACAAGATTTCTTATTGAATTAATGATCTCATCTACCCTAAGAAAGAAAATTTCAATACTTTCATCGTTATATATTTGTTGGGTGTGTGTTATATTCTTTCCATGACTACCCCATGTGTGTCAAAGGGGGGAAGGTAGCCACCCTGCATGGGGTCTGGGGCAGTGCCCCATGATTTTTTTTCTGGACCCTATATTAGGTGGTCGGACCTACCTATGGTTTTGTGCATGGATTTTGCACATGGTTTTGGGCATGATGGTTTTCTTTCCATGGTATTTTGTAGATTCGATCAAGGGAACTACTGTTATGTTCTAATCCAGGGTTAATGGATTGGGGTTTATGGATGCTTTAGCATGTATATATATGTATTGTAACATTGAAAGAAATATGATGACAAATCAATCTGGTAGTCCTGGTTTTGGGATCCAGGGGAAAATCTCTGTGTATATCTATTTTATGTTTTATGCTCTTGCCATTGTTTATTTTCTGTTTTTTAGAATTTGTATGCAGGTAATTTCTGTACAGGGATAAAATCTACAGTATTCTGAGAGTTTCATATTGAATTATAAATGTTTGAAGTTTGACACTCTTTACCTTAGTGTTATCTTCATAAGTTTGGATGATCTTGTCCCATATAGCCTTTACTATATTCAACTGCATAACCTTCACAAATCCTGATTCTGCCAAGCTTCCTAATAGAGCGTTGAAAACCTTTGAATTGGTTTTATATTTTTTCTTTTATGTTTCCTCTGTAGGGATGGAGGATGGATATTGATAGCCTCCTTCAACGATTTCCTAAACATCAACTCCAAGTGACTGTAGATAAGCTCTTATTTTGACTTTTCAGAAAACCAATTTGGCTCCATTACACAATGGTGGCTTGAAAGATCCTACTCCCTCTTGATTGCTCATCTTGATGAATCTTCCTTCAAGTGATCAAGATTCTTCTGAAGGACCTGCTTTGATACCAATTTTTAGGAAAAATACTAGGGGGGGGTGAGTCAATGTTTTACACACTTTCAACTTCAATTTCTTATTCTAATTTTTATACACAACTGTTGCAAAGGAAACTAGCGTATGTACATGACTGTTACCACTGAAACCCATGTATATCTAGATAACTTATTTGATCATATGTACAACATTAATCAGTGCATCATTATTCCATTATTCATCAATCAAACAATAGGTATGATCAGTTAAGAAGAAGATAGAATATAAACACACACAACCATATGAACACCAGTATTTTTAGGTGGAAACCCAATGTGGGAGAAAACTGTTGCGGCTATTGTCTTTATCTTCTTCTTTTATTAAAACTAATCTTATTACAATCTTCAACTGGTGCAAAATTTAACTAGTACGAGGGCTCTTACCTACAGAAGGCTATAACCTTCTCTCATTTTCTAGCTCCTACTGGAAGGGAGATACAACACCCCTTTTGTGAAGATTTCTATCCTCAGCTCTTTGTGGATCACTTTTCAAAATGTTTCAAACTGGATCCACTCTCAACAATTCTGAAATCAAATACTCATATTGGATCATCAAATATTCTAATGTAACCAATGCAACTTGATCAATTCAGAATAAATCATACCAATGCATAACCACTCATCAATATACCAAGTCAAACATTGTTACCCATCACAAAAACCAATTGCTACCATTGCAAACCCTGATAAAACATGCATCAGGTTGTATATACTATTGTTATTGATTATACCTATGTATGTATGTGATTATCCTGAAGAATACCCACATATAAATCTCAAAATATTGATAACTGAATCTGAATCACTGTGCCACTGAATCAATCACTCAAATAGATATTGAAGCCAACATAAATCACTGAACCAAATACATATTATCACATAGTAGCATCATCACTTATTCAACTTCTAATTCATAATCAATTCAGCCCAATCAGTACTATCAAACACATAATATTATAAAAGAGATTTCATTGATAGACAACAGAAAACATAACAGAACATATCAACCATTATCATCAACTCATACTGCAAAACCCCAGTATATGTACATGACTTTTATAAAACACTCATGTGTATTTACGTGCCTTTCATACTTGATATCTGCATACAGATATATCCATACTCCAGAAACATACATGACTATTCAAAAGGAGACCCGTGTATGTACGAAATCTTTCAAATGAAAACCAACGTATAGAAATGAAATCATTGAGTTATTCTTTTGCTGCAACTACAAAAAATACTTTGCACCCCTTACTATCTCATATTCATGTTAGAGTATCATTAATACCATAGATTTATCATAGTTAGATATTTTTAACAAGCAAATCAAATAAGTACATGTGTGTTGAAGCCCCGAAAATCAGGTCTACAACAAGGGGGATACCCATCCGGTCCGGACCTTGGTTGGCAGCTCCTTATCCGTTTGGTATAGCGGGTCCGACTGGGATAATGGGACCAGTTTCCCAATCTAAGGGTGTGTGTGTGTGCAGAGTTCGATGTTGCTGATCTAAGAGTTCTATTCTAAGCTACTTTAATCTAATTCTATGCTATTGTAATCTAATGAAAACAACATATCTAATCTATGCTAACCCGGGATGTATTTCTTCTATTATGCGATCTAAAGAGATTTCAAATAATAACTGGTAATAAAGATCATTCAGCTATCATAAGAATGGAAATCAATTAAGATGAACTACTTTGCATAAAAAGTTAGGCAAAACAGTTGTGAACATCATATCGCATAATAAGCTATTCATATATCAAACATAAATAAATGACTCCACCATACAAAAGTGCCAAATGGTAACTCAAACATTCATGCAATAACATATAAACAACTAAAAACTAGTATATCACTTTAAGAATATAAGCAGAAATGGCCAAGAGATAAAAGTACCATTTATGACTGGTCCTACTCATAAGCTTCAAGCAACAATGATTTATCTCTACTTGTTCTAATATCTACCAAGAGTGCAGAAGTGCAACATCAGTAGCAGATATCAAATGCAAACATTAATAAACCTTGATCCATTCATTGATCAAAACCTCCCCTGAGGGTGCAGAAGTGCACGTTCTGAGGACAAGCCTTTGACAAATTTCTGGACCCTTCTCTAAATGCATGAGAAGGGTTTAAATACTACTTCCTAATTCTAATAATAGTTTATTTACAAAATTTAGGATGCGGTTTTCAAATGACCGTCCTTTTTCTAATCTAATTTTTTAAGAAAAAACAACATTCTAAATTAAGTTACTTCTGAATCTGATCTTTAAAGCTGCATGCATTCATCATTGGTTTGAGGAGAGTCGGCTGGCTGACTTCTGCTTTGAGCTGGGCTGAGAAAACAGAATCTATGAGAGCTGGCACCACTTTCTCGGCCGCATTTATGATACATTTCACAGTCATCTGTTGACTATGCGGCTTCACCAAGTATGCCCAGTAACACTCCCAATTTAACCTGTTTAGTGCTTGGACCTCTTTTCCCTTTTCCTGCGCCTTCAACTTCCATTCTGCTTGTTCTGCCTCCCTGATTTGAACGTCCCACTCGTTGAAGAACAACGTTGAGCCCACTTCTTGTGCTACCTGTGTATTGCTCACAGGTGTTTTTGGGGCTTGTCCTTCAAGATTGATCAGTTCATTGAAGGTTTCCCATTCTTTATCTAATTTTGTTGTGACGGGCGGTGCTTCAATGACGAGAGGGGGGACATCTCTTGACGAGGAGGCGATAACTTGCTGCTGTGGAAATTCCATTGACTGAGCAGTGTCCTTAGCTGACTCTTCGCCTCTGTCTTGGTTGTTTTCGGATCTTTTAGAATGCTCAGGCATCTCTTGTCCAGTCTTAGATTTAGATCCGAAAGCGCTTGAATTCCCACTAAGGCTAATGCTTGGAGTAGGTTCTCTGGCAGGTAGTTGTAACTTTTCTAGAGGAACACTGGGTAGTCTTCTTTCCCTGTATACCATGAATCTTTGGAGGTCATCTGGAGACAATCGCGATTGAGCTTCCCGCAAAATTTTCTGGAGTGAGCTTTTACTCTGAAATAAATCATCAAATAGATCCTTCTTTCCAACGAACACTTTTATCTTGACTGTCGTTGTGAAATCCTGGGCAACCACATTTGGGTCAAATGGCCTTGCTGGGAATTTAAATAATTGTAGACACGTCATATTCTCTACTTCGGTGAACGCATGACCTACATCGAACAATGAAAAGGCCCCACAAGCTACAAGAAACTATGGCCATATGGCCTTCTTTTTGTCTTTTAGGTCTTTAGTTAGGCCGCCTTCTGAACAGGTTTGATATGCAATTTCTCGAGCCAGAAGTTTGTCGGGAATATACAAAGGCAGGACATGAGGGGGGACGGTGCTTCCAAATACTCTAACATAGGTGAACCATTCTTCTCCGAACCATCTTGCGATGGAGATGATATCTATCTGTGCCTTAGGTGAGCACCTCAGGGGTTCTTTATCATACATCATTCTATACATGGGTAAGATAAGCCCATGACAAATTTGGTAGAAATGTGGAATGAACTGAGAATCCCATAATATCTTATGATAAACATGGATGGGTAATGGGTCCTGAGTTGTCCATTTCCAACCCATAGCGGGAAATTTAGACACATAACAAATAGAATCCATAACATATGTGGATAGGTAAAAAGGAGGATAGATCCTTTGAGACATGGATCTTTTAGACCAGTAATTGATAATAGCCATGAATAGGTTATCAGAAAAGATCTTGGCCCAATCTATAATAACGGCATTTGTGGCAGCATCAATCAATGGTAACCATTCAGACGAAAACTTATTGATATCTGGCATCCCAAATAATCTACAAAGCATGGCCGCAGCAAAACAATACGGAGAGGTGAGGGAACCAGTGCTGTACATACCGTTTTTATCTTTCTTGAGCGGTTCATCTTTTCTGGACCAATCTTTGGTGGTCTCTGATAGGTTTGGGTTCTCTGCCACAAATTTTTTAATGAATTGTGCATTGTAAGTTGCCTGTGGTTCAGGAAGATGATACGTGAGCTTTAAGTCTTGTGCAGCGAATGACCCGATGAGCCCATGTCCTTGAATCTTGAACTGTCTGTCGTTAATTTTTGCATTGTCAAGTATCCACTTGATCATATCCGTATATGGGAGAATAGGCCTTGCTGCTATCCGATGAAGGAATGAGCACGCTAGTTCTTCTAAGGATGCTTCGGAAGAGCCCTATGAGTCTGCGACAACGATAACCTTCATTATTCTGGGGTTTTCTTCTTCAAACAGTCTGTACATGCTTTCCCACGTCGATATCCCTGCGTCTCTGCTACAAGCTGTGTCTGTATATAAAGGTGCCATCTCCTTCACCTCAGAGCCTTGAGCCTTATTTTTCTTTCCCATTTCTTCCTGCGTATGGCTTGGTATCGTCCTTCGTTCTTTGTTCCTGCAGCTCACAAGAAAAATGGAAATGACTGATCAAGAAAGGTGATGGGAGAGTCTTAAATGCTGCAGATATATCAAATATGCCACCTTACGTGAAGTAATTCTTTGCAAAAGCACGCGTCTACATTTAATAGATGACAAGTAATTCCTTTATTATCATTAAAAGCACATGATCTTGAGTCATATTATGGTAAGTGGTTTTTCTTGAATAGCGTGCCCGAAAGATTCGTGATGGAGTGATTTTGCGATTTGGTTCGCAATCATCACAGATCGCGACATCGCATTATCGCACTATCGCGCTCTCGCACCGACTCACAAATATAACATCGCAGAGTTGATTTGGCTTAATATCGCAACCATTGCTTTATCGCGATATCGCAACATCGCAGATTGCAGAAGTTTTATGCTTGCCATATTTTGTTAGCCCATTCCCTACGATATGCGATCTTGCGATCGGGGTTATCGCAAATCGGAAAATCTTGGAGTCTTTCTCATTGGCATTACCTTATTGCGATGCGATATATTGCTTAGTACGAGGATCTTGCACATACCAGGATTATACCCAAATGGAGGTGTTTTTCTATCATTTTATGATGCGAATTTTAAAAGATTTTTCTTATCATAAACTTAGGTTTTAAAGTATTCAAAAGATCTTCCTAAGCTTACGATGGTAACCTTATTTTGAAGAAAGGAAACTCTTGCTTTTCCTAAATTTTAACTAAGGGTCCCCATTCATTTAGTATTTTGGACAACACTTAAATGAAAAAGGGGGGGGGGGGGGTTGTTGCTGGCCACAACAATTGGTGATTCACTTGGGAGAACCAGTTATCTTTGATTTTCTATTGAACTTTTCAAATTTCCAAAACAAAATTTTTAAGAAAATTAAACTTTATTATAAAAAGATAAAGCGCATTACACTCCAAACTGTCAATGACATTTTGTTCCAACCTCTTTCTATTTTAATTATTTGCTTCCTCAGCTTGTCCTTGCATTTACATCAGCCATTACTTGGTCTTGTAAAGATAAAATAACGTCTTCCCTATGTACCAGTTTTTTAAATACGCTCATTTGTCGTAGGTAGAGCCTCTGCTGCCAGCAGGCGTTCATAGCCTCGACAGGGTTACCTATTACCCAGTAATGATCCTTTATCCTGCTTAAGGTGATCTACAACTTTCAAAGAAAAAAACCATATTGACACTTTTTCCTTTTTTATTCTTAAAGAACAATGTCTTGGTTTGGTAGCCAAATTATGACACAGTCATTCACTTGATTTACACTTTCGCTGAACAAGCTGGTTCGTGATGAGACCCCTTGTCTTTTGATTTCAACAATCTTGAGTCATTGCCCTGTTTTGATGGACAATGTCTGGCAAAGTCAGCAAAGTTATAATATCTGTGATCATGATAAGCCGGCTCGTGATGAGACCTCTTATTCTTCAAGATAGAGTGTATCCTTGGGTCGTTTCTCTAAATAATGCGATTTTCTTTAGCAGGGAGGAAGTCATTTTTTCCTTAAGAAAGCCCTGGACGACAATAATAGAGTTTTTTGGACATGGTTGTTCTACAGGGAATCCTCATTTTGTTATTGATACCTTTTATTGTACTGATATAAAACAATTACTTCACTAAGATTGCTTTCGTCAAATTTTTTGAAGTTGAAACTAGTATCATATCTGGTTTAAAGTTTTTAACAGTATCTATTAATAATAAAGATCAAGTTTCCAAAATATTTGCTATTTATACAAGCAGAAGTTCAAAATCTGATAGAGAAATGTTGTCTTTAGTAAATGTCAAATGCTGTTAACCATAGGCAAATTTTATTAGGGAGGAAAATATTTAAAGAAATGAAAGGTAACTATTTCCTTGGATTATGCACATGATAGGGATAATTTCTTCTCTTATTTTGCCTACCAATATTTAAAAACTAAATTATCCACCTAATAACCTAGCTAAACTACCCCTACTCCTATTCTAAC
Source organism: Pinus tabuliformis (assembly GCA_031772625.1). Lineage (NCBI taxonomy): Eukaryota > Viridiplantae > Streptophyta > Pinopsida > Pinales > Pinaceae > Pinus > Pinus tabuliformis. Next base: position 1,677,548,346 of record CM062819.1, read on the forward strand.
TATACACAGAAAAATTAACTAGGTAAAATGATATTTCCAGTGGAACCATCTTTTCATTTTTATTCCTACACGTATGTACCTTTTAAACATCAGTGTTAAGAATAAAACTTTTCTTGGACTGTGAATATTGAATGTAGGATTAGAAAGTGTAACTTCAGTCGGAATTCGGCCTGAAATTTCCTTCTTATGAAATCTTCTGTCCAATTGGATACCTATTGGATCATAAAAATCAGGATGAATTTCTGTTATGGATTGGTGATCATGTAATAGGAAAGATGACAAGCCAGGTTGCGAATATGATTTTTTAGTTTTAATGGCCTGTAATCTACTATGCGTTAAAGTCAAGCTTTTAGCAATTTCTCGTAAAAGGAAAGTTTCCACATATAAATCACTAAATAAATCAATGAAGAATAGATGGAAATTTTTGGAAAGAGATTTATCAATTAAAGTGAATTGCTGGCAAGTTTCCAAAAATACTTTTTTTTGTTGATGATGTTTTGGATGACACAGAAGTTTCTTCTGAAAGGCTGATATTGATTGATCGCGGAATTGAAAAATTTCTGTATTTCCTTGACACAATTTAGTTTTCCAAAATGGTAATACATCTTTCGAATGTTCTTTGATAAGGTGCTCAATATACCATAGTAATCTATCAAAAGTCTGCAAATTTAAAATACAATCCGATTTTATACAAAATGAGTGCAAGCGAAAAAGAATGCAATGATTATCTGTACAACTAATGTTAAAACACAACTGGGATTGACTTGAAATATCTTCTTTTTCACAAGAACTGGCCAGAATTATGGGATCCGAGTAATTTCGAATTACGTCTTGTGAATCAGAAAACAAGTTATTATCGGGAACAGGCATGGGGATTTGCTCATGATACGAATCATAGATCGGGATATTATTTTAGATAGTAAAATCATGCAAATGATCCGTCACTCTGGAATCAGAATCGACTGATATGATTCTTGAATTAGAATATCTCTCATTATCTGAGCTCTGTTGAGTTACTTGAGATAAATCAACATCATCATCATCAAAGTAGCCATCATACATGATTTTACAGGTTTCTCTAGATTTTTCTTTTTCATCCAATATCTTCAGAAAAGGAAGGTCAAGTCGTTCTTGTTTGTAAATGACCAAAGGATGTTCTATAACTGTCTCTTTATCTTGAAAACCTAATGGTGATTCATTTCAATAATCCTCTGTACATTTTGAGATATCATTAATACTGAGGGGGAAAAAATTATCATCACTAAATACATCAGGATAAAGAGAAAAATGTGATTCTGAAACAATGCATTTGAAAATATCATCGTGAAAAAATTCTTGTTCATCACATTCATTGTAGACATCGGGCTTTAGATCATACCTTTGCGTGTTTGTATTTTCTGAAAGAGAATTAATTTGTTGTTCTAACCTTGGCGTCTGCATTTGTTGACTTGCGATGATATTATCTAACCTTGTCTCATAGTTGCTTTCTAGTTCCAAGGCAGGCTTTCTTTCAACGTTCTCGTTTTTGTCTTCTTGCATTAGAGCAAGCGTGTTTCCTAAGCTTTGGGAAGTTTCTTCATCATGAGTGATTCGCACATTCAAATTGGAATTTTCATAACTATTAGAAGAAAATAAAACAAGACTTGGACTAATTTCTGATGGATCGGACATAGGAGGTACGGAATGCTCAGCATAATCTGAAGATTCTTCATTCATGAGCTCATTTTCAAGATCATATTTTAGACAATCAAGATGAAATCGCATATTAAAATCTCTAACAGATTCATCTTCTTTTCGTAGATACTCAATTTCATCATATACCTGATCATAATCATAGCAATCAAATTTACAAATGAAAGCCTTGACAAATTGGTCCCAGCTGTGAATTGAGGCAACTGGGAGGGTTCTACACCATTTTCTAGCTTCCGCCGTGAATGTGAGAGTAAAAATTCTGTATAAAATGCTTTCATCAATTCTTTGAACGTTTGAACTTGAAACACTTTGAATAAATTGAAGGGCATGATTAAAAGCAGAAGAATTATTTTTACCATTGAATTTTACCTGAGACAAGAGTCTTACCACTTCAGGTGGAGTGTTGGAAGAGGCACGAACATGGATGCAACTCCAAATGGGAAGTTTGTGAGCAGCCATCCTAATTCAAATGTTACGCTTTCAAACCATTCCAATTAGACACTATGCTTCAGGCCCTCCTTCTAGCGCCAAATATATTGAAGCCCCGAAAATCGGGTCTACAACAAGGGGGATACCCACCCGGTCCGGACCTTGGTTGGCAACTCCTTATCCGTTTGGTATAGCGGGTCCGACTGGGGATAATTGGACCAGTTTCCCAATCTAAGGGTGTGTGTGTGCAGAGTTGGATGTTGCTGATCTAAGAGTTCTATTCTAAGCTACTTTAATCTAATTCTATGCTATTGTAATCTAATGAAAACATGATATCTAATCTATGCTAACCCGGGATGTATTTCTTCTATTATGCGATCTAAAGAGATTTCAAATAATAACTGGTAATAAATATCATTCAGCTATCATAAGAATGGAAATCAATTAAGATGAACTACTTTGCAGAAAAAGTTAGGAAAAACAGTTGTGAACAACATATCGCATAATAAGTTATTCATATATCAAACATAAATAAATGACTCCACCGTACGAAAGTGCCAAATGGTAACTCAAACATTCATGCAATAACATATAAACAACTAAAAACAGTATATCACTTTAAGAATATAAGCAGAAATGGCCAAGAGATAAAAGTACCATTTATGACTGGTCCTACTCATAAGCTTCAAGCAACAATGATTTATCTCTACTTGTTCTAATATCTACCAAGAGTACAGAAGTGCAACATCAGTAGCAGATATCAAATGCAAACATTAATAAACCTTGATCCATTCATTCATCAAAACCTCCTCTGAGGGTGTAGTAGTGCACGTTCTGAGGACAAGTTTTTGACAAATTTCTGGACCCTTCTCTAAATGCATGAGAAGGGTTTAAATACTACTTCCTAATTATAATAATAGTTTATTTACAAAATTTAGGATGCGGTTTTCAAATGACCGTCCTTTTTCTAATCTAACTTTTTAAGAAAAAACAACATTCTAAATTAAGTTACTTCTGAATCTGATCTTTAAAGCTGCATGCATTCATTATTGGTTTGAGGAGAGTCGGCTGGCTGACTTCTGCTTTGAGTTGGGCTGAGAAAACGGAATATATGAGAGCTGGCACCACTTTCTCGGCTGCATTTATGATACATTTCACAGTCATCTGCTGACTATGTGGCTTCACCAAGTATGCCGAGTAACACTCCCAATTTAACCTGTTTAGTGCTTGGACCTCTTTTCCCTTTTCCTGCGCCTTCAGCTTCCATTCTGCTTGTTCTGACTCCCTGATTTGAATGTCCCACTCGTTGAAGAGCAACGCTAAGCCCACTTCTTATGCTACCTGTGTATTGCTCACAAGTGTTTTTGGGGCTTGTCCTTCAATATTGATCAGTTCATTGAAGGTTTTCCCTTCTTTATCTAATTCTGTTGTGACGGGTGGTGCTTCAATGACGAGAGGGGGGACATCTCTTGACGAGGAGGCGATAACTTGCTGCTGTGGAAATTCCGTTGACTGAGCGGTGTCCTTAGCTGACTCTTCGCCTCTGTCTTGGTTGCTTTCAGATCTTTTAGAATGCTCGGGCATCTCTTGTCCAGTCTTAGATTTAGATCCGGAAGCGCTTGAATTCCCACTAAGGCTAATGCTTGGAGCAGGTTCTCTGGCAAGTAGTTGCAACTTTTCTAGAGGAACACTGGCTAGTCTTCTTTCCCTGTATACCATGAATCTTTGGAGGTCATCTGGAGACAATCGCAATTGAGCTTCCCGCAAAATTTCCTAGAGTGAGATTTTACTCTGAAATAAATCATCAAATAGATCCTTCTTTCCAACGAACACTTTTATCTTGACTGTCGTTGTGAAATCCTGGGCAACCTCATTTGGGTCAAATGGCCTTGCCGGGAATTTAAATAACTGTAGACACGTCATATTCTCTACTTCGGTGAATGCGTGACCTACATCGAACAATGAAAAGGTCCCACAAGCTACAGGAAACTCTGGCCATATGGCCTTCTTTTTGTCTTTTAGGTCTTTAGTTAGGCCGCCTTCTGAACAGGTTTGATATGCAATTTCTCGAGCCAGAAGTTTGTCAGGAATATACAAAGGCAGGACATGAGGGGGGACGGTGCTTCCAAATACTCTAATATAGGTGAACCATTCTTCTCCGAACCATCTTGCGATGGGGATGATATCTATCTGTGCCTCAGGTGAGCACCTCGGGAGTTCTTTATCATACATCATTCTATACATGGGTAAGATAAGCCCGTGACAAATTTGGTAGAAATGTGGAATGAACTGAGAATCCCATAATATCTTATGATAAACATGGATGGGTAATGGGTCCTGAGTTGTCCATTTCCAACCCATAGCGGGAAATTTAGACACTTAACAAATAGAATCCATAACATATGCGGATAGGTAAAAAGGAGGATAGATCCTTTGGGACATGGATCTTTTAGACCGGTAATTGATAATAGCCGTGAATAGGTTATTAGAAAAGATCTTGGCCCAATCTATAATAACGACATTTGTGTCAGCATCAATCAATGGTAACCATTCAGACGAAAACTTATTGATATCTGGCATCCTAAATAATCTACAAAGCATGGCCGCAACAAAACAATACGAAGAGGTGAGGGAACCAGTGCTGTACATACCGTTTTTATCTTTCTTGAGCGGTTCATCATTTCTTGACCAATCTTTGGTGGTCTCTGATAGGTTTGGGTTCTCTGCCACAAATTTTTTAATGAATTGTGCATTGTAAGTCGCCTGCGGTTCAGGAAGATGATAAGTGAGCTTTAAGTCTTGTGCAGCGAATGACCCGATGAGCCCATGTCCTTGAATCTTGAACTGTCTGTCGTTCATTTTTGCATTGTCAAGTATCCACTTGATCATATCCGTATATGGGAGAATTTTAGGCCTTGCTGCTATCCGATGAAGGAATGAGCACACTAGTTCTTCTAAGGATGCTTCAGAAGAGCCCTGTGAGTCTGCGACAGCGGTAACCTTCATTATTCTGGGGTTTTCTTCTTCAAGCAGTTTTTACATGCTTTCCCACGTTGATATCCCTGCGCCTCTGCTACAAGCTGTGTTTGTATATAAAGGTGCCATCTCCTTCACCTCAGAGCCCTGAGCCTTATTTTTCTTTCCCATTTCTTCCTGCGTATGGCTTGGTATCGTCCTTCGTTCTTTGTTCCTGCAGCTCACAAGCGAAATGGAAATGACTGATCAGGAAAGGTGATGGGAGAGTCTTAAATGCAGTAGATATATCAAATATGCCACCTTACGTGAAGTAATTCTTTGCAAAATCACGCGTCTACATTTAATAGATGACAACTAATTCCTTTATTATCATTAAAAGCGCATGATCTTGAGTCATATTATGGTAAGTGGCTTTTCTTGAATAGCGTGCCCGAAAGATTCGTGATGGAGTGATTTTTCGATTTGGTTCGCAATCATCGCAGATCGCGACATCGCATTATCGCACTATCGCGCTCTCGCACCGACTCACAAATATAACATCGCAGAGTTGATTTGGCTTAATATCGCAACCATCGCTTTATCGCGATATCGAAACATCGCAGATCACAGAAGTTTTATGCTTGCCATATTTTGTTAGCCCATTCCCTACGATATGCGATCTTGCGATCCGGTTTATCGCAAATCGGAAAATCTTGGAGTCTTTCTCATTGGCATTACCTTATTGCGATGCGATATATTGCTTAGTACGAGGATCTTGCACATACCAGGATTATACCCAAATGGAGGTGTTTTTCTATCATTTTATGATGCGACTTTTTAAAGATTTTTCTTATCATAAACTTAGGTTTTAAAGTATTCAAAAGATCTTCCTAAGCTTACGATGGTAACCTTATTTTGAAGAAAGGAAACTCTTGCTTTTCCTAAATTTTAACTAAGGGTCCCCATTCATTTAGTATTTTGGACAACACTTAAATGAAAAAGGGGGGGGGTGTTGCTGGCCACAACAATTGGCGATTCACTTGGGAGAACCAGTTATCTCTGATTTTCTATTGAACTTTTCAAATTTCCAAAACAAAATTTTTAAGAAAATTAAACTTTATTATAAAAAGATAAAGCGCATTATACTCCAAACTGTCAATGACATTTTGTTCCAACCTCTTTCTATTTTAATTATTTGCTTCCTCAGCTTGTCCTTGCATTTACATCAGCCATTACTTGGTCTTGTAAAGATAAAATAAGGTCTTCCCTGTGTACCAGTTTTTTAAATATGCTCATTTGTCGTAGGTAGAGCCTCTGCTACCAGCAGGCGTTCATAGCCTCGACAGGGTTACCTATTACCCAGTAATGATCCTTTATCCTGCTTAAGGTGATCTACAACTTTCAAAGAAAAAAACCATATTGACACTTTTTCCTTTTTTATTCTTAAAGAACAATGTCTTGGTTTGGTAGCCAAATTATGACATAGTCATTTACTTGATTTACACTTTCGCTGAATAAGCTGGTTCATGATGAGACCCCTTGTCTTTTGATTTCAACAATCTTGAGTCATTGCCCTGTTTTGATGGACAGTGTTTGGCAAAGTCACCAAAGTTATAATATCTGTGATCATGATAATCCGGCTCGTGATGAGACCTCTTATTCTTCAAGATAGAGTGTATCCTTGGGTCGTTTCTCTAAATAATGCGATTTTCTTTAGCAGGGAGGAAGTCATTTTTTCCTTAAGAAAGCCCTGGACGACAATAATAGAGTTTTTTGGACATGGCTGTTCTACAGGGAATCCTCATTTTGTTATTGATACCTTTCATTGTACTGATATAAAACAATTTCTTCACTAAGATTACTTTCGTCAAATTTTTTGAAGTTGAAACTAGTATCATACCTGGTTTAAAGTTTTTAACAGTATCTATTAATAATAAAGATCAAGTTTCCAAAAGATTTGCTATTTATACAAGCAGAAGTTCAAAATCTGATAGAGAAATGTTGTCTTTAGTAAATGTCAAATGTTTTTAACCACAGGCAAATTTTATTAGGGAGGAAAATATTTAAAGAAATGAGAAGTAACTATTTCTTTGGATTATGTACATGATATGGATAATTTCTTCTCTTATTTCGCCTACCAATATTTAAAAACTAAATTATCCACCTAATAACCTAGCTAAACTACCCCTACTCCTATTCTAACTATACACAGAAAAATTAACTGGGTAAAATGATATTTCCAGTGGAACCATCTTTTCATTTTTATTCCTACACGTATGTACCTTTTAAACATCAGTGTTAAGAATAAAACTTTTCTTGGACTATGAATATTGAATGTAGGATTAGAAAGTGTAACTTCAGTCGGAATTCCGCCTGAAATTTCTTTCTTATGAAATCTTCTGTCCAATTGGATACCTATTGGATCATAAAAATCAGGATGAATTTCTGTTATGGATTGGTGATCATGTAATACGAAAGATGACAAGACAGGTTGCGAATATGATTTTTTAGTTTTAATGGCCTGTAATCTACTATGCGTTAAAGTCAAGCTTTTAGCAATTTCTCGTAAAAGGAAAGTTTCCACATATAAATCACTAAATAAATCAATGAAGAATAGATGGAAATTTTTGGAAAGAGATTTATCAATTAACGTGAATTGCTGGCAAGTTTCCAAAAATACTTTTTTTTGTTGATGATGTTTTGGATGACACAGAAGTTTCTTCTGAAAGGCTGATATTGATTGATCGTGGAATTGAAAAAGTTCTGTATTTCCTTGACATAATTTAGTTTTCCAAAATGGTAATACATCTTTCGAATGTTCTTTGATAAGGTGCTCAATATACCATAGTAATCTATCAAAAGTCTGCAAATTTAAAATACAATCCGATTTTATACGAAATGAGTGCAAGCGAAAAAGAATGCAATGATTATCTGTACAACTAATGTTACAGCACAACTGGGATTGACTTGAAATATCTTCTTTTTCACAAGAACTGGCCAGAATTATGGGATCCGAGTAATTTCGAATTACATCTTGTGAATCAGAAAACAAGTTATGATCGGGAACAGGCATGGGGGTTTGCTCATGATATGAATCATAGATCAGAATATTGTTTTGGATATTAAAATCATGCAAATGATCCTTCACTCTGGAATGCGAATCGACTGATATGATTCTTGAATTAGAATATCTCTCATTATCTAAGCTCTGTTGAGTTACTTGAGATAAATCAACATCATCATCATCAAAGTAGCCATCAGACATGATTTTACAGGTTTCTCTAGATTTTTCTTTTTCATCCAATATCTTCAAAAAAGGAAGGTAAAGTCGTTCTTGTTTGTAAATGAGCAAAGGATGTTCTATAGCTGCCTCTTTATCTTGAAAACCTAATGGTGATTCATTTGAATAATCCTCTGTACTTTTTGAGATATCATTAATACTGAGGGGGAAAAAATTATCATCACTAAATACATCAGGATAAAGAGAAAAATGTGATTCCGAAACAATGCATTTGAAAATATCATCGCGAAAAAATTCTTGTTCATCACATTCATTGTAGACATCGGGCTTTAGATCATACCTTTGTGTGTTTGTATTTTCTGAAAGAGAATTAATTTGCTGTTCTAACCTTGGCGTCTGCATTTGTTGACTTGCGATGATATTATCTAACCTTGTCTCCAAGTTGCTTTCTGGTTCCAAGGCAAGCTTTCTTTCAACGTTCTCGCTTTTGTCTTCTTGCATTAGAGCAGGCGTGTTTCCTAAGCTTTGGGAAGTTTCTTCATCATGAGTGATTCGCACATTCAAATTGTAATTTTCATTCCTATTAGAAGAAAATAAAACAAGACTTGGACTAATTTCTGATGGATCGGACATAGGAGGTAGGGAATGCTCAACATAATCTGAAGATTCTTCATTCATGAGCTCATTTTCAAGATCATATTTTAGACAATCAAGATGAAATCGCATATTAAAATCTCTAACAGATTCATCATCTTTTCGTAGATACTCAATTTCATCATATACCTGATCATAATCATAGCAATCAAATTTACAAATGAAAGCCTTGACAAATTGGTCCCAGCTGTGAATTGAGGCAACTGGGAGGGTTCTACACCATTTTCTAGCTTCCGCCGTGAATGTGAGAGTAAAAATTCTGCATAAAATGCCTTCATCAATTCTTTGAACGTTTGAACTTGAAACACTTTGAATAAATTGAAGGGCATGATTAAAAGCAGAAGAATTATTCTTACCATTGAATTTTACCTGAGACAAGAGTCTTACCACTTCAGGTGGAGTGTTGGAAGAGGCACGAACATGGATGCAACTCCAAATGGGAAGTTTGTGAGCAGCCATCCTAATTCAAATGTTACGCTTTCAAACCATTCCAATCAGACACTATGCTTCAGGCCCTCCTTCTAGCGCCAAATATGTTGAAGCCCCGAAAATCGGGTCGACAACAAGGGGGATACCCACCCGGTCCGGACCTTGGTTGGCAGCTCCTTATCCGTTTGGTATAGTGGGTCTGACTGGGGATAATTGGACCAGTTTCCCAATCTAAGGGTGTGTGTGTGTGCAGAGTTGGATGTTGCTGATCTAAGAGTTCTATTCTAAGCTACTTTAATCTAATTCTATGCTATTGTAATCTAATGAAAACATGATATCTAATCTATGCTAACCTGGGATGTATTTCTTCTATTATGTGATCTAAAGAGATTTCAAATAATAACTGGTAATAAAGATCATTCAGCTATCATAAGAATGGAAATCAATTAAGATGAACTACTTTGCATAAAAAGTTAGGCAAAACAGTTGTGAACAACATATCGCATAATAAGTTATTCATATATGAAACATAAATAAATGACTCCACCGTACAAAAGTGCCAAATGGTAACTCAAACATTCATGCAATAACATATAAACAACTAAAAAAAGTATATCACTTTAAGAATATAAGCAGAAATGGCCAAGAGATAAAAGTACCATTTATGACTGGTCCTACTCATAAGCTTCAAGCAACAATGATTTATCTCTACTGGTTCTAATATCTACCAAGAGTACAGAAGTGCAACATTAGTAGCATATATCAAATGCAAACATTAATAAACCTTGATCCATTCATTCATCAAAACCTCCTCTGAGAGTGCAGAAGTGCACGTTCTGAGGACAATTTTTTGACAAATTTCTGGACCCTTCTCTAAATGCATGAGAAGGGTTTAAATACTACTTCCTAATTCTAATAATAGTTTATTTACAAAATTTAGGATGCGGTTTTCAAATGACCGTCCTTTTTCTAATCTAATTTTTTAAGAAAAAACAACATTCTAAATTAAGTTACTTCTGAATCTGATCTTTAAAGCTGCATGCTTTCATCATTGGTTTGAGGAGAGTCGGCTGGCTGACTTCTGCTTTGAGCTGGGCTGAGAAAACGGAATCTATGAGAGCTGGCACCACTTTCTCGGCCGCATTTATGATACATTTCACAGTCATCTGCTGACTATGCAGCTTCACCAAGTATGCCCAGTAACACTCCCAATTTAACCTGTTTAGTGCTTGGACGTCTTTTCCCTTTTCCTGTGCCTTCAGCTTCCATTCTGCTTGTTCTGCCTCCCTGATTTGAACGTCCCACTCGTTGAAGAGCAACGCTGAGCCCACTTCTTGTGCTACCTGTGTATTGCTCACAGGTGTTTTTGGGGCTTGTCCTTCAAGATTGATCAGTTCGTTGAAGGTTTCCCATTCTTTATCTAATTCTGTTGTGACGGGCGGTGCTTCAATGACAAGACGGGGGACATCTCTTGACGAGGAGGCGATAACTTGCTGCTGTGGAAATTCCATTGACTGAGCGGTGTCCTTAGCTGACTCTTCGCCTCTGTCTTGGTTGTTTTCGGATCTTTTAGAATGCTCAGGCATCTCTTGTCCAGTCTTAGATTTAGATCCGGAAGCGCTTGAATTCCCACTAAGGCTAATGCTTGGAGTAGGTTCTTTGGCATGTAGTTGCAACTTTTCTAGAGGAACACTGGCTAGTCTTCTTTCCCTGTATACCATGAATCTTTGGAGGTCATCTGGAGACAATTGCGATTGAGCTTCCCGCAAAATTTCCTGGAGTGAGCTTTTACTCTGAAATAAATCATCAAATAGATCCTTCTTTCCAACGAACACTTTTATCTTGACTGTCGTTGTGAAATCTTGGGCAACCTCATTTGGGGCAAATGGCCTTGCCGGGAATTTAAATAGCTGTAGACACGTCATATTCTCTACTTCAGTGAACGCGTGACCTACATCGAACAATGAAAAGGCCCCACAAGCTACAGGAAACTGTGGCCATATGGCCTTCTTTTTGTCTTTTAGGTCTTTAGTTAGGCCACCTTCTGAACAGGTTTGATATGCAATTTCTCGAGCCAGAAGTTTATCGGGAATATACAAAGGCAGGACATGAGAGGGGGCGGTGCTTCCAAATACTCTAATATATGTGAACCATTCTTCTCCGAACCATCTTGCGATGGGGATGATATCTATCTGTGCCTCAGGTGAGCACCTCAGGTGTTCTTTATCATACATCATTCTATACATGGGTAAGATAAGCCCGTGACAAATTTGTTAGAAATGTGGAATGAACTGAGAATCCCATAATATCTTATGATAAACATGGATGGGTAATGGGTCCTGAGTTGTCCATTTCCAACCCATAGCGGGAAATTTAGACACATAACAAATAGAATCCATAACATATGCAGATAGGTAAAAAGGAGGATAGATCCTTTGAGACATGGATCTTTTAGACCGGTAATTGATAATAGCCGTGAATAGGTTATCATAAAAGATCTTGGCCCAATCTATAATAACGGCATTTGTGGCAGCATCAATCAATGGTAACCATTCAGACAAAAACTTATTGATATCTGGCATCCCAAATAATCTACAAAGCATGGCCACAGAAAAACATTACGGAGAGGTGAGGGAACCAGTGCTGTACATACCGTTTTTATCTTTCTTGAGCGGTTCATCTTTTCTGGACCAATCTTTGGTGGTCTCTGATAGGTTTGGGTTCTCTGCCACAATTTTTTTAATGAATTGTGCATTGTAAGTCACCTGCGGTTCAGGAAGATGATACGTGAGCTTTAAGTCTTGTGCAGCGAATGACCCGATGAGCCCATGTCCTTGAATCTTGAACTGTCTGTCGTTCATTTTTGCATTGTCAAGTATCCACTTGATCATATCTGTATATGGGAGAATTTTAGGCCTTGTTGCTATCCGATGAAGGAATGAGCACACTAGTTCTTCTAAGGATGCTTCGGAAGAGCCCTGTGAGTCTGCGACAGCGGTAACCTTCATTATTCTGGGGTTTTCTTCTTCAAGCAGTCTGTACATGCTTTCCCACGTCGATATCCCTGCGTCTCTGCTACAAGCTGTGTTTGTATATAAAGGCGCCATCTCGTTCACCTCAGAGCCCTGAGCCTTATTTTTCTTTCCCATTTCTTCCTGCGTATGGCTTGGTATCGTCCTTCGTTCTTTGTTCCTGCAGCTCACAAGCGAAATGGAAATGACTGATCAAGAAAGGTGATGGGAGAGTCTTAAATGCAGTAGATATATCAAATATGCCACCTTACGTGAAGTAATTCTTTGCAAAAGCACGCGTCTATATTTAATAGATGACAAGTAATTCCTTTATTATCATTAAAAGCACATGATCTTGAGTCATATTTGTTGGCATTTTGTTCTCTGGTATGGCTATATGTTACAGATGTTGTACTTGATGGCAACTCCCATGACAAGGCTCTCAATTTATTGAAAAATAAGAAGGACGCAGGAAATCAGTTCAGAAGGTTCGTACCCGTAGGTACACCTTACAGGGACCGCGTCCAGAGTTGCAGGCCAGCCATTCAGGAGGTGCGTCCACCCAGTGCACACATTTCAAGGCAGAGAAAAGCTCACGTGGGGGTTTCTTGTGTTTTACTCTTGGTATCTAGCCGACGGTATTGTGTTATTATGGTGTCGGCTCGTGGTATTGTTCCATGATTTGAGGAGGAGCTTGCCTATATAAAGCAAAGGAGATCATTTGGTTTGAGTATGTCTTTGGTTGAATATCTCATGAGGCTAGATCTGGTCTAGATCTAAAAAGGCGAATCTTCTGAAAGACTGAGATCTCTTTGGCGCATGATCAGATCTGTAGATCTGACTGTTTGGGTTACTCTTAAAGTCTTGAAATCATTCATACCCGAAGGTACGCAGGTTCAGTGAAAGGCAAGTGCGCCGGGACGCAGTGCAGTAAGAAGAGACCTGCGTGGGGACGCAAGGCAGAGTAAGATTCAGGTGCGTCCGGGACGCAGTACAGTAACAGGGGCACTGCGTGGGGACGCGGAGCATAATAAGGATCAGGTGCATCTCTGATCAAAAAGACGCGGCGCAATATTATTTCTGGGTGCGTCCCTGCAGCAACAGGACGCAGTGCAGTTGAAGGAACAGTGCGTGGGCACGCAGCGCAGCAGAAGGATCTCTGCGTGTGGACGCAGGGGAGCAGAAGGTTAACAGCGTCTGGTCGCAGGCGACAGAAGGGAAAACTGCGTCTCTGTCTTAAGATGTTCTGTTGATTGAATTTCTCTATTGATAAGGTGTTCTGGGTTAGTTCTGTTATTACTGATCTGATAACTGTAGTGGACTGTAACTGTTATGTACTTGATGATCATTTGATGCTTTATGAAAAGAAGTAGGGGGTTGTAGCTCCCTTCCAGGAGAAGACTGGAAAACGAGAGAGAGTTGTAGCTCTCTGCAGGTTGCAGCCTGCGTACTGGTAAAGGACTGCACCAGTACAAAATCATTGTAAAAGGAGTTTCTAATTTGAAAGAAGATAGAGACATATTGCAGCAGGTGGTTTTCACCCACATTGGGTTTCCACCTTACATCTTGTGTTCTTTGGTGTGACTATCTGTTGTCTTTTTTCATGCTCATTATTTTATGGTACTGACATGCAAAAATAATTCAAAGATCAAATAAGGAAGATTTATTAAATTGCTAGATAATACTGATTCACCCCCCCTCTCAGTATTATTTCCAACAATTGGTATCAGAGCAGGTCCTTCAGAGAAGCTTGATCGCTTGAAGGTAGATCGTTCATCATGAGCAACTACGAGAGAGAAGCATCAATCAGGCCACCGGTTTTTGATGGGACAAACTTCAATTATTGGAAGGTAAGAGTTACTACATATCTTCAATCTCTTGGTACAGAAGTTTGGGACATTGTTGAAACAGGCTACGCTTTTCCTTCAGCTACTCCTACAGTTCTAGCTGAGAAAAAGAAGTATGAAACAAATGCAAAAGCAGTCAGTACTCTGTTAGGATGTATATCCCAAACGGAATTCATGAAGGTAATGCACTACAAATCCGCAAAAGAGATATGGGACAAAATTGTCACAAGCTATGAAGGAGATGAACAGGTAAAGCGTGCTAAACTTCAAACTCTCAGGATTCAGTATGAGACTCTCAAGATGTATAATGATGAAAGTGTGGCTAACTATTTTCTTCGGGTAGATGAGATTGTTAATTGTATGAAAAATTTGGGTGAAGAAATAAGAGAGTCTATAGTGGTTGAAAAGGTTCTAAGATCATTGTCCCCCAAGTTTGAATCTAAAGTATCTGCTATAGAAGAAAAGGAAAATCTACGAATTCTCACTATGTCTTAGCTACATGGAATTCTAACTGCTTATGAAATGAGAAAGGGAGGTCCATCAGACAGAAGAGAAGCTGCTTTCAAGGCATCAGGTAAAGAAGATTATTATGAAGCAATCCACGTCCCAGAAGAAGAGGAAGAAGAATCAAATTTTGTCAGAAAACTTCAAAGAGGTTCTGGAAGATTCAGAGGTAAGTTACCTTTTAAATGCTTTGCTTGTGGAAGAGTAGGTCATTATGCTGCAAAATGTCCTTATAAGGATAAAGGAAAGGAACCTGCTAGATGGAACAAGAAACAAAGTGCAAATAAGAAAAGCTACTACACCCATGAAGATAGTGATGGTCTATCGAACAGTGATGAAGATGAACGAGGCAATGAATATAAGTTGTTAATGGCATTTGAAGATGATGATTATATGGATGCTATAGATGTGGATAACCTTTATGATGAAATTACTAGACTCAAGAGATGTATAGAAGAAAAGAATGTGATCATTGATACTTTACAATTTCAAATTGATGAAAAGGAAAAACATCTTGAAAAACTAGAAGGAGAAATTGTTGGTCTTAGAAAAGAGATTGAGAAAACAAAAACTATTAATCTTAAGTTTGTCAAAGGATCTGAAACTTTGGATAAGATTATCAATGTGCAGCAGTCTCCTCTAAACAAGACAGGTCTGGGCTACAATGGAGAAACCTCTCAAGCATCCACCTCTAAGAGTTATCTTGATGCAGCAAGAAGAAATGAGCAAAAGAACAATGAAGATCATCAGGTAAAGCAGGGACGAATTACAAACAGAAACTATCAGGGGCAATCCATCTTAAGGGTGAACCAGCCACAGGTAAAATCTTCTCAATTTGGTTCAAGAATAGATGAAAATAGAAATTACAATCAGTTGGCTGGTAGATTCGATAACCGCAGAAGTTTCTTCAATGGACAATGCTTTTCTTGTCATAACTTTGGTCACAAAGCAGCTCAATGTGTTGCATATAAAACAATCATGACTAGGGAAGCTCAAAAACAAAGAAGTATGACAGGGATTACAAAAAGGACCTATAACAACTTTTCGGTTCTTGAAAATGAAGTTGAATGTTCTATTTGCAATAATTTTGGGCATGAAGACTCTGAATGCAGGAGCAGGTTTCAGCAGAAAAAGGAACAAGCCTCAAGCACCAAAACATGGAGAATAAAGGAACCTCAAACAGAAAGATGCGGGATACCTTTTTATGCAGAGGGACAGGAAAATCTATGGTACATTGACAGTGGATGTTCGAAGCATATGACAGGTGATAAAGAAAAACTTGAATCTTATTCTGCTCTAGAAAAGGGAAAGAAAGTCTCTTTTGGAAATGATACTCCTGCAACTATAAAAGGAAAAGGAATTGCTCAGTTAAAAGAAAAGGTCAAGGCTGGAAATGTTTTGTATGTAGATGGATTGAAGCATAATCTTCTAAGTGTCAGCCAGATGTGTGATCAAAGCACCGAGGTTATATTCAGATCGAATGGATGTCTTGTTCGTGATCTTGATACAGGTAAAACAGTGCTCAAAGGCAAAAGAACTCCAAATAATCTGTACATATTTGAAGAAGGACAACAACAATGCTATCTGAGCAAGGATGAAGAGCACTGGTTATGGCATCGAAGGTTGGGATATCTAAGCTTCTCACAAATAAGGAAAGCGTGCAAATATCAGGCAGTTCACGATCTTCCAGATATCAAAATTCCTGACAACACCATATGCAAATCATGTCAATTTGGAAAACAAACCAGAACTAACTTTCTAGAGAAAGAAGGATCAGCTAGCATGCCTCTTGAGCTAGTACATACAGATACATGCGGTCCCTTCAGGAAAAGAACACCTCGAGGAGAAGAATACTTGATATTATTCATTGACGATTTCTCCAGGTTTGTCTGGTTAGGACTTATGAAGCACAAAGATGAAGCATTCGAAAAATTCAAATCCTTCAAAGCCTTGGTGGAAAATGAATCAGGTCACAAAATTAAGTGCCTCAGATCCGACAGAGGTGGGGAATTTACGTCAAATGAATTTTTCGATTTCTGTGAAGAACATGGGATAAGAAGAGAATTCTCTATAGCAAGAACTCCCCAGCAAAATGGAGTTGTGGAAAGAATGAACAGAACAATCCAACAAATGGCTCGTGCTATGCTTGATGAATCAGGAACTCCCGCTACTTTCTGGGGTGAAGTTGCACATGCTGCGGTTGTTATTCTCAACAAAACGAATGTCCAGGTAAACAACACTCAAACTCCTCATGAGCTTTGGAATGGTAGGACTCCTTCGATAAAGCACTTCAAAATCTTTGGGAGCAAATGCTATATCAAGAATACTGATGAGCAGCTTGGCAAACTTGAACCTAGAGCAGATGAAGGCATTCTTCTTGGTTATTCTCCATATAGCAAAGCATACAAATGCTACAATAAAAGACTTGGCAGAATTGTTGACAGCATTGATGTAGTGGTTGATGAGAAGGGATACATTCCTAGGCAAGTACATCGAGAAGACATCGAAGAAGATGAAGGCTACCCTCAAAGACAGAATGATGAAGAAGAAGAATCTCAAGAAGAACCTCAAGAAGAACCAGAGGAGCAAACAAGAATAGAAGAAAAGACTCCATCCAGATATGTTCAGAAGAACCATCCAGAATCTCAGATTATGGGACAGAAAGAAGCAGGTGTACAAACTCGAAGAACAATTGCAGAAGCTTCAAGCTATTTAGAATTACTCTCCTCAACTGAACCACAAAATGTGAAAGAGGCATGGAAAGATGAATGTTGGGTGAAGGCAATGGATGAAGAACTTGAGCAGATCGAAAAGAACAACACTTGGGAGCTGGTTCCTAGACCAAAAGATAAGAATGTTATCGGGACAAAATGGGTCTTCAAAAACAAATTGAATGAAAATGGAGAAGTAATTAGAAATAAAGCCAGACTTGTTTGTAAAGGGTATGCGTAGCAAGAAGGAATAGACTTTGAAGAAACCTTTGCTCCTGTTGCAAGACTTGAGGCCATCCGAATGTTTCTTGCTCTCTCAAGTT
Organism: Pinus tabuliformis; assembly: GCA_031772625.1. NCBI lineage: Eukaryota > Viridiplantae > Streptophyta > Pinopsida > Pinales > Pinaceae > Pinus > Pinus tabuliformis. Next base: position 1,677,566,142 of record CM062819.1, read on the forward strand.
TTCAAAAATTCAAAGTATTTCAAATGGACGTGAAATCAACCTTTCTGAATGGAGACTTGGAAGAAGAAGTATACATTGAACAGCCAGATGGGTTCATTCTTGGAAATGATCCAAACCTTGTATGCAGATTGAAAAAGGCCCTCTATGGTCTCAAACAAGCTCCAAGGGCTTGGTACTACCGCTTGGACAAATATCTTCATCAACAAGGTTTTTCAAAAGGTTCAACAGATAGCAATCTTTATATAAAAGTTGAAAATGACAAATTGCTAATACTTGTTGTGTATGTAGATGACATTATTTTTGGCAGCAATGAAGAAGCTATGAGTCAAAGCTTTGCCTCGGTCATGCAGAAAGAATTTGAAATGTCCTTGCTAGGAGAACTGACATATTTCCTTGGTTTGCAAATCCAACAAAAGGAAGGAGGAATCTTTTTATCTCAAACCAAGTATCTCAAACAGATTTTGAAGAAATATGGCATGGAAGATGCAAAACCAGTATGTACACCCATGGTCATAGGATGTAGTCTCAGTACAAATGATGAATCTGCAGCAATACATCAACCAACCTACAGATCTATGATTGGAATTTTACTTTATTTGACAGGTCCCCGACCGGACATCATGCATGCAGTTGGAATAGTTGGAAGATTTCAGGCAAATCCGAAGGAGACTCATCTTCAGGCAGTGAAGAGAATTTTCAAATATCTTCAAGGGACTCAAAATTATGGCTTATGGTATCCTAGAGATACAGATCTTACTCTTCATGCTTATACAGATGCAGATTGGGCCGGAAGTGTGGATGACAGGAAAAGCACAAGTGGTGGTGCGTTCTTTATGGGTTCTAGACTGGTATCTTGGTTTAGCAAGAAACAGAGTTCAATTGCCTTGTCTACAGCTGAAGCGGAATATGTTGCTGCTGCATCTTGTTGCACCCAACTCCTTTGGATGATGCAGACTTTGCAGGATTTTCAAATCACTTGTACACCACCTATCCCCATCTTATGTGATAACACAAGTGCAATCAGCATCTCAAAGAATCCAGTTATGCATTCAAAAACCAAGCACATACCAATCAAGTATCATTTTCTCTGGGAACAAGTGCTTGAACAGAAGGTCAAGTTGGAGTATGTTCCTTCTAAGGAACAAGTTGCTGATATTCTCACCAAACCAGTGCCCAGGGACACTTTTGAATACCTCAGGCAAAAGCTGGGGGTTGTTGATGCATCATCTTATCGTTGAATCTTTTCTGATTGATGGTACAGGTTCAGGGGGAGCATATAATGCATTGTTGGCATTATGGAGGATGGTCAGAAGGAGATCTTGGAAATAGCTGCAATATGTCTCTATCTCTTTCATGGTGGATTATGGTTCTTTGTTACAGATCTGGTTCTTTTTCAGGGGGAGCATGATCTTAGGGGGAGCATACCCCTTTGCCCTTGATGTCAAAGGGGGAGAATGAAGCTGAAGATTGTAAGGTTGCCATCAAGTCCAAAGGGGGAGATTGTTGGCATTTTGTTCTCTGGTATGGCTATATGTTACAGATGTTGTACTTGATGGCAACTCCCATGACAAGGCTCTCAATTTATTGAAAAATAAGAAGGACGCAGGAAATCAGTTCAGAAGGTGCGTACCCGCAGGTACACCTTACAGGGACCGCGTCCAGAGTCGCAGGCCAGCCATTCAGGCGGTGCGTCCACCCAGTGCACACATTTCAAGGCAGAGAAAAGCTCACGTGGGGGTTTCTTGTGTTTTACTCTTGGTATCTAGCCGACGGTATTGTGTTATTATGGTGTCGGCTCGTGGTATTGTTCCATGATTTGAGGAGGATCTTGCCTATATAAAGCAAAGGAGATCATTTGGTTTGAGTATGTCTTTGGTTGAATATCTCATGAGGCTAGATCTGGTCTAGATCTAAAAAGGCGAATCTTCTGAAAGACTGAGATCTCTTTGGCGCATGATCAGATCTGTAGATCTGACTGTTTGGGTTACTCTTAAAGTCTTGAAATCATTCATACCCGAAGGTACGCAGGTTCAGTGAAAGGCAAGTGCGCCGGGACGCAGTGCAGTAAGAAGAGACCTGCGTGGGGACGCAAGGCAGAGTAAGATTCAGGTGCGTCCGGGACGCAGTACAGTAACAGGCGCACTGCGTGGGGACACAGAGCATAATAAGGATCAGGTGCGTCTCTGATCAAAAAGACGCGGCGCGATATTATTTCTGGGTGCGTCCCTGCAGCAACAGGATGCAGTGCAGTTGAAGGAACAGTGCGTGGGCACGCAGCGCAGCAGAAGGATCTCTGCGTGTGGACGCAGGGGAGCAGAAGGTTAACGGCGTCCGGTCGCAGGCGACAGAAGGGAAAACTGCGTCTCTGTCTTAAGATGTTCTGTTGATTGAATTTCTCTATTGATAAGGTGTTCTGGGTTAGTTCTGTTATTACTGATCTGATAACTGTAGTGGACTGTAACTGTTATGTACTTGATGATCATTTGATGCTTTATGAAAAGAAGTAGGGGGTTGTAGCTCCCTTCCAGGAGAAGACTGGAAAACGAGAGAGATTTGTAGCTCTCTGCAGGTTGCAGCCTGCGTACTGGTAAAGGACTGCACCAGTACAAAATCATTGTAAAAGGAGTTTCTAATTTGAAAGAAGATAGAGACATATTGCAGCAGGTGGTTTTCACCCACATTGGGTTTCCACCTTACATCTTGTGTTCTTTGGTGTGACTATCTGTTGTCTTTTTTCATGCTCATTATTTTATGGTACTGACATGCAAAAATAATTCAAAGATCAAATAAGGAAGATTTATTAAATTGCTAGATAATACTGATTCACCCCCCCTCTCAGTATTATTTCCAACAATATTATGGTAAGTGGCTTTTCTTGAATAGCGTGCCCGAAAGATTCGTGATGGAGTGATTTTGCGATTTGGTTCGCAATCATCGTAGATCGCGACATCGCATTATCGCACTATCGCGCTCTCGCACCGACTCACAAATATAACATCGCAGAGTTGATTTGGCTTAATATCGCAACCATCGCTTTATCGCGATATCACAACATCGTAGATTGCAGAAGTTTTATGCTTGCCATATTTTGTTAGCCCATTCCCTGCGATATGCGATCTTGCGATCGGGGTAATCGCAAATCGGAAAATCTTGGAGTCTTTCTCATTGGCATTACCTTATTGTGATGCGATATATTGCGTAGTACGAGGATCTTGCACATACCAGGGTTATACCCAAATGGAGGTGTTTTTCTATCATTTTATGATGAGACTTTTTAAAGATTTTTCTTATCATAAACTTAGGTTTTAAAGTATTCAAAATATCTTCCTAAGCTTACGATGGTAACCTTATTTTGAAGAAAGGAAACTCTTGCTTTTCCTAAATTTTAACTAAGGGTCCCCATTCATTTAGTATTTTGGACAACGCTTAAATGAAAAAGGGGGGGGGGGGGGGGGGGGTTGTTACTGGCCACAACAATTGGCGATTCACTTGGGAGAACCAGTTATCTCTGATTTTCTATTGAACTTTTCAAATTTCCAAAACAATTTTTTTTAGAAAATTAAACTTTATTATAAAAAGATAAAGCGCATTATACTCCAAACTGTCAATGACATTTTGTTCCAACCTCTTTCTATTTTAATTATTTGCTTCCTCAGCTTGTCCTTGCATTTACATCAGCCATTACTTGGTCTTGTAAAGATAAAATAAGGTCTTCCCTGTGTACCAGTTTTTTAAATATGCTCATTTGTCGTAGGTAGAGCCTCTGCTGCCAGTAGGCGTTCATAGTCTCGACAGGGTTACCTATTACCCAGTAATGATCCTTTATCCTACTTAAGGTGATCTACAACTTTCAAAGAAAAAAAACGATATTGACACTTTTTCCTTTTTATTCTTAAAGAACAATGTCTTGGTTTGGTAGCCAAATTATGACACAGTCATTCACTTGATTTACACTTTCGCTGAACAAGCTGGTTCGTGATGAGACATCTTGTCTTTTGATTTCAACAATCTTGAGTCATTGCCCTGTTTTGATGGACAGTGTTTGGCAAAGTCAGCAAAGTTATAATATCTGTGATCATGATAAGCTGGCTCGTGATGAGACCTCTTATTCTTCAAGATAGAGTGTATCCTTGGGTTGTTTCTCTAAATGCTGCGATTTTGTTTAGCAGGGAGGAAGTCATTTTTTCCTTAAGAAAGCCCTGGACGACAATAATAGAGTTTTTTGGACATGGCTGTTCTACAGGGAATCCTCATTTTGTTATTGATACCTTTCATTGTACTGATATAAAACAATTTCTTCACTAAGATTTCTTTCGTCAAATTTTTTGAAGTTGAAACTAGTATCATATCTGGTTTAAAGTTTTTAACAGTATCTATTAATAATAAAGATCAAGTTTCCAAAAGATTTGCTATTTATACAAGCAGAGGTTCAAAATCTGATAGAGAAATGTTGTCTTTAGTAAATGTCAAATGCTGTTAACCATAGGCAAATTTTATTAGGGAGGAAAATATTTAAAGAAATGAGAGGTAACTATTTCCTTGGATTATGTACATGATAGGGATAATTTCTTCTCTTATTTTTCCTACCAATATTTAAAAACTAAATTATCCACCTAATAACCTAGCTAAACTACCCCTACTCCTATTCTAACTATACATAGAAAAATTAACTAGGTAAAATGATGTTTCCAGTGGAACCATCTTTTCATTTTTATTCCTACACGTATGTACCTTTTAAACATCAGTGTTAAGAATAAAACTTTTCTTGGACTGTGAATATTGTATGTAGGATTAGAATGTGTAACTTCAGTCGGAATTCCGCCTGAAATTTCTTTCTTATGAAATCTTCTGTCCAATTGGATACCTATTGGATCATAAAAATCAGGATGAATTTCTGTTATGGATTGGTGATCATGTAATAGGAAAGATGACAAGCCAGGTTGCGAATATGATTTTTTAGTTTTAATGGCCTATAATCTACTATGCGTTAAAGTCAAGCTTTTAGCAATTTCTCGTAAAAGGAAAGTTTCCACATATAAATCACTAAATAAATCAATGAAGAATAGATGGAAATTTTTGGAAAGAGATTTATCAATTAACGTGAATTGCTGGCAAGTTTCCAAAAATACTTTTTTTTGTTGATGATGTTTTGGATGACACAGAAGTTTCTTCTGAAAGGCTGATATTGATTGATCGTGGAATTGAAAAAGTTATGTATTTCCTTGACACAATTTAGTTTTCCAAAATGGTAATACATCTTTTGAATGTTCTTTGATAAGGTGCTCAACATACCATAGTAATCTATCAAAAGTCTGCAAATTTAAAATACAATCTGATTTTATACAAAATGAGTGCAAGCAAAAAAGAATGCAATGATTATCTGTACAACTAATGTTACAGCACAACTGGGATTGACTTGAAATATCTTCTTTTTCACAAGAACTGGCCAGAATTATGGGATCCGAGTAATTTCGAATTACGTCTTGTGAATCAGAAAACAAGTTATGATCGGGAACAGGCATGGGGGTTTGCTCATGATATGAATCATAGATCGGGATATTGTTTTGGATAGTAAAATCATGCAAATGATCCGTCACTCTGGAATGAGAATCGACTGATATGATTCTTGAATTAGAATATCTCTCATTATCTGAGCTCTATTGAGTTACTTGAGATAAATCAGCATCATCATCATCAAAGTAGCCATCATACATGATTTTACAGGTTTCTCTAGATTTTTCTTTTTCATCCAATATCTTCAGAAAAGGAAGGTCAAGTCGTTCTTGTTTGTAAATGACCAAAGGATGTTCTATAGCTGCCTCTTTATCTTGAAAACCTAATGGTGATTCATTTGAATAATCCTCTGTACTTTTTGAGATATCATTAATACTGAGGGGGAAAAATTATCATCACTAAATACATCAGGATAAAGAGAAAAATGTGATTCCGAAACAATGCATTTGAAAATATCATCGTGAAAAAATTCTTGTTCATCACATTCATTGTAGACATCGGGCTTTAGATCATACCTTTGCGTGTTTGTATTTTCTGAAAGAGAATTAATTTGCTGTTCTAACCTTGGCGTCTGCATTTGTTGACTTGCGATGATATTATCTAACCTTGTCTCCAAGTTGCTTTCTGGTTCCAAGGCAGGCTTTCTTTCAACGTTCTCGATTTTGTCTTCTTGCATTAGAGCAAGCGTGTTTCCTAAGCTTTGGGAAGTTTCTTCATCATGAGTGATTCGCACATTCAAATTGGAATTTTCATTCCTATTAGAAGAAAATAAAACAAGACTTGGACTAATTTCTGATGGATCAGACATAGGAGGTAGGGAATGCTCAGCATAATCTGAAGATTCTTCATTCATGAGCTCATTTTCAAGATCATATTTTAGACAATAAAGATGAAATCGCATATTAAAATCTCTAACAGATTCATCTTCTTTTCGTAGATACTCAATTTCATCATATACTTGATCATAATCATAGCAATCAAATTTACAAATGAAAGCCTTGACAAATTGGTCCCAACTGTGAATTGAGGCAACTGGGAGGGTTCTACACCATTTTCTAGCTTCCACTGTGAATGTGAGAGTAAAAATTCTGCATAAAATGCTTTCATCAATTCTTTGAACGTTTGAACTTGAAACACTTTGAATAAATTGAAGGGCATGATTAAAAGCAGAAGAATTATTCTTACCATTGAATTTTACCTGAGACAAGAGTCTTACCACTTCAGGTGGAGTGTTGGAAGAGGCACGAACATGGATGAAACTCCAAATGGTAAGTTTGTGAGCAGCCATCCTAATTCAAATGTTATGCTTTCAAGCCATTCCAATCAAACACTATGCTTTAGGCCCTCCTTCTAGCGCCAAATATGTTGAAGCCCTGAAAATCGGGTCTACAACAAGGGGGATACCCACCCGTTCCGGACCTTGGTTGGCAGCTCCTTATTCGTTTGGTATAGCGGGTCCGACTGGGGATAATGGAACCAGTTTCCCAATCTAAGGGTGTGTGTGTGTGCAAAGTTGGAAGTTGTTGATCTAAGAGTTCTATTCTAAGCTACTTTAATCTAATTCTATGCTATTGTAATCTAATGAAAACAGCATATCTAATCTATGCTAACCCGGGATGTATTTCTTCTATTATGCGATCTAAAGAGATTTCAAATAATAACTGGTAATAAAGATCATTCAGCTATCATAAGAATGGAAATCAATTAAGATGAACTACTTTGCATAAAAAGTTAGGCAAAACAATTTTGAACAACATATCACATAATAAGTTATTCATATATCAAACATAAATAAATGACTCCACCGTACAAAAGTGCCAAATGGTAACTCAAACATTCATGCAATAACATATAAACAACTAAAAACAATATATCACTTTAAGAATATAAGCAGAAATGGCCAAGAGATAAAAGTACCATTTATGACTGGTCCTACTCATAAGCTTCAAGCAACAATGATTTATCTCTACTTGTTCTAATATCTACCAAGAGTACAGAAGTGCAACATCAGTAGCAGATATCAAATGCAAACATTAATAAATCTTGATCCATTCATTCATCAAAACCTCCTCTAAGGGTGCAGAAGTGCACGTTCTGAGGACAAGTTTTTGACAAATTTCTGGACCCTTCTCTAAATGCATGAGAAGGGTTTAAATACTACTTCCTAATTATAATAATAGTTTATTTACAAAATTTAAGATGCGGTTTTCAAATGACCATCCTTTTTCTAATCTAATTTTTTAAGAAAAAACAACATTCTAAATTAAGTTACTTCTGAATCTGATCTTTAAAGCTGCATGCATTCATCATTGGTTTGAGGAGAGTCGGCTGGCTGACTTCTGCTTTGAGATGGGCTGAGAAAACGGAATCTATGAGAGCTGGCACCACTTTCTCGGCCGCATTTATGATACATTTCACAGTCATCTGCTGACTATGCGGCTTCACCAAGTATGCCCAGTAACACTCCCAATTTAACCTGTTTAGTGCTTGGACCTCTTTTCCCTTTTCTGGCGCCTTCAGCTTCCATTCTGCTTGTTCTGCCTCCCTGATTTGAACGTCCCACTCGTTGAAGAGCAACGCTGAGCCCACTTCTTGTGCTACCTGTGTATTGCTCACAGGTGTTTTTGGGGCTTGTCCTTCAAGATTGATCAGTTCGTTGAAGGTTTCCCATTCTTTATCTAATTCTGTTGTGACGGGTGGTGCTTCAATGACGAGAGGGGGGACATCTCTTGACGAGGAGGCGATAACTTGCTGCTGTGGAAATTCCATTGACTGAGCGGTGTCCTTAGCTGACTCTTCGCCTCTGTCTTGGTTGTTTTCGAACCTTTTAGAATGCTCAGGCATCTCTTATCCAGTCTTAGATTTAGATCCGGAAGCGCTTGAATTCCCACTAAGGCTATTGCTTGTAGTAGGTTCTCTGCCATGTAGTTGCAGCTTTTCTAGAGGAACACTGGCTAGTCTTCTTTCCCTGTATACCATGAATATTTGGAGGTCATCTGGAGACAATCGTGATTGAGCTTCCCGCAAAATTTCCTGGAGTGAGATTTTACTCTGAAATAAATCATCAAATAGATCCTTCTTTCCAACGAACACTTTTATCTTGACTGTCATTGTGAAATCCTTTGCAACCTCATTTGGGTCAAATGGCCTTGCCGGGCATTTAAATAATTGTAGACACGTCATATTCTCTACTTCGGTGAACGCGTGACCTACATCGAACAATGAAAAGGCCCCACAAGCTACAGGAAACTATGGCCATATGGCCTTCTTTTTGTCTTTTAGGTCTTTAGTTAGGCCGCCTTCTGAACAGGTTTGATATGCAATTTCTCGAGCCAGAAGTTTGTCGGGAATATACAAAGGCAGGACATGAGGGGGGACGGTGCTTCCAAATACTCTAATATAGGTGAACCATTATTCTCCGAACCATCTTGCGATGGGGATGATATCTATCTGTGCCTCAGGTGAGCACCTCGGGGGTTCTTTATCATACATCATTCTATACATGGGTAAGATAAGCCCGTGACAATTTTGGTAGAAATGTGGAATGAACTGAGAATCCCATAATATCTTATGATAAACATGGATGGGTAATGGGTTCTGAGTTGTCCATTTCCAACCCATAGCGGGAAATTTAGACACATAACAAATAGAATCCATAACATATGCGGATAGGTAAAAAGGAGGATAGATCCTTTGAGACATGGATCTTTTAGACCAGTAATTGATAATAGCTGTGAATAGGTTATCAGAAAAGATCTTGGCCCAATCTATAATAACGGCATTTGTGGCAGCATCAATCAATGGTAATCATTCAGATGAAAACTTAGTGATATCTGGCATCCCAAATAATCTACAAAGCATGGCCGCAGCAAAACAATACGGAGAGGTGAGGGAACCAGTGCTGTACATACTGTTTTTATCTTTCTTGAGCGGTTCATCTTTTCTGGACCAATCTTTGGTGGTCTCTGATAGGTTTGGGTTCTCTGCCACAAATTTTTTAATGAATTGTGCATTGTAAGTCGCCTGCGGTTCAGGAAGATGATACGTGAGCTTTAAGTCTTGTGCAACGAATGACCCGATGAGCCCATATCCTTGAATCTTGAACTGTCTGTTGTTCATTTTTGCATTGTCAAGTATCCACTTGATCATATCTGTATATGGGAAAATTTTAGGCCTTGCTGCTATCCGATGAAGGAATGAGCATGCTAGTTCTTCTAAGGATGCTTCGGAAGAGCCATGTGAGTCTGCGACAGCGGTAACGTTCATTATTCTGGGGTTTTCTTCTTCAAGCAGTCTATTCATGCTTTCCCACATCGATATCCCTGCGTCTCTGCTACAAGCTGTGTCTGTATATGAAGGTGCCATCTCCTTCACTTCAGAGCCCTGAGCCTTATTTTTCATTCCCATTTCTTCCTGCGTATGGCTTGGTATCGTCCTTCGTTCTTTGTTCCTGCAGCTCACAAGCGAAATGGAAATGACTGTTCAAGAAAGGTGATGGGAGAGTCTTAAATGCAGCAGATATATCAAATATGCCACCTTACGTGAAGTAATTCTTTGCAAAAGCACGCGTCTACATTTAATAGATGACAACTAATTCCTTTATTATCATTAAAAGCGCATGATCTTGAGTCATATTATGGTAAGTGGCTTTTCTTGAATAGCGTGCCCGAAAGATTCGTGATGGAGTGATTTTGCGATTTGGTTCGCAATCATTGCAGATCGCGACATCGCATTAACGCACTATCGCGCTCTCGCACCGACTCACAAATATAACATCGCAGAGTTGATTTGGCTTAATATCGCAACCATCGCTTTATCGCGATATCGCAACATCGCAGATCGCAGAAGTTTTATGCTTGCCATATTTTGTTAGCCCATTCCCTTTGATATGCGATCTTGAGATTGGGGTTATCGCAAATCGGAAAATCTTGGAGTCTTTCTCATTGGCATTACCTTATTGCGATGTGATATATTGCTTAGCACGAGGATCTTGCACATACCAGGATTATACCCAAATGGAGGTGTTTTTCTATCATTTTATGATGCGATTTTTTAAAGATTTTTCTTATCATAAACTTAGGTTTTAAAGTATTCAAAAGATCTTCCTAAGCTTACGATGGTAACCTTATTTTGAAGAAAGGAAACTCTTGCTTTTCCTAAATTTTAACTAAGGGTCCCCATTCATTTAGTATTTTGGACAACACTTAAATGAAAAGGGGGGGGGGGGTTATTGCTGGCCACAACAATTGGCGATTCACTTGGGAGAACCAGTTATCTTTGATTTTCTATTGAACTTTTCAAATTTCCAAAACAAAATTTTTAAGAAAATTAAACTTTATTATAAAAAGATAAAGCACATTATACTCCAAATTGTCAATGACATTTTGTTTCAACCTCTTTCTATTTTCATTATTTGCTTCCTCAGCTTGTCCTTGCATTTACATCAGCCATTACTTGGTCTTGTATAGATAAAATAAGGTCTTCCTTGTGTACCAGTTTTTTAAATATGCTCATTTGTCGTAGGTAGAGCCTCTGCTGCCAGCAGGCGTTCATAGCCTCGACAGGGTTACCTATTACCCAGTAATGATCCTTTATCCTACTTAAGGTGATCTACAACTTTCAAAGAAAAAAAACCATATTGACACTTTTTCCTTTTTTATTCTTAAAGAACAATGTCTTGGTTTGGTAACCAAATTATGACACAGTCATTCACTTGATTTACACTTTCTCTGAACAAGCTGGTTCGTGATGAGACCCCTTGTCTTTTGATTTCAACAATCTTGAGTCATTGCCCTGTTTTGATGGACAATGTTTGGCAAAGTCAGCAAAGTTATGATATCTGTGATCATGATAAGCCGACTCGTGATGAGACCTATTATTCTTCAAGATAGAGTGTATCCTTGGGTCGTTTCTCTAAATGCTGCGATTTTCTTTAGCAGGGAGGAAGTCATTTTCTCCTTAAGAAAGCCCTGGACGACAATAATAGAGTTTTTTGGACATGGATGTTCTACAAGGAATCCTCATTTTGTTATTGATACCTTTCATTGTACTGATATAAAAAAATTTCTTCACTAAGATTTCTTTCGTCAATTTTTTTGAAGTTGAAACTAGTATCATATCTGGTTTAAAGTTTTTAATAGTATCTATTAATAATAAAGATCAAGTTTCCAAAAGATTTGCTATTTATACAAGCAGAAGTTCAAAATCTGATAGAGAAATGTTGTCTTTAGTAAATGTCAAACGCTGTTAACCACAGGGAAATTTTATTAGGGAGGAAAATATTTAAAGAAATGAGAGGTAACTATTTCCTTGGATTATGTACATGATAGGGATAATTTCTTCTCTTATTTTTCCTACCAATATTTAAAAACTAAATTATCCACCTAATAACCTAGCTAAACTACCCCTACTCCTATTCTAACTATACATAGAAAAATTAACTAGGTAAAATGATATTTCCAGTGGAACCATCTTTTCATTTTTATTCCTACACGTATGTACCTTTTAAACATCAGTGTTAAGAATAAAACTTTTCTTGGACTGTGAATATTGAATGTAGGATTAGAAAGTGTAACTTCAGTCGGAATTCCGCCTGAAATTTCTTTCTTATGAAATCTTCTGTCCAATTGGATACCTATTGGATCATAAAAATCAGGATGAATTTCTGTTATGGATTGGTGATCATGTAATAGGAAAGATGACAAGCCAGGTTGCGAATATGATTTTTTAGTTTTAATGGCCTGTAATCTACTATGCGTTAAAGTCAAGCTTTTAGCAATTTCTCGTAAAAGGAAAGTTTCCACATATAAATCACTAAATAAATCAATGAAGAATAGATGGAAATTTTTGGAAAGAGATTTATCAATTAAAGTGAATTGCTGGCAAGTTTCCAAAAATACTTTTTTTGTTGATGATGTTTTGGATGACACAAAAGTTTCTTCTGAAAGGCTGATATTGATTGATCGTGGAATTGAAAAAGTTCTATATTTCCTTGACACAATTTAGTTTTCCAAAATGTTAATACATCTTTCGAATGTTCTTTGATAAGGTGCTCAATATACCATAGTAATCTATCAAAAGTTTGCAAATTTAAAATACAATCCGATTTTATACGAAATGAGTGCAAGCGAAAAAGAATGCAATGATTATCTGTACAACTAATGTTACAGCAGAACTGGGATTGACTTGAAATATCTTCTTTTTCACAAGAACTGGCTAAAATTATGGGATTCGGGTAATTTCGAATTACGTCTTGTGAATCAGAAAACAAGTTATGATCGGGAACAGGTATGGGGGTTTGCTCATGATACGAATCATAGATCGGGATATTGTTTTGGATAGTAAAATCATGCAAATGATCCGTCACTCTGGAATGAGAATCGACTGATACGATTCTTGAATTAGAATATCTCTCATTATCTGAGCTCTATTGCGTTATTTGAGATAAATCAACATCATCATCATCAAAGTAGCCATCATACATGATTTTACAGGTTTCTCTAGATTTTTTTTTTCATCCAATATCTTCAGAAAAGGAAGGTCAAGTCGTTCTTGTTTGTAAATGACCAAAGGATGTTCTATAGCTGCCTCTTTATCTTGAAAACCTAATGGTGATTCATTTGAATAATCCTCTGTACTTTTTGAGATATCATTAATACTGAGGGGGAAAAAATTATCTTCACTAAATACATCAGGATAAAGAGAAAAATGTGATTCCGAAACAATGCATTTGAAAATATCATCGTGAAAAAATTCTTGTTCATCACATTCATTGTAGACATCGGGCTTTAGATCATACCTTTGCGTGTTTGTATTTTTTGAAAGAGAATTAATTTGCTGTTCTAGCCTTGGCGTCTGCGTTTGTTGACTTGCGATGATATTATCTAACCTTGTCTCGAAGTTGCTTTCTAGTTCCAAGGTAGGCTTTCTTTCAACGTTCTTGCTTTTGTCTTCTTGCATTAGAGCAAGCGTGTTTCCTAAGTTCTGGGAAGTTTCTTCATCCTGAGTGATTCGTAGATTCAAATTGGAATTTTCATTCCTATTAGAAGAAAATAAAACAAGACTTGGACTAATTTCTGATGGATCAGACATAGGAGGTACGGAATGCTCAGCATAATTTGAAGATTCTTCATTCATGAGCTCATTTTCAAGATCATATTTTAGACAATCAAGATGAAATCGCATATTAAAATCTCTAACAGATTCATCTTCTTTTCGTAGATACTCAATTTCATCATATACCTGATCATAATCAGAGCAATCAAATTTACAAATGAAAGCCTTGACAAATTGGTCCCAGCTGTGAATTGAGGCAACTGGGAGTGTTCTACACCATTTTCTAGCTTCCGCCGTGAATGTGAGAGTAAAAATTCTGCATAAAATGCTTGCATCAATTCTTTGAACGTTTGAACTTGAAACACTTTGAATAAATTGAAGGGCATGATTAAAAGCAGAATAATTATTCTTACCATTGAATTTTACCTGAGACAAGAGTCTTACCACTTCAGGTGGAGTGTTTGAAGAGGCACGAACATGGATGCAACTCCAAATGGGAGGTTTGTGAGCAGCCATCCTAATTCAAATGTTACGCTTTCAAACCATTCCAATCAGACACTATGCTTCAGGCCCTCCTTCTAGCGCCAAATATGTTGAAGCCCCGAAAATCGGGTCTACAACAAGGGGGATACCCACCCAGTCCGGACCTTGGTTGGCAGCTCCTTATTCGTTTGGTATAGCGGGTCCGACTGGGGATAATGGGACCAGTTTCCCAATCTAAGGGTGTGTGTTTGTGCAGAGTTGGATGTTGCTGATCTAAGAGTTCTATTCTAAGCTACTTTAATCTAATTCTATGCTATTGTAATCTAATGAAAACAGCATATCTAATCTATGCTAACCCGGGATGTATTTCTTCTATTATGCGATCTAAAGAGATTTCAAATAATAACTGGTAATAAAGATCATTCAGCTATCATAAGAATGGAAATCAATTAAGATGAACTACTTTGCATAAAAAGTTAGGCAAAATAGTTGTGAACAACATATCGCATAATAATTTATTCATATATGAAACATAAATAAATGACTCCACCGTACAAAAGTGCCAAATGGTAACTCAAACATTCATGCAATAACATATAAACAACTAAAAACAGTATATCACTTTAAGAATATAAGCAGAAATGGCCAAGAGATAAAAGTACCATTTATGACTGGTCCTACTCATAAGCTTCAAGCAACAATGATTTATCTCTACTTGTTCTAATATCTACCAAGAGTACAGAAGTGCAACATCAGTAGCAGATATCAAATGCAAACATTAATAAACCTTGATCCATTCATTCATCAAAACCTCCTCTAAGGGTGCAGAAGTGCACGTTCTAATGACAAGTTTTTGACAAATTTCTGGACCCTTCTCTAAATGCATGAGAAGGGTTTAAATACTACTTCCTAATTATAACAATAGTTTATTTACAAAATTTAGGATGCGGTTTTCAAATGATCGTCCTTTTTCTAATCTAATTTTTTAAGAAAAAACAACATTCTAAATTAAGTTACTTCTGAATCTGATCTTTAAAGCTGCATGCATTCATCATTGGTTTGAGGAGAGTCGGCTGGCTGACTTCTGCTTTGAGCTGGGCTAAGAAAACAGAATCTATGAGAGCTGGCACCACTTTCTCGGCCGCATTTATGATACATTTCACAGTCATCTGCTGACTATGCGGCTTCACCAAGTATGCCCAGTAACACTCCCAATTTAACCTGTTTAGTGCTTGGACCTCTTTTCCATTTTCTTGCGCTTTCAGCTTCCATTCTGCTTGTTCTGCCTCCCTGATTTGAACGTCCCACTCGTTGAAGAGAAATGCTGAGCCCACTTCTTGTGCTACCTGTGTATTGCTCACAGGTGTTTTTGGGGCTTGTCCTTCAAGATTGATCAGTTCGTTGTAGGTTTCCCATTCTTTATCTAATTTTGTTGTGACGGGTGGTGCTTCAATGACGAGAGGGGGGAAATCTCTTGACGAGGAGGTGATAACTTGCTGCTGTGGAAATTCCGTTGACTGAGCGGTGTCCTTAGCTGACTCTTCGCCTCTGCCTTGGTTGTTTTCAGATCTTTTAGAATGCTCAGGCATCTCTTGTCCAGTTTTAGATTTAGATCCGGAAGCGCTTGAATTCCCACTAAGGCTAATGCTTGGAGTAGGTTCCCTGGCAGGTAGTTGCAGCTTTTCTAGAGGAACACTGGCTAGTCTTCTTTCCCTGTATACCATGAATCTTTGGAGGTCATCTGGATACAATTGCGATTGAGCTTCCCTGTCTTGACTGTCGGTGTGAAATCCTGGGCAACCTCATTTAGGTCAAATGCCCTTGCCGAGAATTTAAATAATTGTAGACACGTCATATTCTCTACTTCGGTGAACGCGTGACCTACCTCGAACAATGAAAAGGCCCCACAAGCTACAGGAAATTGTGGCCATATGGCCTTCTTTTTGTCTTTTAGGTCTTTAGTTAGGCCGCCTTCTGAACAGGTTTGATATGCAATTTCTCGAGCCAGAAGTTTGTCGGGAATATACAAAGGCAGGACATGAGGGGGGACGGTGCTTCCAAATACTCTAATATAGGTGAACCATTCTTCTTCGAACCATCTTGCGATGGAGATGATATCTATCTGTGCCTCAGGTGAGCACCTCAGGGGTTCTTTATCATACATCATTCTATACATGGGTAAGATAAGCCCATGACGAATTTGGTAGAAATGTGGAATGAACTGAGAATCCCATAATATCTTATGATAAACATGGATGGGTAATGGGTCCTGAGTTGTCCATTTCCAACCCATAGCGGGAAATTTAGACACATAACAAATAGAATCCATAACATATGCAGATAGGTAAAAAGGAGGATAGATCATTTGAGACATGGATCTTTTAGACCGGTAATTGATAATAGCCGTGAATAGGTTATCAGAAAAGATCTTGGCCCAATCTATAATAAGGGCATTTGTGGCAGCATCAATCAATGGTAACCATTCAAACGAAAACTTATTGATATCTGGCATCCCAAATAATCTACAAAGCATGGCCGCAACAAAACAATACGGAGAGGTGAGGGAACCAGTGTTGTACATACCATTTTTATCCTTCTTGAGCGGTTCATCTTTTCTGGACCAATCTTTGGTGGTCTCTGATAGGTTTGGGTTCTCTGCCACAAATTTTTTAATGAATTGTGCATTGTAAGTCGCCTGCGGTTCAGGAAGATGATAAGTGAGCTTTAAGTCTTGTGAAGCGAATGACCCGATGAGCCCATGTCCTTGAATCTTGAACTGTCTGTCGTTCATTTTTACATTGTGAAGTATCCACTTGATCATATCCGTATATGGGAGAATTTTAGGCCTTGCTGCTATCCGATGAAGGAATGAGCACGCTAGTTCTTCTAAGGATGCTTCGGAAGAGCCCTGTGAGTCTGCGACAACGGTAACCTTCATTATTTTGGGGTTTTCTTCTTCAAGCAGTCTATACATGCTTTCCCACGTCGATATCCCTGCGTGTCTGCTACAAGCTGTGTCTGTATATAAAGGTGCCATCTCCTTCACCTCAGAGCCCTGAGCCTTATTTTTCTTTCCCATTTCTTCATGCGTATGGCTTGGTATCATCCTTCGTTCTTTGTTCCTGCAACTCACAAGCGAAATGGAAATGACTGATCAAGAAAGGTGATGGGAGAGTCTTAAATGCAGTAGATATATCAAATATGCCACCTTACGTGAAGTAATTCTTTGCAAAAGCACGCGTCTACATTTAATAGATGACAAGTAATTCCTTTATTATCATTAAAAGCGCATGATCTTGAGTCATATTATGGTAAGTGGCTTTTCTTGAATAGCGTGCCTGAAAGATTCGTGATGGAGTGATTTTGCGATTTGGTTCGCAATCATTGCAGATCGTGACATCGCATTATCGCACTATCGCGCTCTCGCACCGACTCACAAATATAACATCGCAGAGTTGATTTGGCTTAATATCACAACCATCGCTTTATTGCGATATCGCAACATCGCATATCGCAGATGTTTTATGCTTGCCATATTTTGTTAGCCCATTCCCTGCGATATGCGATCTTGCGATCGGGGTTATCGCAAATCGGAAAATCTTGGAGTCTTTCTCATTGGCATTACCTTATTGCGATGCATATTGCTTAGTACGAGGATCTTGCACATACCAGGATTATACGCAAATGGAGGTGTTTTTCTATCATTTTATGATGCGACTTTTTAAAGATTTTTCTTATCATAAACTTAGGTTTTAAAGTATTCAAAAGATCTTCCTAAGCTTACAATGGTAACCTTATTTTGAAGAAAGGAAACTCTTGCTTTTCCTAAATTTTAACTTAGGGTCCCCATTCATTTAGTATTTTGGACAACACTTAAATGAAAAACGGGGGGGGGGGGGGGGGGGGGGTTGTTGCTGGCCACAACAATGTGATACCATACATCATATTTTTTTGGATTTGTGTCTTTTCCCGCTCCTTGGTGCACATCTGTTTAATACCAAATCATTCATAGAAAACAAAAAGTTTGCACGCCCAACACTTTGATCTCCATCTCCTTATATAGGTTAGGCCTTAGTCAATACCTTAGGCCAATCCCGTAGTAATGCCGATGGTATTCTTTTACGAGATTAAATATCCATTTTCACGCTCATTACTATGGAAAAATACCATGGTAAAGACCCATGGTATTGACAATACCATGGTGCGGAAACTATACGTGAGTTTTCTTTACCATACCCATGTATGTACACAACATTATTCACAGGATCCACATATACTTTCCAAACTTAACCTTTATCATTCCTCTATCTTTGAATTGATATTCCTTTGTCTATCTCACATGTAGCATCTGCATTTGACGATCTTTATCAAGTAGGTTTCCTTCAAGGGCAACACACTTGTCATAATGCCAACACTATAATGTACCAACCTATTGATATATCCAATAATGTATTCCTCTATTGTAATTATGCTTCGAGAGTATAATATGGCATGGATTGTCAAAATACTAATGAAGGAAATCCAAAAGATCTAATGAGTCATAGTATAAAATATTATGTAAGGTCACTATGGTTATATATCAAATATAAATATTCAAGATCTATCATCATTCATTATCATGGTGGGTGTAAGAAACACACAACTCATATATATGTATATATGTCTATATATATATATATATATATGCTAACACATTTACGTATATAATTTAGTAATATCATCATTTATGAGTTTGTGGGTGTAAGAAATCCATAATTTATATACATACTAGTAACATGTCAACTAGCACATATATATACAAATGAATGAAATCCTAAGATATTTGCAACAACTTATTAAGTATCAGGGAATATTTTTGTGCATGGTTCATAAGGATCTGTTACAAACATTCTTGTATAATTTTCCTACTCTTACAAATCAAATTCCCTATGGCACCATGATGATATACTGTTAGAAAATCAGAAAGGCAAAAAGATTTTCTTATGTTGATAATTACTTGTGTTATTATTGTATTATTATTATCTTATTTATGTTCTTCTTTAATCATCTTTTCATCAAGGAATCACCAAATCAAAAACATGAAGATCAACAACACCAGATGTAGGCACTCAGCCAGGGCTAAAACCCCTCAATAGGGGAAAACCCAGTCAAACTCTTCCACTAGTAAATCAAATTGAGATAGACCAAGAACTTAGATCCAAAAAGACCTTCCTCCTCCACCATGTAAACCTTCCAATATGATTCAACAAACTTCAGTAGTCTCTTCTTGTCCAGTAGATACAACCCAACAATAACCCATAATTTCCATCCCCAACAACTTCAAAATTTCGACCCTAGCAAAACCCATAATTTTGACACCCAACAACTTTAGAATTTTGGCCTAGCTACAATCCATAGAATTCACACATGTGAGAGATAGATTGCCCAAGAACTCGATTTTGGTCTTCCAACTTCTTCAATCCTTCTCCAACAACTTTACTATCTTTTTTTGCCTCTAAAAATTGCAGATCTAACTTGATAAGTTGATGCTCCAAATGAGGTCGAATCACTACCTTTATATAGTGTTTGTGTGAGATTGAATTCCCTTGATGAGGCTGAATTGGTGGAGGAGGCCTAGAAGACCTAATTTACATCAAAATAATTTTCTTCTTTGATAGATGAAACCCAATAAGGGTTTTCTATATATTGACAAAGACAAGGACACTTGACATAAACCCTATAAGCCTACAATGGAGGCTTTAACCTAACATACATTGACCCAAGCATGAAACCCATGCTTTAATAAGTCAATTTTTTTAATAATAAAATTCCTTTCTTTCTTTTGACAAATACATTACTTCATGACTCAAATACAATTATGAAGACCAACACTAGTTACATTCCTCAAAATTCCCTCTTACCTAGGGAGGTATTCATAATTACATACATATAAAGGTACATGGAAGATCTAACAATTAAATAAACTATGAAGATTTCTAGCACAGGTAGTGCCATAGTTTAGATACCTGACCAAGGTACTCTAATCAGGTGGGACTAAGGTGAACTCAAGCTTTAACCACTCTATATACCTTCATACTTTAAAGATCTATCACCAACCCAGGGATCTAGGTGTGTATCCAATGTTAGAGCTCCATGACCAATGCCACCCTCCCTACTTTGGGATCTAGACATCACCACATAGTCCAGCCAGATGTCCTTCCAAGCATATTGTTGTCACAAGATGATTCATATCTCCTTATAAACTAAACCATACGTATATCCACCACTCCAAACATGATTCAAATGTTCAACCTTTTTACAGAGAGATCCCGCATAATCACAACCCCAATCAGTAATAAACTTTCAAATATATACAAAAATAAACACAAACCTTCGAGATCCTAATGCTACTCATATGAACATCGATTTTTCCAGATACAACTTGTCGGAAACATTCTTCTTTCACTTCTTTAGTAACACAAAATGCAACCTCAGTACTTCTCAAATATTTTGTTTGCAAATCCATCTATAGTACTTTCATTCTTTCTTCGTTTTCATTCTTTATTCAAGGTATTTACTTATGACTGTCATAATATGTTCTCCCTCTTAACTGGGGAGATATACCTTTTCTGCTATCCAATCTCACTCTCAACTTAGGGGGGTTAACAACTTCATAACATAAAACAAACTTTATATTTTCAAGGCTTCGTTTGTTTCTCATGGCATCAAGGTCATCATGATCATCATCATTCTTATAGCTTCCTTCATCATGCTCATCATTATGATAAACTTCAACATCTTGAAGATCATGTACCTGAAAAAGTTTAAGTACAACCAAATACAAATTGAAGCATGAAGTTAACTATATCCAAATCATGTCATTACAATGGAAGCATCAAATCATTCATGAATTAGACATCAAATACCTAAACCTAGTTAGGTTCATATTTAACAAGGGTCACATATTTTTACATACTAGACTTTAACTTCTTGCGAAGGTTTTGTTATAAACCCTAGACTCCATATTTGAGACAAATTGCCTTAGATACCATCAATAACAATTATACATCTAAGGTTTCAACAATAAGATCTTAGAAATACATGTCAAATTATAATAGACTTTGTTACAAACCCTAGATCAAAGCTAAATCATATCAATATCATCATGCCATAGAATATCAATCTTTACTAGGGTTTTCTTACAAACCCTATATTTTATCAACTATCAAGATAACATACTTGCATATACACTATCATTAATTAGTATTGCACATCAATATTTACCAGGTAAACCCAATATACAAACATCAATACATCAAATATAGATACACAATTATTTTGACTAGGCTAGGGTTTCGATCATAAAGACGAATATACACCTAGGGTTTCATTCCTAACATCTTACTATAGTTATTACAAGGGTTCTATTCATAAACCCTAATTTACCAAACCCTAAATATCTATGGTTTCATTGTATAACCTAGAGATTAACATTAAACTCTAAAGGACTAGGGTTTTTACCATGACATTATCAAAATCCTAAATTTCAAAAGAATAATTTTTTTTAACTTTATCAACAACCCCTAAGTATACTAGGGTTTCATAATCAACATTAACATGCCCTTAGCAATAAGAGGCTAGGGTTTTATAGTGAACCTTAAAGGTTATGGTTTTACAGTGAACCCTAAAGTTAGGGTTTAAAAAGAATGATCAAATAATAATATAACAAGGGTAGACTCAATCTAATGATTAATCACCTGAACAAGAACATTTAAGATTAAAAACCCTAGACATAACAATGTCAGTAATGTAAAGAAAAATTCAAAAGAGGATGGACATACCTTTTCTATGAAGAGAACCTTGTAACAAAACTTGTAGTTTAATAAATACCTTGAATTTCTTTTTAACAAACCTTGTTGGACATCATTTCTTGAAGGGATTTCTTTTCAACATAACTTCTTCCATGATTTAAGTCTCCTCCATAACCTTTGTGTATTCTTCAATCTTTCCTACCAAGGAAAATATAAAGAAAAGGTTATTAGCATACAATAAAAACAAATCTTGATGTGAGGAGGAAACCAAACATGAATTAGGAAACAAGGGACAAGATACTTATCTTTTGGTAAAATGGTGGAGGCTCCCTCTTAATCTAGTCCTTTGAGGGATACCTATACTTTAAACAATCCAAAAATGTTATAACAAGATATATTAGACCTACAAATTCTAGAAATCAAAACATTACAAAACTTAGAATATAGGACTAAGAAGGATATGTAAGAGGGTACTTAGTAGTATAAGTATTTGACTTCTGATTACCCAGTGTTATTATTCTTAGGTGGAGCTTAATTAGTAATATTATCTTCTTCCTTATCTCTCTTCTTATTCCGTGGATTCACATGACATTGATTTTTGTAATGACCCATCTTATGATAGTTGTAACATTTAATCTTGGATAGGTCAACTTTCTTTTTTGGTCCTTTGAACTTCTTGAAGTTTCCTTCCTTATTTTGATGAGTAGGATAGGAATTAGATGTGTTGTCTTCTTCCTCCTCCTTCTTGTCATTTACTAATTGTTGGCTTGAGGGGGCCTAACCCAGGTTAAGAGTTAATTAGCCAAACAAATCCCTACACTACTAGCCCTTTCGGCAACAGCTCGCGGAGTGCGGACTAAGGTCTCACCACAAGAAATATGGGGGGATGCTGGAACTAGGTTTCTGCACCCTTGAGATGTCTTAGGGGTCGATTTAGTCGAACTGTGAATGGCTTCGTGCACTGCCCTAACCTGCGAGGCCTTTTTGATCTGTTATAATCGCCTTCACAACCCTAACCAGGGGCTGAGGAGCTTTTGCGCTGCTAAGGCAGAGATCTACGCTATTTCCCCAAGTTATACCATATATCTTACTTATCTTCTTATAACTATTAGTTAACTTCTTGTAAATAGATACTTTATCTTATATTCACTTAATCAACACAATCATATATGTTTGCGCCTCATATAAACAACAAAAATGTAATTTATACCCAATACATTCGATGTAGAAAATAGTAAATAAATACATAGGAATGGTATAAAACTTCTCTTTATTAATGCTTCAATCAGTTACAAATTCAACCTGACCCGCGCACTCAGCTGCGGACTACTAGGCCTCTGTGCACTCAGCTGCAGAGCCTTCTCCTACTCTACGACCCAATGACTCGACTCTACATTTAGATAAGACTCAATTCTTCATCCTTCATTCATGACTCTACTTCCTTGATTTTCAACTTAGAGCCACGCTCTATTTATACAATCACATGGTCCGAGGACCGTGGGTAGATCTCTAAATCCAACATTACATTACAAAAATGAGGGCGGACAACCCTATGAATCATTAACAAGTTCGCACTCCGTGCCCACAAAATGCGGAGTCTTTACATCGTATTTAGCCAAAATATGGGGTTTAAGCCCCAAAACTTCCCTTGGGATATCTAGCACCCAATAGGCCCCTGACACAAACATCGTGACTCGCCCTCGAGTCACTTTGTCGGTGTGGAGATCTTCACGCGGAGACCTCCCAACTCTGCCAGACTGCTGCAAGGTCGACAATGCACTGAGTGGATGCCTGCTGTACCTCCTGGATGCACTGTTCAGAGACTACAGTACCTAAACTTCTTCCCTGCATCTACTCCTGCGTTGCATCTACGCGAGCTTGGTTTTGACCAAGGCTGTAATGACGAATGCCTCATTGATCCGAGGTTGTACGCACGCCTTCAAAACTGCTTCCTTATGTCGCGCTGCGTCTACCTGCTCCTTGAGCACTTTTGCCTGTTGCATCCGTGCGAGCCTCTGTGTAAGGGCCACCATCTATGCAGTACCTTTTATATCATCATATCTTTGTTACAACTCATGCGCCTCTATTTCTAAGCACTGTATGTTCGAGTCCTCCTATAGAGAGATGAGGAACTTGAACAACTCTTCCAAAAGTTTGGTGCAGTCCTTCACTACACTACTAATCTCCTCTATTCCTGTTGTGATGGTGCTGACGCGCTGTTCCCTCACCTCTGGTGGAGTTGAAGGTTGTGCCTTCAACTGTAGCTCAACTATCTGAAGGTTCAACTCCAGCTGAACCTTAGCCATTTCTTCTCATGCCTCGTGCACCCCTACTGCTAACCTCCGGATGTGCGCCTCTGCTGGGATGGCCAACTCAGGGACCATCTGGCAGGCCTCTTCAACCACCTGCACTAGCTTCCTATTCTATGTTATGACCTCATCACACTGCAGGCTTATTTGTTCCATGTTAATTCACTATTCACTCAACACTTGTAGCGCGCAGCCCTCCCTAGCCTGTAGTTCTACAGTTACTCTGTCCTGCAGAACATAGAGTGTCTCCCGAGGGAGTGCAGCCATGTTGATCCCCACTCCTTTTAGTGCACTGACCATAGGCTTGTCGGCCTCATTTTCTATAACCAGTGCCCCCTCCGGTAGCACTATAGTATTGGTCATGCGGGCGCGCAGCATTTCCTCAGCTGCGGCCATTCCTACTGTGAGGCTGGTCAACAGAGTACCAGCTTGAGGAGTGCGCACCTGCAACTCTTGTATCTATGCCTAGAGGGCCCCCAATGCCATCTGATTTTCCTCCGCGAACTGTTGGAGGGCCTCCATGGTGACGTCGCGCACCGTCTCCCCTATGTCATGCAGATCCCCCTCAGTGAGGGTGATCGGGTCGAAAGAAGTCTTGGAGGCTTTTGACTTCTTCTGCGGCCCCACCTGCTCTCTTGGGCATTGGCGCTTCAACTGTGTAGACGCTGTCTGTGGGTCCACGCCACCTTCCTCTATCTCGGGCTCTTCCTTAGGCGACAATGACTTATGGCCCTTGCGCTCCTTCTCTACTACCTTTTTCTGTTCTACGGCTGCCTTATGCTATTCTGTTACTGCCTTCGCAGCGTCCTGCACCTCCTACACCTTTGCTGCTGCTGCCTCTTTTCTTCTCTTCTCTGCTAACTGCGCCATCCGTATTTTTTCCTCTTCCTTCTTCCTTTGTGCAACCAACTTCTCTGTTTCCAATGTGGAGATGGCTGGAGCGCTCCACTTCGGCAGCCACGACTCAAGTATGACGAATATGACATCATCCGTGGCTAGGTACGAGAGCTCCTTCCACTTCTTTGCAGGGTCTTTGCACAGCCTGATATAAACATGATAGAAGTTTGCCTTGAACTCCCTGAAGCTTTGTAGACTATTATAGATAGTGGGAGATAACCCTGGCTTGTAGTTAATCCCCATTCTGATGTTCATCTCCATGAACACCCAAAATATCTTACTGTCTTGGATCCTCTGCGCGTCTTTAGTGGCCCACAACAAAGCGTACTTTAGCTGCCTCTAGAAGATCTCGTGCAATTATGGGGAACTGGGTATCCTCAGGAAATTCCCAAGCCACCAGCACTATGGACAGCAGAAGCCATGCATAGTGGAAGGTCTTCCCCTATTCCTGTTCCTCGCGACAATTCTCCAGGAACTCCTTGCACAAGTACTTTGACCATTTAAACTGGACCCCCTCTGCGCACTGCGGGCAAGTGCTACCACCAGCGTGGGCACCTCATCTTTTTGGCACTTCTGCATAACCTTGGGTGGCAACTTTGACTACCTTATTGTTGATACTAGAGATCACGTACCCTCTCTTCTTTTTCTCTAGCTTGAATTTTTCCTTCATGGCCTCCGTGATGGCCAGATCGTTACTCTTACTCTCCGAAATATCTGTTGGGTCCTCCCCCTTGCAAGGGAGTTGGGTAATTATATGGATTAGGTGGTCCATGATGGGGATGGGCTCCTCCAGCCATAAGCACCCATCATGCACCAGGCAGAGAAGCTACCTGATCACAAAGATAGTTGCTGGGGCGCGATGCTAATGTAGCACCCAAAGCAGGTTTAACAACCCTTCTTTCTCTACTCCACACAACCACTTGTGTGGCTCCAACTCTATGACTCCCACCGCTGTGTTTTCTTCAGCTGCATTAGATGTGCAGTTGCCAAGTGTGGGAAATTCTCGTGGTTCGCGAGATCCCAATCTTCAAACTTTAGACCTGGCACCCATACCAAGTGCGCTCCTTAAAAAATGATATCATTAGGTAGTAGCAGAGTCTGTAGAGAGCTCTTGCTCTCATCTAGGTCCTTGGGCACCCTTGCCTTCCCCTTCTGCGGAGGAACATATGTGAGCAACCTGGTCAGAGGGTCCACACCCTGGGTTTCTTCCTCCATTTCCTCGTCCTCCTCCTCTTCCACTAGGATTTCCTCAAGGTCTTCCTCCTCCTCATCGATTTCTAAATTAACCGCTTTCCCATTTTCTTCCATGGTTAGTTTAGTTCTCAGTGGGTTTCTAGGGGACACGCACACTGGGACCATAGGCCACTTGTCTTTATTGGGCCTTAGTGTGTGCGACGATTTAGGGATTTCTACAACTATCCTGTTTCTTTATGGGGCATCTCCTATTATCATGGCCTATGCGGCCTCTTCAGTGGTCATTTCTCCGATATCCATGACTTCTTCAAACACTGTCATATTTCTATTCCACAATTCTCTCAATGGTTCAAGTAGGTGCTCAAATAACGCCTTCGAGTTCAAAGAGTAGAACAGATGAGAGTTACTAAATCTTAGGATGTGCAATAGCTCAATTCTCAAATGGCCAAGTGTTGTTTGTTGGGTAGCCCTTTTCAATTTATAACGCATTTTGAATTCGAATTCGACCGTTCCCCTCAAATTTGGTCCATTAATGCTCCCTCGATAGCAGATTTTCCCAAATCTAGCCCATAAAGTTTGCCTTAAATGCCTGTTGCCTGCTCCATTTGGTCTCAAACCAAGCATCACATCGTGAATAGTGACTGCAATGGTCACTTCCCAGCTGACCTGCGCGGCAGTGCAAGTACCCTTGCGCTGTTGCAGACCTTGTGACACTTTGCTCCTGTGTGCAGTCTTGACATTTTTCAGCTCTTAGGTAGAGTATTTTATAGTCCCGCGCTTCCTTTCAACTGCCTGGAGCACTAAGACTGTGCTTCTTGTAGCTAGTCAGCTGGCCGAACCACCTGTATACGGCTTCAACTGACTATCATTTACTTTTCTTGGAAAGAGTTCGCCACTTAATTTCATCAACTGCACTGCGCCACCATCTATGGTTTCCTTAATAACATACGGTCCCATCCAATGCATTAAATTGATAAACACTTGGCGGTAGTCCCCAGGTTTGTCAACGTAATCATGCTCATCCTATTCTATTACCACGGTCTTTTTATCAATAAAGTCCCTCTTTATTTCTTCCTCAAGCTTCTGGACTTCTGCTTCCGCCATGGTGCTTTTCTCCCTCAACCAAACTCTTTCATTCATGAGTTCTTGGAGCCTAAGATCACCTTGCTAGATCTCGTCATCGAGTCCCAACCGTTCATCTTCACGCTCTTCTAACAGTGCGAGCCTTTCTTCCAGGGCTCCGCGGTTCGTTACCCCTGTGAGCGCCACGAGGCATGGACTAGGCATGATAGACTCCATAGGTATTACAACCTCTACTCTATCAACCAACCGAAAAGGTGTCTGTCCAAGTACGCGCAGGTCCCAACCACTTCGCTGCGTGTTGCATACCTTGTCAAATGCTTCCGCATGGATAACCTTTTGTGGGATTGTTCTTCCCACATACTGTTTGTCCAACCTTAAGAGCCAACTGCACATCTGCCCCCCCAACACAAGTTTATTGACCATACCTCTCAGCACGGAGTTCATGCGTATCCACATAGGTTGTTTCCCATATGTCAGCATCCACCTGGCTAGACGTGCATGTGGATTATCCTGTCCATCATACTTGTCTGTTAGTCGCACCTTAGGCTTCCCAAACCATATGTGCATCATTCTCCTGCATTCGCGCCAATCCTCAAGGCTCCCTTTGTGCGTACCCCACCACCTCGTGAACGTAGTACGTAGTACCCAATTCAAGGCCTGGAGACGTTGCTTTTCTAGCACCTAACTTTCAAACTTATCTAGGAAAGTATCTACCTCACTTAACCCATCATAAGTAGGTAGATCCCTCACTTTTGTCGATACGCAACGTAGCGATCTTGTCATCATATTACAATTTAGCATGGTTACCTCGTGTAACTGGCTCTGCCATCACTCTATCTCCTCATTAGAATCCGACGTACAAGAGCTTTTGCGCTTCCATGAGATCCATCCGTCTGTGGTGGGATTTACCCAATCTTGCTCTCGCATGGTTAATTTGTAGATGCAGTCCAAATCATCGTCACTTTCATAGTCGCACACCAACTCTGTATAGTTCGATCCTTCCACAGGGTCCAAAGGTACAACTACACGCAGAGACTTCTTTTCAAAAATCATCTTGCGCTTTTTCAGATTAATCACCCTATTTATGTCAGTGGCCCAATCAATTCCTAAGAGCATGGGGTAGGGATTGCTGTCATCAACAATATCTATTATTTCAAAGTTTGCTAGCATGCTCGCTCCCTCAATATCCATAGTGATTCCTTGCAATTTCCCCATAGGTATTATCTTCTGCTGGTTCACCATTTGCAGCTGAATAGGAGACCATTGTAGAGTAGACCTCCCCATGTGCTCCCATGTTTGCTTTGGCAGAATGTTCGCATTCGATCCTAAATCTAGAATTACTTGGTCGATCTCATATTCTCCAATCTATGCTGTTAACCTCATTTCTCTTCCCGTCCTCGTCGTATGCTTTCCAATCTTACGGACTATGCACGGTTCTCCTAGCGCGGTCCTAGTGCATCTGTTAATGAGTTCCTATAGTCCCTTTACAACCTTACTGTCATGTAGTAGCTTCATGCATGTTTCCAGGAACGTCGTAAGCATAGATGGGTCCATTTCCTGCTTCGATATATCTTTGCTTCCTGAAGTGGAGGCATCAACGAAGCTCTTCCTAGCTTCCATGAAGGTTTCCTTAGCGCGCTCCAAATCAAACTCTACTTCTTTCGTCGGAGCCTTGCAAGCCCAAGTACTATCTTCATGCTATTTGCCTTTATCATCTCCCATCATGATTCCACTTTGGAGCACAATGTTCATATTTGGATATTCCTCGCGTGACTCAGACCTCATCATATGAAGGTTCTGAGTTAGGGGAGGTGGTAGAGCTCCCTTTTTGCGTATCCTAGCTATCAGCGTAGGACAATCTTCCATCTCATGATCAAACAAGGTAAAATATAGACATGATGGAGGCGTTGGGTTCGTACAATCACAGGCATAATGTCTTGGCCCTCCACAGTTGTAGCATATTAGCTGTCCGCGACCTCTTCCAGCTCCTCCTCCACCTCAGCCTCGTCTGTGCCCTTGAAATCTTATTCGCGAAACTCCTGCGTTCGGGTCTAGGGGGCCGCATTTCAGCCTGAACCCTGTAGGTGGGAGTTCTATCCATCATCAGCTCATAGCTTCTACAAGCGCGCTCATCATGTCCAACTGATCTACAAAAAATACAAAACAATTGCTGGGAATTTTGAGTATACTTCTGTAACAAATGGCAGTTGTCTGTAGCATGCTTTCCACCTATTTGAAAAATCGTGCACCACAAAGAAGGTGCCACGCTAGGTCTTACTTGTGCTTTTGGCCTAAATTGCATCGGTCCTCCTACTGCGAGGTAATTCGTGAACACCGGGAAGTGGTCCTTATCATGACCCTGACCCTTGCATTTTACACACCATACCTCTTCGCCCAATTCTGGGTGAGCTGTCTTGTCTTGTTTTAGACTCTACATCTCAAGGCATAAGTTTTTCAACTACGCATGGATCTACTAAACTCCCAAGTTCAGTTCCTGCATCGGGGTCTCATGCAACCTCATCATGATTTCTAAGGCCTCTTCCTAAGTCGTTAACTCCTACTACGACAACACACTCCTTAGATGTGGCGTTAGCGACGCTACAAACCATTCGCAGTGCTGTCCATCCATTAGATTCATATTAGCTTCACAAATTGTACACTTCAACCTCTGATCCAGCTCCCAAGGAGTCTCTCCTAGTAGCATTGTGATCTCTTTGAATCCAATGATCGACTGTGCTTCTGACTTCGTCCTGCTAAATTCCTTGTTTAGCGAAATTTGGATATTCGTGGTTCTCGCATTCGGATTGTCGTTAGAATGCTTAATATACTAGGTCAGCGCACGGTCTTGCAGGGTGCTAACCAATGTCACTTTCTTTATATTGTCATCTATAACTCCCTGTGCTTCCCATATGACTCTTATCACGAACCAAAACAGGTCCGGATCCTCATTTCCTACTCCCTTGAACACAAGAAACTTTATTGTGCTTGCCATATTTACTCGCGGTGGTGGCGGAGGTGGTATGAGTGAAGATGGAGGTGATGGTGGTGAAGCTGGTGGTGGAGGTGGTATGAGTGAAGATGGAGGTGATGGTGGTGAAGCTGGTGGCAGTGTTGGTGGGGGTGGTATGTGTAGAATCCTTTGCCTTATCAAATGGATCGCACTCTGTTGAGAGACCTTCGTGAGCTCTTCCTCATCCCCTCATAGAGGTGAAATTAAAGGGCTATTCTCTGGTCCCTTACTTCCTTCGTTTCTGTAGGTTTTTCCACTTCATGTAGCTTCAAACATCAAGCTAATTGCATAACCCTCTTTTCACACAATAGCATTTTAATCCAAGTATTCAGAGACTTCACATACCTACCTCGCGGTCCTTTGAGAAAGCGTCGCTTTGCCTCTCTATAGTTGACTGAAGTATCTACCACGAACTCAGTAATGAACCCTACTGTAATCCGATTGAGCCAGTGATCAATGGAGCACACGATCTTATCCTTCGATGCTTCCAATTGCACACCAACTCTAGGGTCCACATAATAAGACTGTCGAGCTTCCACCTTCCTTGGCTATCTACTAACTTCACGATCCACTCGTACAACTCAGTAGGGAAATATGCGAAAAAGATCTCATGGATTTATATGTACAAGTAGCAATCTAACCACTCTTTTTTTGTCAGTCACGGATTCCTATTCTCCTATGTCGTAAACTCATGAATCCTCCTGTCCAACCAACCTTCAATTTCCTTCTTAGTTGGATTCCAATGATACGACATCAGACATCTCTATGCAGATTCCAGTCCCAACAACGGAACCATTTGTTGGCTTGAGGGGGCTTGACCCAAGTTCGAAGTTAATTAGTCAAACAAATCCCTACACTACTGGCCCTTTCGGCAACAGCCCGTGGAGCGTGGACTGAGGTCTCACCCAAAGCAGTATGGGGGGATGCTGGAACCAGGTTTCCAAACCCTTGAGATGTTTGAGGGGTCGATTTAGTCCAACTGTGAATGGCTTCGTGCAGGTCACTTCACGCACTACCCTGACTTGTGAGGCCTTTGTGATCTGTTATAATCACCTTCGCGCAGCCCTAACTAGGGGTTGAGGAGCTTTCGCGCTGCTAAGGCAATGATCTGCGCTATTTCCCCAAGTTATACCATGGATCTTACTTATCTTCTTATAACTGTTAGTTAACTTCACGTAAACATATACTTTATCTTATATTCACTTAATCAACACAATCATATATGTTTGTGCATCATATAAACTTTAGAAATGTAATTTATACCCAATACATTCGATGCTTAAAACATTAAATAATTATACAGGAATGGTATAAAAATTCTCTTTATTAATGCTTCAATTAGTTACAGACTTAAACTGCCCTATGCACTCAGCATCAGGGGTCTGCGCACTTAGCTGTGAACTACTAGACCTCTGCACACTCAGCTGCATAGCCTTCTCCTACTTTATGACCCAACGACTTGACTCTACACTTAGATAAGACTCAATTCTTCATCCTTCATTCATGACTCTACTTCCTTGATTTTCAACTTAGAGACTTGCTCTATTTATACAATCCCATGATCTGCGGACCATGGGTAGATCTCTAAAGCTGACATTACATTACAAAAATGAGGGCGGAAAACCCTATGACTCATTTACAAGTTCGCGCTCCGCGCCCACAAAATGCGGAGTCTTTACATCAGATTTAGTCAAAATCTAGGCTTTAAGCCCCAAAACTTCCCTTGGGGGATCTTGCGCCCAACAAACTCGAGGGC
Source organism: Pinus tabuliformis (assembly GCA_031772625.1). Taxonomy (NCBI): domain Eukaryota; kingdom Viridiplantae; phylum Streptophyta; class Pinopsida; order Pinales; family Pinaceae; genus Pinus; species Pinus tabuliformis. The sequence goes on from CM062819.1 coordinate 1,677,598,233, forward strand.
GAGTCACGATGCTTGTGTTGGGGGCCTGTTGGGCGCGGGACCCCCGAAGGGAAGTTTTAGGGCTTAAAGCCCAAATTTTGACTAAATCTAATGTAAAGACTTTCTTTTTTGTGGGCGTGGAGCGCGAACTTGTAAATGAGTCATAGGGTTGTCTGCCCTCATTTTTGTAATGTAATGTCGGCTTTAGAGATCTACCCATGGTCTACGGACCATGGGATTGTATAAATAGAGTGAGGCTCTAAGTTGTAAATCAAGGAAGTAGAGTCATGAATGAAGGATGAAGAATTGAGTCTTATCTAAGTGTAGAGTCGAGTCGTTGGGTCGTAGAGTAGGAGAAGGTTCTGTAGCTGAGTGCGCAGAGGCCTAGTAGTTCACAGCTGAGTGCGCGTACCCTTGCAACTGAGTGTGGAGGGCAAGTTGAGTCTGTAATTGATTGAAGCATTAATAAATAGAAGTTTTATACCATTCTTGTGTATTTATTTACTGTTTTATGCATCGAATGTATTGGGTATAAATTACATTTCTGCTGTTTATATGATGCATGAACATATATTATTGTGTTGATTAAGTGAATATAAGATAAAGTATCTGTTTACATGAAGTTAAATAACAATTATAAGAAGATAAGTAAGATCTATGGTATAACTTGGGGAAATAGCACAGATCGCTGCCTTAGCAGCGTGAAAGCTCCTCAACCCCTGGTTAGGGCTACGCGAAGGCGATTATAACAGATCGCGAAGGCCTCGCAGGTTAGAGAAGTGCGCGAAGTGACCTGCATGAAGCCATTCACAGTTGGACTAAATCGACCCCTCAGACATCTCAAGGGTGCAGAAACCTGGTTCCAGCATCCCGCCATACTGCTTCGGGTGAGACCTCAGTCTGCGCTCTGTGGGCTGTGGCTGAAAGGGCCGATAGTGTAGGGATTTGTTTGGCTAATTAACTCCAAACTTGGGTCAGGCCCCCTCAAGCCAACACTAATGATATTCAAGATTCTTATTGATTGCATGCATTCCACATTTGTTTGAATGTTGGAGTATCATTTCAACTGTTAATTATTGATGCAAAAACAGTCCAATATTTTGGTAGACCTAGAAGAGCATAAATAATGAGTTCTTTTTCTGGTACAAGCTCATTTATTTCTTGGAGTTCATCTGTTATTGTAGATATCCTTACAAAATATGATTAAAAAATATCATCTCATGTCATCCTTATTGTCCTTAGTTCATTCTATAGGATAGCTATCTGACCAATGTTCTTGATGGTGAATAACTTGGAAGTAACTTCATACATTTATGGAGTAGAGTCTATGTCAAATATGTATGGAATTAGGTTTTCCTTTACTCCATCTACTATCAGATTCATGGCCAAGATTTCAGTTTCTCTAAGCTTCTCCTTTTATGCTTCATATGTAGGTTTCTTGTCTTTTCCTTAAACAAGGTCCAAAATTTTGTGCTTAGCAAGGATAAGATCAATCCTCCTTTTCCATGCCTTGTAGTTGGAGGCTCCTTCTAGCTTGTTTTATCACTTTATTGTAGTTGACATAGTTCCTATAAATAGTAGGTTTTTCTCCTTATATATTCCTTTTCCTTAATGACGTTCCTTTGATCCCATTTTCTTCAATAGATATTCAAGCTTCCTTTTTCTTCTTTCTTCACCTTAGCTCTAATACCATGTTTGAATATTAGAAAGGCAAAATTTTTTCTTATGTTGATAATTACTTGTGTTATTATTGTATTCTTATTATCTTCTTTATGTTCTTATTTTTTCTTCTTTTCATCAATCAATCATCAAATAAAAAACATGAATATCAAAGACACCAGATGTAGGCACTCAACCATGGATAAAACCCCTCTATAGGGGAAAACCCAGTCACACTATTCAACTGGTAAATCAAATTGAGATATACCAGGATCTTAGACCCAAAACACTTTCCTCCTCACCGAAGTTATCCTTCCAATATGATTAAGAAAACTTTAGTAGTCTCTTCTTTTCCATCAACTATAGCCCAACAACAAACCAAAATTTCGACCCCTACCCACTTCAAAATTTCGATCCCAGCAACAATCCATAATGTTGATCCCCAACAACTTCAGAATTTCAACCCAGCTACAATCTAGAGACTTTGTGTGTGTGAGAGATAGATTGCTCAAGAAATCAATTATGGTCTTCCATCTTCTTAAATCTTTCTCCAACAACTTCACTATATTTTTATTCCTCTGACAACTACAAATTCAACTTGATGAGTTGATGCTCCAAATGAGGTCGAATTGCTGCGTTTATATAGTATTTGTGTGAGGTTGAATTCCCTTTATGAGGCCTACGTGTTATTCTTTGAGGCCGACTTGGTGTAGGAGGCCTAGAAGAACTAATTTACATCAAAATAGACTTTTTCTTTGATATATGAAGCCCAAGAAGGGTCTTCTACATATTGACAAAGACAAGGACACTTAACATAAACCCTAGAAGCCTACAATGGAGGATTTGACCTAAAAACCATTGAAACGAGCAAGAAACCAATGCTTTAATAAGTCAATTTCTTTAATAATAAAATTCCTTTTTCTTTCTTTTGACAAATACATTACATCATGACTCAAATAAAATTATGAAGAACGACACTAGTTACATTCTTCAACAAATAGAGAGAGCTAAGAGTTAGCATAAAGGCACCAACATTGGATTCCTCTATTGATCCCTCAAAATGAAAACTCCTAACATTGGTTCTCATTTTATTTAAGATAGAATCGTCTCCCAAGCCTAAGCTTGGAAACCATGGGTGGGGTCCCATCATAATTGATAAAAAATAGTAATAATAGGAAAAGAATGACCCACTATCTTGCAAGAGTGAGCCTTTTTTATGGTACATGTATATGAAAGTTACTACTTACCACATGACATGTTTTATAACCAACCTTAATGGTAGTTTTGTAGTTTGTTAGCAACATATGCTAGTAGAAAACTCTTGGACACTATGCTTGTGGTGTTTTTTTAATGCAACTTGATTTTTTAATAAAATTAATCTTCTCTATATTTATTATATTAATATTTGATTGAAGCATCTCATATGAAAGGTTTCTAACCAACCTTAATGGTAGTTTTATAGTTTGTTAGTAACATATACTACTAGAAAAATCTTGGACACTATGCTTATGGTGACTGTTTAATGCAACTTGATTTTTTAATAAAATAAACCTTCTCCATATTTATTATATTAATATTTGAATGAAGAATCTCTCTCTCTCTCTCTCTCTCTCTCTCTCTCTCTGAGAAACATATCACTTTTTGTTGGAGTAATATTGGTCATTGTATTTAAATCCTTAAACTTATTTTTGAGGCTTTAAATGCCTCTATGGATATCCTTGAGACATTTTTGATCTCAATATTCTCTAATGTTATACTTATTATGGATTCCACTCACATTGGTACTACACTTTTTATTTGGTGATAATATAGTACTTTATGTTATGATTTGTTGGTGCAAACCAAAGGACAACTGAAATAGTTTGGATTGTTGAACTTTTTGAGGTAGAAGCATGAAAAAATGAAATAAACACAAAAAAGAAGCCAGACAATAATAATGTCTTTATTACTATGAATTGGTCTATATATTTCTTTGTGAAATTGAATGTGAAAAGGAAAAACTTATGCTCTAACCAATGATTTGTCATACATGATAACACAAGAGTTAATTGCGGTTACAAGAATGTCTATTTAATTTCCAAAGGCAACTTAAATCCATAATTTTTCATCTTATGGTGCACTGCATGTTGTTTTTGGTGTTCAAGGGAAATGATCTACATGATGGTTGACATTCTTGCCACATGTAGGTCATTGATATGGGTGTGTGTAGGATTTTAAGGTGGACATGCATGGGTAATTGAAGTTTGTGCACACATGTAGCTAAAATATGTGTGCATAAGTTGGAACTTGTCACACATACTAGAAGTTTAATGTGCAAAATGTCAGAAAGGTTGTATAGGAATTGGGTGCCACCCCTTGACCTTGTTCATTAATAATGATGGGGATTTGTTAGAGAAAATAACCATTATACTTTACGGAAGGGGGTTGGGAGTGTTGTATGTCATAAACTTGGGATGTATACACAGTGTGGAGTGCTAATGTGGTATGGTTGTAGGAGGTTGATATAGAGGATAGGAATTCTCTATCATATGTGAGGTTGTAAAAAATATAGTTGTTGTTATGTTTGAACCACACCTCTTTTATTCCACAATATTTCAATCGTTTATGGTAACTTTTGGGCTGAATAGTGCAAGTTGTTGTTGTGATTAAGGGATGCCATGGCTGGGCAAGATCTTCCTAGACTAAAGTATCTAAACTTGTATATCACCTTTCAACTTATGGATTTTGGTGAAATTTAAATTGAGACCATACATTATTATTTTGTGCATGTGGGTGATAATTTCCATGTCACTTCCAATGGTATGGCTAGCCAAAGACAATATCCCCAATGTCAAAATTGGCAACATGACAAAGGGTTTATCAAAAATTATAATCAACATAAAATAATAATGCACAACTAATGTTCATCACTCATCCACTCTAAATTGTATAGTTGTGGACAATGAGTAATACCCAATCCAAGTTGCTTGATGATTGCAAAAGAAATCGATGCCTTCTAACCATTATTATTAATGTTGGTTTGTATAGGTTGGAATTTGACCCATACTTATATGCAAAAACATATCTCCTCCTCTGCATGCTATAATGTTGCAAAGGGGTTCACAAATTCACAAAGGTGACAAATACTCTTGAAATATTTGGATTACACATAATCTCTTAGACACCTAAATTGTTTGAGTGTATCACTTCTTTATGCACAAATTTATGTGTAGTTGTGCATGAGGTGATGAAGGTTATGCATGCTCTATAATCATTCTAATCATTCCAAGTTTAATTGTGGAAGCCACACCATTTTCTAGAGCTACATTTTTGTTTATCTAGGTTCATCTTTATTGGTGGCATGCTATTCTTCCATTGTTATGCTTATGTTCAAACTAGTCATGTATTGTAGTAGCTAATTTCTTTGAGTCATTTTGCTACAAAAAATGGTCTTTTCCGTTATTGTGATGTATTATTTCTTGAAACTACAAAGAAAAGAGATATACATACTCAAGAGTATTTGGATAAAATAACTCCATCTCTCTTTAAAGGTTAAGACCATTCATAGACTTCAAGGCCATGTGCTTCTCTTAATATGCATTATGCAACTTTATCTTCAATAGATATATTTCATTCATGTAGCTCTAGTTAATATAGATTCTAAATTTGCATAACTACTATGATCATTTCTATAGTTTATCCTTATGATTGGGAGGATAAAAATCTTATTTAACTATTGAAACAAAGTCTTCTATCCATTAGTGAGGAAATGCATTGATCATTGACGTTCTCTTGCCAATAACGTGCTATTTTTAAATTTTTAATATGGAAATGGTGACAATAAAACTCTTTGAAAGACCAATTATGGTGAAATAGACCCAAGCTATCAAATCCAATGGTCTATTGCACCTACATTGACCTTGTAGTTAAATATAGGGATGTTACAATTCATTTGGAGGTTGAAGATTGTAGTTGTACCAAAGGTTGCTTTACAAACATTACTAGATAAGTAACCTATACTCATGATCTTCTTTAAACATTTCACAAACTCATCCATCATGTATTGCCTCTATGGATTAAGGGTATCCTAATGAAACCAATCTACTAAATGATTGTGTTGGTGTATTTAGATGTCATGGTGGTGGAATTTTTCATTCTAGTACATGGATAGTAAAAAAAAGGACAAGTGATGACTTCAAAGATGATATTCAAAACAAGTGTTAATGGGAATAAAGAGGAACTACTAAATGGTTAGCTCATTTTGTTGTTGGTAGTGTATGGACCTAATATAAATGATTTGATTCTAAGATGAAAATCAAATGACAACTTAAATGTATTAGACTATTTAAGTTATAAGTGAAAAATATTAAATATAAATGAAGTAAAATAATAAATAAAACAAACACAAAACCTAAAATAAGATGGTAGAAATGTTTATATTAATTTGAAATGATATGTACATTACTACATGAAGAAAGCATGAAAATTGAAACGATGCTTTTCCCTATGCTCTATTGTACATGCTATGTATAGGAGTTACATGCAATTACAAGAATGTTCATTTAATTACCAAAGGTGGTTTGGTTCCATTATTATTGATGATTTTTTATCCCCTAGTGTACCATGTGCATTGTTTGTACAAATTTGTAATGGTCCTACCAATAATGGAATTGCTAACATTCACTTTTCATAAAGGTGGGAACATGCACTATGTTGAGAAGGGCACATGTAGGATTTGAGGTGGGCATGCAATAATTGTTGATATATGTGTCTACATGATGCTAAATTTTGCAACCACATGTTGGAGCTTAGCATACACAACAACAATTCAATGCACCAAATTTTGTATAGGTCTCATAAGTGATGAGCAAGGGCAATGCCACACACCATAATATTGGGATATCATGTATATAACTAGGGGGTGCTAAGGTGGTATGGATAGAGGAAGTTGGTGTAAATGATGGCCATTTTTGGCACACATAATACCTTTATGCATTAGATACTTGTAGCTATACTTAGATCATCTCACTTTATATGTGCAAATATGTAGGTATGAAAAGTGACTGAAAAAGTAATACTTAATTGAAATTATATTATTCTTAATATATTTCTCATTTTATATTTAAGATGCAAGATAAGGGTCCCTCCTAAAAACCCTAAAAAGATCACCACTCATAGATATATAGGTTCATATGAAGTGATTAAAGAATCCAAAACCCAATTAGATTGTAAAAAGATTTCAACAAATAGGAAGAGGGATCTCCCCAAGAGTTAGAGGAAGATGGAGTAGACAAGAAGGATAAACCAAAAATCACATGAACTAGCAACCCAAGTGCTTAATGAAAGTCCAAAACAACTTAAAAATAGTTGAAGAGGAGGAAAAACATGAAGGGAATTGTTAATTTATAATGAATACAAACATTTAAGAAGAAAACCCTCGATACATAAGGTGAGTAAGGATTTCTCTTTGCTTCATTTTATGGGTTTCATCCCCAACAATTTAGAGGGTTTGAGGAGCATCCACATGCATTGAAATAAAATGACCCATTTTTTTTGTTGGTTTATGAATATAAATAAGGAACCAATCAAAAAAGACTAATCATTTTGTATAAAGGGGAATATAGGGAAAAAATACATAAACAACAAAAAATGCACATAAGTAATGACAAAGAAGCACAAAATAACTCAAAAAGGAATCTATAAAACCATGGCACATACTAGAGAAAACTTTAATGGAGAGAATACACAAGATGATTAAAATGGTCAAAAAAGAGTATAAAAGAGTCTAGAAGTGGTCAAAATTAATGAATGATAAGGGGATTTATTAGACAACTTGAAGATGTCCCACCCATTAATCTAAAAACTAATCAAGAGGGGCATAAAGAATAAGGTCGAGTATGCTAGGATCATCTCTGTATACCTCATGTGTGGATGGTTAGGAGAAGAATCTTAGTGCTTGCATTCAAGATTGTAGGAGCCTTTGTCTTATCATTGGGTGTTTTGTATTGAAGTCAAAAAGTTAAAATTCTATAGGTTACAATTAGTACCTTGATATGGACATTGAAATCAAGCATCTAGTGAAAAGAAAGGAATTAACACAACTTTAATTCCTGGAAAATTACATATCTTTAAAGAGATAATTGCAATACATGACTAGTATGCATAATATATATTTATTGGTATTTTCCTTAGTTTACTTATGATATGTTATAATATCTTTATGGTCATCTCTTCTGCATAATTATTTGGGTGGTTCAAATGGTGTGGCATTATATTGTGATAAATTGTTGTGGTCATTATTATCTCTTACTTTTGAGGATGAATTCTAGCATTGATTTTTTGTTGTTGATAAAATGTCCTTATTGTTGGTTTCAACCTTGTAGAATTAATTTTTATGAATTTATTCTTAATAAAACACATAAAATATTCAATGGAATTCACACACATGCACGTGCACACGCACACACACATGCACACACACACCTAAGATAAATATTTTACCATGGAAACCCAAACCGCAAAAAACATAAATATTTTTTAGTATTTTATATCATTACAATGTTACAATGCAATATGTATATCATACAACATGCATAAAGCCCCAATATATTAACCCTATATTAGAATACAAAATTATTTTTTTAAATGAAATTACAAAGCTATGAGATAAGCCATCATGTTCCACAAAACCTTTATAAGTGAAAACCATGTGCCAAAAATTTCAAAAAATATAAGCAAAAATATGCCCAATTTTTTTTAGGGGATCCACCCAAACTTTGACCACCACCTACCTACATTTAATGCATTCAAATCACACATGGGGATAGTTATGCAAAGGACATAACACATACACAATATTCTCCCAATTTTTTTCTTTTGTATACATAGGGTCACATTACCAACAATCTAGGGCACTAATGCCCATTATTTGTCTACACCAAGAGAACCTCTCAGTGCTCATATAATTTTTTAGTGAATCTAAACCATTCCTTAAGTTTTCCATCTTCACCAACAACACTTTCATATACCGTGTTGCTCACAAAGTGATATTGAAAATCAATATGATTTGTGTTAGATTTATAAGTTCGGTTCTTCACAATGAAAATTCCATTATTACTATCACAATCTACCCTTTTAGCTTATTATATGGACCCAATACCTTAACACAATATATGGAACCACACTACTTCTTTTCTTGCATGATTGGTTTCCATGTGTTTAGCTTTTGTAGTTGAAAGTCCACTATAAATTGTCTCTTTCTCATCTAACTAATTGGTCCTCCAAATAGGTTAAACACATACCGACTTATAGATATTATGTGATCCAAATCTCTAGCCCAATCTACATCAACAAAGACATGTATGTCCAACACTTTATCTATTCATGGTCTTCCTTGGTAGCACAATCCATAACTATTAGTGCCACACAAATATATGAAATTAATTTTTACTATTTCCCAATCCTCCTCCCTAGCCTTGACATATACCTACTCAATACTCCACTACATACACAATGTATAGTCTAGTACGTGCTATTGCATACATAAGAATACTAACCATAATAGCATACAAAACACAAGACATGTCCTCTTTGCTATTCTCTTGTCTTGGGACACTCATCTATATATAAATTTACACCTAAAGGAATAGGGACCTTTACTAGTTCACATTCATGCATATTAAACCTTTTTAATATTTTCTTGACAAAATTCCTTTGGTTTAATTAGATTTTACTATTTTCTTAATTTCCTTTAACTTCCATGCCCGAAATGAATTTTATAGTACCGATATCCTTCATGTCAAATTTAAAGGACAACTGGGTTTTTACATCCTAGATTATTTCCTTGTCATTTCTAATCAACAACATATCATCGATATACAAGACCAATTAAATTAAATTATAAACAACTAATGAAATACACACAATGATTTGGTTTGCTCCTTGTGAAGCCAAGCCCCAATATATAAGTATAAAAATTTTGATACCAACCCATATAGGGACTTTTTCAACCTACACAACAATCCTTTCTTTCCCTTAATTGCAAAGCCTTCTTGTTGCTTCATTGGATTTCTTCTTCCAAATCCCCATGTAGGATTTTATCTTCAAGTCTATCTGTTGTACTTCAGAATCAAAAGTAGTAGCAACAAATAAAATAAATATAATAGAGGATAATGATCCATAAACTGTCATGGATATTCCACTGGTCAGTTCATCACAACAGATTTGATAAATTTATATTTAAAAATATGAAATATACACTTTTATGGTTTTATTTATCTCTAGATTTCTAGATTAGTGGATTACTATTAATTTCATATGCATGCAAATTAAACTTATGCATAAAATAGAGAACAAAAAAATAAAAAATCACAAACCATGATTGGCATAAGATATGACCTAGGAAATTGTTTAGGAGAAACCCAATTGGAAGGTGAGGTCGCTCTGCTCCCTTTCTCTAAATTGAAAATGGCTACGAGTACAAAGATGTATGGCTTATGGACCGTGGGATACTACAATGCACACATCCTCTATGTTTTCTTTATCTCCTATCCCTCTTGGCTATTTTTTCTCATATATGGAACAAATGCACTCAAAATGAATGGAACGCCTTTTCCTCCTAGTGGACCGATTATAACACATCCCGATAGCCTACTAGTGGTTAGGTTTGACTTCCTCAACCCTTAACAAGAGTTATAATATAGACTCTTCTAAATAATTCTTCATCATAATCACATGGATATCCCATTTTCAATGAATAATGGGGGATGATATGGCATCCTATCGAATTATGGTGGTGAAAACATGAAGGTCAACTTTTGAGGGGAATAAATTTTGCATGAAGACTCTAATTTACATGATTCTTGCGCCATTGGAAAGCTATATGTGTGTAGAATATGAAGAAAATGTGGGTGATAAAGAAGAAAAGTTTTATCCCTAAAAAAATTCGTTTTATGCCTCAAATTCGCCTGTAAGGTTTCATACCCTAATTTGCCAAAGTAGTTCCCAATGGTGAAAATGGTCTTGTGAGCTTATTCCTCCACATTTTCTACTCTAAGAGCATTGAGATGGATGAAAAATAATAGAATGATCCAATATGGATCACCGAATTCCATTTTGGGAGGCTTTTGCTCTCCAAAATATTCTACTAAATGAGGTGAGGAGGATTTTGCTCCACCTTCTATCGGGTGCACCATTTAGCTTTACTTGGAAGTTGTTCTTTCAACCCAATATGCCAAAGGTCATGTTTCTCCTTTCTCATATTTTTGAACCTCTTCTTAAAAAACATATTTTCTATAGAATCTTCCTCAACATCTGGTGTCAAATCCTCCACAAAAGGTAGGACTTGTTCCTCTTCCCGATCTAACATGGAAGGATCATAAAGCTTCAGATTCTCCACATTCACAACTTATTAAATGCACATGTATGGTGGTAAACTAACTCAATAGGAATTATAACCCACCTTTTCCATTATCTCAAAGGGAACATACCATAAAGCTTTATTTTTATTACTAGACCCTGTAGCCTCTCCTTGTTCAACTATAACCATCCTCTATCTCCCACCTTAAATGGCTTCTCTGTTTTGTGCTAATCATGCCCGACCTTGTATTTTTCCTATGACTTTTTCAATGTCTCTTGTACCTATATATGGATCTACATGTTAAACACACATGGGCAACAAGAGAATCTGAAGGATAAAACATGAGCGTTCAATTTTTATTAACAAGTGATATACATTTATAGTACATATTGTGACCATTGGGTTCTACATCCCAAGGTCTCTTGGACTCCGTTTGTCTATTCGACTTCCACACTAACCCAGGAAGCACTCGCTAGGCAATGCATTGTAGAATTAATCAAAGTGGAAAGGATGAGTTGGATTTTATTTCTTCAAGATCTATTCTATCCTACAACATGCATTTTGAGTTCCAAAACTGCCTTTCCCTTTGCTACTTTTCTCATTCTTCCTTCTCTGTTTTTCCATGAAAAATGTATCCTTATCATCAAAAACCATTACACATTGCCTCAAGGAGTATTTCAGTGATTTATAGGTTATACTTTTATGTTTGCTATTTGAATAAGTTTTTGTCTTTTAGCTACAAAACGCAACCACATTCTGTAGCTAATCCGCTATTCCGTAGCTACTTCCACACTTTTGCAAGTTCCATGTGTCAAGAGGGGAAAAGGATTACATGGGTAGCTTGGAAAACATCATGGCATGGATCGTATCCTATTCATCTGGCCTAGATCGATCAGAAAGACTCTGATCAAAGGGAAGTCAAACATAGATACCTATGGCAAACATGACTCTGTTTTGTACACGTTTCTCAGTGATGGGATCCGAAGAAGTTTCTTGAGGCCACGGACTTCATCTGCCACCTGTGCAAACAAAATCCAACAACCATTACCATAAGATTTATGTTTCCAAGAAACCAAGGACAAGAATTCCGCATACTTGCCTATCTACGTGTTTTGCTGTAGCTTAATTCTCTCTTTAAAACAATTGTATAATTTCCCTATAAATACTTGTGTGAACAACGCGAAACAAGTTCAGTTTTTTCTTATGTATTAAGTCTAGATTTCCACTCTGTATTTTGAAGAACTCATTCTCTATTTTAATATAAAGACTCTGTTTCATGGATACCTGAAGCGTTGTTGGAGTGTTGATTAAGTGTTTATAATCTAAGACCTTTGCAGAGGGCCCTTGCGTTGGTCAAGGTTACATTTGATTTCTTTTTTTGTTTTTCATAGTTAATTGTAAATTCACTGTGTTTTTTCCATGACGTTTATAACCATTTTCTAACTCTGTTCATAATGCAGCTTGTGTTCACAGAATAGCTCTTTTGTTTCACTACTTTCTAGTTTCTTATCAGTAGCTTGAAGTTGATGTCAGTAGTATAGAGTAATTTATATTTGCTGATCATTAGTCTAGTTTCTTTCATTTGCTATTCATTAGTCTTTAGATTTTGAATTTAACTGATCAATGCCATTTTTCTATTAGTTTAATAACTCATGTTGTAAGTGAATGTTTCTGAAAGCCCTTTCAATCGATGGTTCATTTTCAGTTTTAGAACAATGTAGTATGGAGTCCCTCAAAATGCTATCACAAGGAGGTAGTTCTCCAAAAATTGTGTAGCAGAGTGATAAAGCACTTCATTTAGTTGTTATAGTAGATTAGTTGCAATTTTACTTTCAGTCTTAGTCTTTCATTTAATTTTGTTGCAATTTCATTTTCAGTTTTAGAACAATGAAGTATTGAATCCCTCAAAATGCTATCACAAGGAGGTAGTTCTCCCAAAATTGTGTAGCAGAGTGACAAAACACTTCATTTAGTTTTTATGATAGATTAGTTGCAATTTCATTTTCAATCATAGGTTTTCATTTAGTAGCAATTCCAGTTGTTCATTAAGTTTTGATTCTACAATAAATTAGACAATAGTTGTAATCTTATTTTCAGTATTTCATTTTTGGTTCATCTTAGATAGATGCGATCTCATTTTCAGTTTATTGGTTAGATAGTAGTTGCAATTTTCACTCTTAAGTCCTTTTAGTTCATGTTTTGGAAACAATCATAATAGCAAGAAGAGAAAATCTATTTTCATTTTCTTTGTTAAAACTTTACTTCCAAATCTAGCTTAAAGCACTTTTAGCTCTCATTTCATTTTCTCTAGATTCTTAGCTGTAGTAGATTTAAGATTTTGTTAGGAATTAAAAGATCAAAATCCCCAAAACAACTTAAAACTCAAAAACACTGAAGTAGGAAGGGCCATCTAGCACATATAGTGCACTACACTTCATCAGTTTACGATACCCGGATTGATAATTTATGTAGAGCAATTTAGGACACTAAATTGACTAAACATTTTGGTGCCGTTGCTGGGGAAGTGTAACTAGGTAGCCTTATCTCTTACATTCATACAACAACAACAACAACAACAACAACAACAAAAACAAAACAATGACATGCATAGAGAATGAGACTCTAGGGGTAGATTTATAGCTAGGGGCAAAAGTTCGATTCTTACAACTCCACCTACTCCACCAAGAGTTAGAAAAGGCACATCTCCATCCCAGACTCATAATCCCAGCCATAGGATTCCTGGAATTCAAGGGGCAGAAATTCAATCAGAAGATTCTCCTACATCATCCACTAAAACAGTCCTAGGAGAGAAGACCCTTTTCACCTGCACAGGGGAGCCTATTGTGGTTGAAGAATTAGGAATACTTGGTGAGGAAGAAAATGTAGAAACTCTCTCTCATAGTCCATTAATAGAAGAACCAGAGGAAGAGGGAATAACCCTGTAGGTTGAGCCCTATACTAACTCTGAAGAAACTATAATGGTAGAAGAAGAACAAGATGGAGAATTCACACTGTTTGGAGAAGGCATAGAGGGAGAGGTAGAGGAAACAATGGAGGAGGTAGAGGTAATAATGGAGGAGGCAGAGGAAATAGGGAAGTATATAACTCATTTGGATTCCCTATAGTAGATGAGGAAACACATACCACAATGAAAAACATTTCACCATCTGTCCTCCCAAACTTTTATGGGTTGAGAAGTGAGGATCCTGAAACATTTTTGTTTGAGTTTGAAGTCTTGTGCAGAACCTATGACTATCTAGAAGACTCTCAAAAACTCAAATTGTTCCCTTCAACACTAAAAGGGGCTGCTTTGAAATGGTTTATGGGGTTGGTCACTCAATCCATTAGAACTTGGAATGACATGAAACAGGCATTTTTGGATAGATATTTGGATTATTGTATGCCTACCAATCATAAAGATGAGGTGTTCAAAATGATACAAAAGGAAGATGAAAACTTAGAGGATTTGCTTGAGAGATTCAACTATAATTTGAAAAGAGCAAAGATGAACAATTTAGATGAAGAAACTTTGAAAGCTCTTTTGTTAAAGGCCATTAGAGATGAATGGATAGATATCCTTAACATGATGGGGAAGGGAGATATCTCTCAACCTCCATTGCGTGACATAGCAGAACTATGTGTTCATCTCTCAAGAGGGAAATCTAAAACCGGGAAAGGAGCAAGATATCCTTCTCTTGTTAGAGCAAACAAATCTACAACTAGATTTGTAAGTAGGGTAGAAATTGGCAATATGCTTGATGAGTTTAAAACTGACATTTTAGGGAGCCTTAGTGAGAAACTAGAGACCCTTAGAATTCAAAACAAGCAGAAAACAGAGGCTGATGCTTTAGCCATCTTTTGTCCATAATGCAAGAAGGAACATCCTCTAAGGGAATGCCCTTTAGATGCAAAAATTGTAGAAACTTGTATGATTTGTTCAGAAAGTCATGAGACCAAGGATTGTCCTTCAATCCCAGGTCTTAAGGCTATCTTTCAAGAGGGAACAGTCCCAAATCTTGTAGAATCTCTTTGTTTTGTTGCAAGAAGACCTTGGCAGGGCCCACAAAATCAAGGATTCAACAATCCAATGTATCTTCAACCACCACCAAACTAGAATTCTTGGCAGCAACCTTCGCCTCAACCTCAATCTCAGTATCAATCTCAACCACGGGCACAAGGGGTACAAAATCCTTATTGGAGATTTTCTCAATATTACCAATATCCTCCATCTTATCAAAATTAGCCACAAAATTAGGAGCAACTTCCAAATCAAAACCCTCAACTTTCATTGCCATTTCCACAACAACCTCCACATCAAGGTCAAAATCCTCAACTCTTACTTCCATTTCAACAAAAACCAAATCAGCTACCTACCCAACCATTACCAAACCCCAATAATAAAAACCCTCAGAATGTTTACATCGTAGAAGGAAAACAATTTCCAACTTACATGATTACTCCTTTAGATCTGAATGATGTTCGACTTAGGTCTGGTAGGATATTAAAGGAAAAACCTTCTATAGTTATTCAATAACAAGACACTTTTGAGGAGGATTCTCTGAAAGTCAATAAAATTTTTGAGGGAACATCCCTCCAAAACCAAAACATAGAAAAATAAAAGCAAAAAGAATCAATAAACACAACTCCTATAATTGAGCAACCAACATCTACTTCTACACCTACTTTTCTTGAAAGATTACAAATTGATAGAGGGGTAGAAAAACAGAGCTTGTTGCCCAATTATGATTTTCTAGATGAATTGAAGAATGTTTGTATCAAAATTCCTTTGCTGCAAGCCATTAGAGAAATTCCTATTCTAGAAAAGAAAATAAAGGAGTTGAGCATCAAAAGACCAGGAAGAAAACCGAAAGAAAAAAAAAGAATTCACCTGGTAGGAAAGATAGAAGACATCATGATGGGAAAGATTACCATGTAGAAATATGTGGATCTAGGAAGTCCAATTGTCAAGACACATATAAATGGGATTGAAATTCCAAATACATTGATTGACTTAGGGGTAGCAATAAACATTATGAGTAGACAAACTATGGAGCAGCTTAAACTTCCTAACCTTCTTTACACACCTACCCTACTGCAACTTGCAGATAGATCAGTAATTAAACCAGATGGTGTGCTAGAAGATATTTTAGTCTCCTTAGATTCTTGGGAATATCCTTTTGATTTTATGATTTTAACTCCCAAGAATAATTTAGGAGGACATCCACTCATATTAGGAAGACCCTCGCTGGCCACAACTGATGGTTTTATTAGTTGTAGATATGGTGACATGTATATTTCTGATGGTAATTCAACAAAGAAATTTACTTTGTATCCTCCAGAAAAAGCAATAACAGAAATAGATGACAAGGAATGGATTAGTGATGAAGAAGATATTCAACCTCTCTTTACTATATCCGAAATTAGTGAAGATAGTCAAATTTTGAACACATTGGAAAATTTTGAAACATCTTCAGAATATGATCGTGCACAATTTCTGGAAATATCTAATATTTAATACTTGTCATCTAGGCAGATGTCTCTCTATTCTATGGAAGAGTTTGGTAGCTCTACAATTGAAATTTTTCTAGGTAGGACATTGAACATAAACAAAAACTTGGAGAAACTACAACAAGAAGAGCTAACCAAATATTACAAATACATTCTGTTTCATTTGCATGGGAGTATACCAACATGAAAGGTATTGATCCTAAGACTTGTATCCATCATATCTATATTGAGGAAAACAGTAGACCAATCAGACAACCTCAAAGAAGAATGAATCCAAATCTTAGGGAAATTATGAAAGAAGAGCTCCAAAAATTACTCAATGTAAACTTCATTACCGAATTTCAGATAGCCAATGGGTCTCTCCTTTGGTAATTGTGCCTAAAAAGAATGGTAAATGGAGGGTTGCATTGATTACCAAGAATTGAATAAAGCAACCTTGAATGATCACTTTCCTTTACCCTTTATAGATCAAGTGTTAGATACATTAGCAGGTAAAAGGTATTTCTCATTCTTGGATGGTTTTAGTGGTTATAATCAAATTCAGGTAGCACCTAAGGATCATGATAAAACCACATTTACTTGTTCATGGGGAAATTTTGCCTAGCGAGTGCTTCCTTTTGGGTTATGTAATGCACTTGCAACATTCCAAAGGGCAGTACTAGGAATTTTTTTTCTGATTTAATACATGATTGTGTAGAGGTATATATGGATGATTTTATAGTTTATGGTAACACATTTGAAGAAGCTTTGGAGAATTTGGAAAAAGTCCTTAAAAGATGTAAAGAAAAAAACCTTTCATTAAGCCATGAAAAATGCTTTATGATGTTTACAGAAGGTATTGTTTTAGGACATCACATTTCGGGAGAAGGGATTAAAGTTGACAAGTCTAAAGTTGAAGTTATCTCTAAGTTGTCAATTCCAAATTGCCAAAAGGATGTTAGAAGTTTTCTAGGATTTACTGGATATTATAGAATATTTATAGAAAACTTCACTAAAATAGCATCTCCACTCTTCAAATTGCTTACAAAAGATTGTGAATTCAAGTGGAATCCTGATTGCCAACTAGCATTTGAAACCTTGAAAGAAAAATATCTGAAGCACCTATCTTAAGAGGACCAAATTGGAAACTTCCTTTCCATATTTCTACAGATGCTTCAGATACAACTCTGGGAGCTGTATTGGGACAAAAAGACTTGATTCCTTATGCCATTTACTATACAAGTAAAAATTTGACTCCCACTGAGTTGAATTATATTGTAACTGAAAAAGAGTTCTTAGCTGTTGTTCATGCAATTAACAAGTTCAGACACTATATAACAGGCTATGAAACCTTTGTTCATACAGATCACTCTGCAATTAGATATTTGATGAATAAACCTATTACTAATGGTAGAGTTACAAGATGGCTTTTGCTTTTGCAAGAATTCAACATTACTGTGCTAGATAGACCTGGAAAACAAAACACAGTTGCTGATTTCTTGTCCAGGATTCAAAATATCAAAGAAGACTCTCCGGTTGAAGATAAGTTTCCTGATGAATATCTCTTTGCAGTAACTACTTAAACTCCTTGTTTTGTAGATGTTGCTAATTACTTGGTTATAAGGAAGTTACCTTCACATTTATTTCCTAGAGAGAAAAGAAGGATTATTCAAGATAGTGTAAGATATTCATGGATCACTAACGAATTGTATAAAACAGGGCTAGATATTATGATCAGAAGGTGTGTCAAGGAAGATGAGATGCCTGATATTCTCAAAGCATGTCATGATGAGCTGTGTGGTGGACACTTTGTTGATGAGAGGACAGCCTATAAAATCCTTTCTTAGGATATTATTGGCCATACATTTTCAAAGATGCTAAAGAATATGTCAGAAGGCGTGACAACTGCTAAAGGGTAGGGAAACCTGCTCCCTCAAATGAAATTCCATTACAACCTCAGGTACTTATCGAACCCTTTGAAAAATGGGCTTTCGAATTTATTGGACCTATTAATCCTCCATCCAAGTAGAAAAAGTATATATTGGTATGCACTGATTATGTCACCAAATGGGTAGAAGCCAAAGCATTGCTTTTTTCTAACGAAAATTCTATAGTTAGTTTTCTTTTTGAGGATATTTTTACTTGCTTTGGTGTTCCAAGAGAAATTGTGACAGATCAGGGACTTCAATTCACATCCAGCATGATAGAGAAGCTTATGGAGGAGTACAAAATCAAGCACAGGAAATCCACTCCCTATCATCCACAAGCAAATGGTTAAGTAGAGTCTACAAATAAAGTGATTGAAATAATCCTCACCAAGACTGTGCATCTACATAGAAGAGATTGGGCAGAAAGGCTTCTTGAAGCCTTATGGGCCTATAGAACTACATGGAGGAACACAACTGGACATACACCCTATGAACTTGTTTATGGGAAGCAAGTCCTGTTCCCATAGAGTTCCAAGTCAAAACTTTCAAGATGGCAGTCCAGTTGGGGATGGGAAGCTCAAAAGCATAGACTAGAGCAATTGAATGAACTTGATGAAATTAGACAAGAAGTTGTTCAAAGGACTGGTCTAGTTCAGCAACAGAGGGCTAAGTGGCATGACAAGTACATCAAAGACAAGAAGTTTCAAGAGGGAGATTGGGCACTATTATTTGATTCAAAGTTTAAAGATTTTCAAGGGAAGTTTCAAACTCATTGGCTTGGGCCATATGAGATTGAAAACGTTTTCGGTAATGGAGTAGTAAGGATAAGAACAATAGATGAAAGTCAAACTCTTCTCCTTGTGAATGGTCATAGATTGAAAATTTATCAAAAACCAATCTCAAAGGAGGAATTCATCAAGATCTTTCAGAAAAATTCTGAAATGAAGTTGGTGAAGAAGAACACTTCTTCTCCATAAACTTAGTCTTTGTTTTTCCTATCTAAAAAAGTAAAAAATAAAAAATAATTTTATAAGGTTGAAAACCAATCACTGATTGGCATGCTTTTACAGAAAATACAGGATGAAAATCAGAAGCTTTTGACACCTTATATTTTCCATTTCCTTTTCTGAAAAAAATGGTGACTCACTTTGCATTCTGAAAAATTTGTTGTTTTATCTCATTTTCACTCTATTTTACTTTTGCAAAGTTTCACTTCACTCCACTACCATATTACACTAATAAATTTTTTCTCTCCAGCATTTCTTCCATCCCCATTTTTCATTTATCATCTTGTCATATTTTCACCCACACAACCATCTCCATTTCATTCATTCATAAAGTCATATTCTACTCTCTGTCTTACATTCTACCACTGTTTCTACGTTCTATAGCTGTTGCCGTTCCGTAGCTAATCCTGTTCTGCAGCCAATATGATTTTGCAACAACAGTTTGATCATCAGTTCAAGCATAAAGAGGCCAGTTCATAATAAAATTTCATATGCAGGTAATTGAGGAGAGAACAAATTTTGAAGACCAATCACATCTAAGCACCCAGGGAAGCAAACAACAAGAGATTAGGAAGTGGAAGGTATGGTTCTAAAAGGTAAAAAAAAATAATTATTTCAAAAAGAAATACAAAACATAAGTTTGTATAACTTGTATAGTCACATGACTCCTTGATTTATCATTACGAGATTTGACGGCGATGATGATTCTGCCACACCTTCCGTCTTTAATACCTAACAGTCTATTGATGCAATCTCCGTTTTAAACTCAAATGACTCGTACTTAACCAGACTTCTCCAGCACACATGTTAAACGGTTATATTCATGACGTAATCTACTTGAATATGACTCCTCAAAACCCTGATTGTTCATTGATTACACCAAATTTTCTTCTCTTATACTTCCGCAGCCTTTTGTGCATACAAACACTCTGTTACCTTGTGCACATAGTCACTCTGTTTTTGTATTCTCTGTGTATAACAGTCACTCTGTTTTTCACACAGTTTACGTATACAGCCACTCCATTTCATATACCTTGAGCACACTCTGTTTCCACACATCTTATGCATACAGTTACTCTGTTTTCGTATACCCTGTATGTACAATCGTTTTATCCCATACTCATAGTCATTTTACTTCCATATATTCTGTCATTCCGTCCCCATATCCATAGTTATTTTTGTTTCTATATACCAGTTGTTCCACTGTCGTATACATAGTCCTCTTTACATAGTCACTCCATTTCTCAATCAGTGAGGGGAATTTTGAAGAATAACAGAGAACAGAAGTGATGGGGCTCATCGTCAAAATTGAACCCATAGGGGTGAAGTACATGGAAGGTTATCCTCAGTTGAAAGGAATGTTGCAGAAGGCTGGTTGGTTGAGTTTCATTGAAAAATTCAATGGTTACAATAAAGAAATCACCAAATCTTTTTCCAGATCGTTTGATGGGATAAACGTGGAAATAGGTGACATAAAATTTGCAATGACCGAGTCTTTTATTGCTGAAGCAACCAAGCTACCAAGGCTAGGAGAGAGGTGGTTAAAGAACAAAGAATTTCATGATGAAACTTGGAAGGTCATTCTCAAAAATCTAGGTATGGACACTTCAGTTTTTAGGAAAGGAATTCCAATCTCTGCACTTAAGGGCAAATGGAGTAGCATGCTATTAATTTTGCAAAAGTTTATTACATGTGAGGGAATATTTGGTTCCATGTATGTATATCACATAAGACTGTTAATGAATTTTCTTGAAGATGGAACCCTCAATCTCCCATTTTTCTTGTTCAATAGTTTGAGAAGAATGGCCACTAATGTTCAGAAGAAAATTGAAGCAATAGAAACCACTCTTTATCATCATGGACTAGTAAAAATTTTAGTTGAACATAACTTAAAGAGTGTAGGGGACACATGGGATGAATTTTTGATCAGAAACTTCTTCCAATATGCTCTAGAATTTCCTGAGGGAAGTCCTGTAAAAAGTAGGAGAAGGAAGACCAGTCTCACCATTCAAAACACTCCTAAAACTTTAGCACAGAAAACAATGAATAAGAGCCCATATCTGAAACATTAACAGAGATCAGAAAGCAGACAAAGCAGAGAAGAAAAATGAAAGAAAATGTTGAGGAAATCCACAAGAATATTCTTGAACCTTCATCATCTAAGGAGGATGAACAATTGCTTTTAGAGAGATTAATCAAAATCAGAGATCAACTTAAGAAAGAGAAGGAGAAGGGAAAAAGGAAACAGGTTATAGAGGAAGAAATCATAGGCTCCCAAAGTTTGACGAGAAGTTCTAGACTCAAGGGAAAAGTGAAGAAAGCAAAATCAAAAGAGACCCAGTTCATAGATTTGGGGGAAGAAACTCCAACTCAGTCCCATGACAATATTCCATATGAGCAAAGCCCACAGAACTCTCCTCAACAAAACTTTGAAAGCAGTCCAAGAAGAGCCTTTGCAAGCATTGATCCGGTCCAACAACAGATTTATGAATCCATAGAGTCATTGGAGAAAAAGAGTACATCAGTGGACCCAGGGACTTCATCTAATCCTGAGCAGCTTGCCACATCACAAGAAACTTTGACTAGCTCACTTGAACAGGAAATATATGAGCTAGAAGTTTTAAATAGGCATATCCAAAGAGAAAATGAAGCCTTAAAAGAACAGAACAAGTTGGATAAGATTATCCATGATAACACCATGCTTCACTTCAGTTTATGGCACAAGAAGAACAAAAAAATAAAAAGGAAGAATAATAAGCTAAACAGGGCACTTATCAACCTCAAGTACGGATTTCTCATGAGGAAGCCTAGGATGGCAGTTGGTACAAAGAAAAGAAAGAAGAAGTTGGATGTTTTGGCTGAAGTCTCAGAACAAATGTAGTAGGAGGAGGGAGTTTACAATTTTGATTGCATGGGGACATTCAATAGTCTAGTAGTGGGGGTATGTTGAGTTCCAAAACTGCCCTTCCCTTAACTACTTTTCTCATCCTTCCTTCTCTGTTTTTCCATGAAAAATGTATCCTTATCATAAAAAACCATTACACATTGCCTCAAGGAGTATGTTTCAGTGATTTACAGGTTATACTTTTATGTTTTCTATTTGAATAAGATTTTGTCTTTTAGCTACGGAACTCAGCCACATTCTGCAGCTAATCGGCTGTTCCACAACTACTTCCATGCTTTTGCAGGTTCTACGTGTCAAGAGGGGAAAAGGATTACATGGGTAGCTTGGAAAACATCAGGGCATGGATCGTATCCTATTCATTTGGACTAGATCGATGAGTATTACTCCGGTCAAAGGGAAGTCAAACATAGATACT
Source organism: Pinus tabuliformis (assembly GCA_031772625.1). NCBI lineage: Eukaryota > Viridiplantae > Streptophyta > Pinopsida > Pinales > Pinaceae > Pinus > Pinus tabuliformis. The sequence goes on from CM062819.1 coordinate 1,677,620,950, forward strand.
TATGCAAAAGAAGACTCTGTTCTGTACACGTTTGTCAATGATGGGATCTGAAGCAGTTTCCTGAGGCCACGGACTTCATATGCCACTTGCGCAAACAATATCAAACAGCCATTACCATAAGATTTATGTTTCCAAGCAACCAAGGACAAGAATTCCGCATACTTACTTGTCCACGTGTTTTGCTGTAGCTTAATTCTCTCTTTAAAATAGTTGTATAATTTCCCTATAAATACTTGTGTGAAGAATGCAGAACAAGTTCAGTTTTTTCTTATGTATTAAGTTCAAATTCTTGCTCTGTAGTTTGAAGAACTCATTCTCTGTTTTAATATAAAGACTCTGTTTCATGGATACCTGAAGCATTGTTGGAGTGTTGATTAAGTGCTTATAATCCAAGACCTTTGCAGAGGGCCCCTGCGTTGGTCAAGGTTACATTTGATTTCTGTTTTTGTCTTTCATAGTTAATTGTAAATTCACTGTGTTTTTTCCATGATGTTTATAACCATTTTCTAACTCTATTCATAATGCAGCTTGTGTTCATAGAATAGCTCTTTTGTTTCACTACTTTCTAGTTTCTTATCAGTAGCTTGAAGTTGATGTCAGTAGCATAGAGTAATTTAGATTTGCTGATCATTAGTCTAGTTTCTTTCATTTGCTATTCATTAGTCTTTAGATTTTGAATTTAACTGATCAATGTCATTTTGCTATTAGTTTAATAACTCATGTTGTAAGTGAATGTTTTCGAAAGCCCTTTCAGTTGATGGTTCATCTTAAAACTAAGTGGTGAAATATTTCATTTATGAATGAGTCTTTCTCTGCATTTTTATGTTTACTTTTTCTTAGAACAATGAAGTATAGAGTCCCTCAAAATGCTATCACAAGGAGGTAGTTCTCCCAAAATTGTGTAGCAGAGTGATAAAGCACTTCATTTAGTTGTTATAGTAGATTAGTTGCAATTTTACTTTCAGTCTTAGTCTTTCATTTAATTTTGTTGCAATTTCATTTTCAATTTTAGAACAATGAAGTATTGAATCCCTCAAAATGCTATCACAAGGAGGTAGTTCTCCCAAAATTGTGTAGCAGAGTGACAAAACACTTCATTTAGTTTTTATGATAGATTAGTTGCAATTTCATTTTCAATCATAGTTTTTCATTTAGTAGCAATTCCAGTTGTTCATTAAGTTTTGATTCTACAATAAATTAGACAATAGTTGTAATCTTATTTTCAGTATTTTATTTTTGGTTCATCTTAGATAGCTACAATCTCATTTTCAGTTTATTGGTTAGATAGTAGTTGCAATTTCACTCTTAAGTCCTTTTAGTTCATGTTTTGGAAACAATCATAATAGCAAGAAGAGCAACTCTGTTTTCATTTTCTTGGTTAAAACTTTACTTCCAAATCTGGCTTAAAGCACTTTTATCTCTCATTTCATTTTCTCTAGATTCTTAGCAACAATAGATTTAAGATTTTGTTAGGAATTAAAAGATCAAAACCCCCAAAACAACTTAAAACTCAAAAATATTGAAGTAGGAAGGGCCATCTAGCACATATAGTGCACTAAACTTCATCATTTTATGATACCCTGATTGATAATTTATGTAGAGCAATTTAGGACACTAAATTGACTAAACATTCTAGAACTCTCCTCAACAAAACTTTGAAAGTAGTCCAAGAAGAGCCTCTCTAGGCATTGATCTGGTCCAACAACAGATTTATGACTACATAGAGTCATTGGAGAAAAAGAGTACATCAGTGGACCCAGGGACTTCATCTAATCTTGAGTAGCTTGCCACATCACAAGAAACTTTGACTAGCTCACTTAAACAGGAAATCTATGAGCTAGAAGTTCTAAATAGGCATATCCAAAGAGAAAATGAAGCCTTAAAAGAACAAAACAAGTTGGATAATATTATCCATGATAACGCCATGCTTCACTTGGTTTTATGGCACAAGAAGAACAGAAAACTAAAAAGGAAGATGATCCAGGTGGATATTGGTGGCCACCTGCCAAGTCCACCTGGACCCCCACCATTGTCTTTCTCAGCATTTTCAGTTTCCTTAATTGTAGCACAACTTACTATTTTTAGCAGTTTTTCGAGTCCTGAACTTCCGGAGCCGTTTTGAGGCCCTAAACGACGTTTTTTGGGGAATCCGGGGGCAACACGAGTCCATGGAATGGACTGGTGTTTCTCGTTCCAACAATGATAGTGCTCGGAAAGATCTTTCTAATGAGCTATTGTACGCGTCAAACGGAGATCATATGCCAAAGTTACGACCCCGGGAAGTTGATGTACCAACTTACCCCCAAACGGTGCCCACAGTTTGGCGTTTCATCTCCTAGGGTTAGGTTTTGGAATGTTAAGGGTTTTTCCATTGTTTCTCAACAATAAATAGGCCTTCAAGCCTCATTGTAACACAGTTCAGAGGCATGTAGCCATCACATCTCTTCTCAGAGATAAGCTACCATCGCCCTAGCTAGTTTGTTTCCATTTCTGTTTGTAAGCATATTTCAGTATTTTCCATTAATGAAATGAAGTATTATTTCCGCTGCATCTTTTTGTATATGGTTATCTCTGTAATTTGTTGCGTTCCTGTTTAAATCCGGATCAGTGGTATCAGAGCGGTCTGCTTTTTCTCTGTTTTTCTTTGCATGTCCCCAACAAGGTCGGGATATAAGGAGTTAAGGCTTGAACGGGTTGAACCTTTGCAAGACCAGCCTCGCAAATCTCGACGGCCTCCCATGGCGGACGAGAAGAAAGATGAAGGGGCAGGAGATCCCATCAAAATCTTGCTCGAAGAAGCGCTCGAGCGACAACGGAACGCGATGATGGACAGCTTTGCGCAGATCCTTCAGCGGCTACCCAGAAGCGGCGCATCGGCTTCCAGCAGCTCCTCTGGAAATGCCACACCCTTTAAGGTACAAGTTAATTTTGAAATCCCCATATTCGAGGGTTAGATAGACGCCGATGCCGTAGATAAATGGTTAAATCTGCTAGAGGGTTATTTTTCTGTTCATGAATTTTCGAGTCGGGAAAAGATTGTTTTTGCTCTTCTCAAAGCAGCCCCCCACGTCAAGGACTGGTGGGAAACCTACTGCGAGCAGAAGGATGAAAGTACTGGCTCACTATTTTCAGCCGCACCCACCTGGGATTCGTTCCGGGATGCCATCAAGGAGCAGTACTACCCTGTCGGAAGCTATGAGGATGAATACATAAAGTGGACCACGCTGCGGCAGGGAAGGGACCAAGATGTGCCGGAGTTCACCAATCTTTTCCATACCCTTCGCACAAAGTTGGGTATCAAGGATTCGGAGCAACATTTGATACTCAAATACCGTGGCTGCCTGCACAAGTACATCCAGGAAGAAATACAGTTCCTAAACATCCCCTCGCTCGGCGCAGCATACCGGTATGCCGTCAAGGTCGAGCAGAAGTTTAAACAAAAGAAGCGAGACTTTGGATCTGCGAATCCAAAGCAGGGGAAAGGTGCCCCTAAACCACAGAACAAAGGACAAAGCCAAGGCGGGACAGCCCAAGACAACCAGCCGAAGCTGCAAGCAAAGAGCAACGCCGCGAAGCCGAGAAAGGACACTGGAAAATGGTGCGAGTTCCATAAGAGCTCCACTCACAACACAAGTGAGTGTCGGGCCAAGCAGTCACTGGTGGCTGAGCTAAAGGTTTCAGAATCAGATGCATGTTCCGACTCTGAGTCAGAACCCGATAAGGGGTATGAAAAAGGGAAGCAGATCATTGATGCGGATCCCAGCGCCACTGTTGCTACCGCAAAGATCCAGAAAAATGAACCCGAAGATCCAGAGGAGGAGGAGCGTCTCTTCCACTCCCAGATGTGGGTAAAGGGCTCCCCGATACAGTTCATTGTTGATAGCGGGAGTCAAAAGAACCTCATTTCGGCAGAGGTCGTGAAGCGGTTGGGCTTACCGACCACAGCACATCCACAACCATACACCATTGGGTGGCTTCACCAAGGGCGAGATCTTCGCGTGAGCCAGCAGTGTCGCCTTCCATACAACATCAAGCCCTTCACGGATGAGGTATTGTGTGACATTGCTCCCCTTGAAGTTTGTGATGTATTACTAGGACAACCATACTTGTGGAAGCGACATGCTGTGTATGAATCAAGGCCCCGTGCTGTTATTATTACATTGGGAAATAAGTTGTTCAGGATACCAGAGGTAGCACCACCTGCCGCCATCTCTTTGATTACTGCAAAACAATGCAGTAAGATCATTTCCAAAACCAGGAAATTTGTTTTCCTGATGATACGCCCTCAAGGGAAGAAGAAGACAGTGGCCGCGGCCTCCAAACGGGGTCCCTCTGCACGACAGCTACAGATGGACAAGATTGTGGAGGAGTACGAAGACATCTTCACCTCCCCGGCAGGGGTTCCTCTGCACTGTCAAGTCAAGCACTCCATCGATCTGACCCCAGGTGCGCCGCTACCCAATGGACCAATTTATCGGCGCTCCGTTCTGGAGAACAATGAAATCAAGAGGCAGATTCAGGAGCTCCTGCAGAAAGGTCACATCCGTCCGAGTTCTTCGCCCTGTGGGAGCCCGATAGTGTTGGTACAGAAGAAGGATGGGACGTGGAGACTCTGTATTGACTATCGGGCGCTGAACAAGATCACTGTCCGTAATAGGTACCCGATCCCGCGGATTGATGACCTCCTAGACCAACTAAAGGGGGCGAAATATTTCAGCAAGATCGATCTGAAGTCAGGATATCACCAGGTACCAATTGAACCCTCAGATGTGTGGAAGACTGCCTTCAAATCCAAGGAGGGCCTCTTCGAATGGTTGGTCATGCCTTTCGGATTGACGAATGCTCCTGCAACCTTTATGAGGCTAATGGATGACATCTTGCGGCCATTCACCAACTCCTTTGTAGTAGTATACTTGGATGACATTCTGATCTTCAGCCAGAGTTGGGAAGAGCACCTCCACCACATCCGACAGGTTCTCCAAACACTGCGGCAACACAAGCTATGTGCCAATTTGGAGAAATGCACTTTTGGCATGACCGAGGTTCAGTATCTGGGATACATCATTGATGAACAGGGGGTGCATGTCGATCCAGCCAAGGTCCAAGTCATTCGGGATTGGCCCTCTCCAACCACTCTAACAGAGCTCCGCAGCTTTCTAGGTCTTGCCAACTTCTACCGCAGGTTTGTGTTGGGATTTTCTCATATTTCTTGGCCCTTGAGTCAAGTCACCAAGGGCGGGGCGAAAGCAAAATTCTTTTGGTCTGAATCTCAACAGAAGGCATTCAGGGAGTTGAAGGATCGCCTCTGCACGGCACCAGTGCTCGCGTTACCAGATTTACAACAACCATTTGAGGTCGAGACAGATGCCTCTGACTATGCTATTGGGGCAGTCCTTACTCAACATGGACATCCAGTGGCATATCACAGTGAAACACTTTCAGACACAGTCCGAAAGTACCCCACTTATGATAAAGAGATGTATTCCATTGTACAGGCCTGCCGACAATGGAAGCATTACATTTTGGGGAAGGAAACGGTCATCCACACAGACCACCGACCTCTGCAGTTCATACAGACCCAAGGGAAATTGCAGAATGATCGCCATCAGAAGTGGTCTACATACCTGCAACAGTTTCACTTGAATATCAAGTATAAAAAGGGCAGCACCAATAATGTTGCAGATTGCCTCAGTCGACCACCGATCATGGCGCTAACCACCGTGCTCAACTCTTGCGGGCACGAGACTTCTGATTGGCCACTTCTCTACAAAAGCGACCCAGAATTCGGCCACACATACCAAACACTCTTGGAGGGTCGGCAGGTTGCAGATTTTCACCTCCAAGATGCCCTATTATGCCACCTCGGTCACCTTTGTGTTCCTTCAAGCGAGCGTGCCAAGATGATTTGGGAAGCACACTACAGTCGGGCTGCTGGGCATTTCGGGGTCGAGAAAACAGTGGCAGTACTGCAAAACTATTTCTATTGGCCGAATCTTCGACAGGATGTTGGGAAGTACATCCGATCATGTACTGCCTGTGCCATTGCCAAACCGACCATTAAGAAGCAAGGCCTCTATACCCCGTTGCCTACCCCTAGTCGACCTTGGGAATCCATCTCCATGGATTACATGTCAGGCCTTCCTTCCACTAAGCATGGAAATGACTGTGTTTTTGTGGTCGTCGACAGGTTCTCAAAGATGGCCATTATGATGGCCTGCAAGAAGAATATCACAGCAGAAGCCACTGCTAAACTCTTCTTTGAACAAGTGTGGGTGCACTTTGGGATCCCACAGTCTATCATCTCAGATCGGGACAGTCGGTTTCTCAGCACCTTTTGGTCCAGTCTCTGGTCAATGCTGGACACCAAACTCACGAAGTCCACAGCCTTCCATCCTCAAACTGATGGCCAGACAGAGGTTGTCAATAGGATGATTGTGCACATTCTGCGCATGTATAACTCAAAGCATCCACGCACATGGGACGAGAGCCTCCCCTACGTTCAGCACAGCTACAACCGAGCTCTTCACAGCTCCACTGGCCATAGCCCTTTTTAGGTGGGTTTGGGATTCCAGCCACTATGCCCCATTGATGTGGCCATGCCACTTGCAGCTACTCACATGAATTCAGCTCATGTCCAGTCCGAAACAGATAAGGCCACCAGCTTCATTGAGCGCATCCAACATATTCGCCAGCAGGTCCATGAAATTCTTGAGAAATCAAATGCCAAGTACAAGCAGCGACATGATCAACATCGGGTGCCACACAAGTTTCAGGTGGGCGACAAAGTCTGGTTGCATTTGCAAAAGGAACGCCTTACTGGAGCCTATCGGAAATTGAGACCACTCCGATATGGTCCTTACACCATTACTAAGGCTATGGGAGACAATGCATTTGAGCTCAGCATTCCCCCATTCCTTGGCCTGCACCCAGTATTCAATGTGGACCGCCTTCGGCCATACTTTCCACCATTGCTAGACACATCCGACATTGCAGAACAGCTCAAACCCACAGAATTAAATCCAGATTGCATGGAACAAGCTGCAACTGATCGGATCATGGACACATAGATCAAGAACACTCGCCAACAGAATATCCAACTGTATCGAGTTGTCAAAGCGGGCCAACTCCTTCAGCAGGGCAAGTGGCTCACCAGGGAACAAGTTCAGCAGAAGTTTCCTCATCTCATGGAGGAGCTCAACGCAATGGAGACCATTGCTTCCTAAGGGGGGAGGAATGATCCAGGTGGATATTGGTGGCCACCTGCCAAGTCCACCTGGACCCCCACCATTGTCTTTCTCAGCATTTTCAGTTTCCTTAATTGTAGCACAACTTACTATTTTTAGCAGTTTTTCGAGTCTTGAACTTCCGGAGCCGTTTTGAGGCCCTAAACGACGTTTTTTTGGGGAATCCGGGGGCAACACGAGTCCATGATATGGACTGGTGTTGCCTGTTCCAACAATGATAGTGCTCGGATAGATATTTCTAATGAGCTATTGTACGCGTCAAACGGAGATCATATGCCAAAGTTACGACCCCGGGAAGTTGATGTACCAACTTACCCCCAAACGGGGCCCACAGTTTGGCGTTTCATCTCCTAGGGTTAGGTTTTGGAATGTTAAGGGTTTTTCCATTGTTTCTCAACAATAAATAGGCCTTCGAGCCTCATTGTAACACAGTTCAGAGGCATGTAGCCATCACATCTCTTCTCAGAGATAAGCTACCATCGCCCTAGCTAGTTTGTTTCCATTTCTGTTTGTAAGCATATTTCAGTATTTTCCATTAATGAAATGAAGTATTATTTCCGCTGCATCTTTGTGTATATGGTTATCTCTGTAATTTGTTGCGTTCCTGTTTAAATCCGGATCAGAAGAATAAGAAGCTAAACAGGGCACTTATCAACCTCAAGTACATATTTCTCATGAGGAAGCCTAGGATGGCAGTTGGTACAAAGAAAAGCAAGAAGAGGTCAGATGTTTTGGCTGAAGTCTTAGAACAAATGTAATAGGAGGAGGGAGTTTAAAATTTTGATTGCATGGGGACATGCAATAGTCTAGCAGTGGGGGTATGTTGAGTTCCAAAACTGCCTTTCCCTTAGCTACTTTTCTCATCTTTCCTTCTCTGTTTTTCCATGAAAAATGTATCCTTATCATCAAAAACCATTACACATTGCCTCAAGGAGTATATTTAAGTGATTTACAAGTTATACTTTTATGTTTGCTATTTGAATAAGTTTTTGTCTTTTAACTATGGAATGCAGCGACATTTTTTAGCTAATCGGCTATTCCACAGCTACTTCCACGCTTTTGCAAGTTCCACGTGTCAAGAGGGAAAAATGACTACATGGGTAGCTTGGAAAACATTAGGGCATGGATCATATCTTATTCATATGGCCTAGATCGACGAGGAAGACTCCGGTCAAAGGGAAGTCAAACATAGATACCTATGGCAAATAGGACTTTGTTTGGTACACATTTCTCAGTGATGGGATCCGAAGCAGTTTTTTGAGGCCATAGACTTCATCTGCCACCTGTGCAAACAGAATACAATAACTATTACCATAAGATTTATGTTTCCAAGCAACCAAGGTAATTGATTCTGCATACTTGCTTGTCTACGTGTTTTACTGTATCTTAATTCTCTCTTTAAAACAATTGTATAATTTCCCTATAAATACCCGTGTGAAGAATGCAGAACAAGTTCAGTTTTTTCTTATGTATTAAGTTCAGATTTCCACTCTGTAGTTTGAAGAACTCATTCTCTGTTTTAATATAAAGACTCTGTTTCATGGATACCTGAAGCGTTGTTGGAGTGTTGATTAAGTGCTTATAAACCGAGACCTTTGCAGAGGGCCCCTGCGTTGGTCAAGGCTACATTTGATTTCTGTTTTTGTCTTTCATAGTTAATTGTAAATTCACTGTGTTTTTTCCATGATGTTTATAACCATTTTCTAACTATGTTCATAATGCAGCTTGTGTTCACAGAATAGCTCTTTTGTTTCACTACTTTCTAGTTTCTTATCAATAGCTCGAAGTTGTGTCAGTAGTATAGAGTAATTTAGATTTGCTGATCATTAGTACAATTTCTTTAATTTCCTCTTCATTAGTCTTTAGATTTTGAATTTAACTGATCAATGCCATTTTGTTGTTAGTTTAATAACTCATGTTGTAAGTGAATGTTTCCGAAAGCCCTTTCAGTTGATGGTTCATCTTAAAACTAAGTGGTGAAATATTTCATTTATGAATGAGTCTTTCTCTGCATTTTTATGTTTACTTTTTCTTAGAACAATGAAGTATGGAGTCCCTCAAAATGCTATCACAAGGAGGTAGTTCTCCCAAAATTGTGTAGCAGAGTGATAAAGCACTTCATTTAGTTGTTATAGTAGATTAGTTGCAATTTTACTTTCAATCTTAGTCTTTCATTTAATTTTGTTGCAATTTCATTTTCAGTTTTAGAACAATGAAGTATTGAATCCCTCAAAATGCTATCACAAGGAGGTAGTTCTCCCAAAATTGTGTAGTAGAGTGACAAAACACTTCATTTAGTTTTTATGATAGATTAGTTGCAATTTCATTTTCAATCATAGTTTTTCATTTAGTAGCAATTCCAGTTGTTCATTAAGTTTTGATTCTGCAATAAATTAGACAATAGTTGTAATCTTATTTTCATTATTTCATTTTTGGTTCATCTTAGATAGTTGCAATCTCCTTTTCAGTTTATTGGTTAGATAGTAGTTGCAATTTCACTCTTAAGTCCTTTTAGTTCATGTTTTGGAAACAATCATAATAGCAAGAAGAGAAACTCTGTTTTCATTTTCTTGGTTAAAACTTTACTTCCAAATCTGGCTTAAAGCATTTTTAGCTCTCATTTCATTTTCTCTAAATTCTTAGCAGCAGTAGATTTAAGATTTTGTTAGGAATTAAAAGATCAAAACCCCCAAAACAACTTAAAACTAAAAACACTAAAGTAGGAAGGGCCATCTAGCACATATAGTGCACTACACTTCATCAGATTGCGATACCCGGATTGATAATTTATGTAGAGAAATTTAGGACACTAAATTGACTAAACCCAAAACTCTCCTCAACAAAACTTTGAAAGCAGTCTAAGAAGAGCCTCTCCAGGCATTGATCCAGTCCAATAGCAGATTTATGACTACATAGAGTCATTGGAGTAAAAGAGTACATCAGTGGACCCAGGGACTTCATCTAATCCTGAGCAGCTTGCCACATCACAAGAAACTTTGACTAGCTCACTTAAACAAGAAATCTATGAGCTAGAAGTTCTAAATAGGCATATCCAAAGAGAAAATGAAGCCTTAAAAGAATAGAACAAGTTGGATAAGATTATCCATGATAACACCATGCTTCACTTGGGTTTATGGCACAAGAAGAACAGAAAACTAAAAAGGAAGAATAAGAAGCTAAACAGGGCACTTATCAACCTCAAGTACAGATTTCTCATGAGGAAGCCTAGGATGGCAGTTGGTACAAAGAAAAGCAAGAAGAGGTTGGATGTTTTGGTTGAAGTCTCAGAACAAATGCAGTAGGAGGAGGGAGTTTACAATTTTGATTGCATGGGGACATGCAATAGTCTAACAGTGGGGGTATGTTGAGTTCCAAAACTGCCTTTCCCTTAGCTACTTTTCTCATCCTTCCTTCTCTATTTTTCCATGAAAAATGTATCCTTATCATCAAAAACCATTACATATTGCCTCAAGGAGTATATTTTAGTGATTTACAGGTTATACTTTTATGTTTGCTATTTGAATAAGTTTTTTTCTTTTAGCTATGGAACGCAGCCACATTCTACAGCTAATCGGCTATTCCGCAGCTACTTCCACACTTTTGTAGGTTCCACGTGTCAAGAGGGGAAAAGGACTACATGGGTAGCTTGGAAAACATTAGGGCATGGATCGTATCCTATTCATATGGCCTAGATTGATGAGGAAGACTCCGGTCAAAGGGAAGTCAAACATAGGCAAACAAGACTTTGTTCGGTACATGTTTCTTAGTGATGGGATCCGAAGCAGTTTATTGAGGCCACGGACTTCATCTGCCACTTGCGCAAACAGAATCCAACAACCATTACCATAAGATTTATGTTTCCAAGCAACCAAGGAAAAGAATTCCACATACTTGCCTATCTACGTGTTTTGTTGTAGCTTAATTCTCTCTTTAAAACAGTTGTATAATTTCCCTATAAATACCTGTGTGAAGAACGCAGAACAAGTTCAATTTTTTCTTATGTATTAAGTTCAAATTTCCGCTCTATAGTTTGAAGAACTCATTCTCTGTTTTAATATAAAGACTCTATTTCATGGATACCTGAAGCATTGTTGGAGTGTTGATTAAGTGCTTATAATCCGAGACCTTTGCAGAGGGCCCCTGCGTTGGTCAAGGTTACATTTGATTTTTGTTTTTGTCTTTCATAGTTAATTGTAAATTCACTGTGTTTTTTCCATGATGTTTATAAGCATTTTCTAACTCTGTTTATAATGCAACTTGTGTTCATAGAATAGCTCTTTTGTTTCACTACTTTCTAGTTTCTTACTAGTAGCTTAAAGTTGATGTCAGTAGTATAGACTAATTTAGATTTGCTAATCATTAGTCTAGTTTCTTTCATTTGTTGTTCATTAGTCTTTAGATTTTGAATTTAACTGATCAATGCCATTTTGCTGTTAGTTTAATAACTCATGTTGTAAGTGAATGTTTCCAAAAGCCCTTTTAGTTGATGGTTCATCTTAAAACAAAGTGGTGAAATATTTCATTTATGAATGAGTCTTTCTCTACATTTTTATGTTTACTTTTTCTTAGAAAAATGAAGTATGGAGTCCCTCAAAATGCTATCACGAGGAGGTAGGTCTCCCAAAATTGTGTAGCAGAGTGATAAAGCACTTCATTTAGTTGTTATAGTAGATTAGTTGCAATTTTACTTTCAGTCTTAGTCTTTCATTTAATTTTGTTGCAATTTCATTTTCAGTTTTACAACAATGAAGTATTGAATCCCTCAAAATGCTATCAAAAGGAGGTAGTTCTCCCAAAATTGTGTAGCAGAGTGACAAAACACTTCATTTAGTTTTTATGATAGATTAGTTGCAATTTCATTTTCAATCATAGTTTTTCATTTAGTAGCAATTCTAGTTGTTCATTAAGTTTTGATTCTACAATAAATTAGACAATAGTTGTAATCTTATTTTCAGTATTTCATTTTTGGTTCATCTTAGATAGCTACAATCTCATTTTTAGTTTATTGGTTAGATAGTAGTTGCAATTTCACTCTTAAGTCCTTTCAGTTCATGTTTTGGAAACAATCATAATAGCAAGAAGAGAAACTTTGTTTTCATTTTCTTGGTTAAAACTTTACTTCCAAATTTGGCTTAAAGCACTTTTAGCTCTCATTTCATTTTCTCTAGATTCTTAGCAGCAGTAGATTTAAGATTTTGTTAGGAATTAAAAGATCAAAATGCCCAAAACAACTTAAAACTCAAAAACACTAAAGTAGGAAGGGCCGTCTAGCACATATAGTGCACTACACTTCATCAATTTACGATACTCGGATTGATAATTTATGTAGAGAAATTTAGGACACTAAATTGACTAATCAATGCATATAATATATTTTCCAAATCATGAAATTAACTTCTAAGGTGGAGAAAACCAGGCATACAAAAGAATTTCAATCCAAATTCTAGTAATTTCCAAGGAATCATAAATACATGTTTTTGGCTTGTTGTTGTAGACTCTCAACCACACTTCCCACAAGAGAGGTGGTGACTAGGCCTGCAACTACAATTTTTACAGTCTAATTCCTACTTAAACAAGGAAATAAATACAAGAACTTGAACAAGAAGGAAAAGGGAAAAAAATACATGAGAGGGGCTAAAGCCTCTGGGTTGGGACTTAAACCAAGGATTCCAACCCTCTTAAGCTATCTCAAATGTAGATCAACAAAGGACCTTTCATTAAGAGAAAATTGAGTGAAAATACATAATCTCAAAATGGAGATAACAATATCAAGTACTCAACCTTCAATATCTATTCCTAGCTATAAGAGTTCAAATTGTAATGAGCCCTTAGGCCTAAATATTTATACAAAGAGTGACTGAGGGGAAACTCCCTTGACATGAGAACTACTTCCCTCCAAAATATCAAAATTGGTGGATCTAGTTCCCTTATGTTAGAAAATTATATATTACAGAGCAATGGAACACATAAAATGTTGCAGAAATATAAACACAGAAAACGCATAAAACAAGAGAGGCACAGATATACGTGGTTCACCCAATTTTGGCTATGTCCACCACGAACAGCTAGTCCTTCCTTTCTATTATCCAGCAAAATGAAGAGACACAACCTACAACAGATCCGCTGTAATATCCTCTGTTTTCTCTCACAGTCTCACCTCTCTACTTCTTGCTTGGAGAATACACATATATTACATAGACTCAATACAAATGCCCTCATACAAAGAGAGGGGTTTCCTTCTAGGGCAAAAAAATCTAAACTAAACATAAGTTCTACTGTCAGATCATCCTCCTAATGAACGGCCCCGATTGACTAGAAATTACTATACTTTTACAAGGCAATTTTACATCTGTTTTTAGTTTCGGGGGGCTGGCTCCACAAAGGTCACAGCTGCCCCCCCCGGACCCCCCTGCAGCGAATGTTTTACGGGCGGCGTTGCCACCCCATTTCAAATTGGGGTCCAATGTGGAGATACCTTTGAATACAAAAGATAATCAGGATCCACACCCAAGACCTTAGATATCTACATGAACTTGAGTTCCTCAACTTCCAATGGACTTTGAGCTATTGGTGAGGAATATTGGGACTCAAGTCAAGTTGAAGAGCTAATGTAGTGGACAAGCCTCGTATATTCTCTATAGATGCCTCCAATGAGCCCCTGCATAGTAAATGTCTCCAAAAATGCTTCTTTTTCTTGCAATTAACCACATTAGGTCATGAAATATGACATGCACCCTTTAGTCTCTTGACTAAGCACAATATGGCTGAAAATGTAAATTAATGTGAGAAAAAGAGAGTTTAAGGGTTGGACGATAGCACAATGGGCCTCAAAATATATTTATTGATAGGACCCATCACCCCTGTAAGCTTCTCCCTCACTTCTCCTTGCTACTTGTATGCAATATCCAAAAGTCAAGGTGAAAAATATCCAAAACAAGTTTCAAATGGGGACTTACCAGTAGAAATATGGACTACTCTATTATAAGAGTACTGCTATATATACCAAATTTTCATCCCTGTTCTTCGGATGCTTCTAACTTTATCCCCTCAAAAGTTGCACCAAAGTCCTGTTGAATACTTTTGTCTTCCCATCTGTTTATGGATGGAATGTTTTAGACCTCTTCAACTTTATGTTCATATTCTCCCATGGTGTAGTCCAAAATGCATTGAGAAATCTCATGTCCCTATCTAAAATGATTCTTCTTGTTATCCAAATATGCACCAAGACCTATCCAAAGAACAAGTTTCCTGCTTCTTTCCCATTGATGGTCTTTTTATAGGGCATCAAAACACACATTTCGTCAAACTTGTCATATACCATGAATAGGTAGTCACGTCCCTTCTTCATTGTTGGTAAAATCCCCACAAATTCCAAGGAAATGCTTTCCCATAGATGAGTGGGTATAGGTAAGGGATGGTATAGACCCTATTTCCTATTACTAGGCTCGCTGACACAATAAATACTGCATCGTTTTATGAACCTAGATACATTTTCTTACATATTTGGCCAATACATATACCTTTGTAAGTTGGGTCACTGTCTTCCCTACACCAAATTGCCTTGCAACCTTGGAGGTGTGAGCCTCGCTAATTATCTACAATCACTCACCTTTAGGAACTCATAGCTTATCCAAATTGTAGAGTAATCCAAATTGGAGATGGTAGTCAATGATGATTTCTCCATCATGCACATGACTCTAACTCTGCAATTGCTGAAACACCTCCTTGAAGTCCTCATCCTCTGAATATGCCTCTTTGTATGTATCATGGGTGAATGAATCCATATGCATCAAAGCTCTCAAAACTAGGATCTTTGATGTGGGTGGCCATGAAAGCATGTCATATAAATTATTTTTTGCATCTCTTCTTGTACTTTATCACTAAATGAAACCGTTGTAGAAAGCCCATCCACTTGTAATGACTGATTTTCTATAACTTACTATGTGCCTGCAAGTACTATGGTGGTTGGTGATCTATATGGATTACTATCTCCTTTCCCATCAGATAGTGATTCCACTTCTTCATAGCTTGCACCAGGGAATAGAGCTCCTTGTCATAGGTAGTGTAGTAAAGAATCACCCCATGAAATACTTTAGAATGGTATCATACATGTGTTCATCCCTACATCAAGACCACTCCCATAACATACCCACTTGCATTTGTCTCCACTTCGAAGGGCTATGTTGACAGTGTTGGACCCACCAACATGTTAGGGGATCTCCTTGGTAAGAAGTCCCAACTAGACCTCAGACCATTTGGTATAGGAGTTCCAGTAGTGGGTCATATGGTATTGCCTTGACCACGGTTGTGCACAGAGGCAAGTAAGATGTCCCTGTTGGTAGCAAGGGTGTGACATATGCGACAAGTCAAGGAAGGTACATGAGCGGTTCTAACACACAGGGGGTGAGGTGAGTGCACCCCTTGGAAACCTGTGAAAGCACAGAATTAAGAAGGGAACTGATGAGCCTCATAAATGGGTAATTATATGGGCTCATTTTACCGCCTAACCTAGTCAAATCAACCATTCTCTTAGCTTATTGTATGATTTTGTGATTATATTTATGCTTATGGAGTGACTTCAGTTAGTTATGATGCTGTAGAAATTTTGAATAATATAACACTTATTCATAGAGATTATCTTGATTATACACTATTTACGGAATGCATGCATAATACATAACCTCCTCTACGTTTGTCATCAATTTGCGGAATTAAAAACAACCACATGCGCACATTGAAACATCAATCACACATATCAACACAGTATGTACTAGGGAAAGCATACAGCTAAAAACCCCCAACTATCTATATATTATAATGATAGAGAACATGTAACAATACATAGTATAATACTCCTCACAAGTACTCAGTACTATCTCCACCTGCTACACACAAACTAGCTCAGATCTGAACAAGTCACAGGTTCAAATCTCCTCCACTGTTTGCCTGCCTCTACTGCGCAATCCAAGTTGAGAATGGATCTGATCCAAGCTCGTTTTCCCTTGGCTTGTATTGTGCAATCCTCATTGGCAATCTCAATCAATGATTGTGCAAATCTCATGCACATCTATAGTCACAACTCATAGTAGTCTCACCCTTTTACCCACCTTTAACACTTGTCTCCACTGAACTGTCCATGCACTGAGTTAATTGATGTATTCTTTAGTTGATTTATGAGTTAATAATTAGTGAATTAATTAATAATTAATTCACATCACTCATCACTAGTGTATTTGGTAGTTAGACTAAATACAACTAGTTCAACTAAGTCAAACTCAACACAACTCCATCAACTCCTCAATCAACTCCACCAAACTCAATCACTTGAGTTCTAACTGAAGTCCATCGTGCAAGAGCTCAACTAACCCATAGGAAAAGCATATTTCCTTCTGGCAATTTCATGTGCCACATCCGTAGCTTGAACTGAAGTGCTGCAAGAGGATAAGATAATGTTTATAGTCCAATTATTATTAAGAGCTAATAATATTCGATTGTTCTATTTTTAGACTGGCAGTCTAAAAATAGACTCCGCCCATATGTCTAAAAATATAGGTCCATCTATTTTTACCAACATGACAAATCATCCATAAATATCATCCTGCAACTCATAGACCATGATCCATATGTCTAAAAATAGACATAGTCTAAAAATAGACTTTGTGCCAAAAATAGCCTGCGGGCCCACTTAGTGAAGGCAACTTATTTTCACTAAGCTCCATCATCTTGTTGCATTTTCAACACTCCCTCTCAACAAGATATGGATTATCTACAACCCCTATCCTGCCTCTGTGGTATTTGAATTTGCTCCTGGTGAGCGCCTTCTTCAAGATATCAGCATCCTGATCCTCCGCGGGAATATATGAAAGTAACATGATTCTCTGCTACACACAATCTCTGATATGATGGTACCTGATGTCGTCTGTTGGGCTCCCTACCCAATCTGCATCTGTGAAGTCACATAGCTTCACCTCATCCTCCTGTCTGTACCACAATCCATATCCCGATGTGCCTTTGAGATAACGCAATACATGCATGTAAACAGGAGAACCAAAAATCCTCAAATGGGAAATATCAAGCCTCTTACCAGAATAAGCCTCCTCGGGTGTACTCATGCCAAGTATCTTGTGAGGACAACGGTTCTGCACATATACTGCAGTATTGCATGCCTCTGCCCACAAGTGAAGGGGTAGGCCCTGATCATGCAACTTCACCCGTGCAACACCCACGATCGTTCTATTCTTCCGCTCAACAACCCCGTTCTGTTGTGGGTTATGGGGAGCTATGAGCTCTCTTCAAATCCCTTTTGTGCTACAGAATTCCTTGAACTCACCAGAGATGAATTCACCACCATTGTTGCTCCTAAGAGCCTTCACCTTCTTCCCTGATTCCTTCTCGACCAGTGCTTTGAACTCACAGAACTTTGAGTATGTCTTGCTCTTCTTCTACATGAAGAAGATCCAACACTTTCAAGAGAAATCATCAACAAATATCACATAGTACTTATGCTTTGCTGTCAAAGCTACTGAGAAAGGTCCACACACGTCTATGTGAATTCTCTCAAGGATCGTCGTGGTGCGACTATCTTTCTCGTGACAGGTGACTTTCACAAATTTTCCCAAGTACACCCCTTGCACTGATCTGACTGTGCAAGAGTGCCTTTAGGAAGCCCAATAGAAATCTGCTGCAGTATCTTCAAGGCTCCATGGTGAAGGTGGCCCAATCTCCGGTGCCACAACTTGCCATCATCCCGGCTCACCAATCCTTCTGCCTTGCATGCCATTGCTGCGCAGCCATCTACATGCAATTGATAAAGGTTCTTGACTTGAACACCTATCTTCCAGGTTTCTCCAGTTGTCTTACTACGTAGGAAAGCCTTTCCTTCACTGAAGACAACATCATATCCCTTGTCTTCTAACATCGCCATAGAGATAAGATTTTTCTTCAATCCTGGAAAATGCATCACTTCCTTCAATACGAAGGGTTTACCAGACTCCCTCTCAAAGGAAATGGTATCGATACCAGTCGCACTGTATCTACCATCATCGCCCATCTCGATGTGCACTCCAAGATCTTTCTCATCCAGATCAGAAAACAAATCTCGATCTCTTGTCATGTGAAAAGATGCACCACTGTCCAAGAACCATACCGATCCCATCACACTTGATACCAAGCATGCGATCAGTGAAAAATTCAGCTCAAACTGCGAGGCTAAGACCTCTCCCACTGCAGATCCAACAACTTGCTTATTTTTCTTCTTCTGTGGCAAATTTGTGGCATAATGTCCATGCTGGTGATAGTGAAAGCACTTCACCTTGGACATGTCCTGCTTCTTGCCTTTCGCACTGGAATGAGAAGCTTTCTTGCTCTTCCCCTTCTTTGCTTTGGCAGCCAAAGCGTAATTTTCTTCATCAAATGCCTTTGATGAAGATCCGTCCCTGGTATTCTGCTTGATCTCCTCTTGCACAAGATGAGACCAAAGTCTCTTCCATCCTGGCAATTTCTCCTGACCATTGACAGAGTCCTGATAGGAATGCCAACTCTTCGAAAGACCAAGGAGAGCCAAGCTCACCAAGTCCTCATCATCGACGGTCACCCCCACACTTCCCAGCTCATCCCGGTAATGGGTGAACTTCGTGAGATACTTGGGCATACTGTCTCCTTTCTCACACTTAATGTTTCTAAGTTTATCCTTGAGCGCCAACTTCCTCTGGTCGCTCTTGCTTTGGAATAAATCTTTCAACGCTTTCCACATCAAGTATGGAGAATCATTTCCATGCAGGCTAGATACAATGTGATCCTTCACGCCCTCCAACAGAATCCTTCGACACTTTGCTGTCTTCTTTTTCCAAGCCTCAACGTGAGCAACATCAGTAGGCTTTGGGATGTCAGCCTCTATGAAATCCTTCAACCCATTGTCATCTAACACTGCCTCCATCCTGTCTTTCCATGCAATATAATTCGAGCTGCCTTCAAGTGCATACCCCTATCACAATCCATTGAAAGACATTTCAACTTCGACACCAAGAAAACACTGCTGCAAATTCGAATTCCACCAGCTCAAAACTCAACCGCTTATGATCTAAAATTCGTGAGAACAAAGTATTTCTCGTACAGAGATTGACTGTATGGGAATTTACCGGATATCTCACCTACCAAAAGAAGGATGAATCCAGAGGCTACCTAGCCCGATTACAGACTCTGCCTGAAGAAATAAAATGTAATCACTTTCTGAATAATAGATCTGATGATCAACTTCGCTCTGATACCATGTAGAAACTTTTTCTACAAATTAGCTAGCTTTGATACCATGTAGAAAGTTTGAATAATATAACACTTATTCAGAGATATTATCCTGATTATACACTATTTGCGGAATGCATGCATAATACATAACCTCCTCTATGTTGGTCATCAATTTGCGGAATTAAAAACAACCACATGCGCACATTGAAACATCAATCACACATATCAACACAGTATGTACTGGGGAAAGCATATAGCTGAAAACCCCCAAGTATCTATATATTATAATGATAGAGAACATGTAACAATACATAGTACAATACTCCTCACAAGTACTCAATACTATCTCCGCCTGCTACACACAAACTAGCTTAGTTCTGAACAAGTCACAGGTTCAAATCTCCTCCACTGTTTGCCTGCCTCTACTGTGCAATCCAAGTTGAGAATGGATCTGATCCAAGCTCGTTTTCCCTTGGCTTGTACTGCGCAATCCTCATTAGCAATCTCAATCAATGATTGTGGAAATTTCATGCACAGCTATAGTCACAACTGATAGTAGTCTCACCCTTTCACCCACCTCTAACACTTGTCTCCACTGAACTGTCCATGCACTGAGTTCACTAATGTATTCTTTAGTTGATTTATAAGTTAATAATTAGTGAATTAATTAATAATTAATTCACATCAGTCATCACTAGTGCATTTGGCAGTTAGACTAAATACAACTAGTTCAACTAAGTCAAACTGAACACAACTCCATCAACTCCTCAATCAACTCCACCAAACTCAATCACTTGAGTTCTAATTGAAGTCCATCATGCAATAGCTCAACTAACCCATAGGAAAAGTGTATTTCCTTCTGGCAGTTGCATGTGCCACATCCGTAGCTCGAACTAAAGTGCTGCAAGAGGATAAGATAATGTTTATAGTCCAAATATTATTAAGAGCTAATAATATTCGATTGTTCTATTTTTAGACTGGCAGTCTAAAAATAGACTCCGCCCATATGTCTAAACATAGAGGTCCATCTATTTTTACCAACATGACCAATCATCCATAAATAGCATCCTGCAACTCATAGACCATGATCCCTATGTCTAAAAATAGACTTTGCGCCAAAAATAGCCTGTGGGCCCACTTAGTGAAGGCAACTTCTTTTCACTAAGCTCCATCATCTTGTTGCATTTTCAACAGATGCCATGTGGTTTAACATGTGTTTAATGCAAATTATTGATGAATTTTGAGGTCAAAGTCAAGGATCCATTGGAAAATGGCAGCAATAACTCGAAGTGGACAAAGGAGAGGACTTATAGGAGGGAATCCCCCTCATTTATTACTCCTCACTTCGAATTCCCCTTCATTCATCTTGGAGTACACGCAGCCAAATCATGCACTAGAAGGCAGCCGAGCAAGTGGAGGATGATTGCTGATTATCTCGAGTTTTAGGATCCAAGCCTCCTTGATTTTAAGGAAGCAACACATATTTCATTAAATTTGGAAGTTTTTTATTACAAGGCCTTCAACAACATTCATTCTTTTGTAAATTGCCATATTAACTTGATTCAACATTAAAATAATTTTAGTAATCTCAAACCAATTAGAAATCGTGAATGGGTCAAACATGGGGTTGTTATGTACAATACTATCAATACACAATAGGAGTGTGAAATCAAAAATAAATTACATTTATAAACTTATATGAATACAAATAACTAAATGAAATTCAATAAATAACTTCCCATTCATGTCCAGTATCAACAGTGATTTTGTCTTCAAGTCATATTGGATTCTAATAATGAAATTATTTAAACCACAAATAAACTATTTAAGAATTGAAAATGACAAAACACTAATATGGATTGGAAAATCAATGTCCTATGGTGCAAAAAGTTTAAATACAACCATTTTTGACCCATCTCTTTAATGAGTCTAGATGGTCCACTTAACACATAATTTGTTAATTAATTATTCCATGTTTTATTAAGAAGAGAATTTTGTTTTGCATAGAGTTTTGTTTCAAAACAATACAATATGAGATTAATACAGTCTTAATAAATTACGTGATAGACAAATAAAAGTCAATAAATGGATTCCTTATTAAATTAAATGAGATGAGATGATTGCATATACAAATAGTAGATTTAAGAATATATGAAAAAAAAATTATGCGTTAAAAATTGAATACCCTACAATTTAACGAGTAGTATTCACTTATGAGCCATCACCCATTAGCCTAAATAGTCAACTTAATACTTATTATCAAGAAATTAAAAGACTTATTTTTCGAAAAAATGCATCATAACATATGGATATTATAAATCACATTTATATACTCATATTAATGGACATAACTAAGTACAAGTCAATAATATAATTCTAGCTCAAGTGATGATTTCAGTTTATTTAAAATACGAATTTACAAAAAAATGACTTTAAATAATGAAATTAGATGCCTTACAATTCAAAAAGTTCAATGACATAATTCATCCATGATTATGTCTAATCAAACCTTGATAATCCACTTATCAATTATTATCATCATATATATATTTTTTTAAGAAATGCAAAATTATTTAGAATACATTTTTATCTCAAAAATTACATATCACATTTATGCACTCATATTAGTGCATTTTATATGTAAACAATGAATAACTCACTTTGTACCTTGTTGATTTTCAATATGATATGATTGCAGTTACAACCATTAATTGATTCAAGCGTATAAATTTATGAAAACTATCGATTGAGAAATCACATATCTTATGCTTCAAAAATATCAAATCATTTACCTATGACACATTTCTCATTAGCCTTACTAGTGAATTATGCATTGTGAATAGTGAATATTGCACATAACATTTATCAAGTAAATTATTATAATTTCTTTAGTAAGAATAGCACCTTTATTTGCAAGTATTTTATTACAAGGCCTTCAACAACATTCATTCTTTTGTAAATCATCATATTAACTTGATTCAATATTAAAATAATTTTAGTAATTTCAAACCAATTAGAGATCATGAATAGGTCAAACATGTGGTTGTTATGTACAATAGTATCAATACACAAAAGGAGTGTGAAATCAAACTGTTAGAAGAAATTGATTTAAGCTAAATCATATTAATATGGCAACTCTAACCCGCTTTCCCCCAACCTACGGGGGATTTGTTGATTGAATGATGGTGATGTGAAGATCTTATTGTAAATGACAATGATAAGTGTCCCTTGCATTTCTTTGAAACTAGTCTACTAAAACCTTAGTAAAATGTTCTTGTGCTCAATTTCCTACGGTCCCTATGTGCCTTTATGAACCACTAATGAGGGGGTCATCATTCATCTTCATAGCATGCAGACATCCACTATAAAAGTTATACATTGTTGATCTAGGTATTTCAAGAAAGTTAGGCACCATTGATCTATCTCCACTCAAATCCAAGTACATCAAATGAGAGTTCTTAAATGGGTATTCAAGTCATTCCATTATGATGGACAATGTCACAAATTGAAGTAAACAAGAAACTTTAGTGGTGACTTCTTGTAAGTAGTGGAGGCAAGGGTTTTCAAATATTAGCACAGTTGATGGTAGTGTGGATATTGATCTCTCCTTGTCAACATTGTCAAAACCAGTAATAGTCTCGATGTAGTTTTAGTGTCAACCAACTGTATGGAAAACCATGATTGATCATTACTTTCACTAAGAAGAGAAAATGATAAGCATTTTTAATGGGGAAGAAATAAGTGTGAAACATAACTCATGTATTTCAGTTGAAATTTATATAAGTCCCTGTGTTCTTTAATTATTAAATACTTAATGTAAATGCAAATAAATTATCATTAAGATATTGATTTTGAATATTAAATATGTATTAAAAGGCATTCATCTATGACACTTGATTTTCCATGTAGTCTGAATAAACCACTTAAAGTTTATTATCAATTAATTCTAATTAGTTTTGTATAAGATATATATTTACTTACATTAATAGCTTTATTTCAAAAAAAAATTACAATTATAAACTTATATGAATACATATAACTAAATGAAATTCAATAAATAACTTTTGAGTCTTGGATTCTATGAGATTATTTTAAGTACAAATAGTTTATTTAAGAATTGAAATCTACAAAATGTTAATATTGATGGGAAAAGCATGTCATATGGTGAAAAAAGTTTAAAGGCATCCATTTATGGCCCATCTCTTGAATGAGCTTAAATAGTCTACTTAATGCTCATGGTGAAGTCATTAATCCATGTTTTATTAGAAAATTCATTTTCTTTACGTGGTTTTTTTATTCTAGAAATAGCAATTTCACATTTATACATTCATATTAAACCACACGATAGTTAAATAAAAATCAATTAATGGTTTCTTGACTTATTGACTTATATGACATGATTGCATATAGGAATAATTGATTTAATAATGCATAGTTAGAAAAAATTGTCAATTCAAAATAGAATAAACCAGTTAGAACTCATAAATAATTGGTTTTAAATTATTAATTTTGTAAAAATATATATTTTTTACTTACATTCAGATCTTTATTTCAAAAATAAATTCCATTTACACATACATACATACTAAATATAATTTAATACATACTCATCTTGTTGGTTTCTATGAGATTATTTCAATTACAAATAATTTATTTAAGAATTGAAATTTACGAAATGTTAATAAAGGTGGGAAAATCAAATACCATATGTTGCATAAAGTTTAAATACATTTATTTATGACTTGTACCTTGAAATAACTTTAACAATCTACTTAACATTCATTACCAATTAATTATTCCATGTGTTGTTGGGAAAAACATTTCATATTACATGGAGTTTTATTTAAAAAAAAAAAGTGTCACATTTACACACTTAGACCACTTAAAACTCATTATCAATTAATTATAATTTGTTTTGTAATATATATATATATATATATATACTTACATTAAGAGTTACATTTAGAAAATGCATCACATTTATGAACTTCTATTAATGCATATAGCCAAATAGAATTCTTCAACTCATATTGGATTCTATGAAATTATTTAAACCACAAATAAAATAATTAAGAAATGAAAATGAAAAAATGCTAATATGGATTAGAAAATCAATGTCTTATGGTGCAAAAAAGTTTAAATACAACCATATTTTACCCATCTCTTTAATGAGTCTAGATGGTCCACTTAACACATTGTTAATTAATTATTCCATGTTTTATTAAAAAGAGAATTTTGTTTTTCATGGAGTTTTGTTTCAAAACAATATAATATGAGATTAATACAATCTTAATAAATTCCATGATAGACAAATAAAAGTCAATATATGGATTCCTTATTAAATTAAATGAGATGAGATGATTGCATATACAAATAGTTGATTTAAGAATATATGAAAAAAAAATATATGGGTTAAAAATTGAATGCCCTACAATTTAACGAGTAGTATTCACTTATGAGCCATCACCCATTAAGCCTAAATAGTCCACTTAATACTTATTATCAAGAAATTAAAATACGTATTTTTCGAAAAAAATGCATCATAGTATACTCATATTGATGGACATAACTAAGTACAAGTCAATAATATAATTCTAACACAAGTGATATGATTTCAATTTATTTAAAATACTAATTTACAAAAAAATGACTTTAAATAATGAAATTAGATGCCTTACAGTTCAAAAAGTTCAATGACATAATTCATCTGTGATAGTGTCTAATCAAACCTTGATAATCCACTTATCAATCATTATCATCATGTATATGTTTTTTTAAGAAATGCAAAATTATTTAAAATATAATTTTTATCTCAAAAATTACATGTCACATTTATGCACTTATATTAGTGCATTTTATATGTAAAAAATGAATAACTGACTTTGTGCCTTGTTGATTTTCAATATGATATGATTGCAGTTATAACCATTAGTTGATTTAAGCATATACATTTATGAAAACTATCGATTGAGAAATCACATATCTTATGCTTCAAAAAGATCAAATCATTTACCTATGACACATTTATCATTAGCCTTAATAGTGAATAATGCATTGTGAATAGTGAATAATTCACATAACATTTATCAAGTAAATTATTATAATTTCTTTAGTAAGAATAACACCTTTGTTTGCAAGGAGTTCTATTTCAAAACTTATATTTCACATTTATATATGATTATTGATACATATAAGTAAACATAAGTCATTAACAATAACATGCCTCGATGGTTCATGTAAGATAATTTGAATGGCAAACAATTCATTTAAGAACACACGCACCTGTGCACACACATCTTAGAAAAAAAAAATCGATACAACAAAGTCATTGCAAAAAATTTTATAAATAATAAGAAATATACATATTAATATAATTTGCATCCCATATATTTCAAAAAATATAAAATCATACAAATTGATTCAACAAAAACTATGTCCAAAATGTATTGAAAAATTGGAATGTACTTTTCAACAAATTTATAAAGGAAATTATCTCCATCAACTACAATGAAGTACATGTTCTATTGAACATTCGAATGTACTCATGTTTTTGTTTGATACGATGAAGTGTCTTAAGAAAGGGGAATAAAACTTGCAGAAGCCACATATCTTGCTCTTTTCATATATATGATTTTATCAAGATGTGGTTTGATCGATATCCGATGAATTGAGAAGTATGCTTTTTTGTATCTATTAGCAATACATTTGATTCTTCATAACTATCTCCATATTGGGACCACACATCAATCAACTTTTTCTCATAAAATTGTCTTGTTCTCCCTGCTTCCAATTTTGTTTGCAAATGACAATGAGACCTATCCCATGCAAATTTAAATTCCTCTATATCAATATTTGATTTTTCAAGTACTTTTCGGATGTACTTGTCAGTGACATTTAATGTCCATATTGTGACATCATAATTTCTTAAGCAATATTTTAATACTTCTGACTGAAAAGGCCTTAAAAAAAAGGACCTATCACCAAACTGCCAATCTGGTTCTCTTTGGATATGAAAATTTTGTTCATCTTTGGTGTATGATTGGAAGAATACTCCTTCCATTTCAAATATCAACAACATCTTCTGACTTGTAGTAATGCCCATCTGCATCTGCACTGTAACCACATGTATGATATTAACATATCTTCACTTCAACACTTCATTGCTTAAGGACATAAAAACCTATCATTTTAAAAATGATGTTAATATTTATTATGAATTATTTCCATTTGTATGCTAAGATAATTTTACAATGAGTTCATAGTATCACAAAATACAAATACAATTGCCCCATTAAAATGAACAAACAAATAATATGTTTACTTTATACATACAACCTAATACCTTTATTTAATTTGTATGGAATAAAAGTCTTATAAGAATGCATTGACCCACCATTTAAATCAATGATTTTAAGACTTATAATGATTTATTTAATTGCAATTGAAAAATATAATTAAAATGATCTAGTGCAAGTAAACAAACTAATTATATATTATTTTTCACATACAATATAATACAATTTTTAAATTTCAAACCTAATTATTATATGTTAATTTATAGAGTTTCTACCTTAGTTTCTTTTGGTGCTTCTTTTAGTACAAATTGTATGTTTATTGTTGGTGCTACATACAACTTAATATAGTTTTTCAACTTATATGGAATAAAAAAGGTTATAAGAATGCAATGGGTCATCCTTCACATTACTAATTTATAAGAGGTATAACAATAACTTAAACCACATTTAAAGCAAATAATTGTAATGATCTAATTAAAACAAATAAACCAGTTATCTATTAATTTTACATACAATGTAATCCATTGTAAAAAAAAAATATAGCATGGGAAATTTTGATATGAAAACATTAAATGACCATTCATCTCACCAAAAATAAAGAAAATAAAAATATTTTATTTTTGGTAATGACAAACCAAATCAACAATTATTTTATTAGTGTTGTGAAATAAAAATAATAATTCATGATGTCATACATATAATAGCATGAAATAGACATCAATAATCTTAAGGTACTTCTAAATGTAATTGAACATCCTTCAAAATAGCTCGCACATCCGTAGCCTTGTTGAGTTTATGCAATATTCTCCATAGCCCATTGATCAACCAATTATCCCCTTGATTTGCTCCAATGAATGGAGGGGCAAGAATCACATTTTATTTTGGATTCTCTTTCACTCTCTCAATTAAACAATCAACTATAATAGTATTGGTTGCGTCATATTGGGTATGCATTTCCCACACTTTTTTCAATGATTTAGTGTGTATAACTTTCGTTGGATTGTCAATGACCTTATGTCCCTTTTGTGGTTTACAGTCTGAAGCAGTCCACTTAAACAAAAGTTTATCTTGTAATGTTTCTGAAACCAACTTTTTTAGAAATCTTGTTGTGCTTTGTTTCAAAGCTGTCATCCAAATTGCAATGTCAAGAGATTCATTTTTGAAACACATTTCAAAAAATGATTTTGCATGTGGATGAATCCAAAATATTTTTTTCTCTATTGTGTAATCAACATCAGCTCCCATTTTCTCAATATGCCCTTTGTTTGTTGCTTCATCATCGATGCTATGATAAAAAATGTCCTTTAGTTCAAAAATAACTAGTTTCTTTTCAGTTATTTTGGCTGCAACACAATGGAAAATAATCTAGTCAAACCATTTTATTCAAGTTACAAAAATTACTAAAAGAATTGTTGAAATGATACACTTACCTTGAGAGGCTTTCACGCTTTTTATAGATGAAATAATAATTTCTTTTATCATCTTGATAGAACCTAGAGTAAACATATTAAACCTTCAATCAAATACCAATTGTACTTCCTATTAAACCTTCAATCAAATACCAATACCAAGAAAAACATTAGTAATGCAACCTTTAAAAAGAAAAACACACACACACACACACCTTTAACATTATTTTGATTGTTAATTTTATCTTTTTTATTTGTTCCTATAATAATAATATACAACGTTATGGTAGTTACGAGAATTAGAGTTTGAAGAATAATAAGATAAACAATAAGACAAGTTATAAGTATCTGATATGACATTATCTTCATATTTGTAACATTGCACCTCATCATCATCTTTGTTACCTTTAGCTGTCTCCTAATTAAACATATAAAATATTTTGAATTGTGAAAATGAATAGAATCATTAAATAATAAGGAAAACAAGTGGACAAATTATAAGTACCTGATGTTATATTTTGTTCTTGATTAAAGTTTTGTTTAACTTTCATTTGATCAATGTCTTGGTTCTCCTTGCTTGTTGCTATAATAAACATAAAAAAATGTTATAAATTGTGACGATGAACAAAATTCATTAAACAACTATACAAAAAAAGAATCATCTATAATCGTCCATAATAATATTTTGGTCTTGATTATAGTTTTGTGGGACAGTCCCCTGGTCATTATATTCATTCTCTTTATTTCCAACTACAATCAACATATGAAATGATATGAATCACCATAATAAAAATAATAATTTAGCATAATAATAAAATAAATAAAAATGATAGAGTTATGTTGATTAATACCCATTTCTATCTCCATCGTGCCATGGTCATTGTCTTGATTAGTTCCATTCATCTCATAATTCCTTGTAATAGTCATCCAAAAATGTTATGAATAAGGAAATTAAATAAATTGAAAAATTATCAAGAGCAAAAACCAAAAAAATTATGTACCTGGTATGATAACTTCTTCCTCTCCTCCTTCTCCTCCTATTTCCATCTCTATACTTTTTTCAACATCATGAGCACTATGTTGACTATTTTTTTGCTTCCCACTTTCATCATTCTCTGTTTTAGAATCTCCATCATTAATTATTTTAGTAAACACTTTGGATGTACCAATCAAACCATTTTATTCATGTTACAAAAATTACTAAAAAAATTGTTGAAACGATACACTTACCTTGAGAGGTTTTTGCGCTATTTATAGATGAAACAATAATTTCTTTTATCATCTTGATAGAACCTAGAGTAAACATATTAAACCTTCAATCAAATACCAATTGTACTTCCTATTAAACCTTCAATCAAATACCAATACCAAGAAAAACATTAGTAATGCAACCTTTAAAAAGAAAAACACACACACACACACCTTTAACATTATTTTGATTGTTAATTTTATCTTTTTTATTTGTTCCTATAATAAAAATATACAACGTTATGGTAGTTACAAGAATTAGAGTTTGAAGAATAATAAGATAAACAATAAGACAAGTTATAAGTATTTGATATGACATTATCTTCATATTTGTAACATTGCACCTCATCATCATCTTTGTTACCTTTAGCTGTCTCCAAATTAAACATATAAAATATTTTGAATTGTGAAAATGAATAGAATCATTAAATAATAAGGAAAACAAGTGGACAAATTATAAGTACCTGATGTTATATTTTGTTCTTGATTAAAGTTTTGTTTAACTTTCATTTGATCAATGTCTTGGTTCTCCTTGCTTGTCGCTATAATAAACATAAAAAATGTTATAAATTGTGACGATGAACAAAATTCATTAAACAACTATACAAAAAAAGAATCATCTATAATCGTCCATAATAATATTTTGGTCTTGATTGTAGTTTTGTGGGACAGTCCACTGGTCATTATATTCATTCTCTTTATTTCCAACTACAATCAACATATGAAATGATATGAATCACCATAATAAAAATAATAATTTAGCATAATAATAAAATAAATAAAAATGATAGAGTTATGTTGATTAATACCCATTTCTATCTCCATCGTGCCATGGTCATTGTCTTGATTAATTCCATTCATCTCATAATTCCCTGTAATAGTCATCCAAAAATGTTATGAATAAGGAAATTAAATAAATTGAAAAATTATCAAGAGCAAAATCCAATAAAATTATGTACCTGGTATGATAACTTCTTCCTCTCCTCCTTCTCCTCCTATTTCCATCTCTATACTTTTTTCAACATCATGAGCACTATGTTGATTATTTTTTTGCTTCCCACTTTCATCATTCTCTGTTTTAGAATCTCCATCATTAATTATTTTAGTAAACACTTTGACAATTAAGAAATATGAACAAAATATTATCCAAAGTATTATAAGAAAAAAGAATGAATTGTAGTACCTGAATTTTCAAAGAAGTTAATGGATCCTAGATTTGATAGTTGAAAAGATTTGTAAGTATTTAACATGATTGTCCTTTGTTTCTCTGTTTGCACAACACATGAAATTCTTCTTCCATATGTACAACAGGCCTTGATTAAATTTGTCCCCGCATAAAGAGAAATGACCACTTTTGCATCACTACATTGTTGGTGTTTTTCCAATAAATCCATCCAGAAATCATAATCTCTCTCATTTTCATCGAATGTGTCTTCAAATGTGTGAGAGTATTTGATAGCCTCCAAAATTTTTAATTCTGAAGTATAGAAATGTATAGTAAGAACTATATCATAACTATAATTGTTTTGGGACTTATATTCATAAATGCCACTAGTCATTTTATAGTTGAACTTGGAGTTCTTTATGGAAATTTCCAAAGACTGGCATACATCATTACAAAAACAAAGTTCTACTAAGAGAACTGTAGTAAAGTCATTCAACTCATTTTTTTCGATAAGAAATCGAAAAAATTCAATATAATATCCCTTGTGGAATTGTTCTTTTTTCAAAGCTAGTGTATCCAAAACAACAAGGTCAGTATGTAAAACTGGTTGCAATGGACATGGAAAAGAGTGCAAAAGTGTTGACAAAAGATCAGGGCCCCCAAAATGACAACCAAATTCAAAATTGTTGTCAACCTGTTGAACACTTGTCGATCCATTTATTATTCTGTCAAGGACTCCACATGCTTGCTGAGAAAGGGACTCTATCTTTGTATTACGTGTTCCTTTGACATAAGTAGACCCCTCCACTGTGTTGCAAAAATTGGTAAATATGATATCATTAATTTCATAATGCTCAAGAATGTTGAATGTGGTAAGAGTCATCTCATTCAAGTTCTGATCATGACTTTGACAATATGTAACCATTGCATCCAATATTGTTCTGTTGGTTTTCAATTTAGAACAATAATCTTTTAATTTTGTGGCATTTGATGGATGATTATGTGGAATAGAAAACCAAATGGTTCCATCCAATAGCTTATCTGCTACTGAAGCAATTTCTTCCATGGTTAATCCCTGAAGGGGCCGAAGAGTAGCTGCTGTCAAACTGTGTAGACTATTTCTCTTGTAGTTCTCAAAATCAGGTTGGCTTGGAGAACACTTTAATGTGCCTAGTTGGTAACAGTTAAAAACAGTGTCCCATTTATCCCAAATAGGTTCCTCAAGATATAAGAGAATTTTTTTATCAGAAAAATTTGTAATTGGACAGTCGAAGAATGAGCACAACATTTCATCATCAACCTGATAAAATAAGAAATATAAACTAATAAGAATTCAATGTAAAAATGAAACTAAATAAGGTGTTACAAACTAATGAGAATTCATTATAAATATGAAAAAATATGACTTATATTATCAACTTTAGTCATTTATCTACAATAAAAATAGATACATTAATAAAATGTTAAATGTAAAAATAATTAAAATTACATACCTTGTCTTCAGCCGTCTTAGAACATCCAATCCTCCTTTTCTTTAATTTGTCATTGGCAATTAAGAAATGCCTTGCCGAGTGCACACAATCAATAAATGGAGTTTTGAAGAACACCTTATTTGCAAAATTTAATTGACAACAAATGCGGATCACCTCAGTGGGTTCAACTGATGGATGCAAGAATCGAGCATTACGTTTTTTATATTTTTTTTCGCTTCTGTAGATACATTATATTTAGGATTTGTTAAAATTTCTTTCGCTGCTTGAATGGTGTGTTGACCATCAACTATCCAAAAATTGATATTCTTGGAATTTAGATCTGTCTCATTTATAATTTTGATAGAGTTTACCAATGGATCAGACTCATTGATGTCAAATGGAATCAGAAGAGCATCAGGTAATGAGGTTTGAAAATTTTCTAGGAATGATTTCACTAATACTTGAACATTTAAATCATCTCGTGATCTTAATTTGAACACTTTAGGGGCTTCTATACATCTTTCAACAGCCACTTTTCTACTAAAGGAGTTTGAAAATAGATAGCAATGCTTGAAGGCTTCATGAATCTCATCACATTGATTTGCAAGGTTTGTTGTCTCATATTCAACTTTCCTAGTTTTTTGAAATTCTGTAGTAGGCTTGAAATCACTTTCTGTTATGTTCTCCTCCAAATCAGATAAATATACTCTTCTCAAAGCAAGTAATTGAGAATCAAGTTTATCATCTGGTATTTTATCAAGAAATTTACCTTTTTGTTGTAAATGAAGAAGTACAGATGATGTTTTTTTACTTCTTACATAGCGATATCTCAGAACGGTGGCAATGCGTTTTAAAAGATCTGCGCAACTATTTAGTCCAGATTTAGATAAGCTCTCATAGTTATCCAACTTGAACATTGAATTCTTTATCGTATTTGTTGAATCAGTACTTGAAGCTTCAATCAAATCTGGTCTAAAATTTGTATACTCCACTTGACATGAAATTAATTTTACCTCATTTTCTTTAATCATTTCCACTTGAAAGTCAATGTCATTTTCATTGCAAGCATAGAAATTAATTATTATTCCTAATATCTCTGGTTCTTTTCCATCTATTGATCCAAATAGATACATATCAGGAAACATATTCAGGGGAGCTTCTATTTGGATGTACCAATCTTGCACAAACTCATATTTATTAGATGTATTGTATTTTTTAATCATTTCAAAAGTAGAAGTGGAAGGTGTTATTGATACTGCCATTTGAGTTGAATAAATTTTCTTTTTCTTAAGTGATAGTTGTAACATTTCATTTGCTTTAGGGCCGACCAATTCTGCAAATAACAACAAAAAAATATTTGCATGAATCAAAATGAAAATATAATTTCAAATATTGTCACATAATGTTCTTTTAAATATTGAAAAATCACATAATCTAACCATTTCTAAGAGAGTGTACATAAAATATAAAACCACATACCAGTTGAAGGAGGCATCGTTTGTATATCACTTATTTTTTGTTTCTTCTTCACTACTTTACTTCGAATTTCAGGCACACCAGATTCCACAGTTTCTAAAAAAAAAAATTATGGAATACATAAAATACCAAATATTATTAAACAACCTTATAATACACGATTTCCATTTACATGCACAATAATAAATGAGTACATATTTTAATGCAAGTTTACTATATGACACCAAAAGTTATCACCTGGGTAAAATTGCTAGGAAAAGAAACCACCTAATCCAACCATTTCTAAAAAAGTACAAAAAATATAAAACCACCATACCAATTGAAGGAGGCATCGTTTGTCTATCACTTGTTTTTCTTTTTCTCTTCACTACTTTACTTCGAATTTCACGCACACCAGTTTCCACAGTTTCTAGAAGAAAAAAATATGGAAGACATGAAATACCAAATATTATTAAACAACCTTATAATACACGATTTCCATTTACACGCACAATAATAAATAAGTACATATGTTATGCAAGTTTACTATATGATGCCAATAGTTATCACCTAGCTAAAATTGCTTGGGAAAAAAAAAAAAAAATTACCCATGTTGGTATGGGTTGTCCTCATTAAAACACCACTCCTAAGGCTATTTCCATGGTTTTTATTAATCAACAACCAGTTATTAACATAATGTCTAACAATTGTAACAAAGTATAAACTAATTTAAAATTTTCATACCATTTAAAGAATTTGGTGTCGTGTTTCTTGAACTTCCTTTTTCCTTGGATGCTTCCTTTGAATTCTCACTAGCTTCATAGTCCATGGTTTCTGAAAATAAAGTAAAATATTATTATCACAGTCTCGATTTATTGAAGAAAATACGAATTTATAAATACTATAACTACTCGCATCATTATATGTGTAACAAAATGAACAAGAGCAATAAAAAGTGTAGAACTCACAATAATAGCTAATCAAATGTAGAACCTGTGTTATATTTCCTCTTAGTGCAAACTCAAGCTCCTAGAAACATTGTAGAATGAGAAATCTAGCAAGTGCTAGATTTATGTCTACCATAAATACAAGTATGTTTCTAACAACAACATTGTAGAGTATAAGAATTCTAGATTGTGTTAAATTTTCTTCCAACACAAACACAAGCACATTTTAATTTGAAAGAAATCGAACACATGTTATATTTCCTTCAAGCATAAACACAAGAACATAACAACATTGTAGGACTAAATAAGTCTAATGTGTGCTAGAATAACAACATTGCAATGTAAAATAAAATGTAACATGTGTTAGATTTCCTTTTAGCGCAAACTCAAGCACATAGAAACATTGTAGAGTGAGAAATCTAGTAAGTGCTAGATTTATGTCTACCACAAATACAAGTACATTGCCAACAACAACATTGTAGAGTATAAAAAATCTAGCTTGTGTTAAATTTTCTTCCAAGACAAACACAAGCACATTTAAATTTGAAAGAAATCTAACATGTTATATTTTCTTCTAGCACAAACACAAGAACTTAACAACATTGTAGGACTAAATAAGTCTAATGTGTGCTAGATTAACAACATTGCAATGTAAAAGAAAATCTAACATGTGCTAGATTTCCTTTTAGCACAAAATCAATCACATAGAAACATTGTAGAGTGAGAAATCTATCAAGTGCTAGATTTATGTCTACCACAAATATAACCATATTGCCAACAACAACATTGTAGAGTATAAGAATTCTAGGTTGTGTTAAATTCTCTTCCAACGCAAAGACAAGCATATTTGAATTTGAAAGAAATCTAACACATGTTATATTTCCTTCGAGCACAAACACAAGAACATAACAACATCGTAGGACTAAATAAGTCTAATGTGTGCTAGATTAACAACATTGCAATGTAAAATAAAATCTAACATGTGTTAGATTTCCTTTTAGCGCAAATATGAGCACATAGAAACATTGAAGAGTGAGAAATCTAGCAAGTGCTAGATTTATGTCTACCACAAATACAAGCATGTTGCCAACAACAACATTGTAGAGTATAAGAAATCTAGCTTGTGTTAAATTTTCTTCCAACACAAACACAAGCACATTTAAATTTGAAAGAAATCTAACACATGTTATATTTCCTTCTAGCACAAACACAAGAACATAACAACATTTTAGGACTAAATAAGTCTAATGTGTGATAGATAAACAACATTGCAATGGTAAAGAAAATCTAACGTGTTAGATTTCCTTTTAGCGCAAACTCAAGCACATAGAAACATTGTAGATTGAGAAATCTAGCAAGTGTCAGATTTATGTCTACCACAAATACAAACACATTGCCAACACCAACACAAGCACATTTAAATTGAAAAGAAATCTAACACATGCTATATTTCCTTCTAGCACAAACACAAGAACATAACAACATTGTAGGACTAAATAAGTCTAATGTGTGCTAGATTAACAACATTGCAATGTAAAAGAAAATCTAACATGTGTTAGATTTACTTTTAGCACAAATTCAAGCACATAGAAATATTGTAGAGTGACAAATCTAGCAAGTGCTAAATTTATCTCTACCACAAATACAAGCACGTTGCCAACAACAACATTGTAGAGTATAAGAAATGTGGCTTGTGTTAAATTTTATTCAACACAAACACAAGCAAATTTAAATTTGAAACAAATCTAACACATGTTATATTTCGAGCACAAACCCAAGAACATAACAACATTGTAGTACTGAATAATTCTATTGTGTGCTAGATTAACAACGTTGCAATGTAAAAGAAAATCTAACATGTGTTAGATTTCCTTTTAGCGCAAACTCATGGACATAGAAACATTGTAGATTGAGAAATATAGCAAGTGCTAGATTTATGTCTACTACAAATACAAGCACGTTTCCAACAACAACATTGTAGAGTATAAGAAATCTGGCTTGTGTTAAATTTTCTTCCAACACAAACACAAGCACATTTAAATTTGAAAGAAATCTACATGTCATATTTTCTTCTAGCACAAACACAAGAACATAACAACATTTTAGGACTAAATAGGTCTAATTTGTGCTAGATTAACAACATTGCAATGTAAAAGAAAATCTAACATGTGTTACATTTCCTTCTGGCACAAACTCAAGCACATAGAAACATTGTAGATTGAGAAATCTAGCAAGTGCTAGATTTATGTCTACCACAAATACAAGCACGTTGCCAACAACAACATTGTAGAGTATAAGAAATCTAGCTTGTGTTAATTTTTCTTCCAACACAAACACAAGCACATTTAAATTTGAAATAAATATAACACATGCTATATTTCCTTCTAGCCCAAACACAAATACATAACAACATTGTATGACTAAATAAGTCTAGCGTGTGCTAGATTAACAATATTGCAATGTAAAAGAAAATCTAACATGTGTTAGATTTCCTTTTAAAGCAAACTCAAGCACATAGAAACATTGTAGAGTGAGAAATCTAGCAAGTGCTAGATGTATGTCTACCACAAATACAAGCACGTTTCCAACAACAACATTGTAGAGTATAAGAAATCTAGCTTGTGTTAAATTTGTTTCCAACACAAACACAAGCACATTTAAATTTGAAAGAAATCTAACACGTGCTATATTTCCTTCTATCACAAACACAAGTACATAACAACATTGTCGGACTAAATAAGTCTAATGTGTGCTAGATTAACAACATTGCAATGTAAAAGAGAATCTAACATGTGTTAGATTTCATTTTAGCGCAAACTCAAGCACATAGAAACATTGTAGAATGAAAAATCTAGCAAGTGTTAGATTTATGTCTACCACAAATACAAGCAAGTTGCCAACAACAACATTGTAGAGTATAAGAATTATAAACTGTATTAAATTTTCTTCCAACACAAATAAGCACATTTTAATTTGAAAGAAATCTAACACATGTTATATTACCTTCAAGCAAAAACATAGGAACATAACAACATTGTAGGACTAAATAAGTCTAATGTGTGCTAAATTAACAACATTGCAATGTAAAATAAAATCTAACATGTGTTAGATTTCTTTTTAGCGCAAACTTGAGCACATAGAAACATTGTAAATTGAGAAATCTAGTAAGTGCTAGATTTATGTCTACCACAAGTACAAGCACGTTGTCAACAACAACATTGCAGAGTATAAGAAATCTAGCTTGTGTTAAATTTTCTTCCAACACAAACACAAGCACATCTAAATTTGAAAGTAATCTAACACATGCTATATTTCCTTCTAGCACAAACACAAGAACATAACAAAACTTTAGGACTAAATAAGTCTAATGTGTGCTAGATTAACAACATCGCAATGTAAAAGAAAACCTAACATGTGTTAGATTTCCTTTTAGCGCAAACTCAAGCACATAGAAACATTGTAGAGTGAGAAATCTAGCAAGTTGTGATGGATTTCTCACACAAAACAATCTCATACTCATCTCCATATCCCTCCACTTACTCCTCCCCATCAAGGAGATGCATATACATGTTTATAAAGCACATCAAGTAAATTGTCTCTCTCACTCGTGTGAAATCCCAGGTCTTTGTAAGATTTCCCAAACTCTGCAAATAGAACAAACTTTAACATTATCATCAAGAAATTAAATCCCCCTCTATGCTCACTAAATCTAGAGTTAGGATGGATCTAAACGAAAAGCATGCACCTTAGAAATTTGATCCCTTTGTAGGCTCAAAATAGTTCAGAAGATTTTAATTTGAGGGCTTATATGATTCATATCAATAAGTTAGATAAAGAGTCTTACTTTTTAGTTAACAATT
The DNA here is from genome assembly GCA_031772625.1 of Pinus tabuliformis. Taxonomy (NCBI): domain Eukaryota; kingdom Viridiplantae; phylum Streptophyta; class Pinopsida; order Pinales; family Pinaceae; genus Pinus; species Pinus tabuliformis. The sequence goes on from CM062819.1 coordinate 1,677,659,288, forward strand.
TTTTTTTTCCCAGAAATTTGAATCATGGTTAGACAAAAATTGTAGTATAAGAAATTTAATTCACATTCAAGACTTTCTTAACTCCATGTAAACATAAGCAAATTATCAATCATGATTCTAATTCTCATTCAAGAGATTATTTAACTCTAAGCAAATATAGTAAAAATTACATAGCTACCCCAAATTTCATTTGGTGACTATGTTGTCTGTCTTATTTTTTCACCCATTATATATATATATAATAAAATAAACTCTTATATCTTAATAAAACATGCTTGTGGGGGCAATTCAATTAGCAGTGGTCATGTTATGAAGTATTATGTAAACTATGAGATTCAAGATTCAAAACCCCTCTGGGTCAAACCATAGACCATAAAAAACCAACCATTTTAAGGATTGGTATGGCCGAGATCAGGTGCAATACCTTAGTGATTTTTACAGTTTAAAGAACCATGGGTTGCAATTTCTTAGACCATACTTTAATCCCTTAAGTAATGGACATGTTAACACACACACACAATATTATATGTGCGTGTGGGGTTCTTAGCATGTCTATTACTTAAGGGATTAGTTTTTGGTCTAAGAAATTGTGACCCATGGGTATATAAACCGTCAAAATCACTTAAGTACTGCCCCTGATCTAGATCATACCAACCCTTAACAAGATTGATATTTTTTATGGTTTCTCCTCTCAACTACCACAAATTTCAAACCTTGACCACCTTACAAAACCAAACCCTCAAAATCTAAAACATTAAAAAAATTACTTTAAAAAAAAACTAACTTTAACCCACTTTTATACACAACCCATAAATAATAAAATATAACAAATATTTATTTATAATAATTTTTCATTTTAAAACTATTTTTTTAATAAAACATTACTTTTCTTATACCTTTTATTAATAAATATTATATCTTTAAAATGTTTTCGCTGGAGTATAACAATATTCAATTCCCCTTCATTACAACTCTAAACTTTCTCTAATTTTAACCATTTATCTTTATTAATCTTATGGTAAAGAATTGGCCATAAAAAAAAATGTAGTTAGGCATTAAAAAGATATATAATTAGGCTATTTTCAAATTTTTATTTTGGATTATTTCTCTATACTATGAGTGGGAATCTTATTAGAATTTTATGAAATGATCAATCATTGAAATAGTCTAGAAAAGTGGAAATTACTCTAGGCATAGAGCTCGGAAGGCTTGGAGTAAGAAGATAGCCACATATGTTGGTCGGACAACCCTCAAAAGGTGAGTAGTGGCCGTAGTAGAAAATGATGTATGACTAGAGATACACAAGGTTGCATACGCAAGAGGTACTATGTACGGTTCCAATATTAGGAATTACTTTTAGGCATGGGTGATCCTCGAAGCATGGGACCATGCAACTTGTCATTTGATATTACATGATGGACCTATACACCTAAAACTTATGGGTTGAACCTTAATAATAGTGTACTTCACATGAAATTTAACATGGTTAGTTATATGTGTGCATTTTGATCTCTTCGTGTATATGTTACGTAGAATCATAATTCTCTATTTTATAAATATAATAAAATAAATATATTATAATTTTTTAATAAACTTTGTAATTTATTTTGGTATCTAGAGAAATTAGAGAAATTGGTAACGGGTTAATCTCATACTTATGTGATACATATAGGATCTCATATTCATGTGACATATATAGGATTGATTTAAATCATTATCATTATAAATTCTAGTGGCATATGTATGTTTTTTTAGCACATAAAAGGAAATTAGAGAGAAATGAACACTAGACCTCATACTCGTGTGGCCTGTGGCCTAGATAGGATCAATTTATATCCGTATCATTATAAACTCTAGTCATGTATGTATGTCTTTTTAACACATAAATGTAAATTACGGAGATTTGAACACTAGACTTCCTCACACATAATACGTCATTCACATAACCATTTCCTCTTGAATGTCTAGAGGCTTATAAGCATGGAAGTTTGAGGCTAGAGATTCTACTTGCAGTCATGTTTAAGAGCCTACCATGAGAGGCTACCTTCTGACATATAGATAGTAGGGAGCTTTTAAACTACTATCAGTAAGAGGGAAATGGCTGCGTACTATGTCCTTAAAGAAAGAGGAAGAGTGGACCATCATTTATGACAGCCATCCGGCCATCGACAATGAAAATTCAAAATTTTCCTGCGCCTGAATAACTGATACAAGCAGAGAAAGCCCTTGTGAAGATTTTTGCCTCATGAAGACACTTCCTGGCAGACTAGACAGTAGTAGAAAACCTTATACACACACCACCACGAGCCTATTCTGATTCGAAAGTCGGAGCATGGTTGGAAATGATAATGAATTTTTTGAGGAAATTTAAAGTATGCCCCCACCAGACAATAAAAACATGCCGCAACATATAATCGTAGAACCAAGGTCAATAGAATTTTTTGACAGGTCCCTTGGCGAAAACCAGAAAATGAGCTCTATAAAACAGATGGGTCAGAATCCTATTCTATACAATATAAGCTAACATATAGAAAATTTAAAACTCAGGAATCAAGCTTGTAGTATTGATTCCTGACCTATACCTGGAGCAATACCGAGCTTATAGGCCAGATGGGGTACCAAAACCTTCGACAGCATCTGAAAGTGGATATATATGAGAATGGAGATAGTATTAGACTGACACGGATGGAAATGGAGATGTGCCAAGTGTCGATCCAGAAATTGAAAGGGGAATGTCATCCACGTTCATGAGAGCATGCTTGGGAAGAGCTTGCAGCAAGAAGCAGCTCCCCGAGCAATGCTCTCATCCCCATTATCTGCCGCCACCACCACCCAAAGAAACAATTAACCCTCCTGTTTCAGAAAAATATCTTTGTTGTCACCTTTCAAAACAACTGTTTCTTGTGCTTCCGAGACCATGAATTTCCTCCAAAGCTGAGCAGAGATTATCTCTGACGTGCGTCCAGGCAGGCGAAAATTGCAGCATCAGGATTCAACTTATATATGTCAATATATTTGTCTGAAACCATACTAAAGCTAAAACCCTGAGAAAACAGATAAATTTGGGCAAAACTTGAGGATGAAGTTGTACAGTAGTTATGAGGCATCTCTAGCTTAGATGTGTAGATTAGGGATGCATCGATTTGATGGAGTTTCCAACATTGAAGTGCAATAATTACATCATAAACTCTTCATTGAGGCTAAACGATCCCCAATTTTACAAAAATGAATATGGGCTCTTTTCTATCATTCCAAGTCGGGCCCTGTTATACATCTGTATTGGCCTTAGCAATACCAAGAAATGAAATCACAACAAGGTGCCACTGAATTACAGGAGGAATGGCCTAATTGGGATCTCTAGTTAGCTGATTCTATGAGATTATATGCTACAGGCGTGCAATATCCAAACCAAAACGAACCTTCAGAGGCCAAGATTTTCTGTGGAGTATACCTGCTTCCAGGGTTTATCAATCATTCCTGCATTCCATCTGCATCGAGATTCTGCATTGGGAAATACAATAGCTTGTTTATGTTATTATTTCCACAAACCCCAAAAATCAGATTTATCCCCCCTCAAGCCCCCTAAGAAGAAGAAACAAAAAACTTGAACTACCTGCTACCAACTCAAACTATTAGTTGCTTCTAGTCTCCTTTATTATTAAATGTGTTTGTATTTTAATATATTGCATAGACACAAACTTTTGAGAGCAATTACTTCTCCAGATTTCATGTTTTTCATGATCTACTAGTATCACTCTCGTATTTGGGTGTTCATAAACGTATGTTGTGGAAATGTATTCTGATCATATTCACTTTAGAAGTTGCATTCATGGTTGTTAGCCATGTTTTACATTGTCCAGTGACTGGAGCTTCTTCCCTGGTCATCTCAATTTCAGCACTGTGATTTGATGCCAGCCTTGATCACAATTCATTGCAAGCTGCATTTTGGGTCTGAGTCAGCCTTTCTTATCTTGGATAACGTGTCTTTCTTATGTAAATATTTATGCTTTTCTAAATGTGCTCTGCTACCTCTTCTTACTTCATGATGTCAATTTAATATTGATTGAGGTTTTGGGGTTGCAACACTTAAATCATTCTTAACTTCTCACTCAAACAATAGTCTTTTCATCCATTTGTAATCTATTTTTTCCCATCTTTCTAGAAAGCCCCTTTCTTTGGTGACTGTCGTGTATGGCTATATAATTCTTTCTGATATTTACATGTCAATCCCAATTTGATTGTTTGGTATAATATATAAATCATGAAGTCAAATCTGCATAGATAAATGTCTGTTATAGTCATAATCTCATCTAGTGTTTTAAATCACATTTATTCAGAATAAGATAGGACAAGGTGAGGCAATTAACTTATCAGACATCAGCGTAATCCTTTTGGACCATGCATTTCCAATATGTATATCATGATTGTAAGTACTCACTTGATCCAGAAGGTGATATGAAAGATCTCTCATTCTATCATCAATAATACCAGAATGTCCATGCACATGAATATTCAACAGCAACCCTAGAGCATTCAAGTAAACCTGAGAACCCAAAAGACAACCGATTGTAAATGAAAACCAAGAGCAAGTAATCTTAAGAATATCTTAAACCAAGTCACTCTCCCAATTTAGCAAAAATGGAGAAAGGTTATAGTAATCATGACGTGTGAAGGATCAATATTCTCTCTTTGCAAAGAAGCCAAGATATGGGAGTCATATATATGGAGCTCTTTACTCAAATGTGCATGGCCTTCCAAGTAACATAACGCTAGATGCCACCAACTGTGAGTATACCTGGCACCCTAAAATATGTCAGTACACGATTGAACCCACTTTGCAAACTACCTACCATCTGTAATTTATGGATCACTGAACAGTGATAGAAGAGGGAAAAGTCTACTTCACATGAATGAACAGCAAGCATTCCATGAATCCAAACATGTTTTCATAAATTGGACTGCCTCCTTAAAGCAACATTCATGCTGAAACACATGACATAGCTGTATGAAAAACTAATGGAGATCAAAGAAATGTTGTAAAATGATTAACACAAATAAAGTAGGTGCCCCCAACCAAAACAAAATACTATTTTTTAAATGCAATGCAAAAAATAAGCCATTAATCTTGGATAAAAATTTAAAATATAGCATGCTAAGTGTCTGCTGTTTTGTGGCACACACTGCATGCTAAGTAATCTTAAGAATATCTTAGACCAGGTCACTCTCCCAATTTAGCAAAAATGGAGAAAGGTTATAGTAATCATGAGGTGTGAAGGATCAACATTCTATCTTTGCAAAGAAGCCAAGGTATGGGAGTCATATATACGGAGCACTTTACTCAAATGTGCATGGCCTTCCAAGTAACATAACACTAGATGCCACCAATTGTGAGTATACCTGGCACCCTAAAATATGTCAGTTCATGATCGAACCCACTTTTCAAACTGCCTACCATCTGTAATGTATAGATCATTGAATAGTGATAGAAGAGGGAAAAGACTACTTCACATGAATGAACAACAAGCATTCCATAAATCCAAACATGTTTTCATAAATTGGACTACCTCATTAAAGAAACATTCATGCTGAAACACATGACATAGCTGTACGAAAAACTAATGGAGACATGTTGTAAAATGATTAACACAAATAAAGTAGGTGCTCCCAACCAAAACAAAAAACTATTTTTCAAATGCAATGCAAAAAATAAGCCATCAATCTTGGATAAAAATTTAAAATACGGCATGTTAAGTGTCTGCTGTTTTGTGGCACACACTGCATGCTGAGACAATGGGTCATCACTTTTGATTGTCAAGCCTTTCCTTGAAGCCAATTCTGCATTCCCCCTTCACCCAACCTCTAGTAAAGAAAATGAAAGCATTCCATATATATATTTTTCACCTTGATTTGCTGGAAAAACCTACCTTGATAAGTCAGAATCTATGAATAGAAAATCTCAGACTCTTCCTTGGGAACTTCTTCCTTAGCTTAAAGTGAGAAAGGCAAGCCTACTAAGATGACAATAGGTAGCTTGCGTAAGTTGCCTATGGGGTCTTCACCCTTATGGTTAGGACTTTTCCACCAAGTGAAACTTTGGGAGGTAATACTCCCTCGTTGAAGGTATATCTTTGTTGAGGCTATATATCTCCATTGATCTCCTTCAATTTACTGGGTTTTCCTTCTTGGAATAATCTACTTGTTATGTCTATGTTTATGTCATTTAATTTCTTTTTGATCTTGTACTCATCTTACATTTCATTTCATCTCATTTTTGAGACAGAAGTTTCAATTTCAATCTCTAAACTTGGCATAAATTATAACTGTGTTCTTGGCAATTTCAGAAGGGTTTTGCATTTCAGGCCTGGTGTTATAGACATTTTTGTGCCTTACAGCATGAAGCATGAAATGTCAATAATATCAGGGATCCAAAGTCCCTAAACATGTTGTTCCTACCCCTAGAGGAACAAGGTCAGCAAACCACAGCACTGAATATCAGTTCTCCACCTGAAAACACTCAAAAACAAGCAAATTCTGAATCATGTCAACTGCTCCACTGAGCATCTGCACTGAATGTCAACTGCTCCTCTCTGTACCTGCGCTGAATGTCAACTGCAAAGAAGGCCACCTGCACTGAGCGTACTTGGACAAGTGGCACAGTCATTCCTCAAGGTGTTAATGCCCAGGAAGCTTCCAAAATGACACTTGGATCAGGGAATTCGCCTAGTGATGAGTAAGAGGTTCTTAAACTCCAAGTGGAAGCAAGGATCTCCAAGTGGACTCAAGAATTGAAGAATAACTGAAGTGGGAGAGGACACTAGTCAGCTTCATGCCAGCCTCAAGCTGACTCATCCTTTCTCCAAAACTCCTATATATAGAGCTCTCTCATGAGGTCTAGGGAGGCTGGAATCTTGTGAATGTAAGGAAGTGCTGTTGGTTTGAGTATAGAGCTATTGGGTGATTGCTTTGAAGGAGGTGAAGAGGAGATTTCTTTCTGCTGGGAGGTGTTGCTGGATTGGGCCTCTTATGGTTGTAACACTTCCTGAACTTTACTTCTTCCATTAATAAAGCATTTGAGGTTCTTCTATATGCATGTGTCTCAATGATGTATTGTTATACTTGTGTATTTGATTTATTCTAATCCTTGAATCAATTATGAATGTATGCTTCTTGTAGTTTCCCTCTCTTGCCTTTTTGCAGGATCTTTGTATAGCTGGGCCAGTTAAAGAGCAAGGAGCGGGGAGCAAGCAGCAAGGAGAGAAGATTGGATCAATAATTAGCGAAAGACATCGGTTAGTGGATCCCTTTCTCGCCTATTTTACTTTCATAAAGAAGAAATCTTAGATAGCTTTGCTTCGGTTGTTGCTGAGGTACTATCACCCTTAGAGTGGGATAGGTTCATTCCGTATTGGATACTTTTCCCAACAACGAATTGGCGACTCCACTGGGGACCGTATCTTGTTGGTTGCTTGTGTTTTTTGCTATTCCTTTCCTAAACACAGGGAGTACCGAATCGAACTGCATTTGGATCTTTCAAATGCGAAGTAGAGGCCAGCTACTCTAGCTCAGTTTCTAGGCATGTTTATGATTTGAAGAGCTGATACACAAGGACTCTAAACAGCTCTTAGTGATAGCTTTTCATCCTCCTAATTACCCTTTAGTGAGTACTTGATTGATAGCTTCTGATTTGGCCAAAAACTGTGAATTTTTGAGCAATCTGTGACCCGGAAACCAAGAGAAACGCAAGTTTCTCTCTTCAGTGCAGGCACTGTGAAGGCAGTCTGCATTTCAGCACAGTTCCCGAAGGGGCTACCTGCGCTGAATGTCAAACTGATAGTGTACTACCTGCGCTGAACCAGTCTTGCCTTGTGCTACTGGGGTTCACTGCTGTTTCTTGCCCTATTTTCATCCTTGTTTTTGCAGCCTGTTATCAGTCAATGTACCTATTTGAAACCAACTTTCCTTGCCACTATTCCGCCTCAGTTGTATAAAGAAACTGTGATTGTTCTTTGTGTATTTCTTACATCATTTGCAGTTTCCCATAACGAAAAGTGAAACTAGTCTTGCTGTGGCCTCTTAGATCTAGACCTGTGATAAGTGTCGTATTGATCTTAAGAGTTAGTTTGTTTGCGTTCATAGCTGATTGAGCTTTTGCTTTCGTCATATGGTTTGAATTTATGTATTTCTAGTGTTGAAACAAGTAAATCTTAAGGTGTCTTTTGATTTTGGACAAGCTTGTTTGCTTTCACTTGAAATTGAATTCAAAATTATACAACAGCTTTCTTTTTGTAATACATCAACATTAAGAAAGAGAAAAGAAATACCTGCATTGTGCATGTGCATTTTGACAGTTTGCATGTTGATTTAGGAGAAAGTGCATTAGTGTGTGCTCTATGATCTGTGTGAAAAGATGATGTCTTTCTTTTCCCTCAGTAGTTAAGATTTTCAAAGTTGAAAGATTGAAAAGCTTGCTTATCATCTTAAACTGCATTTAGGAAGTTGTATTATACATCTCGTGGTGATCCATAAAGGCAAACTGCTAAACAAGATCAACTTAAAATGAATTGAATTTACATAACAACGCTTTGAAACATAACGCAAACACATAGAGGTCTAAGCTAGAGACGTGTTCCGGCGTCGTTAAACGTGATATCTTAGCGTTGAGTGGTTGGGTGATTCCTCCACGGTGAAGCGATAAGTATCAATACGGACTTGTGCTCCCACGTACCGTCGCGTATATATTGGGAGACCCCTATAGGAAAAAAGCCTTTATCCTTAGGAAGCCGTGTCGGCCGCCCTACTGATCACGATGCAGTGAACACAACATTCATGAAGATCGACCACCCGTACCGTAAAACGTATTCTGTGGTTTCGCGAAAGGTTTGGCACACCCTCTGCCTAGATATCCATAACAGTTTCTTTTGGCCCTTTTCAAACTCTATAACTGAAAAAGTCCATCCGAGCATTTGTCACTTCGGGCTCGTTAAAACATTGAAGGAGACTAGAGTCATCTTTAGCTTTTTCTCGACTCTTAAAAAGTGAAAAAGAAAGTTGTGTCTAAAGCGTCGTTATAAAATTTATTTTAAACGGAACATAATCACCTCCTATTCCTGCATTGATCTGTAGGTTGAGGACATGGAACGCCCTAACCAAGGGATTCCCCATGATGGAAATGCTAGTCCTTTCTCCTCTTGGGGAGAAGTTGGTGCGCCCCATATGGCCACATTGTCGCTTCCAGGACTGACAATTGGCCTGCCAATTTGGCTATTCTCAACCAATGTAGTTCAGAACACCATGGTTCCTGAACAGTCGAGTAAATAGTTAGATCAGTCTAGAGCTGCCCACCAGCCTTCTACTTCCTATAACTCTTGCTCCAATCCCTCGTCTTCGCAAGGTAGAGCCGGCAAAAGCCAAGCTCCCATGGAGAAGAAGGAGAAGAAGAAGAGAGAGAAGAAGAAGACGGAGCCTAAGGCGACTGGGGGTAAGCAAAATACATCTGACAAAAATCCACACACAGCACAGACCGGGCCTAAATCGCCATGTGTCATATGTAGAGGAGACCACTTCCATAGAGATTGTCCCTGTATTCCCTGGATACTAAGGGACTGGTCCCCTCGTTTTCACAATTCGGGAGCATCAACCTCTCATAGCCATGTTGAATGCTTACCGTCAACCAGCGAAAGTGAAGGTTCAAGACAAAGAGGGGGAGTAAGATTCCCCTGCAGACTGTGTGAAGGCGATCACGCCATCCACCATTGTCCCTTCTTAGATGAAGCGAAGAGAGTTTTGGAAGATCGTCCGGTTTCACCGTTAAGACTTCCTCCTAGATACAAAAAACTCGTGCCAAGTCCTTCGTTGGTTGAGAATACAGCTGGCCCACTCAAGTGGTCGGCTGAAGCGTCAGTCACTGAAAATGAACCTACTGAATCCAGACCAGACGAAAGTCCAAAGGTCGAAACGGTAGTTGACCCGGTTCTCCCTTCAGAAGTTTCATCTTCAAATGACATCGTCACTGAAGACTCATCTTCAAATGACACCCTCACTGAAGAGAATAAGGATGACACCATCCAGATTCTTTTCATAAACACAGACTCTGATGAGCATCAGGGCAATGCGCCCATTCCTTTATCGCAGGAAGGAACATCGTCAGGGTCATATCCGACCGTATATTCGGTTCCACCACCAAGCAACCTGGTTGTATCCTTTGATTGGAATCAACTAGGCAGACCCCGGTTGCCAGCCAGTATACCATTCAGAATCATAGTCCAAATATACAGAATGATAATGGCTGGCATTATCATTGATGAAGGGGCATCTGTGAGTATCCTTTCCTCTATTGCTTGGAAAGCACTGGGTTCCCCGGCGCTTTTACCTGAGATAAGAAATCTCTCAGGTTTTGATAAAGGAACCAGTCGACCATTAGGGATCCTCCCCAATGTGCCTGTTACATTGAAAGGGAAGACCGTTCAAATGAACGTGATGGTCGTTCAAGGACCCTTGGATTATAACCTACTCCTTGGACGAGACTATATATATTGCATGGGAGCAATAGTCTCCTCACTCTTTAGAGTAATGTGTTTTCCACAAGAAGGAAGAATGGTCAAGCTCGTAGACCAACTTTCATTTCCGGGATCACGCATCGCAAATAGTCAAATACCAACCCTGAATGGTCTATTCAATCAAGAAATGTCTCCACCCCCAGTCCTCCTTCCCGATGAGTGCGAGTGATTCGGAAAGATGGGACTGGAACCCAGGGGGCATGCATCCTAGTCTGCTTCGGGCAGAAAAAACCCTGGGTATAAGGTAGAATTTCCGCGGGAGAATATGACTAGTCTGTACCCCGTCCGAAGAGGAGAGAGGGTTGTTCTAGAATAGGATTCTTTTGTCAAAGTTATGTGAGTGGAATAATCTACTTTTCACTCACCGTTGTCTATTTAGGTAGACAGTGCCGAGGAAATGTTTTCGTTTGAAGAAGTTAACAAAACAATCTTTGGGTAACCAGAAAGAGGCAAGCCTCCCTCAATAACACAAATGTTTTGTCTTTGAGTAGTGTTCTTCTCTTGTCGTAAGTAGATATTCTCTTGTCGCAAGTAGCTGTTCTCTTGCGATCTTGCAAAAGATCTGTTAAAAGTTGGGCCGACGGGAAGACAAGTACCGTGTAAGACCCCTTAAAAATGACGAGAAGACAAGTATCGTTAACATTAGACTGGCAAGATGACAAGTAGCTGTGAACACCCAAAGAAAAGCAGAGGTGGGGGAGAGGAGGGGCAGCCTTGAAATTGTATTTTATACCTGGGGGCATGCAAACCTTTTGGAGTGCAAGCAAAGAGTGGTTATTTATCTGTTTTTGGGATTAGCCGTTTCCGAACTTGCATAAAGAAAGGATATGGAGTAGAGCTTAGTGAGATGAAACTCCTTAAAAAATAGAGATCTCACAGGGGACATTTCTTATCTTATGACTGGTATATCGAGCAGTTTTAGCACATAGTTCATGCTCGTTAAAAAATAAACGCAAGATTCGAGCAGTTTTAGCACATGGTTCATGCTCGTTAAAAAATAAATGCAAGATCCGAGCAGTTTTAGCACATAGTTCATGCTCGTTAAAAAATAAACATAAGATTGTGAGCAGGCTTTCCCTTAGAGTTCAAGCTCATCCAGAAAAAATGAACCGGTAAATAACCATTGTGATCGTAAATTCATCAGCCATAAAAAGCCTTGGTCGTGTTTGCACCTGTCACCTCCACCATCATTTGGCCGATCGTTCACCTCCATATGATTGTTTACCCATTTTGAGGAACAGCTGCGAAGAGTGATTTCACCTAGCCATCCTTGTGACACTGCCGTGATTGGAAAATTCCAACCTGTACCTGGAATCAATTGCTATCCCTGTTCATCACTCGTTCCTCAAAAGACGAGTCTTCTTTGAGCTCTTTTCATCAGACTCGTAAAATATGAAAAGTTCGCCGAGTTTTGGCCTTCCAGCTCGTTAAACGACCGGAAGAGCTATCCCTCCTCTAGATTTTAATCTTTTTGGACCTGAGGGATTATTTCACAAAAAGATCGAGCGCTTGTTTTGTTCGGCTTGTTAAAAGTACCGAAAACTCATCCCTTCTGTATTGTTTTATACTTTTTCGGACTTAAGGGATTAGATGACGAAAAAGGAATTTTGGAGTTAACTTTCTGTACCTTTTCAGACTCTCTAAAAATGAAAAGGACCGAATTTTCCTTGTCGTTAGACTCGTTAAAATGATTAAATAGCGACAAACTTGTCTTTAGACGAGAACGAGTTTCCCTATCGCTAGGCTCGTTAAAACATAGCGATGGGCTTGCCCGAAGGGCAGGTAATAGAACAAGCATATGTTATCCTCCTCAAGCTTGACAAAAATAAAGAGGTACTGGTCAGAAATGACTGGGGAAAAATTGGGAGAACCTCAAAGCTTTAATGGTAGCAAGTTGCTCTTGAACATGACACTTTTCCTCCGTACCACATCGAGTTGGGTTGTTTCATTCACCGGTCTCATCACCATGGTCTTCGCCAAACCATCCACATTTGGGGTAATGCTACCGATCCATCGCATCAGTGTCGTTATATGTTCAAGAGATGTCGTTCAGAAAGAGTCAACCGTGTCCCATCCACTGCCATACATTATCCTTCATCCATTCATGACCGCCACCCTGAATCATATGTCACAGATTGTTTTCACCTCCACTAAAATCATTAGCTCCGTTCCGTGTCACTGATGTGGGATTCATTAAGGCCCTCCTTTGACGGATCGCTTCTTGTCGACTTCAGCTCATTATCCAAGAAGTTGATCTAGGAACAACCCCTTCAGTACTTTGAAGCTTGCATGCCTCAATGGCAAGTTTCTCACTTCCGACGACAGGTATACATCAATGACCTTCGACCAGAAGACTTTGCGTGGTGTTCAACGCCAAGTCCTATATTCACACCACGTGAATTGTACTGCAGTACCTTGAGGGTCATTATCATTATCGGTGATTCCTCTCGCGCTTGTTAACGGTTTACATCATTGACCGGTAATCAAGCGATGTCTTTCCATGTTCGACTTCAGCGCAATTCTCACATGGATCGACTTGTACTTAGAGTGAAGATCAAACGAGTTTGAAGACCCCGGATCTAGTTTCATCCATCCGAGCTGCGATATATATTCAGGAAATATAAAGACATTTGACACGTACATCATTGCAGCAGATGGTCATCCTACTCAAAGGATGATAATTTCAGCAGAGAATTATCAGTTTACCATCAGACGATCGTCTGTTCTATGTACCAAAATTAATATATAAAGCTGAGCATGGGAATGCCTGCCTCAGCTAGATCATGAAAGCAGAATGAAAAATAATGTATTGTATTGTATTTTATTACAGGTCACCTCTCAGCGATTGAATGAACTTCGGATCCTCTGGATAAAGCATTTCACCCGATAAACGACCTCATACTTTAGGGGGCAACTGTTATAGACATTTTTGTGCCTTACAGCATGAAGCATGAAATGTCAATAATATCAGGGATTCAAAGTCCCTAAACATGTTGTTCCTACCCCTAGAGGAACAAGGTCAGCAAACCACAGCACTGAATATCAGTTCTCCACCTGAAAACACTCAAAAACAAGCAAATTCTGGATCATGTCAACTGCTCCACTGAGCATCTGCGCTGAATGTCAACTACTCCTTTGTGTACCTGCGTTGAATGTCAACTGCAAAGAAGGCCACCTGCGCTGAGCGTACTTGGACAAGTGGCACAGTCATTCCTCAAGGTGTCAATGCCCAGGAAGCTTCCAAAATGACACTTGGATCAGGGAATTCGCCTAGTGATGAGTAAGAGGTTCTTAAACTCCAAGTGGAAGCAAGGATCTCCAAGTGGACTCAAGAACTAAAGAATAACTGAAGTGGGAGAGGACACTAGTCAGCTTCATGCCAGCCTCAAGCTGACTCATCCTTTCTCCAAAACTCCTATATATAGAGCTCTCTCATGAGGTCTAGGGAGGCTGGAATCTTGTGAATGTAAGGAAGTGCTGTTGGTTTGAGTATAGAGCTATTGGGTGATTTCTTTGAAGGAGGTGAAGAGGAGATTTCTTTCTGCTGGGAGGTGTTGCTGGATTGGGCCTCTTATGGTTGTAACACTTCCTGAACTTTACTTCTTCCATTAATAAAGCATTTGAGGTTCTTCTATATGCATGTGTCTCAATGATGTATTGTTATACTTGTGTATTTGATTTATTCTAATCCTTGAATCAATTATGAATGTATGCTTCTTGTAGTTTCCCTCTCTTGCCTTTTTGCAGGATCTTTGTATAGCTGGGCCAGTGAAAGAGCAAGGAGCTGGGAGCAAGAAGCAAGGAGAGAAGATTGGATCAATCATTAGCGAAAGACATCGGTTAGTGGATCCCTTTCTCGCCTATTTTACTTTCATAAAGAAGAAATCTTAGATAGCTTTGCTTCGGTTGTTGCTGAGGTACTATCACCCTTAGAGTGGGATAGGGTCATTCCGTATTGGATACTTTTCCCAACAACACCTGGGAGTCCTCAAATCTCAATGGGTGTCAATCCATTATGTGGTTTCTAGATTAGGAGGCATAGGCCTGTGACACTTAAAAAAATATACTAATTCTCTATTGTGTCCTTGTTGCGTACTTGTTTTGTAGAGGAAACAACTATATGAATGTGCTACACCATATCATTCAGAAAGCCAAACCCACAAAAATATTCAGGAGGCTTTCCTCGTTACCATGCTTCTTCCTTGACATAGGTTTAGGTTTTCGTTCCTGTATACAGGAAGAAGGAACATGACCAGATTTATCTCTTTTGGATTTGGTGATACAATCAAACAAGGCATTAGTTGTAGAGTCCTGTCATAGGTTGTGAATGTGTTTTATGTTACATGTGCATAATTGTGAAGCCTTTTTGTGACACTGGTGAGGGGTGAATATGCAAGCAGTTGTAACTAGACAAAATAGCACATAAAAACTTTTGGACATGTTCTCAAGGTTCATGCTGTTACAACTTAAAAAAGCTAACGTAAGGTATCTATCAGCTTAAGCTTGACAATAATCTAAATCTTCCAGTCGATATCTGGAATTTTAATTTCTTTCCATTGGTAGGGACAGATTTTTCACTTGGAAGAATAGATCTAACATCGCTTCAACATCTTATATTTTAAAGCAAAATGGATAATCAGTGATCATGCGTTTTGTATAACTTCACTCTAGACACCATGGGTTATATTAAGTTATTAACAAAATTATAATCTCTTCTGACAGTAAAACATTTATAATCTCTAAATCTCGTATCTTTTCCTTCAGTATTCTGGATGAGTGCTGTTGTCGCCCAAATCCCCACTCTTTAAGCCCAGCTACCTCCTTGATGGCTATGAGAAGATTCCTTTAGAATACCTCACCCAATCAATAAGAACAATGCCTTAAATTGGATCTATGGGTGAAACAAAGGAGTTAACTATTTGTTGTCCTACTGGCTGACTTTTAGTCATCAATCCCTTTGACCTATTTTGGTGTTTAGTGCACACTGACAGAAGTTTCAATTTCAATCTCTAAACTTGGCATAAATTATAACTGTGTCCTTGGAAATTTCGGAAGGGTTTTGCATTTCAGGCCTGGGAGTCCTCAAATCTCAATGGGTGTCAATCCATTATGTGGTTTCTAGATTAGGAGGCATAGGCCCGTGACACTTAAAAAAATATACTAATTCTCTATTGTGTCCTTGTTGCGTACTTGTTTTGTATAGGAAACAACTATATGAGTGTGCTACACCATATCATTTAGAAAGCCAAACCCACAAAAATATTCAGGAGGCTTTCCTCGTTACCATGCTTCTTCCTTGACATAGGTTTAGGTTTTCGTTTTTGTATACAGGAAGAAGGAACATGACCAGATTTATCTCTTTTGGATTTGGTGCTACAATCAAACAGGGCATTACTTGTAGAGTCCTGTCATAGGTTGTGAATGTGTTTTATGTTGCATGTGCATAATTGCGAAGCCTTTTTGTGACACTGGTGAGGGGTGCATATGCAAGCAGTTGTAACTAGACAACATAGCACATAAAAACTCTTGGACATGTTCTCAAGGTTCATGCTGTTACAACTTAAAAAGCTAACGTAAGGTATCTATCAGCTTAAGCTTGACAATAATCTAAATCTTCCAGTCGATATCTAGAATTTTAATTTCTTTCCATTGGTAGGGACAGATTTTTCACTTGGAAGAATAGATCTAACATCGCTTCAACATCTTATATTTTAAAGCAAGATGGATAATCAGTGAGGATGAGGATGGAAAGTTGGATGACTGGGAGGCTGTAGCTGATGCCCTAAATCTTTTTGAGGACTCTTTGAAATTGTCAGGAGAAAAAGTGAGGGAGGAAATACCCACTGTTGCTCAGTTTCAAATCAAAATTTGTTATTCAATTAAAGCAGAAAACAAAGAAATTCTAAACCACAGTACAAAATCAAGCCCGTAATGATTCCAAATCCTGTCTCATTGCCCAGTCTCTCTAAACTGCACAACTTTCCAGCACAATCTGGGAGGCTATCTGCATGCGTATCAACTAATAGGACTAAACAAAGCGATCAAACCTATATCAACTAAGCAAATTGCAAATACTTACAGCCCAGGATGAACAAATTCTGTGTAAAAGTATTTTTCATTAACAAAAAAAGAGAGTATATTAAAAACACATGGCAAAAACTGTTTAAAAAAAGTGCACAGGTAATCAAAATTACAATCAGAAGTAGGAAAAAACTTGTATTTTGCATGAACTCTCACTTCCAAAAGGGAAAAATATGAACCAAAAACTTGTGCTGCTTGTAAATTTGAAGATTTGTTCTTCTGAATCAGACAGAATCCTGTATGTAAATATCGTGCTTGTGAATTTGTAAATATCCGTACCTTATTGCTTTTAACGATTCGCTGGGTGCATTAATGGAAGTAAATCTAACAGCTCAAAACTGCCATATTTATTAATTCATTACAGCCCGAACTGTCTGATGACATCAGATTAGATATCAGATGGAGTGGGAATCAACACTTAGTTTACTAACTACTTTCACCTAGTTCAATAGACTATATTTACTATATTTACTGACAAAAACGTGCATGTAGATAGATATCGGGTATATGAATGAAAAATTTCAAATTTAAAGAAAACATGTGTATTTTTTATATATGGAAAAAATAGTATTCGATCAAATTATAAGTAAAAGTTCAATACGCATGTAATGAAAAATCTAATTTTTTTTTTTTTTTTTAATGCTAAATAATATATTTAGTAATTATTAAAAGAAAAAAAATAGATTTTTCAATTTTTTTTATTTATGTTAAATAATAAATTTAGTAATTATTAAAAAAAAAACAAAAAAAAATAGATTTTTCCTTATTTCAAATAAGGAATTACTTCAAATACAGAATTTAGTAATTATTAAAAAAATTAAAATTAGAGATTTTTTTTTTTTTTTTTTTAATTCAAATAAGGAATTTAGGAATTTGTTAACTATTTTTTATCTCTATTTTTCTAGCAATATATACTTGTCTCATATAAAAACTCATGCAATAAATTTGGTAACACCCTTGAAATAATATTTACTCTCATTTATTTAATATTTTGTATTTCCACTTTTTAACTTCAGTGACAAAGAAATAATAAATTTAGTTAACAATGAGTAAAATCCATCAAAAGTGTTGCCTAAAGTCATAGTTATTTGATCTATTACAGATGATGAAACTATTAGTGAAATGAAAGATTTCAATATGTGACATAGTAATCAAGATCATTTATAAGAATTCTTATCTATAACTATTCATGTGATACATAACTTTGGTTCCATTACAAGAGATATTGAATAATTAGGCCATGTTCATTTTAGCAATGATATAAACAATAATGTTCATTTTAGCTTACCTATTCAATTAATTTGGCTATTATATCCACTATCGACCACTTGGGAAATATCACATTAGTTTAAAACTTGCTTACTCGGTCTTCACATAACCAAACAATGGGTCATCAATTAACACAGTTACCTTTCCATCATCTACCTTATCCATCTGCCAGATCACTAAGCCGCTATCCCCCCAGGACACTTAATGCTCTATACATACTTACTGTCTCGATACTCGACACCTAACATACAAACAAGCTTGTAGATTGAAGCCCTAATGTCTCAATACTCGATATCTTGAAAGGCCAATGGTCAGGCTATCAAGCGATCAGGCCCTCAGAAGAGGCTAAAGAGTGTCATTGATACTAATTAGCTGATATATTAACATCCAAAAGCCCAACATCCATGTCATCGCTATATGGTTACCACCTAGACATCACCTCGGTGCCTAGTCAACCTTCCATTGCCATGTCAACATACCACATCACTTGCCACATTGGTATGCCATGTCATCTAGACCCACATTGGTGCCACATCATATTGAAACGTTAGCATGTCAAATCAACTACCACACAATTGACTGTGGTATCCCCGGATCCCTGGATCCATGTCCACTCACCACATCATTACTCTATTGATACCAAGGTTTCTTGTTGGTGACTAGTGTCCTACTTACTAATGTCTACTACCCAATATTGTGCCATTTTGATAGCTTGATGTACCAACAACTAATACATTGCATTAGTGTTGGTTGACCTCGAGGTGTCCTTAACATAGTTAGCCCGAAATTTGACCTCTCGATGGACTATAGTCCCCAACCATCAAGTGAGAGTCCTTGAACCCTCTATCTCCATGAGCTAATGGATAATGTAGGGTGATATGCTAATATCAAGGACATGTTTGACATGGCATCTAGGTTAGTTGGGGATTTTTGCACAATTAAGTGATGGGGAGCACTATTTTCCATCATTATAAACCATAGGTATATAGATGGTGTATGGGTGTTAATGTGAGGATAATTTTGCCCCACAAGGATGGATTTGTTTGGGTCCTTGGACATCATCTAAGGAGAAACACCATTATCATGCTAGGGTCTAGTACGAGTGGTTTTTAAGGCTTAGTAATAATACAGACTATGCACATGGTACAAAACCACCCCCCAATGCCTCTAAGGTGAATAGTTGGCCTAGTGGTGCTCATGGAGACCATCTAAGGGATGGTTCTTAGGCCCTTGAACATTTTTCAAGGATGAAAACTAGTCCCTGAGGGCCTAAAAGAGGTGTAAGATAATGCTCATGGTCCATGTATAAGCTCCCAAGCCACTTCAATACAACACCTACAAAGAAAATATTTTCCCCACGTATGTTGTATGGACAATGTTTATTTCCCTTTAGTGGTTAATTCCTATTGAAAAGTGTTTGAAATTTTTCATGTTATATGTTGATGCCTATTGCTACACTTTTTATCTTTCAATCTCTATTCTTCTAGCAATATATACTTGTCTCATATACAACATCAAGCAATATGCTTGGTAACACCCTTGAAATAATATTTACTCATTTATCAAATATTTTGTATTTCCACTTTTCAACTTTAGTCAAAAAGTAATAATAAATCTAGTTAACAATGAGTAAAATCCATCAAAAGTGTTGCCATAACAACAAATGGTTGTACAAGATTCTCCACCTCCTCCTATGGGTAATGCGGGGAAATCGTAATATGGTCCTAATAACAATGCGTAGGTCCTCATGTTAATTCTCACATTTATTTTACCACGAGAGAAAAATCATATGACCCTCCTGAGTCAAGTTCTACTTCTAAGGACTTGACCACCCCTTTCGCTTCCACTAGATCTCTCAGATCAGATAAGCCTATGGAACTGCTATATCACCCACCTAACAGTGTATTCCAAAAGTTAACAAACAATCTTGATGCTCGGGCTTCCCAACATTATAGTATTATTGAAGAGTTAGTCGAAGCATCATGTGTCATGTCTTCCTTAGAGGATTTTCAGTCCTGCCTCATGTAGCACAAATCCTTATTGACTACTATTAGAGGGGTAGATCCCTTGGAATCTAAGTCACCGGATTCGTCCTAAACCCCCTACGAATCCCGAATCCAGCGAATCTGACACAATTCGGTCCGGATTCGTGTCCAAATCATATGACACGCCGTGTCCGTTTCCGACATGTCGAATCCGAGGTCGTGTCACGATTTTTAAAAGCGTGTTGCGATTTTGGGACACGTGTCCTATTTCCAGGGCTCGCTAAGCTCAGTGCGGGAATGAAAAGGGCGTGTTTGCTCATTAATATTTTCATTTGGCAAGTGATTTGTGCTATTGCAGCAAGGAGTAGAGCATTTTGGCAGCTTCATGATCAAGTCTAGGCCCTAGTATTGATATGCTATTCATGGTAATGTTAAATTCTTAAAGTAAAAGTGACATTCTCCTTAATCTTCATTTTCGTCCTTTTACTTAAATTTTTAACATTACCATGAAATGACTCAGGATGTTTGAGAGTGGTTCCGGCCTCATTGGATTTCATATGGAGAAAGTAGAATTTTAGATTTCATTCAAAATCCAGTAGACTTATCAGTTTTTTAGGATTTTAGGATTGGGGGATTGCAATGTTTCCATTGAATTTTGTCATGTATTAGGGTATGGAACTCGTATTTAATCAAGAGCACCAAACCAAGAGCTTTTGAATATGTCGTTCCCGCTCCCGTTTTCGCTCTCGCTCCCAAGTAACACTGTTCCTGATGATATGGGTCTGGACACCACTGTTGAGTTGGCATTGGCCAACATGGATCTCAATGATCCAGTGCTAGAACCTGTTAGATTTGATGACTTAGAGGGGTCAACCTCCATACCAGTAGATGCAGAGGCGACTATGGATACAGGGGAGGAGGAGGATGCAGAGGAGAGCAGTGGGGACCATGATGATGGGGACAGTGATGCTGATTCTGATGCTGATTGATGCCTTGAGGCTTGTATACCTGTAGTTGTTTTATATTTTCTATTTCTATTTGCCATTGGCATTGCACCAACACTACCTATGTAACACATTTTGATTTGATGACTTAATGAGAAAACTACAGTTGTCAGTGTGTTTATCTTACTATCTTGTAGTTGTAAGTTGTCTTTCAGTTATGAATTATGAATCATGATTTAAATTTTTAATAGATTTATCATTTATGTGACCAGTACCACTAACATTTATTTGAATTTTGTATGTACTATGCATGCTAATAGCTATAGATGAAGATCTATGTTTGAAATCAATAAATTTGTATCATTAATTAAAATTTGTGTAAGAAATATGATAATATCTAATTTTTAATATATATGTATATATTTTTAAATATATATATATATATATATATATATATATATATATATATATATATATCTATATATATATATATAAAATAATATATAACGTGTCCTAACGTGTCCTGTTCCGGGGGGTCAGCGTGTCCGAATCCAACACCACGAATCTCGAATCCTACGTGTCCCGAATCCCCGTGTCATGTGACTTAGCTTGGAATATGACTAGGATCATTTTACCACATGGCTTGTCACTCTGCCTATTGAACATGACTCCCTAATGATGAATTTCCTATGGAAAAATTCATCATGGAGGTCATGGATTCACCTATTGACAATCCTAGGGAGATTATGCGTCTTGATACCTCTAGTCTCCCCAAATGGGAAAAAGTAGAGATTGGTAAACTAAATCTCGAATTAACCTAGGGGGCATTTTCTCAGCCATCCTTGGAAGTGTCACCCTTGGACCAAGTAACGTTTTTGGTTTCTAATGTTGAAATTTCCAGTGAATTGTCAAACACACATCCATCGTTCAATGAGTTTCTTGTCACCCCTTTATGTCTTCATAGTCCTTGTCATGGAGCCACAATAGCTCACAAGACCACTCACTTTTTATGTCCTCTGGTTATTCCTAGTAACACTACGATTCTAGGTTTTCCTTGTTATCATCAATATTTAGGAGTCTCATAGTTAAAATTTGTATGGCATGGCCCCATCATGGAACACCATATGGTACCTCAATTCCTCCCTAAGTTCATGTACAGGAATCCTTTTCTTGTGTCCAAAATAGGCACACATTGACATGATTGTTTTGATTGAGTTGTGATTGTACCTTGTACATAGAAGTGTGTGTGTTGTTTTGTATCCTTTTGGTTTGATGTGTGATGCGAGAACTTTTCTACTATATAATTTTTGAGAAAAAAATACCAAAAAATTCTATGGAATGAAATATTCTAGAAAAAATATATGGACGTTGGTTAGAAATGACTAATCTGATGCTTTGAACACCAAACAATACACTAAGTATGGATGTTGGTTAGAAATGACTAATCTGATGCTTTGAACGCCAAACAATACACTAAGTATGGATGTTGGTTAGAAAAGACTAATCTGACGCTCTCAAAGCCAAACAATACACTAAGAACGAATGGAGGAGGCATATTCCTAGTGTTGAACCAATGTTCGTGCTCCAACAAGCTCAAAATGAAGGGCCCAATATACGCAAAAGGGTAAAAAACATAATGATGACTACAAATAAATATAAGGAAGGAAATTGGTTGATAACACTTCATATTATTTTCTTATGCCATACATAATACACTAGGATTATATTTAAATTTTAAATTAATATTAAGTATAAAATTTATTAGATTTGTAGCATGTTGAGAATTGGGAAAGAATAGACTAATCTGCCATGCATTCTAAATTTAGTGATTAGTTGAAAATTGCGTGGAGTTTTCTGGAAGTGTTAGGGTTTGCAAGAGTTCATGGGAGTTTCCATGGAAGCACGTAGGGGAGGGAGCTCCACTCCCTCCTATAGGCAGGCAATGGCTAGTCGAGGAAAGAAACCATTAGAGAGTGTCATAGGTCCTTCAGGTGTGGGGACAAGGATTATAGAAGAGGAACAAGATTCAAATAAGACAAAGGAGAATAAAATCAACAAGGAAAATGAGCAAGAAGACAAGGAACAGGGAGTGAATAACAAAGCACAAAAAGGGCCATGTAAACCCAAATCTGAGGTCACTCCCAGAGTAGTTTTAAATGATCCTGCTCTGCAGGCGCATAGAGACCACATGAGGACATATGCTATCATTTGTAAATTCATGACAATATGGCCCATAGAAAAATCTTTATAGTCATGGATTAAATATAACTAGAAACCAAAAGGAAGCATTGACCTACATCTTGGGTAAGGGTTTCTTTATGATAGTCTTCACAAATATTGAGGACAAAGACAAAGTGTTTGAAGGAGGGCCCTACTTCTATGCAGCAGGAGGCCTTTATATGCGACCGTGGATGATGAAATTTGTCCTTGAGAGAGAAACATTCACTTCTGTCCCTGTCTGGGTAAGAATCTACTCATTACCCCTTGATTACCGGCAAACGGAATCGTTATCTGCTATAGGAAACAAGTTAGGGCATTTTGTCAAAACTTCTGAAGCCACCAAGAAGGGTAAGTACGCTTCCTTCGCAAGAATATGTGTGGAGATGGATCTCTTTGGAGCTCTTCCGGATGAGGTCATTTTAGAAGTTTTGGATGAAGAATGGGTGAAAACAGTTGACTATGAACATATTCCTTTTAGATGCCGAAAATTCCATGAGCATGGGCACCTATTTAGAAACCGCCCTTTCAGCAAAATAGAGAAGAAAAGTAAGGCGAACACAAAGAAAGATACTAAAGGCTTTCACAAAGTGGTTCATAAAGGAAAAGGGTGCAGGAGGGGGCTAAAGTAGCAGCAGATAGAAGGACCACAGACTAATCTGAATAGGTTCCAAGTTCTGGAAGAAGAAGAAGAGATAAGAAAGATAGATCAGGTAATGGAAGGAAGCCCAGTGGAAAAGGAGAAAGAAGAAGACACAGCTCAAACACATGATAGTATCAAATAGAAAGAGACTATGATGAGCAATGCAGAATGAGAGATGGACCAAGAAATGACCCATAGTGAGATAGAAATGGAAGATCATGAACTACAGGAGATTCTTGACAGGGAACACCTAGATCTGGAAGGATTATTGAAACAGGGGACCATGAGTGGGGTAGACTCTTTACTGCCAAAAGAATTTAATAGGGTACAACAGCTGTTCCTATGGAAAACTCAGGCTATAGGGCTAGACAGATAAGGAAAAAGTGAAAGGCAGGGCAACGAAGGTGTGAAAACCATGAAAAACACACCGAGATTAGCTCCTAGAATTCCAGGAAAGAAAAGAGGCAGGAAAAAGCAGAACGAGTATTAATGAAATGTGGAAAGCTAATGATAGATTCAAGTAAGATGAAAGATCTAACCAGCTACTCCTTTACAAATCTTTAATAATGAAGTTTACATCTTGGCTAGGTGCACTTTTCAATTTTCCAACTTCTCCTTAGCATCATTGCCATCCAATATCACGTTTCGCATATTCACCTTCACATTACAATGTTTCTTGTAGAAAAATAAGGACACTTGTAGCAGTTTGCAACCTGACTTCTAAGCTTGCCCAAATTCACACGAAACACATGATTTTCCTTAATGCTCTATACATACTTACTGTCTCGATACTCGACACCTAACATACATACGAGCTTTTAGATTGAAGCACTAATTTCTCAATACCCGATATCTTGAAAGGCCAATGGTTGAGGTATCAAGCCATCGGGCCCTCAGGAAGAGGCTAGAGAGTGTCATTGATACTAATTAGTTGATATCTTAACATCTAAATGCCCAACATCCACGTCGTCACTATATGGTTACCACCTATACAACACCTCGGTGCCAAGTCAACCTTCCATTGCCATGTCAACATGCCACATCACTTGCCACATTGGTATGCCATGTCATCTAGACCCACATTGGTGCCACATCATAATGAGACGTTAGCATGTCAAATCAACTGCCACACAATTGACATGCGGTATCCCCGGGTCCACATCCACTCATCACATCATTACTCTTTCGTTATCAAGGTTTCTTGTTGGTGACTAGTGTCCTACTTACTAATGTCTACTACCCAATATTGTGACATTTTGATAGGTCGATGTACGAACAACTAATACATTGCATTCGTGTTGGTTGACCTTGAGGTGTCCTTAATACAGTTAGCCCGACATTTGACCTCTTGATGGACTATAGTCCCCAACCATCAAGTGAGAGTCCTTGAACCCTCTATCTCCATGAGCTAATTTATAATGTAGGATAATATGTTAATATCGAGGACATCTAACCTAGACTAGGTTAGTTGGGTCTTTTTGCACAATTAGGTGATGAGGAGCACTATTTGCCAGCATTATAAACCATAGGTATATAAATGTCGTATGGGTGTTAATGTGAGGATTTTCCCAACAAGGATGACTTTTGTTGGGGCCTTGGACATCATCTAAGAAGAAACACCATTATCATCTTAGGGCCTATGAATGGTTTTTAAGGTTTAGCAATAATATAAACTATGCACATTATACAAAACCACTTCCCGGTGCCTCTAAGGTGAATGGTTTATAGAATGCAAATGTATGTTTATATAATTTATAGGATGCGCAGGTTAGTTAATATTATATGGTTTGTATTAATAAAATAAATGAACAAATTAATAGAACTGCTGGCGAATGAACATTTAAAAAATTATTATGATGAAGACTTTTCAAACAATTTTGTGGGAAAATTCAAAATTTTGTGGGAAAATTCAATTAATAGAACTGTTGGCAAATGAACCTTTAAAAAAATATTATGAAGTATACTTTTCAAGCATTTCTGTGAGAAAATTTAAAATTTTGTGGGAAAATTTAAAATTTCACTTTTCCTTGGCTGGGCTTGGCTCGAATCGGCTGTTCTTATCTCCTTGTCTCGAAGTCCCACTGCCTAAACATTCTCTTCCAACTATTGATTAAGGTGTCGCTGTCAGGGTTCACACCCAATAGGAAAGCTTATTTTCTGAACTAGCTGTCTTATATTATTATATGATATTTGGCAAGGTGGGCTCTAAATATCTGGTATTCAATGATTTGGGAAACTTTTGAGCAGACAGATCAGTGTGCTTTGAGGAGCAATAGCCAAGACAGGTTTACTAGCTCTGCATTTACTGCTATTTTTTCTGTGAGGCTGATCTTCCATAGTTTTTTCCTAAAATAGGTATGTGTTTTAGCTTTCTCTTTGTTTTCTTAAAAAATAGCTCCTTGAAGATAGGGTGTAGAAACTGCAGGCAAAATTTTCATGTATGTTTTAGCTTCTGGATCCTCTCCAGTGCCATTCGTGCCTCCTCTGTAGCCTCCTCTATGTCCACCTCACGCACCTCCTTAGTTGTTCTTGGGCTCACCTCCTCAACTCGAAAATAATTTCTTTTGAATCATTTTTCGATTGTATGGAGGGCACAACAGTTGTTCCTAGGGTTTTCGATTGTATGGAGGGCACAAAAGTTGTTCCTGGGGTCACCTCTTCAACTTGAAAATAATTTCTTTTGAATCAATTTTGCATTGTATGGAGGGCACAACAGTTTTCATTAGTATTAGTATTTAGAGGGAATTTCTCTGCTGAGGCATACCATCCCACTTTCTTTGGTTATCAAAGAGTTTTCCCTGATCAGTTCCTGCCCTGCAATCATCTTTGACATTGCTCGCATGCCCATCATAACTGAAAATGGGCGGATGAATTCAAAGGCATCTCCAATTCCCCTGAATTGCTTTTGCTGTTTGCACATCAAATCTAAGGCTTGAGGAGATGATTGATCAAGTGGGGGCACATGTACACGTAGTGCCGATTTTGGTGGAGATTAAGGAGGGGACCCTCCGTTCTCAGTTTTTTGTAAAGTTATGATTATGCTTAGGGAATATCTTATGAATCATTAGGGGAGATGGATCCTTTGGGTAAAAAACCTTGACAAATTAGATCTCTTTTGTGGAGAGTAGAGTGAAGGTTAGCCATTTTGTCTGCAGATGGGGAAGATTTGCGATCGCACACATAGACATTTGAATTGCAGAGACGGAAGTAGAAGAGACAGGGACCATAGAAGAACGAGGAAAGTAGAAAAGACGCACAACAAGCAATATCATAGCAGAACAAGGAAAGTAGAAGAGACAGGGACCATAGCAGCTTCCTCTCACTCCAGCGAGAATCATTACATCCCGTCGTATACCCTACCGGATTCCCAGTCGTTGCAGATTTCGTCATAACCTGTCATCTCAGGGTTAAAATTATATTAAAACACTCGGGACTATTGACCTTCCAAAAAATGATAAAAATTTTGTTCTTGGCACTTCTGCACTTGCTAAGACAGCGATGAAGGAAAAAATACTGGGTGTGGCTGAGCAGTATACGGATATCTACACCAAAACCCAAAACTGGTTGAATCTAGCCGATCTTGCATTACAAGACCTTGATAGGGGTATACCGATGATAGGGGTATACCGATTTTATCAATAGGATGCATATGTTTGTATAGTTTTTTATTGTCTTAATCATATGACGAAAACCAGAGTACAGGAATATGGGTTTCAATGCTTTGCAACTGTTGAGTTCTTGAGGCTCGGTTGTAACTTGGAGAACTAGGAATATTTTGAGAAGAGTATATATATTCTTTTCATTCCATGTCCTTGCCTTGTAGGACATTGAGAGGGGTATATATATTCTTCTCAATGGAAAACAGTTGCCGTTTGTGTGGTTGTTTATGATCTTTCCATTTATTCACGTATTTTTGTAATATGTAAAAAGTTGCAACCTCATTAAATGACACTTACACAGCTAGAATACACCAGTGCTACCTCTAGAGAGATAAAATCAGCTGCGTTCATTTGATTCCTCAATGCTCAAGATACTAGCCCATTGTATAAACATAATCGAAGGGAATATCCTTCGCTTTGACAAGTGAAATAGCTAGTAAACTCAAGGCAGCAATATCAAGATGAGTCCATATGTGCTACATTATTAGATTGACTTGGTAAATTGATATCCTGTTGCCTGTTCAAATTGTTGGGGCTACCTTTAGATTCTTTCTTTTTGATTGTACAAACTTTAAACACATACCCAACCCATTTCCTTGTAAGCATTACTAAGCATAGGATGATAATATGGGGCATTTTCTTGGATCGGATTCCAACGTAGTTATTTCCTCTGCTTTTGGGCATATGTAAAGTTAAGTGCATTTTAATGGAATGTGATTGCTTGTTTCTGTGTTAAGATATCTACAAATTTCCTTGTTGACACTTTCACATCAATGTAAGAGAAGTCCTTATAATCAAATGGGTATTTATCCCAGGAGTTTATTCTTGCACATTCTCACACTTTCAAGGCTTGCATATGTGCCATAAATCATAGACAAGTACCCAGGCTTGGAAGAAAACTCAAAGTTAGAACCTCTTTTGACAGCGTATAGGTCCTCCTCATAAGACAGTTGTAGAGACTTCTCCCTTCAACGTGGTTGGGCTTTAAGACTACGGCTAAGACGTGCTAGGTCTCCTTACTTGAACAACACCTAAAACACATCCTTTAGGACTGTGTATTGAGTCTCTTTCTTATTGTGGATTAGGGGTTCATTTAGGCTCCCTTTGACTGCGTCTTAGCTGTGAATAGAAGACTGCAGCTAGGGCTCTTTTGGAGCTTCCTTTGACAGCGTATGGAAGCCTCCTTGCTGTGATGAAGAGCCTTCTTTTGGGACATTGAAGGAGCCTCTCTTCACTGTGATTTAATCCCTTTAGGACAGCATATAAGGCTTGCGGCTAGGGCACGTTGTACAGCAACTAGGGCTCCTCCAGGGCTGTCCCAAAGGGCTCTTTAGATAAATCCTACACCTCTTGACGAGACTGTCCTGTTGTGCCACTGCTGCACTATGTCATGGCTGTCCCGTTGTGCCACTACTGCACTATGTCATGGCTGTCTCGTTGTGCTTTGCCATACCATAACAACACCATGAATTTGCTACACTAAATACTAGTTGTCCCGTGTTGTACCATTGTTGTCTTATTGTTGTAACATATGCTGCACCATACTGCACCAAGTTGCCTTTGCTGTCCCATTGCTGTATCATTGTAGCACCATGTAGCATTGTTGTCCCACTGCTGCAACAGACATCTTTCTGTCCATACTGCTGCACCATTGTTGCACCATACATCTTGTTGTCCATTCTGCTGCATGATTGTTGCACCATAGATCTTGTTGTCCATACTGTTGCACCACTGTTGCACCATACATCTTGCTGTCATCGATAGTACTGCTATGGTCCCTAACCCCATTTCCCTGCTCATTAATCAGATGAGAGGTAATTCCAATGAGTCTCAGATTGCATGGGTAGGATGCCTCGATAGGGGAACTGATCATCTATCCTACAGGAGAACTAATCATCTTGGCTCACAGGAGAATGAATCATCCGATCCCAAGGTCACTTTGGGGTATTACAAGGGAAGGCTAAGCTATTCATCTTGTACACAGTGCACCATTAGGGGAGGGTGAGTCGCCCTATGGTCGTGTGTTGCTCCAGTAAGTACCTCAAGCCCCTTAGATCTCCCAGAGCTCAATGCATGCAACATGCAGGACCCTTATACAAAGGTCTCTCAACGACTCTAGGTTGTTCGGGAAAGTCACAAATTTGACCTTTCCCCTGGGCTTTGACAAAATGTTTGCAACCTGTACATCAGTCTCAATGCTATGGAGCCTCCTCGCTCATCGACTTACCATATTCTAGATAAGTTAGTATCTGATGTCTATCTACTGGAGCAATCATCGAATACAGGATTCCTCAACAATCGAATCCCCCCTTGGTTGTCACAGAGGATCACAGTGGTATTCATCATGTGTACAAACAACGCACTGAAGAGCTTCCACAACCAGGCAGTTTCACACGAGATCATACTCGTAGCTATGTATTCGGTCTCGGCGGTGCTTATAGTAATCAACTTCTGCTTCTTGCTCATCCATGATATCGAAGAAGAATCCAAAGAGAACTAACACTGAGAAGTTCTCTAGTGATCCTCCCCATTGCCTGCCCAGTTAACATTCGAATAATCATGCAGCTTCATATTTCAGGTAGTGAATCTCAATCCATGAGAGATTGTGCTCCAAAGATATCTCAAAATATTCTTGGCACCAATCTAGTGAGGCTCAACCAAATATGAGCTCACCATGCTAACTATAAAACATATATACAGACGAAAGTTCACCAAGAACATCAATGCAAATGAGTTTATGAAACTTAGAGGCATTTCCCAAATCTGGTTCGGCATCATCACAATATAACTTCTGAAAGTTAATATCCTTGAGGTAGTCACGGTCTTGCAGTTTACCATTCCACATCCGGAATCCAACTCTCTCTTACTTTTGCAAGTGAGAGGGTTTGCACCTATCAGAAATAGGTCGTTCTTAGAAGGTGTTGGTATGAGAGGTTTATCATCCACAATCTTCAAACAATGGTTTGGATTGGCTTCACTCTTAGTGAATCTCAGCTTCATCTGACAATTATCAATCCTCTCATATCAAACGTGGGGTGATTTGCTTCAAGCCATAGAAGGCAGCGTATTTGACGCAAAGGCCCAGAGAGGCCAGCGTATTTGATGCAGAGGCCCAGAGAGCTAACGCAGGGCCTCCTGGGGCTGACACAGGCCTAGATAGGCTGACGCAGGGCCAACGATGGGTAAGGAGAGGCTTACGCAGTCCAGATTGGGCAGACGCTGGGGTTTCAGTGCAATTTTGTGCTGAGGAGCTGCTGGAATGATTATCTGAGGTTTCAGCCAAGAGATCTGTCAGAAACTGTGAGGTATTACTGCTAAGGAAATTCTCTATTGGGTAGGCCAGTTTTGACACCTAGATTGTACTGTTATATTGCTTAGTAAAAAAAACCCTTAGATAGTTGCACCGACTTTCCCGCATTGGGTTTTTCCGGGGACATTGGTCGAAAAATAACAGTGTCATATGGTGTGTTTATTTCTGTTTCTTTTAGTAGCCTTTTGTGTTGCAAAAAACACCTCTTATACTCCCTTTTTCTTCAACTAGCCTTTTGATAGTAATATATACGAAGGTCTCTCAACGACTCCAGGTTGTTCGGGAAAGTCACAGATTTGACCTTTCCCCCGGGCTTTGACAAAATGTTTGCAACCTGTACATTAGTCTCAATGCGATGGAGCCTCCTCACTCCTCGACTTACCATTCTAGATAAGTTAGTATCTGATGTCTATCTACTGGAGCAATCATCGAATACAGGATTCCTCAACAATCGAATCCCCCCCTGGTTGTCACAGAGGATCACAGTGGTATTCATCATGTGTACAAACAACGCACTGAAGAGCTTCCACAACCAGGCAGCTTCACACGAGATCATACTCGTAGCTATGTATTCGGTCTCGGCGGTGCTTATAGCAATCGACTTCTGCTTCTTGCTCAAACATTATATCGAAGCAAAATCCAAAGAGGACTAGCACTGAGAAGTTCTCTAGTGATCCTCCCCATTGCCTGCCTAGTCAACATTCGAATAATCATGTAGCTTCATATTTCAGGTAGTGAATCTCAATCCATGAGAGATTGTGCTCCAAAGATATCTCAAAAGATTCTTGGCACCAATCTAGTGAGGCTCAACCAAATATGAGCTCACCATGCTAACTATAAATCATATATACGGACGAAAGTTCACCAAGAACATCAATGCAAATGAGTTTATGAAACTTAGAGGCATTTCCCAAATCTGGTCTGGAATCATCACAATATAACTTCTGAAAGTTAAGATCCTTGAGGTAGTCACGGTCTTGCAATTTACCATTCCACATCCGGAATCCAACTCTCTCTTACTTTTGCAAGTGAGAGGGTCTGCACCTATCAGAAATAGGTCGTTCTTAGAAGGTGTCGGTATGAGAGGTCTATCATCCACAATCTTCAAACAATGGTTTGGATTGGCTTCACTCTTAGTGAATCTCAGCTTCATCTGACAATTATCAATCCTCTCATATCAAACCCGGTGTGATTTGCTTCAAGCCATAGAGGGCAGTGTATTTGACGCAGAGGCCCAGAGAGGCCAGCGTATTTGACACACAGGCCCAGAGAACTAACGCCGGGCCTCTTGGGGCTAACACAGGCCTAGATAGGTTGACGCAGGGCCAACACTGGGCAAGGAGAGGCTAATGCAGTCCAGATTGGGCAGACGTTGGGGTTTCAGTGCAATTCTGTGCTGAGGAGCTGCCAGAATGATTATCTGAGGTTTCAGCTATGATATTTGTCAGAAACTGTGAGGTATTACTGCTAAGGAAACTCTCTGTTGGGTAGGCCATTTTTGACACCCAGATTGTACTCTTATATTGCTTAGTAAAAAAAACCCTCAGATAGCTGCACCGGTTTTCCCGCATTGGGTTTTTCCGGGGACATTAGTCCAAAAATAATGGTGTCATATGGTGTGTTTGTTTCTGTTTCTTTTAGTAGCCTTTTGTGTTGCAAAAAACACCTCTTATACTCCCTTTTTCTTCAACTAGCCTTTTGATAGTAATATAATATGTGGCAAACCTGGTGTCACAAGGCCCGAGCAACTCTCTAGATGCATTATTCTTGTACAAGATCAATGTGAGTTGATGGTTAAATATGAAGTGAGAAATTTGTTTCCCCCTCCGAACTGTCTCATTAATCCATGGAAACTTTGCCAAGTCATGTAACAATAAGTCAAGATAATGAGCAACACAAGGTGTCCAATATATTTTTCTGTATTTATCCATGATCATTTTTCCTGCTCCAACACAATTTGAAGCACTATCAGTTATAACCTAGACCACATTTTCTTCTCCAACCTCAAGAATAGCTTCCTCTAAAATCTTGAAAATAAATTCAGAGGTCTTCTTATTCCCTGATGCATCAACTACTTTAAAAAAAAAGTACCCCTTTAGGGCAATAAACCAACACATTAATAAGAGGTCTATGATTCATATCTGACCAACCATCTGATAAAAGTGTGCACCCTGTTTCCTTCCAAGAGTCTTTGATCTTCTGCAAATTGTTTGTAACTCTTTCTTTTGACCTCTTTAAAAGAGTGGTCCTTGTAGTCTCAGAACTAGGAGGGACATATCCTTTACCAAAACCTGCCATCATCTTACACGCATTGATGAAGTAAGGGCTTCTTGCCACATTAAATGGAATTGCAGATTCAAAAAACATATCAGCTACAACATCATCAACTTCTTGTTTCTACATGGGATTCCAAAGAGAATTTAATGTATTTGTCCCACTTGATTTATCGATCTTTGACTGAGATGAACTCCCAACACCAACCGTGAATTTTTTCCTTTTTTAGATGATTGCAATGTAGAATATTAATATATGTCCAAAGTTTTGAGTCATTAGCTCAGATTCTATAACTATAAGTTATTATATGATGGACTAGAGGGTCGACGGTACCTGTGTTACATGTAATGTGTTCTAGTCATGCACATTGCAGTCAACACTGAAGCTCGAACGGAGGTGCAGCAAATCACGATTCACACTGCACAGCCTACGGCTATAGCTTACAGGCTCAAACGGTAGTGGGCACGGGCTCAAGCAGCCGCGTAATCAGTGACTAGCAGTGACTGAACTTGCAAGGTGCCAACGTGCCGCTGCAGGACCACACTGATCTCCTCAAGGCTCACACTGCACAGCGCAATCAAATTCACAACAATATGCCAATACAAATGCACTCCTGCTATGCCAATACAAACACTCTGCTAACTCAATACTCTATTCACTCGACCGACTGGCACAACTTGTGCCAAATCCTTATAGCGCCATTGTTTATAAAGAAAAATTGGCGGGAATCGTTGCAGAAAAGCAGTATGCGGCCCATGGTTTTTCACGTAATCAGGAAAATAAAACCGTAAAAAAAACTGGCAAACCCTAAGTCGAACCTCAAAAAAAAATCGATCAAATTCGCGTTCAGGTTTGTGTTCGGATGAGGTTCAAATTTGATTAGGTTCGCCTTTTGGGTTCGAATTTCAGGTTCAGCGAACCTGAACGAATTTCAAATTTTTTTTTGAGGTTCGCCGAATTTCGAACCTGAACCTTCAAATTCAGCGAACCTTGTGACATAGCCTGCTACATGAGGGGAATGGTCCCTTTGTAAGATTTTCCTTCGGTACATCTCAGACATGTAGCTTCATGCTCCTTTTGAATTCAGGCATCCCAATCACCATCTGACTCACATCGAGTAAGGCCCCACAATAAGTAGACCTTTGGTGCTATAGATGAGATGTGTCAACTAACATGGTCCGCAATGGACCATCCTGCAACTTGGTACAAATTGCCAACGCTGAACCCATGAGTACAAGAATCTTTGAAAATTCTATTTTCAAACACGTACCTTCCCATTGATGAATGCCAGCCTGAAACCTTTGAATTCCATTGCCGAAATGGACACCAGGTTCTTCTTGCGATCAGGTACATAAAAGAGATTCTGTAAATGAATTGAGTTACCCGCATTCAATTGAGGGGTGACATTTCCTACACCCTTTCCGGGATAGGTGGCGTCGACTCCAAGTATAATCCCATGATTGTTTCTTACCAAATTCAAGAGAGCACCCTTCTATTCGATGAAGTGCCTTGAAGAACTATAATCAATAAGCTAGCTTCCCACAGAGTCTGAAGGAGAAGGCCAATACAAGATAACGCTTCTTTATCTTATCAGAAACAACATTTGATTCTTCATACCTGGGGTTCCTTGCTTTCCTTAAAGAGTCAGTTGTTTCCTTGATGACCTTCATTATCTGTCATTCCTTCGATCATTGAAGATGTCCTTGGAATGATTGTTATCTTCATCAATAGATGTGTCCTTGCCATTTGTACACTCCTTCGCATAATGGCTGAACTTATTGTAATCTGCCTTTCCTTTCACCCTGAGATCCGGAATTCCCATTGAAGTGATATGTAGGTAGGCCATCAGAAGCTTCCGCTGTGCCATTCTGATGATATGCTCTGCTTCGAATTTACCCTTGGTGAATTTGAAGAGGGATGAGGAATCCATGGATCCTTTTGTCCTTTCCCAACTGCCTTCAGTGATTGCTCTTTCACTCATGACTGCGTATGGGATAAGGGATTTTCCTTTCATGAATGCATATAGGATAAGGGATTTTCCTTTCATGATAGCAAGGGCATTCCATGTGTAGAGCACTTCTTCTAGGACGATGTTGAGGTGCCATCTCCATTAGGCAGCGTAGCGACTAGGTTTAGGGCATCTCTTCTCCTTAGACTTGTGGCTAGGGTTTCTGCCTTCATTTCCATGGCTGTGTATTACTACTTCTTCATAGGGCAGCATTTAGGGCTTCTCCATAGGGCAACATTAGGGCTTCCTTCACCGTGCTAGATCTCCCTTTCCTCCCGCATCTCGGGCTTCTTCATTAGTGCAGTGTAGAGCCTAGGGCACTCCCTCTAGACTAGTGCTATAATTGGTCACTTTTGATGATGGTGATCCTCTTGAGCGTTCATTCTCCACACTAGCAAATGCATATATTGGATTAGGTATAGAGAAGGAGGATGATGGGTGAGACAACAATGGTAATACACAAATTCTAATGATTATGGCATCGAGGAGGACTACTGATAGTCATCGGCTATGAGAATCTTCCATCTATGGTTCTAGTGTCCATGCTATTTTGTATTTTCCATTGGCATTCCTATCTATAGTAGCATTGAATCAATATCTATGTTGTATGTTTTCTACATTCTGATTTTTATGACTTAATGAGAAGACCACAGTTTGTGGTTCTAACTTCTTGTGTTTGCCATTTGATCATCATTGATGTAGTACTAGTAAGTACTAGTTGTATGATTGAATTTTTATCATGTAAATGTTCTAGTTTCTAAATTCTAAAATAATTGAAATCCTTATTGTCGTGTTTTTAGAGTCGATGTGTCTTGTCTCACATATGAGAGATGAAACACTTGGTATTACCTTAGATTGGCTATTTATTTGGTATTTGCCCCTGTAAATGGGTTTTTGTTATTTGGTTGCTTCAAGCTGTTCATGTGCTGTAGGTGTAGAATTTCTTTGCTAACAAAATTCAGAGTTGATTTGCCTCCCAAGAAAATTATTATTTGTGTGTGGGTTTTTTGATTTGTTGATCTTATATGTCTTGCCATAATATTACAAGTGTCCACAATGAATGAAACTCTGTGATTTCTTGTTGGGGTTGCACATTCTCTAAGCATGCTCCTATTTGGATCGCAGGAAAATCAAGGTTATGGTCTTGAATACCAACATGATTGGACCAAGAACCAATAATGTATGTCTAACAATAGACCTTAGGCATCACAAAGGACACACCTCCAGTCATATGATGGTCTGATAATTGATGTCAAAGAATTTTTAAACTCCAGTATCAGTTGTAGTTGCTTCAGTTTCTTAAATAGTTTCTTCCCCTTGTGATTGGGTGCATAGTTATACTTATCTATTGATCTGATTTTGTCAAAATTTGGGTTCAAAAACTATCTTGAATTCATGTCTGGAGGGATATAAAGATAGTGGTCACTGCAAAAGGTAAGTTATTAATGGTAGGTGTTGCCCATATTTCAGAAATTTTGATATAAATCCTGAGAGAAGCTTTGTATCCTAAATTGAGTGGGGCTTTCGGATTGAGAGACTTGGGGATCCTAAACAAAGCATTGGGAGAGAAATTATGTTGGGATTAACTTTGGGTTAGAGATGAACTCTAGAAACAAATATGGGATATGAAATATGGCCACTCTTCTCAATCGAAAAAGTTGCAAGCAACCAAGCATCCTCTAAGATCTTCCATATGAAATTTGCCACAGGCCAACTAGACCTTAATTCAGAGTCATGTTTTTTGAGAGACCTGGAATGGTCACACTAGTGACTACATTATTCTCAAAAGATTCTTGGCAATAGATGCCACAATTGAGGGATTGTTAATCTTAGAGATTTAATAACATTTACTTCAAAGCATCAGGGTCTTACTGTAGAAGAATTTTAGAAACTGATTCAATCCCCTAGGCTATGGAAGGAATGGAAAACAATTGAAGATTGGCAATCACATCCATCTTTCTCTCCCTGGCCTATTTTAGCTCATGAGCTTCAAAAATGAAAAATATCCAATGCTCAGGATGAAGACAAACTCTGGTGAGGTTCTCAAACCAAAGGGATGTTTACTCTCAAGGAATCCTACTCTCTTATAGTTGGTCATCAAGACATCCACTAGGATCCCATTTGGAAGAAAATCTAGATGAATGGTGTTTTCCCATGGTCCTCAATTCCTTTGGCTAGTTGGATGACGTAAGATCCTCACATGGGATCAAATCAGGAAAAATGGATTTTAGGGCCCTTGACTTTGTACTTTATGTTGGAATTATGAATATTCTATGGAGCATATATTGAATGTATGTCCTTCCATTGAACATATCTGGATGCATATTTGACTGCCTTTTGGATCCTTGTACTGTAACTTCAACAGTTTTTTATACTTGTACTCCCTCATAGATCTAGCATATTCAATAGTCCAGTTCAAAATAGAGAGTGTATTATTTCCCGTAGTTTTGTCATGTCGATGCTTTGGAAAGAAAGGAAAAACCAAATATTTAAGTAAAATAAAGAAAGGACAAAGTCATGGTCTACATCAAAGTGCAACATGGGGGTTACTTTACTCCTACTCAAACTCACAATGAAATGCTGAGGTGCCAAGTGTATTACCATGAAAGTCTACAACTCCCTTACTTTCAGTGTCTTTGAAAATAGGATTAGTTTAATGAACTGTATTTCTGTGACCTCAAAAGTGTTTTCAGGATTTAAATTATCAGCAAGGAAAGCGTGATCTTCACCATACTTTTCATATGGTTGATTTTCTTCCCCTACCTTTGCATGTTGTATATGTACTTGTATGTTTCTTTGGTAGAGATTTCTCCTCCATGAGAAAGACCGCCCCAAGAATGCCTATCTACCCTCTTAGACAGAGCAATATTTGCGTGATAGAGATGAGATCTGTAATTTTCCCATTTGACATTGAGCTCCATCAGAAGAGCCAAATTTTCAGCATGTGGCCAATTGGAAGAGGAGGAAATGACAAATTGTTGGCAGCAAATATCAGCAAGAGTGAACAACTCATGCCTGTGAAGAAACTGGATGATTGGGGGAGGAAGAATGTGATTCCCAGCCAATCCAATGATTACTAAAATGGCTTACAACTTCCTGTAGGATGTCTTTCTGAGTAGTTAGTATTATATTGTCCATATTTCTAATATACCAGATTGTGTTGGAATTTTTTCTTTTGGAAGCTATCTTATGAAAGTACTTAGTATTATTATCTCCCCTAGAAACCTGCGTCATTTTTATTTTTTGTCTCCATTCCTCTGCCTGATAATTTAGAGAGCTCCAATATTGTATTTTTGCTTTGTTTAGATAGGAAATTAGGACTTGTAGGGTCCATCAATTCTGAAATCTCTTTATCTATAATAGAAAACTCATGAGAGAGTGTCTTCTTGCACTTGATGATGCATGTCTTAACCTTTGACTTTAGCCTGTGCAATTTTTGAGTGACCTGATACATCATTTTATTTTTCATTATCCCTAAAGGCCTCATCCAAGATATCTTAATCAGGTCCACTAAATATTTATCTTGTATCCATACTTGATTGAACTTGAATGGTAATTCCTTGGCTTCTTGTTCACCATTCCATTCCAAAAAGATTGCATTATGATCAGAAACTAAAATTCCTTGGGGCAAAAGCAGATGCAACTCAGTTGCTTGAAAGCACAAGTGGATGTAGAAGGATCGAGTTTTGTGCATATCATATGGGGAATGAGCCTGCCAAATCAAATAAGAATATAAGAGAAACGGTTCAGGAGGATGATGAAGTAAGAGATGGTGAAGCGGGTTTGGGAGGAGAAACAATGAAACTTGAAGATGAAGAACAAGCTCCAATGGAATGGGCGAGGATAGACTTAGCTGGTGAAAATCAAGGGGAAACATTAAACACCAGGACTGGTGCTGAACCGAAAAGATTACCTGATACATATAACAGTGGCCAGCATTTGGTGAGAACATCCCATCCTATTGGAAACTTGTTAAATGGGGAGAGGTAGAGTCAATCTCCTGTCAGTCAGCAGCATAGAGATGAGATAGATGCTAGAAACAAGAGAGATAAGCATTCAATAGAAACAATTGATCTATTAGCATCAAAGGCTGCTGGTAGTTGGGCAGTCAGTACAGTTGGTTCAGTTCATGGCGACAATGAATCTCTTCGGAGTGATGACAGACAGCCAGGGACAGGAAGGATCAATGATGAAGGAATTAATCAAGATTTTGATGCTAGTCAGATTGCAGCAGCAGGTGAGAATATTAGGTCCAGGCAAGATCTACTATTAAGTAGCTTGAAGTGTCAACACACAGTGCCTGAAGATGCAGTGGCAGGAAGTCAAAATTCTCCACCTCCCAAGTTAGCTTCTCGGCAAAGCTATGAGCACCAAGCTTTGAATGAGATGCTTGATATTGTTGCCCTTGATTTCAGGTAGCTTCATGGACTTAGAAGAAATAACGATAATGCCCCTGACACTGAAGAAGATATTGAAGGGGAAGAAGATGATAAAAATCATGATGATGATGACACTGAGGAGGGTTCAGAAGAACCAGAATATGAATAGGAAACTATCTTTCTATTAACTTTGGATGTGTCTGAACACATGCCAAATGCTTCTCCTGTCATGGCAGTGCAATTGTTCTTTGGTAAGCCATGCCATTATTTGGTGTTTTTATGACTTCCATACCTAATGGTTTGAAAGTTTGACTACTGTAGTTTGGTTGAAGCAATGATCCATGGATGGTAATGCCCATTAGATGTATAAGCGTGCTAAGCTTTTTCTTGGAAGGTGCTTAGAAATCTTTTGGCTCTCTAAACATTGCGATTTCTTGTATAACTGTAGATGAGTTCCTATTTATTGACTGTTATTCTACATAAGCACCTTGACTCTGCCTCTGTAATATTGATTATAAAATTCTAGCAGACAAGATCTGTGAGGAAGTGCTCCAAATTTCTAGGAAAACATCATATATTTATGATGATATACCATTTCTTAGTAAATTGATGCAAACAAATAACAATTTATTTATTTATTAATTTTTTTTTTTTTTTTAATTTTCTGGGCAAACGAATATATGCATTTACTGGGAACCAATTACAACTAACAACCAAAGATACTACTTGAATCTGAAATCTTCCACCTTTGCTTGCTAAGCAACTATTTATCTGTTGATATTTCTTCATCCTTTTTCCACTCATCTTGTTCTTCATTTCTGTGCATGATCCTTCTTTCCTGCTCACTTTGTCATCTTAATTGCTATTAAATGTATGGTATTATGGCATCCCAAACATCTAAAAGGGATTCCCCAGTAATCCACTCATTTTATGATAGATTGTGTACTCTAATAGATATCAAGGGTATCCAAGAGACCTTCTATGGAATCTGGTTCAATGAAAAACCATGCTACTCATTTTTCTAGAAGGCCAGCACTCCCTTCATCGACATAATAGAATTTTCCTATCTTGTTGGCAATTTCCATGATTTCCTTCTTGGTCCATAGTTCCAAAGGAAGGCTAGGGAGTTTAACCCATATGTATTTTTGTTGGGGATCTTCTTTAATAGGATTAAATATGACTGTCTAATTCTACAAGCATAAAAATCCCCTACCTTTCACACATGAGATTGAGCCAATCCTATCTGCATCTTCCACTGTCATGAAGTGGAATCCAAATCAACTATTGAGGAGCATGCTTACCTTCGGTCTATTTCCAACAATACAGAACCAACATTTCTGCACCCATTCTTTCATTTGTCCACTAGACATCCTAATGTGTTCCCAGTGGCCCACCAATACCTTATGCTTCATATTTACCCCATTATCCCAATATATATCAATACCCATAATGAGTTTTTGTATCTGTTCCTGGTTCTTGATCGATTTCTTTTACGTTTGTCTATTTTTTTTTGGATCGGGTTCCATTTGAAGATTCCTTTCCAAGATATGTATCTGAGTCCTCATGTTGGGATGTTTTCAACAGGCCAATGGATGTGGGAACTTGATTTGGTCTTCCCAGTCTCTCTGCAAATTCATTTTCTATGACTATCGATACTTCTATAATTTTCCTGTCATCATAAATCTATTCCATAGAAAAAGATTGACCAACCATGTCAATATTGACTATTAGAACTACATTACTTTTTAAAGCCAACGTATTGGTCAGCACAATGCTACTACATATGGGTGAAAATAAAATCCAAATAAAATATGAAAGTGTGACCGATTTTATTTGTACTATAGAACAAAGGCTAGTGGGTTAATCTCCTAAAAAAAGGTGTTAACATAGTCTGTCGAAAGGTACATTTTGCATCAGGATAACCCCTAGACTGCTATCTTTTTATGAGGAAGCAAAAACATGGAAAATGTTTGGTTAGGTAGGAATACAACTTGTCAATTTGGTCTAGCTTGAGTGATTAAAAGAGAAGGTTGTTAGGCTCTCCACCATTTCATGGATTGATATAGTGATGAGACAAAAGAAGCTCTCTCTTGAGACTTGACTAGGTGATTCATAACAGTTGTGGTGTTGGTGCCTTAACTTAGCCAGAAAATGCCAAAACTCTATTGATGCACAAAATTTATTACTGAATCTACCTCAGAGTATGCCATAGTGACTGAATATGACATGCATGGTTTTACCAAGGAGGCCCTAAACTTTTGAACAATGAAACTTTACATTGGTATCTTGGCAGTAGCTGCATTGGTCTTATTAGCATTACACCACTTTTAATATGGGTCTTCACAACAGAGAATCACCATTACACTTTGTTGATTTGTGTTAAAAAGAAACATAACACGCAATAGATTTCTTTTGGCATGCAATGTTGTTGTTGGTAGTTTTCTTGTATTTGTGCCACATGTAAAGCTAACATGCGTTAAATTTCTTTCACCTTGCAATATTTTTATTGGAAACGTGCTTGTGTTTGGGCTAGAAACTATGCTAGATTTCTTTTTCTTTGAAATATTGTTGTTGTCAATTTGGTTGTTTATGATAAAAGGAAATATAGCAAGTGTTAGATTTCCTTCACCTTGGCAATGTTATTGGAAATGTTGTGCTTGTGTTTCGGCTAGAAGTTGTGCTAGATTTCGTTTGCTATGCAATATTTTTGTTTTCAATTTGGTTGTTTATTATAGAAGGAAATCTAAAACGTGTTAGATTTCCTTCACCTTGGTAACGTGCTTTTGTTTGTTTTAGAAGGATATATAACATGCACTAGATTTCTTCTGGCATGAAATGTTGTTTTTGGTAGTATGCTTGTATTTATGCTACATGTAAAGCTAGCATGCGTTAAACTTATTTTACCTTGCGACGTTGTTATTGGAAATGTGATTGTGTTTTTGATAGAAGTTGTTGGATTTGGTTTTCCCTACAATATTATTGTTGGCAATGTGCTTTTGTTTGTGCTAGAAGTAAATCAAGCGTATGCTAGATATCTTTCACATTGCAATGTTGTTTTTGGCAATGTGATTGTGTTTGTGCTAGAATAAACTTTAGAATGTGTAAGATTTCTTTTACTTTGAAATGTTTTTTTGAGTAATATGCTTCTATTTACGTTAGAAGGAAATTTAGCATGTGGTGGATTTCCTTCGCCTTACAATATTCTTATTGACAATGTGCTTGTTTGTCCTAGAAGGAAATCTAGCACGTGCTAGATTTATTTGACCATGTAATGTTGCTTCTAGCAATATGCTTATGTTTGTAGTAGAAGGAATGATATTGATTGTTAGCTTTCATTTGAGGAAACAATGTTTCATTACATACAATATTACTACCATGCTATTTTAATTTTTGCATCTATATTACTTTTTCGTAAGTTGTGTGTTTTTGTGAAAATATAAAGTCACAATTTACACGGTTCAACCTTTTAATTACAAGTTACGATTTAATTGCTGTTACAGAATTGATACAATCTACAATGGAAAATATAATTTTGGCAAAAGGGGACTATGTTGATCTCCTTATTAATGATCAAGTCATTGGGCTAGGAAGGGTCGAATCTGCAGAGTCTGGAACTTATTATGTTGGAGAAAGGGTTAACGCTGGTTATGTTACAATTTTGATAATTGCTGTAACTCAACCACATTTGATTGATGAGGATGTTAATGAAGGGGACATACATCCATGGAAGATCATGGATTTGAGACACAACATAGGTAAATCAAAATATTGAAGCATGTGTTATATATTATTGATAGCATAATAAATGTTTTTTTTGAGTAAATACTAACCTTATTTAGATTTGTTTATAGGTGAAAATATTTCTTCCACATTTTCTATTGGAGCCAAGGTAGATCTTCTGCAACATGGAGTGAAGGTGGGCGAGGGCTCCATATTCAATACAAAGCTTGGGCATAAAGTGCATGGAAATATGGTAAAGAAAGGATGCATAGTGGTTAAAATTGAGAAGGTGTTAAAACATAATGCTCCTCTACCACATCCAACAGGATTTGAGCATGCACTTGGGGGTGCATTAGAATCTTATGAAATTTGGCCAGAATCAGATTTGGAGCCTCACTGTCATGATCATGCCACAAATATTCCCCAAGATAGGGTTAGATTGATATGTACAAAGGTTTCTCTTACACATGAATGCATGGGAACAAGCATGTGCATTGCCAAAGGAATGCTAGTTAATGTCCGCGAGGATGAAATTGTTGAGGGTGAAACACTGGGTGAAATGGATTTTGGTGTTTTTCTAGAAGAGATAGATGGAAATTGTGAGATATGCAGAATTGGGGATAAGTCTATACACTGTTTGGTTAGATGGCCAATAAATAAGTTGGTGGACAACAAAGGTGTGATATTAAGGGTTAAGGAAAAGTTCAAGAAGCCACCCAAGTGTTAGCCTCCTGCTGCAGCAGGTTAATCATCTTTCATGATCGACAGTTTTACATGCCAAATATGTCGTGCTATGCATGCTGCAATGCTCCATATTTGCTACAGATGGCCAAAAAGTATCCATAAGATTAGGCTGGTCTAAGGACCACTGCTGTGTTCCAATTTTGATAAGGCAATCCATTTTTGGTTTGAGGCAGTTTTTCAGTTGGAGGTACTCAAGCGGGAGTTCACTAACATCTCTCTTTTTCTCATCACCCTTAT
This sequence comes from Pinus tabuliformis, assembly GCA_031772625.1. Taxonomy (NCBI): domain Eukaryota; kingdom Viridiplantae; phylum Streptophyta; class Pinopsida; order Pinales; family Pinaceae; genus Pinus; species Pinus tabuliformis. The sequence continues at coordinate 1,677,703,314 of CM062819.1, forward strand.
TATATAACTCCCTATTAATTTTTCCCTTCCCCTATTAAAATCATGTATATAAATTCCCCTATGTAAATATCCCATCCCTGGAATTATAGCCATAATTATACTAAGTCAGGGAAATCACAGTCCATCTGGTGCTGTTTTTAGCCCATCCGTGTCATTGAGGAACTAGTTTGACACCTGGTCAGCTAGTAACCTCTCCTTTAACCCTAAAACCCCCCCAAAAAAAACCCATGTTTTCACCTTCCCCTTGTAAAATTCCACCCCACCGCTGTAAAAAACCCCTTAAATCCGTTTCCCTAAGTCCTTACCCATCCGCCGCGCATATTAAATTCGGAATATTCCTGTGAATATTCCCGCCCGTTAACCCCATATCCCGTCGCGTCCGCCGCCAGCCGTCCGATCCACAGCCCCGCAAATCTACGGCTGGCGGGCATCCTTATCCTCGACGCGCCCGGCCTTTAACGTCTAGGAGTTCGGTGGTTTCGCCGCCGTACTCCCGCCACGCGTCAGGCGCCGGGCTGTGGCGGAGCCCCTCCCTCCGAAACCTCCATCCCCCATAAGCGGTGCGCCACATACCGCTTACCGCCCCGCCCGGTGACGTCACCAGCCCACGTCACCCCCTGCACAGTCAACAGCCCACGTCACCCCCTGCACAGTCAACAGCCCATGTCACCCCCTGCACAGTCAACAGTCCACGTCACCCCCTTGTACAGTCACCCGATGAGTCACAGTCCTGCGTGGCCTCCTGCCACATCATTGCCACGTGTCCCGCCACCGTAGCTACCACGTCATCGTCTGTACGTGATGATGTCATGCTGACGTCATCCCGCCACGTTGCCATGCTAACGTCATGCTGACATCACCTGCCGTACAATGCTGACGTCATGCTGATGTCATCAGCCCTTTTTGGACGCAGAGGCGCGAAAATCGCACTTCGGAGCCCCGGAATCGAATTCTGAGGCCGCAAATCGCTCATTGCAGGATTTTTTGGGCCAAAATGGAGAATATTCAGGGAATCTTTAAGGAATCTTCGCTCCATGCAGCCCCAGGAAGCCCGAAAAGGCGCAGAAATGATCCGTTTTCTTCACAGAGCATACCAAAATGATCAGAAGACAATTCCAGATGATGCAGAGGCCGAACAACGGCCATTTACTGGTGATTAGACACGCAGCACAGCAAATCAACAGCCCAGATTTTGTCAGAGAGTATCAGTAGAAGAAAGGACGCCAGAAAGAATCAGTCATGATTTTTAGGGGCTCGAGGCACCTGAACATTGCTGAAGCCCCCAGAAAATCAAATCGATAAGCATCAGCCCATCCTTGCCTTCAAATCACCTTCAAGGCATTTAAGGCACCAGGACAGCAAGAAAGCATAAACCCATACCCATTTATTGCAGAAAGCACTACAGCAAGCCACCGAGGACAGCATCATTCATTCAGTTTTGACACATCGGCCCTGAGCACGGCCCGAGACATTCTTTGCATTTATTGTTAGATAGGATTAGGTCAAGCATTCATTTTTATGACCTAATTAGGTCAAGATGTAATAAAGGAACTCTACAGAGAGTTTTGCCCTATATATACCACCCTCTGTATAGTTTTAAGGGTGGGTCAATCGATAATTTTCACTAGAGACTCGCTGTGTATACCTGAATTTTTCTGTAATCAAAGATTGCTTAAAGATTGGAGAGCGAACTGCCTGTTGTTGATGAATGTGTTAAAGAGTTGGAGATGGAATTCCTGCGCTGTGGCCTGAAGCAATAAGTGCCTCTTATCTCTATTTATGTGTTTGCCATTATCTAAATAGCAGGAAGAAAGAATAGCCTAGAATTAGTTAAATACTCTCTATGCTCAATTCCTGTTGTTTCTTGATGTTTTCTTCTGAATGAATTGGTTATGAACATTGAATTCCTTCTGGCTCATGTTTACCCCAGTTCACCTGTGCTGGCCAATTATCTAGGGATTCTTAACTGCTCCTAGGTAGCGCCTTGTTGTTTCCTCTGCTAATCTGTTGGAGAGATTCTTAACTGCCTCTCTTTCTTTAGCATTCTTGCCATCCCTTGAACCTGAAAGTTGCTTCTACCTCAGTTATCTTGCTCCATTTTCCCCTCACTGTTATTAAGGAAAGACACCAGCAGTTCCCCTCCTCGACTCGACACCCAATGGTTTGAAACATTCAGACTATACTCAGCCTCTCTACCTGAAAGTATCAGTTTTCCCACCAAAACTCAATCAAAACCCCTGTGCACCATATCTAGCCTAGAATCATCCCTTTAAACAAAGCTAAATCATAAAGAGAGAGCCCTCTCTGACTGTAGGCAGGCTAGGGCCTACAGTCCAAAGATGGTTTGTGGTTACCTCGGCCGTATCCCTTTAGGAGTCAAAACGGACAACCTGAGTGATAACATAATGGCGACTCCACTGGGGAAATGAATCATGTGTCTATTAGTGTGAATCCTCAATTTTGACCAGTTCGCCTCGTTTTCTGGAGAAAGTGTTCCTTTTCTTCAGGGTTTTTCATGTTCAGCTCTGATCTGTGACAGTGGACAGAGATCAGGCACTTCAAGGTTACATCATCCACCTGGCAACTCCACATCATCCTCATAATAAAGACTCCGCTGGGGAAATGAATCATGTGTCTATTAGTGTGAATCCTCAATTTTGACTAGTTCACCTCGTTTTCTAGAGAAAGTGCTCCTTTTCTTCAGGGTTTTTCATGTTCATCTCTGATCTGTGACGGTGGACAGAGATCAGGCACTTCAAGGTTACATCATCCACCTGGCGACTCCACATCATCCTCATAATAAAGACTCCGCTGGAGAAATGAACCCGAAGGAATTATATAAGCAGATCAGGTTCTTGATTTGGATGATCATCCAAGAGACCATGTTCTTTCTCTTGCAACAAATTTTCCTGTGCATATTGTACTTTAAAAGCGATTTTATGTCAGATTTTTGTGTTTTTCCTTTGGAAAAGATTGTTGAAATGCCTCCTTGCACATCAGAGCAGCAGCTTTCAAATGCTGTTGAAGATCATCATACAGTCAAGGAGGAACCAAAAATAGAGTCCAGTCTTCTAGTTCCTGTACATACTCCTGTGCCTCGTAAAGTTCCTGAAAGATATAAGCCGCTCATTTTGCCTCCTGTGCTTGGTCCCCTGCCGGAAATCATCCTAAATATCTCCCTAGATTTGATGGAGAGAATGGCACTACTGCCCAAAAACATATCCAGGCTTTTGAAGACTATCTTAATACATTTGAAGTGGAAGATGAAGATGTCAGTCTTAGACTATTTTCCCTTTCTTTGTAAAGCGAAGCTAGGACTTGGTTTAAAGCGTTGCCTGAGGTGCGCATCTCTAAGTTTCAGCAGTGTGCCAAGCTTTTCCTTGATAAATGGATGATCAGAGGTAATCTCTTCTTGCTCATCGAAGAATACAATCATTTAGAAAGGCATCCAGATGAATCTGTTCAACAGTTTTCAGACAGATTCAATCAAGTTTATCAAGCCATGCCTCTAAATATAAGACCCCCCCTTGATTTAGCTCTATTGCAATATCCTAGAGCATTTGACACAGAAATGGAATTCTGTCTGAGAGAAAGATTCCCATCCACTTTGAAACATATGCAGGACATAGCTGTGGACGTGGAGGCAAATCTAAAAAGGAGGGAGGAACAGCACAAAGCAGAGCAAGAAGAAAGATTTCATAGCGTGTTACAAAAGACAGAGGAAATGATGCAGCTAATCACAATGAAAGTAGAAAGTTCAGAGCACCAGAACAGATCTGTTTCACAACAGGAAAGTAGTGGCATTCACGAAAAAACCTGCCACAAAACAGATGACATATTCATCCAGCCATACATGATGGAGCAGTCTCCTGATATACTGTGTGAATATAATAGCTCCTCTTCTTTCAACTGTCTGCCCAAGGATGATCTATATGACGATGATTATGAGCCTAATGACCAAATCAGCCTTGCAGAGGAATCAGATCCTATTTGGGCAGGAAGCAGTATTCAAGATCAGCAACCTGAACCCAATGATCAGCGTGCCTGTCTTAGCTATGAAGAAAAGGAGGAAAACGCAGAGTGTGCCGATTTCAGTGAAGGAACTTTACCCTTTTGTTTTGAATCTTTCCAATTTATCAAGGATAACTATCATGCTATATATGATCAAGTGTCACCACGTGCTGTTATTGACCGTCTGGGGGTTAATCAAGATATTGTTCCAAAGGTATCGCCTCTAGTTTTGCAGCCCCAAAGAGTCATTGAATATCAGATTGAGGAGGACCTAGAAGCAGAAGTATATGACCAGATGATCCAAGTGGATCCCTTGCCTCTTTGTTTTCAGCCATCTGAATTATTCAAAGAAGAAGAAGACCAGCAGCCCGCACAGAGTAGTCCGGTCCTATTCGAGCCAGATTGTAATAAATTACAAGCACCTCTGCAAGTACTGAATGACGTATCCGCTGGCAGGCAGAATGATGAAATAAATCAGTGCACGTTGCCATCAACAGGCTGCAAGGCTCAGTATCAAGTTGACAATGATCTCCCGACTCCAAGGCATGGTAGTGATCCTGAACCTTTGTACAGTTCTTTAATTCAGCCAAAAAATTGTATATATATGTTGCAGGACAATTTTGTACAGTATTTAAACACCGCAACGGAGGTCAGTAGCTTCCTGATCTTCTCAAAGATTGACAAAGACATAACAAATTGCAAAATCTCAGTTGATGTCACTAGCAAGCATAAGCATCAAAGCCCCCTCATGCTATTATTATTACTTAAGTGGCTGCATTGGTTATTTCACTTCACCTAACAGCAAAGTAAGTGCTGGTTAGGGTAGGTAGGTAGGTAGGATCAATAAGGCAACCATCCAAGAGAAAGTTGCAGAGCACAACAACAATTGAATGCAAGGCAGTCTGACTTGCTGTTCTTGACTTTTCACAAGGAAAATCCATCCCCAAGTGAAGCCACTGTTAGCCTCCTGCTGCACCAGGTTAATCATCTTTCATGATCGACAGTTTTACATGCCAAATATGTCGTGTTATGCATGCTGCAATGCTCCATATTTGCTACAGATGGCCAAAAAGTATCCATAAGAGTAGGCTGGTCTAAGGACCACTGTTGTGTTCCAATTTTGATAAGGCAATCCATTTTTGGTTTGAGGCAGTTTTTCAGTTGGAGGTACTCAGGCGGGAGTTCACTAACATCTCTCTTTTTCTCATCACCCTTATTATATAACTCCCTATTAATTTTTCCCTTCCCCTATTAAAATCATGTATATAAATTCCCCTATGTAAATATCCCATCCCTGGCATTATAGCCATAATTATACTAAGTCAGGGAAATCACAGTCCATCTGGGGCTGTTTTTAGCCCATCAGTGTCATTCAGGAACTAGTTTGACACCTGGTTAGCTAGAAACCTCTCCTTTAACCCTAAAACCCCCAAAAAAAAACCCATGTTTTCACCTTCCCCTTGTAAAATTCCACCCCACCGCTGTAAAAAACCCCTTAAATCCGTTTCCCTAAGTCCTTACCCATCCGCCACGCATATTAAATTTGGAATATTCCTGTGAATATTCCCTCCCGTTAACCCCATATCCCGTTGCGTTCGCCGCCAGCCATCCGATCCACAGCCCCGCAGATCTACGGCTGGCGGGCATCCTTATCCCCGACGCGCCCGGCCTTTAACGTCTGTGAGTTCGGCGGTTTCGCCACCGTACTCCCGCCACGCGTCAGGCGCCGGGCTGTGGCGGAGCCCCTCCCTCCGAAACCGCCATCCCCCATAAGCGGTGCGCCACATACCGCTTACCGCCCCGCCCGGTGACGTCAGTAGCCCACGTCACCCCCTTCACAGTCAACAGCCCACGTCACCCCCTGCACAGTCAACAACCCATGTCACCCCCTGCACAGTCAACAGCCCACGTCACCCCCTTGTACAGTCACCTGATGAGTCACCCTCCTGCATGGCCTCCTGCCACGTCACTACCACGTGTCCCGCCACCGTACCTGCCATGTCATCGTCCATACGTGATAACGTCATGCTGACGTCATCCCGCCACGTTGCCATGCTGACGTCATGCTGACGTCACCCGTCGTACAATGCTGACGTCATCAGCCCTTTTTTGGACGCAGAGGCACGAAAATCGCACTTCGGAGCCCCAGAATCGAATTCTGAGGCAGTTTTTGATGAGCGATTTGTGCCACAAATCGCTCATCGCAGGATTTTTTGGGCCAAAATGGAGAATATTCAGGGAATCTTTAAGGAATATTCGCTCCATGCAGCCCTAGGAAGCCCAAAAAGGCGCAGAAATGATCTGTTTTCTTCACAGAGCATACCAAAATGATCAGAAGACAATTCCAGATGATACAGAGGCCGAACATCGGCCATTTACTGGTGATTAGACACGCAGCACAGCAGATCAGCAGCCCAAATTTTGTCAGAAAGTATCAGTAGAAGAAAGGACGCCAGAAAGAATCAGTCATGATTTTTAGGGGCTCGAGGCACCTGAACATTGCTGAAGCCCTCAGAAAATCAAATCGATAAGCATCAGCCCATCCTTGCCTTCATATCACCTTCAAGGCATTTAAGGCACCAGGACAGCAAGAAAGCATAAACCCATACCAATTTATTGCAGAAAGAACTACAACAAGCCACCGAGGACAGCATCATTCATTCAGTTTTGACACATCGGCCCTGAGCACGGCCCGAGACATTCTTTGCATTTATTTTTAGATAGGATTAGGTCAAGCATTCATTTTTATGACCTAATTAGGTCAAGATGTAATAAAGGAACTCTGCAGAGAGTTTTTCCCTATATATACCACCCTCTGTATAGTTTTAAGGGTGGGTCAATTGATAATTTTCACTAGAGACTCGCTGTGTATACCTGAATTTTTCTGTAATCAAAGATTGCTTAAAGCTTGGAGAGTGAACTGCCTGTTGTTGATGAATGTGTTAAAGAGTTGGAGATGGAATTCCTGCGCTGCGGCCTGAAGCAATAAGTGCCTCTTATCATGTAATCATGTGTTATGCAAATTACATGACAATGCCATAAAATATTTAAGTTTTCAAAGCTTTATTTGACCAACATGACTTCTCACCATATCAAATATGCATAATCAAATTCAATAATGCACTTAAAAACATCTTCTAAACTTGGTCTATTAAAAAAACAATGGAGTACCTAATTAGTATTCTATTTAATATAAACCATTTAAACACTTAATGAATAAATGCTAGACACTAGATATAATGTTTGAGGTGAGTTTTCCTTAATTTTCCTTATTATAATTGATATAAATCAAATTCACTATCTTGTTGCACTCTAATTTATAAAAAAAAATATTTTGATCATTGAACAACACAACTAGAATTATAAAATATTTCCTCTTACAGATTTTGAAGTGGTGCCAAAATTGTACTAGTATAATTAATATGTACTTAATGTAGGAAAAATAGTTAGTGTCAAATTAAAATGGTCAATAATAGTAAGAAAAACAATATTAGTATATTCTTAAATAACTTTATAGGTAAGTTTTTTTTTTTGCAAAATCTATTATTCACGAGTCAAATTTAATACATAAATATAAATGTTAATGATAATAGAAATAATGTAAGGAATCTAAGTTTTAGATGAATATTATTCACGAGTCAAATTTAATACATAAATATAAATGTTAATGATAATAGAAATAATGTAAGGAATCTAAGTTTTAGATGAATGTTAATATGTTTTTTTCAATATAATATCCTTAAACACTACAGGAATATAAACTAAACATTTGTAATAAATATCTTAGTCAATTTTTTCTCTTTCTTGTTGTATTTGAAAACAATCAAATTGTACTACTTTGTTACTATTCTAATTCATGATTGATTTTGATCATTATGGTCAATAATAGTAAGAACAACAATATAGTATATTGTTAAATAACTTCATAGGTAAGTTTTTTTTTTGCAAAATCTATTATTCAAGAGTCAAATTTAATACATAAATATAAATGTTAATGATAATAGAAATAATGTAACTAATCTACATTTTAGATGAATGTTAATATGTTCTTTTCAATATAATATCCTTAAACACTACAGGAATAAAAACTAAACATTTGTAATAAATATCTTAGTCAATTTTCTCTCTTTCTTGTTGTATTTGAAAATAATCAAATTGTACTACTTTGTTACTATTCTAATTCATGATTGATTTTGATCATTAAAATGATTAATAATTGAGACGAGAGGCTCATTTTACAACCCAATATGGGGGAAAAATAAAAATTATGTTCTAAATAGAAAAATAAAAGAAATGAATATTTTGTAAAGTAATTAGAAGTATATAAATTGTGTGAATTAGATGTTTAAATTTTATACTTTTCAAAAAATTTCAGCTAGAGATACAGAGAAACTATTTGAAGATTTATGTTAACTAATTTATGTCAATATCAACTTCATATATATCTATATATAAGAAAAAAGTTTTTTATGGTTAAAATTCTAATTTGGTCATATATATACTCTATTTAGCATTCAAAAATATAGTTTCAACAATGAAAAATAACACATTGTATGTTTCATTCAAAATATTTGCACGTGAAGAAATTTGATCCTTACATCTCCACTTAAAATGGATCTATGATGGTATATATTGGACACATTGCTATGATCATTTGTCATTAAATAACTTTATACTTAATATATAGCTTGCTTATTAATCTATTATTAATTAAGTAAGTCTCAAGTTTTAAACATAGAAGTACAAATAATAAATAAAAATAAATTATGCTACTACTCGCATTCAACATTTAATTTGATCTTAAAAAAATATTTTCTCCTCAACTCTAAAATGGTGCAAACTTCCTACAATAGTATGTAATGTTGATGGTGATAATGACGATTATCATCCACTAAGACCAAATATGGTATTTAAGAAGGTAAAAAGATATTACTAAATGTTATTTCGAATTTTATTGTTATGCTAAAAAAACATTAAAAGGAGTGTTTCAAGATCATCATAATTTTGTTTAGTTAAAGAATCTCGAAGGTTGGTAGCATCACAAATATTTTGAAATTTAATTCCAATATGAGTATAAACTCGATGATCTATGACAGTTTTTAAATCTTCAACCATATTACTAGTGTTGCAAAGGTGATAGCCTTTTTATTGTGCTAACACTCTTTTAGTAATAATCATAACTTAACACATACATGATATTTTACTATATATTGGATTATAATTAAATGGGTTAATAATAGCAACATAAACATCATTATTTTCATAAAATAACCTTAACAAACTTATCTTTTAACATAAACCATACAAATATTAAAAATAGATAATGTAAATAATTCACATTAAGATGTGAAAGATTTGCTTTTGCAAGTTTATATAATTTTTTTTTTATAAACTTTATCATCATAATTTTTACACAAAAAATGGTGAATATCTACATTAAAATTAGTGAACTAAGTGACTTTCTAATTCCTCATTTCGAAAAAAATTAATCTAGTTAAAGCTCTAAATAATGGTATATATTGGACACATTACTAAGATCATTTGTCATTAAATAACTTTATGATATATATTAATCTATTATTATTTAAGCAAGCCTCAATCTGCTACTGACATTCAACATTTAATTTGATCCTAATTTTTTTTTCTCCTCAACTCTAAAATAGTGCAAACTTCCTAAAATAGTATGTAATTATGATGGTGATAATGATGATTATCATCCACTAAGACCAAATAAGGTATATAAGAAGGTAAAAAGATATTACTAAAAGTTATTTTGAATTTTATTGTTATGCTCAAAATGCATTAAAAGAAGTGTTTCAAGATCGTCGTAATTTTGTTTAGTTAAACAATCAAGAAAGTTGGTAGCGTCACAAATATTTTGAAATTTAATTCCAATATGAGTATAAACTAGATGATCTATGAGAGTTTTTTTAATCTTCAACCATATTACTAGTGTTGCAAAGGTGATAGACTTTTAAATTGTGCTAACACTCCTTTAGTAATAATCATAACTTAACGCATACATGATATGTACTATATCGGATTATAATTAAATGGGTTAATAATAGTAACATACGCCATTATTTTCATAAAATAACCTTAACAAAATTATCTTTTAATATAAACCATAAAAAATATTAAAATAGTTAATGTAAGGAATCCAAATTAAGATGTGAAAGATTTGCTTTTGCAAGTTTATATAAATTTGTTTTATAAATTTTATCATGATAATTTTACACAAAAAATGGTGAATATCTACATTAAATTAGTGAACTAAGTCACTTTCTACTTCCTCATTTTGAAAAAACTTAATTTAGTTAAAGTTCTAAACAATGGTATATATTGGACACATCACTAAGATCATTTGTCATTAAATAACTTTATACTTAATATGTATCTTGCATATTAATCTATTATTCATTAAGCCAGCCTCAATCAACTTTTTTATTAACATAAAAGTACAAATAATAAATAAAAATAAATTATGCTACTAATCACATTCAACATTTAATTTCATACTATTTTTTTTTCTCCTCAACTCTAAAATGGTGCAAACTTCCTACAATAGTATGTAATTATGATGGTGATAATGATGATTATCATCCACTAAAACCAAAAATGGGTAAAAAGATATTACTAAAAGTTATTTCGAATTTTATTGTTAATATGCTAAAAAAGTATTAAAAGAAGTGTTTCAAGATCATCATAATTTTGTTTAGTTAAACAATCAAGAAGGTTGGTAGCGTCACAAATATTTTGAAATTTAATTCCAATATGAGTATAAACTGGATGATCTATGAGAGTTTTTTAATCTTCAACCATATTATTAGTGTTGCAAAGGCGATAGACTTTTAAATTGTGCCAACACTTTCTTAGTAATAATTGTAGCTTAACACATACATGATATTTACTATATCTGATTATAATTAAATGGGTTAATTATAATAAAATACACATCATTATTTTCATAAAATAACCTTTAAAAACTTATCTTTTAATATAAACCATAAAAACTATTAAAATAGATAATGTAAGAAATCCAAGATTAAGATGTGAGAGATTTGCTTTAGGAAGTTTATATAATTTTTTTTATAAATCTTATCATGTTAATTTTTACACAAAAAATGGTGAATATCTACATTAAAATTAGTGAACTAAGTGACTTTCTAATTCCTCATTTTTGAAAAAACTTAATCTAGTTAAAGTTCTAAATTCTAGATCCATTGAAAACTTCCAAATTTAATGAAATATGTGTTAAGCTATTGGTAGCTTCATTTGTATAAGTAGAGAGGCCTAGGGCCTCACTAGGGTCAGATTTTTGTTGAATTTTTGCTTATGTAAATTCTGCTCCAACTTCGAGCTCATTATTTTTGAGACAGTTTCATGTAATCTTGTTATTGTTTTGATAATAAAGATGCAATCCTTTTTGAGCTAGCACTGAGTTACCTCAGAGGGATGAAGCTCTTGGGTTAGGACCCAATCCAAGCAACCAAGCTCCTCTTTACTTGTATTTGTATGTTTATTTCCATTTGTAGATTAGGTTGTTGTTAGATGTATTTCTTTTATGGTTAAGAATAGGTTGCCTTTGATGATTCAGTAGTTTGCTACCACTTGTGCTCTCTATAGCAGGTTAAGCAGTGATAAAGAGAAGATTCAAAAGGCTAGCAATAGTGCCTTGGCCTCTCTTCCTCCCTTTGGGACCATGATTTGAGGCAAAGACCCTCTTGCTGCCCCAGAAACACAGATTTTCCTCATTCATAGGACTTCTAGTGTTTGCATCTTTTAGTAGGTTAATAGTCCAACTTTGATTTGCTTCAGATCTTCTTCATCATGCTCACTTCTTTCTTTGCAATATTCTTCTTTCATTCTTTTCCTTTCTTGCAGCATTTCTTAGCATTTCCTTTCATAGATCATAGTTTAGACTAGTTTGATGCAAAACTCTGTTTTTCTAGATGCACTCATTTCATTGCTTGTTTGATCTTATTGGTTGACTGTCAGTTCCTTTGTAGTAGATCTCTTCTTGCAGTAGGCTAGATTATCATCCATCACATCCTCCATCTAATCCATTCCCTATTGGTCTCCCAAACATCACCTCAATTCTGCCGTAGTTTCCTGCATTTTCCATAGAACTTCTTCCTCTCTCCTTGAGCAAACCCAATCATCTTCCTCTCTCCCGGTGATACTTGGTAGACCCTAGGTGCCCTAGCACCTCATTCCAACCTTCATCCACCTTTTTCACCCACTCTCACACCCTCAAAACAGTGAAAACGTCTCTTGGCTTCCTCCTGTAGGTCTCTTGTAGAACATTGTTTTTCCTCCTGTAGATTTCCTGTGTCCTCCTGTAGATTTTCCTGAAGGCCACCTGAGACCTCCTAGGACCCATCCACACCATCCTACATCCTCTCAAGTTGCAAAGCCACTCTCCAATGCCACCTATTCGCTGCCATATTCACACACAATAAATTACATGCATGTCAAATTCACATAAAAATACATAAAAATCCAAAAAGATGTTTTTTGCTTATTTACTCACAGAAGTATCTTAATTAGATGTTGTTTACTTCCTTGAGTAGGTAGTGGCATTCCTTTCATGGTTTTCATAGTGCTTTCTGCAAAAGTAGGATTAGTTGGTTAAGTAAGGTTTACTAGGTTTGCTTTACATTTCAGTCTTTCTCCTTTCTGCAGTTAGAGTAGCATCTGTAGAGTAATATTTCTCTCCTTTCATCACATATAGAGCTTCTTCTGGAATCCATAGAAGTTGGCTTGAGCTCCTAGTGATCTGACCAAGTGACAACCTATAGTAAGAACTAGTACTTGTGCATATAGCACCGATGCTTCCAAGTTTGTTACAAACTACCGAGTTGATAAGAGTAAAGAAGGTAGCCCAGGAGTTGTAGCATTATTGTTGCAATACTGGTGCCCACCATCTTTTTGGCGCCGTTGCTGGGGAAGCGTCAGAGTATTCTGTGATTACTGCTTTCTTCTATTTTCTATTGCAACATTCTGCTAATAGTTTATTTCAATAAGAGTAGACTAGTCATTTCCTTTCCTTTCAAGTTCTGCATTTCCTTGCTTTCCTTTTTAATTCTGCAAATTTCATTTCAGCAAGAGTAGACTAGTCATTTCCTTTCCTTTCAAGTTTTGCATTTCCTTGCTTTCCTTTTCAATTCTGCAAATTTCATTTCAGCAAGTTCATTTCAGTTAGTTGCAATTTGTTTTGTTCAATCAATTTCAGTTTCTGCAGGTACTATCAGTGTGGAGAAAAAGAAACAAAAACCAACAAAAAAGATTTCCTTTCATGCCTCGAAGGAATAGAGATAATTCAGGAAAATTTTTGCCCAAGACCCCCACCACTTCACACAACCAACCTTCTCTCTTTTTTGGTGGCTGCAATCAAGAAGAACCCTTAGGTGAACATCTAGACATATTTGAAGAACCTATAGGGGAAGAAGAAGAAGAAAACATTCCTCTGGAGCCAATGGCTGAAAACAGAAATGCTAGGGGCAGTACCTTTTCTTCCAACTCATCCATTAAAGGTGAAATTGGAAACATGCTGGAAGACTTCAAGAGTGAGATGCTGCAGATTCTTGCCATGCAAATGGATACCTTACATATCAAAAGAAAACAAGAGGAAGCAGAGAGGGCTTTGGCCATTTTTTGCCCTAGATGCACCAGGAGGCATCCTAGGAATGAATGCCCATTGAACTCTATAGGGGTTTTTTCAGTCTGCGAAGAATATCATTCTACAGATAAGTGCCCTTCCTTGCCCAGACTTAAAGCTATATACAAAGGGGCTGGAGGAGTCACTGAATAGATCTATTACATAAACCAAAGGAGGCCACATGAACCTAGACCATACCAGTGGGAGATGCAAGGGACATCTCAAGCATATTACAACCCCAACCAAGTCACCTCCATACCTTCTTGGGCCCCCCCTGCTCATCCTCCCTGGTCCATGCCTCCTCCTTGGTCCTTCACATCTCCATACCATGCCCAATCAGCCACTCATTCATTTCAACCCTATGCTTAGCATCTCATCAGGGGTGGAGGCCCAAATACATCTCTCTTCCCGCTCTTTTACCTCCACCACCTGCCTAACCACAACCCCATCCACATCCATCTCAAATATACACTCCCACTCAACTACCTGTACCACCATTTCCAAACCCACACATTGAAGTAGCTCAACCCATTTACAATGCTGAGGTACAACACTTCCAAACAACTCCTCTTGAGCTCAATGGTATTCACCATAGCTCAGGAAGAGTATTGAAAAAAAGAGATTATATTGATATCATTGAAGGACCACATCTAGAAGAAGAAGATTCAAAAGAGAAGATCAAAGAACCATGGGTTGCACTTGATGAAGAGAAGACATCAAAATTAGAGATCAAGAGAGCTCCCTCATGGTTACCATCAAATCCTCCATGTATTCAAGAGAAAAATCAGTAAAAAGAGGAATATGTGAAGGTCATGGTAGAAGAATACATGAAGAATGATCCAGATCAGCAAAAGGACCAAGGATATCACAAATATATTGAAACATGGTTCCAGACAGCCACTAAGTTGTAGCATCACTCTCTTCCTCAACTATGTTTGATCCTTCCAAAGTCAAATCATTTGGTCTCTGAAATCCAAGTACATGTCAAAGCATACATTTCAAGCATCCACATCATTTTGTCTATCATCTTGATGTGCACATGGCTCCATTGGAAGTATTCTTATACTTGACAGTGATTTTGTTTTTCAAGTAGGGTAGGGTAGGAGAGAAAAAAAAAAAAAAAAAAAAAAAAAAAAAAAAACTAAGGTGAAAACCTCCTTGGAGGTGCCTCAAATTGGCTCATTGATTGAAAACCTCCATGAGGCGGTCAATGGGTTGGAAAGAAGAAAAAAGAGAGAAAAAAAAGATACTAGGTGAAAACCTCCTTTGAGGTGCCTAGGAAGACCTATTAGTTGAAAACCTCATTGCGGCGGCTAGTAGGCCTAGAAAAAAGATAAAAAAATAAAAATCCTTGCGCCATGCATGTATGTACTCTCCAACATCTGCAAGCAACAAGAAAAAGTTGGTACCAAAAGGAAAATTGGTCAAGCCTAGTCAAAAGAAGTCAAATTTTGACTTTCTCCTACTTCGCTCAAATGCTCCAACAAGGCCAAGGCCATGCCAATCCATCACCGTCATCCAGTTTCACCATCCACCCATCCTTCTTGAGCTTCTATCAATCATTTTCCTTGCTGTCCTAAAAAAAACTGCAGGATGCTCTGTTTTACTATAGGATACAAAAATACATAGAGAAGAAATTTATTTTTTCCCTAACTTGAAAACCGTGCATCAATTTAAAAAACTGTTTCATGGGGAGATGCATATGGATGATGGTAACATGCCCAAGAAATTTCAGCAAATTCTAGTGCACGGTTTCCAAGAAATCGACCTCCATCACCTTTAGCCATTTTTAGTTTTTCTCGAGATCCGTACATCCATTGACCAAAATTTTTCTATGGGGAGGTGAATAATGATGATGGAAACATGCTCAAAATTTTTTAGGTCAATACATTCTACCGTTTGGGAGATATGGACAAAACAAGAGCTCCTGTAGGAATTCCTGTAGCAGCTGATCCCATTAAAATCCAGCACCAGCAGCGAGAGAGTGCAAACATGAAGGGTGAGAAGACACCTGAAGCACAGATCTAGCCAGAGAAGAACCTTCACAAGACACAGCCACACATCAGTAAGCAGACAACATGCATCAAAAGAAATAAAGGCATGCAGCAAGAGAGAGCCACAACACCTCACAGCAAATACATTCGGATCACAGGTAAGTAACTAACCCGCTCCTCTGTTTTGCATTTGTGTAATTAGAATTTATGCAGAAGCAATGAGATGGTTGAGGTTGAATGAGGGAAAGGTGGCCAGTTAACTTGGCCACCTTCATCTAGTTGACTCCACTCATCCGAGATGTCACCCACACATGTGCACAGTCAACTCAAGAAAGATGTTAAGGACAGGTAGTGGAGGAAGTGTGAACTCTGATGCAATCATGAGGGATTATTACGTGGAGGGGCCATGATGAAAAGGTAGGTGGGGACCAATGGTCCAAATATAGCCAACGTATACTTTGCCAGCTCACCCCCGATCACCGGAAATATCCATAAAGAGTAATAAGTACTCCTCCCAAAGCACTCTCACCACCTTTTCCTTCATTCTCTCCTCATAACTCAGCTACAATAGTGTCCTTGTGCCCCCACAACCTCATAACCATCGTCCTCCATCGATCTCTCCCATATTCCTGCTCTCGGCGTTCTCTATAGGAGCACTTACAGGTTCTACAGGAGCACCTACAAGAATTCTACAAGAGGGACAACAGGCTTCTATAGGAGGGGCAGTGAGTTGTTTTGGAGGGAGAAAGCATGGGTTTTAGCACGATTTTTGGTCTGAGGAGGTAGGTTCCATGCATGCCCCCATTGAATATAAATATATGCAAGTAGTGGTTTCAATTTGAGGAGGGAAATAAAGCCTTTAGGAGGACAAAATACATAAAAAATTTCTGCTTATTTTTTAAGAAAAAAACACAGTCTCCTCTGTTTCTCTGTTTTTCTCGAAAATTGTTGTCTCCATTTCCACATTTGGTTTCCAAATAGAGTATAAACAAAATGATAGGAGGATTTATGAGAAAGGAGCCCACCAACTCCACCAGGCTCCATGCACATCCACAAGTGGTGGAAATCTTCACAAGGGTAAATTGGATGATTTTTTTTGAGAAATTCCAAGGGTTTGATGAGGAGATTGCCCAAAAATTTGCCCACTCTTTGGTCCCTCACTCAAGAACACATGCCAATGTCACCTTTAGAGGTCTTCCCATGGAGATAACCCCTGAATTTATTAGTAGAGTCACTACCCTTCCTCTTGGGATGCCTTTGAGTAAGGATGAAAAACCAATTGGCCAGACTGCCGAGAAAAACTTTTTCCAAAACAATGAAACCCCTGTAGAGGATAATAATGGCATTAGAAGGGCTAGCATACCATATCCTTGGGATGAGGTTAGCTACCAAATAATCAAATACATTTCCTATGAGGGGAGGTACATCATTGTCTATGGTTATCACTTTAGAATCCTTCATGAATTAAGGTATGGCATGGACACTCCAGCCCCTCAGAAGCTCAACATCCCCTACTTCCTCTTGTAGTCCCTCATTGACTCTAGCATTAAAGTTCAAGTAGGGAATTCAGAGAAACTAGCTCACCATGGGTTAATCAAAATCCTAGTCGAAGAAGCCCTCCATACATTTACACTCCCTATAGCATTGGAAGTCTTCCGAAACATGACAGCTAAGGATGACATAAAAGCCCTAACCTATGATATCAGTCCTATTGGCAATGAGGAGGAAGAGTAGTAAGGGGGAGAAGGTGAAGCCACTGGTGACCTAGCAGAACAAGGAAGGAAGGAGGAAGAAACTAAGATAGATGAGGAGAAAGCTGAAGAAACAGAGAAAACAAAGACATAAAAAGAGACAGAAAGAGGAGAAAAAGAGGCAGAAAAGGCAGAACAAGGAGAACGGTCCCCTGAGACTTTGGAAAGGGAGGCAGTAGCTACCCTCACTACCCTCAGTACACCAATAAAGCCAAAGCAAAAGAGGAAAAGGCAGGCCTCCATGTATTTCAGGGCTAGGAAGAGCACAAGAATCAAAACAGGCAAACCTCAGCCCTCTTCAAAAGTGCCAATTGCAATTGAAGATTCACCCTCTGCCCAAGGAAAAGAATCCCCTTCCAAGGCACCTATCACATATGAAAGGGGGACTCCTAGATCTCCCACATGGAAAGAAAAGATAGAACTACAGGACCCAAAAACAGTCCTATAGGAGGCTCAGACAGTTCTACAGGAGACACTGTCAAAACTACAAGAGACCCAAAAGCTTGAGGAAAGGATGGAAGGACAACCACAAGTAAAGGAGGAAGAAACAAAGCTACAAGAACCTGATCCCCAACCTAGTCTTGCCTCCTACTACAATCTACTTGAGGGAGGAAGGATAATTCCACAAAAATTTGCAATTCCACTATTCTTTGAATTAGAGAAAGAGAGAATAAGAACACATAGGTGGATGCAAATAGCCAAATCCAAAGGATTTGAGGATATTGGCCATATGGAAAACAAACTCAGAGAAATGGGCAGAGAGTTGAGTGCTATCAGACACAAGGAAGCAATTACAAGAAGCCACTTGGAAACTGAAAATGAATTGCTAAGGAGGGAGCTGCAAGAGAAAGAGACCTAGCTAGCATGCATGGCCGGCTTATCCATGGAGGCATTGTAATGTAGAACACCAGCAAAATCCTATGGCCTATATCTCAAGGACTAATGATTACAAGTTTAGATAAAGACTTTGGCACAAAGAGGCACAATGCCTTTCCAAGATTACAGGGAGTTTATAGATCTGTGTGACCAAAGAACATCAGAGGATAAGGCAAAGATGGCAGAATTCTACCTACATAACATGGACCTCACAGACATGAATGTGTGGGACCCCAATGCTAGGTTAGGGGACCTGCAACTAATGGCCATGGCCTCATGGATGAACCATGAAGAGTTGAGGGCAGCAAAAATAAGAAGATTGATGATAAGAGAGTAGAATGAGCCATTAAAGATAAGAGATGAGCCATCAGATCCCATGGCAGTCATCAGCACACAAAACCTGCTTGCAAATAATCCTCAGATTTCCCCTAGATATATAAGTGATCAGGCATAAGCCATTGCACACTTTGAGGATATGTAAAGGCTACTTGGGGATGACTGTGTGCATGCATGCATGAGGAGATGGAACATCTTACCACACAGTCTGCGGAATAGGGAATATCATTCCCCCATGAGAATGAAGGAGGCATTAAGAAGAGTGCCACTGTACAATTTCTCCATGCAGAGGCTGAAGGTCAACTAGATTGGCCTTAAACTGAGTCCCCCACTGCTGTTAGGCATGCTAGAAGGTATAAGAGAAGAAGAAGAGGAGGAGCAATGGGAAGAGATAGAAAGAAAGGTAGGATTCTATGACAAGGAAGAGGAGACCACATCAGAAGCTTGGGATGCTAGGGAGGCCACTAGGGCCATATAAGATGAGGAGATGGATTGAGTTGCTTAGAGGATAAGCAACACCTTCAGTAGGGGGTGATGATGAGCCTCATAAATGGGTAATTATATGGGCTCATTTTGCATCCTAACCTAGTCAAATCAACCATTCTCTTAGCTTATTGTATGATTTTCTGATTATATTTATGCTTATGGAGTGAGTTGAGTTAGTTATGATACCATGTGGTCTAACATGTGTTTAATGTAGATTATTGATGAATTTTGAGGTCAAAGTCAAGGATCCAATGGACAAATGGCAGCAAAAAATCAAAGTGGACAAAGGAGAGGACTTATAGGAGGGAATATCCCCCTCATTTATTACTCCTCACTTCAAATTCTCCTTCATTCAACTCGGAGTACAAGCAACCAAATCATGCACTAGAAGGCAGTCGAGCAAGTGGAGGATGATTGATGATTATCTCGACTTTTGGGAGACAAGCCTCCTTGATTTTAAGGAAGCTGTTGGCAGCTTCATTTGTATAAGTAGAGAGGCCTAGGGCCTCACTAGGGTCGGATTTTTGTTGAATTTTTTCTTATGTAAACTCTGGTCCAACTTCAAGATCATTATTTTTGAGACAGTTTCATGTAATCTTGTTATTGTTTTGATAATAAAGATGAAATCCTTTTTGAGCTAGCACTGAGTTACCTCAGAGGGCTGAAGCTCTTGGGTTAGGGCCCAATATAGTAGCCAAGCTCCTCTTTACATGTATTTGTATGTTTATTTCAGTTTGTAGATTAGGTTTCTGTTACATGTATTTCTTTTATGGTTAAGAATAGGTTGCTTTTGATGATTCAGTGGTTTTCTTCCATTTGTGCTCTCTATAGCAGGTTAAGCAGTGATAAAGAGAAGATTCAAAAGGCTAGCAACAGTGCCTTGACCTCTCTTCCTCCCTTCGGGACCGTGATTTGAGGCAAAGACCCTCTTGCTGCCCGAAAAACACAGTTTTTCCTCATTCATAGGACTTCTAGTGTTTGCAGCGTTTAGTAGGTTAATAATCCATCTTTTCTTTGCTTCAGATCTTCTTCATCATGCTTACTTCTTTCTTTGCAATAGTATTCTTTCATGCTTTTCCTTTCTTGTTGTTATACTCCTATAGCAATAGGTGTCATATTTCATGATTGACTAGTTAAACTCTGTAATATGTTCATCCTTTCCTTGCTGTAAAGGTTTCCATATTATCAAGAAAAAATCAAAAAATGTAAAAAATGTAAAGAGGGTATACCCTAAAAGAAAAATCAAAGGGTAAAAAGAATAAAATGGTCAAAAGAAAAAATGAGAAGAAATAAACCCCAAAAAGAAAGACCAGGAAAGTGTGCAAGTCCAAATGCCACTACTATTTCATTTTCTGTAAATAAAGCATTGTGTGCAGCTTGTTTAACTTTTTGCCACAATTGATGAATGGCCAAATAGCTTAATCTTGGCCAGTTCATGTTTGAATTTCTTGTTATAGAGATAGAGAATAAAATCTGTCCAAACTATTTAATCTTGGCAGAAAAGTAGATAGGTAGAGAAGCAAAGGAGCTCAACTGTTTAATCTGAGCCCTTGGAAGAAATAAGGGCAGACTTAGGTAGGCTTACCATGCAAAGAAAAGAAAAGTTGATAAGGGTTTGCTAGTCTAAGTGCACCCAAGGAAAGAGAAGAAAAAATGCTAGGCAAAGTAGGCTAGGTAAGTAGATTGCTGTTGCAGAATGAGACTTGTGATAGGTTTTGTCTCTAAAAATGTGTTAATCTTATCTATATCACAAGTGCTATGGCAGACATTACTCTTGGAGAAGCTCAAGCGAGGCATGACTAACTCCCCTTATTATTTTTCCCAAATAATTTACTAATCCCCTCCCTAAAGATATTAAGATTTGCTTAATATCATTCATTAATCACTTATCTCATTTCATCAACATTTGCCTAAGTGAATCCACTTTTACTTAGGAAATTGGCAAGAATTCCTTGTAAAAACATTTTTTACCCTAAGCCTAAGTTTATCACTTATCGCTTCCCATTTCATAAATCATATTAATTTTTAACTTTTTATTATTATATATAACTCCCATGTAAAAATCATTTCCCTTCCCGTATTATATATATATAATAAAAAAGCCCACGTATTAATATTCCCCGCCCCGGTTAGTTATAACCATATCACTGTTTAAAATAGGGATTAATAGGTTCATTTGGAACTTATTAATAGCCTTCGCTGCGCGTAAATGGGATTAATTAACCCCACATTGATTAATAGCCAAGCCCGTCGACCAATCAAAACCTGCTCGATACATTTAAAAACTTTAATTTATCGCATTGGGCCCACAGCGTTAACCTCCCACCACTTTCCATAAGTGCCCACCATCCGATCGGTGCCCTCGCATCTGACGGCAGATATCCATTTTGCGACCCCCTTATCTGCCACTGTTTAACTCGGGGGAAACGGTGGTTTTGGCCCCGATACCATGGACACGCGTCGCCCGCCCGCTAGGTTCGCTGCCCCTCCCCCAAAAACCGCCCAAGCCCAAAAGTGGTGCGGGCAAAACCATTTACCGCCCTCCCCCCGCTGACGTCAGCTGTCCTTTGCTGATGTCACTTCCACGTCACTACCATGTCATCTGTCCCGTACCCCCCGCTGACGTCATGCTGATGTCATCCATCCTTCGAACCAAAATTTCCCGCCAAAATTCATTTTTGTCCATTAAAAGGGAAAAAGGGTTATTTTTGATATTTTTCGCTGCAAAACAGCGCTCCGGGCGTAAAAGGGACCGAGTTTGCAGCTCCAGTTTCATGACTGCCTCTTCATCCGAAAAGCCTAGCGAGCTCTGTGGCCAGCCATTCAAACTACATAATGCAGTCTTACTCTTCAATACAGTTAAAAGCAAACAAAAGGACTTCCTAGCCCACAGAAGAAAAAACAGAGATTTACAGGGATATTTGCTACCCCAGCCAGTGTACCATCAGAGACATGAAAACCAGCAGAGAAATTCGGTGACCAGGGGTTAGTTCAGCATTAAAGAAGATGAAAACAAGTTAAAGAGTATCAGATCAAAGTAAATATCAGATCAGTGATAAAGAGTATTAGTGCAGAATTAAAGGCAAATCAAATCAGAATTAAAGAGAAGTTAAGACAAATAGTCGGCACAGAGCTACTACAGGACAGCTGCAAGCCGAACCCTAAAGAGCCAGCGTCCAGTGCTACATCAGTGATCTTCCTCGAGCTGCTTCTATGTTACTTGTAAATTACTTTAGGTTAAAATCTAGATATTATCTCACAGCTTTTATGAGATATTTGTGATACATATTTTTTTGTATAAATACGCCCTTCATGAGAGTTTTGAAGTGGTTGGGTATGTGTAGATTTCCTAGACTTTGCTGTAATACTGAACTTTTGAAATAAAAAGTTGTTGGGATCAAACTGTTGACTGGCCTATTGGATGAAGAATTGATGCAGAGGATTTGTCACAAAATTCTTGAATCAAACTCTGGATCAATAAGTCCTCTATATCTTATGTTTTACAATTTTCTGAGTTTTTATATCATCTGTGTCTCATAATCTGAATGATAAAGAAAAAGAATAAATTAGAATTTGCTTGACTGCAATATGTTTTCAGTCTTTATTATTCTTTGTGTTTTCTTCAGAATTAGTATAAACAGTGAATTCTTAATTGCTCTTTTTTCCTGATTCTCTCATATTGATTATCTGATAAAGAATTCTTAACTGCTCTTTGTTGGTAAGCATCCACTTTCCCTCTTTCAATATGTTGAAGGATTCTTAATTTCCCTTCACCCATTTGAGCCCATTCCATCTGATTCTAGCTTTTATTTGTTCCCTGTTTGACTACCTTGCTCTGTGATGCCATCCTCTGTTAGAAACCAAATCCAGAAAGTCATCCTTCTTTGACTCCATTATGCCCAATGGACTGAACTCTTCAGTTTTACCTCTCTGTTCTATTGAATCTCACCACCCAAACTCAAAACAAAACCCTTGAACTTCATAACTAGCCTAACACCTTTAAAAACAAAGCTAAGTCATAAAGAGAGAGCTCTCTCTGGACACATATTGGCTAGATTTTGTATCTAAAAGATTGGTCTGTGGTTACCTCGGCCATATTCCCTTTCTTACAACTTTTGGGAACAACCTGAGTGTTAACATCAATGGCGACTCCACTGGGGAACTGAATAAGTGTTTGTTATTATTGTTTATTTCATAAGCTACAGATGGAGCCTGAAGTTAGCCAGGTAGCCTTTGAAACTGCTTTTGCTTTGCAATTGCAGAAGTAAATAAATGCTGCTTCAGTCTATCTTCGGTCTAGTTTATGTTTTGAATAGTTGGTTTCAAATCCTTGATCAATTCCTCTTTTCAAATAAATCTTTAGGAAAGTTCAAAGCTCCCACATCTAAAACTTCCTAGAAGAGACTTTTAAAGTTGTATTGTCAAAACTATTCCAAGAAAAAACCAAAAACACACCTAGAAACTGGCTTCAAAAAAGATTCATTACACCAGATCGAATCCTGATCCTAATCCCCCACCTGTGTTTGAAAATCCTAATCTGATTCCTAGGATTCTTAGAAGACAAGATAGCCAAGAAAATACTGCTAGTTCTCACCTTGATAGACATTCACAAAACTCCATTCAATATGAGCTTACCTCTGAAAAACACCAAACCTTTCTGTGATTACTACAACTTCTCCAAGTTCACCATCAGCACCTCTAACTACTCGTTTCACTCCTCAATCTACAACACACATTTCCATTGTTATCCCTACTCCTCTAGTTGTCACATCTGTTGCTGCAACCATGGCAAATCGATATACTCCCCTAAACTTGCCTGCCAATCCAGGGCTATGCCCCAAGACTATCAAAGTAAAATCACCTATTTTGACGGTACTGGAACTTACACAACTCAACAACATATCAAGAAAATGACCGACTATTTTGAAAACTATGAGATTGATGAAGATGATGTTAGAATGAAAGTATTTGTTCAAAGTTTAACTGGAGATGTTAGAACTTGGTTCAGAGCCCTTCCTACAAACAGTGTCAATGACCCACAAGATCTTTATCAGACCTTCTTGAATAGATGGAAAAAAAAGAAAGATCCTCTCCACATCTTATCCGAGTATGAAAACCTAAGAAGAGGCACACAAGAATTGTCCAAAATTATTGTACCAGATTTAATAATATCTACAATGCTATTCCTCAAAATCTTAGACCTCCTCTAGATTTGGCCTTGATCAAATTCCCTGATGAATTTGATTCTGATATGGCTTACCAGCTCAGGGAAAGAGCTCCTCGAAACTTAGAAGAAATGCAGAGCATAGCTATCAGCATTGAGGCCAATCTAATATCTAAACGGTCTAGAGCCAGGGCTGAAAGAAGGACATGTTTCAAAGAAGAGCCTTCTGCCTTTGAACAGAAATTAGATGCAATCATTAAAGGAATGGACAAACTGGGAGATAGAGTGGAAACAATCGAGAGAAAATCCCCCTGGGATGGTCAACCAAGCAATACTGGGAGAAATCCAAATTTCAGGAAGAACCAAAATCCTAACACTGGAAAGATGGGTCCTGACCAAAATATTAGGTCCCCATTTCAAGAAAATTATGCTGAAGCGTCAACTTCTGATGAACCAACAGAAGACACTCAAATCAATTTGATGGGACTCAACAATGAACAACAAGTTTTCTTGACCCAAAAGGATCAAGAAGCTCACATTGTGAAACAATTCCAAACTTAGTCAGGTCAATCATTTGACTTTAGGGAGGGATATGATACAGCCATTTATGAAGTCCACAAACAATATAATCTGGGGAGCAGAAGAATAGATATCCTTGAAAACAATAAACAGAAAGGTACCAAGCAGCCCAATAAAGGTAAGGTCACTGCCCCCCCTGTACATATTCTTTCCAAAACAGATCCTAACCCTAATAATCCAATTGTTGAAGATGTGTCAGACAATTAGACACCTAACAGAAAAATTTTCACTGCTATTCCTACTAAAGAAAAAGAAGAACAACCTCTAGAACTGGATTCGAAAACAATTTCAGCCCATAGTCCCACTCTTGAAGAGGAGAAAAATGTGGAAAATTCAGCTGTCCGAAATACAAAAACTCAGACCGAGAAACCGTTCAATTTTGAGATAGAAGTAGGCAAACTAAAGATAGCTGTTCCTTGATCAGAATTAGCTAAAAATGATGTCTACAGAAATCAAATCAGTAGATCACTCAAAATTTCTGTGAATGAAGATTCAGTAAACGTTTTTGATGACCAGCCTGAATTGATATTTGGCCCTGAAGTAAATGGAAAAACAATAGAGGGAGAAATTCCTCCTTTCTACGTGGCTTTAAACATTCATGATGAAATACTTCATAATCCCATGTTTGATTCAGGTGCTTCCCATAACTTAATGCCTAAATCTGTAATGGAGAAACTTGTCCTTGACGTCACTAGGCCATATAAGGACCTTTTCTCCTTTGATACAAGTCAGGTCAAATGTTTGGGTTTAATCAAAGACTTATGTGTGTCACTTGTCCAATATCCTGCCAAAACTATCTTAATGGACATAGTAGTAGCTAATATTCCTCCAAAGTATGGTATGTTATTGTCCAGGTCTTGGGGTGCTAAACTTCAAGGATCTCTACAGTTAGAGATGTCTTATGCTAATATTTCAGTGTTTGGTCAACCAAAGAGACTATACAGAGAAACCTTAATGAAGTATGTAGTAAGCAGTCAAGAGAAACCTTAAAATTTCCCTATCTACTCAATACATTCTGATATGGATTCTTTTATCCTGCTGAAATTGACCCCCCATATGAAATAAAAACTCTGGAAAATGAAATAGAAAAAAACAGAAAATGAAAAGTCTAGTGTCTAAATCCAAGAAATTTCTGAAAATCATGAAAAATCAAATAAACCAAAAGAAACTGAAAAACCAGATCTCCCTGCTAAACAGATCCTTGAAACTCCAGATACTAACTATGAACATGAAATCCTTTGGTACTTGGAATTTGATGGTTCTATAAACAAATTAGGAGCTGAAGAAGGAGTCTGGGTGCACAATCTTGAAAACAATCATGCTGAAGGCCATGCCTACAGGTTAAACTTTAGCTGCACTAATAATATGGTTGAATACGAAGCTCTGCTGCTAGGTCTTAAACTAATAAAAAATTTGGGAGCAACTAGAGTGTCAGTCTTAGGAGATTCTGATTTAATCATTCAACAGATAAAAGGGAAGTTCTTGACAAATGATCCCAGATTGAGAGAGTACAAAGGAACAGCTATAGAGATCGTTAATACATTTTCAGAAACCCAGCTTGCCAAAATCCCAAGAAAACACAACTTGCAAGCTCACAGCCTAGCAATGTTTTCCAGCACCTGTAAATTGCCATTTGAAACAAATCATCAATTCACAGCAGAAATTAGACACATGCCAGCCATACTTGATAATGTGAAGAACTGGCAAGTGTTTGAAAGCGATAAACAGATCAACAATTTTTTAGCCCTAGAATTGGAATTTTCTGGCACTAACGTAGATGGAGATACGGTGAGTGAATTTGATCCAAAAAATCAGATAGAAACAAACATTTTAGCAGGAAACGGAAATGAAATGCTTCATCCAACAAAATTTACCAAAGAGGAAATACAAGATCTCAAAGAAACAGATGTTGATGAGATTATTGAAGAAGAATATGCAATTATCATTCTGAAAGACAATCATTTGCCCAAAGGATTAACTCCTTTGGAAGATCTCTTTGATTTCAATGACATTCCAAAAAAACCTCAGATGGAACCTCCAAAAGCAGATATTCAAGACTACAACATAGGAATTGAAGACAATCCAAAAATGATAAAACTGTCCAAATCTTTGCCCCCTGATCAAAAGCTTAAATATGTTGAACTGATCAAAGAATTCCAAGATGTTTTTCCTGGAGCTATGAAGACCTAAAATATTATAACAGTACTGTAATTCAGCATACAAAACCCCTCAAGGAAAATCAAAAGCCATTCAAACAAAAGCTCAGAAGAATCAACCCTGTATTACTTCCTCTAATTGAAAAAAAATCAGACGAATGCATGATGCAGGGATAATTGCACCAATCAGATTTTCAGAGTGGGTATCTAATTTAGTGCCTACCAGGAAGAAAACAGGAGAAATCAGATTATGTGTTGATTTAAGAAATCTAAACAAGGTTTCTTTGAAGGACAACTACCCTTTACCTAAGATGGATCATATTTTACAAAGAGTAGTAGGTGCTTCTAGAATTTCACTTTTGGATGGGTTTTCAGGTTTTAATCAGATTTTAGTTCATCCTGATGACCAAGAAAAGACTGCATTTACAACACCATGGGGTACATTCAAATATGTTAAAATGCCATTCGGACTTAAGAATGCAGGGGCAACCTTTCAACGAGCAATGGACATAGCTTTTGCCAAAGAAATTCACGAGTTTTTGGTTGTATATCTAGATGACCTTACTGTGTTTTCTAGATTAGATCAAAAACATTTAGATCATTTGAGACAAGTGTTTTTAAAATGCAGAGAATATGGTATTTCATTAAATCCTAAATTTTTTTTGTTTGGTCTAGAAGAAGGAAAGTTGTTAGGCCATATCATCTCCAAAGATGGCATCAGAATTGACCTTGCTAGAATAGAAGTTATTCTGCAAATACCCCACCCTAGAAATGTCAAAGAGCTTCAAGCTTTCCTATGGAAGATTAAAGTTTTGAGAAGATTCATACCTAATTTGGCTGAATTAATTAGACTGCTGAACAACATGTTGAGAAAGGATTCAAAGGTTAAATGGACAGAAGAATCCAAGCAAGCATTTGAAGAAATTAAAATTGCTTTAACCAAAACACCAGTCCTCACAAGTCCAAAGTTCGATAGAGACTTCATAATTTTCTCATTTACATCAGAACACACCATAGACGCTGTTTTACTGCAAAAAGATGATCAAGGATGTGAAAAACCCATAGTATTTTTCAGTAAAGCACTTAGAGATGCACCTCTGAATTACAAAATCATGGAAAAATAGGCTTATGCTCTGGTGAAAGCTATCCATGACTTCAGAGTCTATATACTGTACTCCCACGTAGTAGCTTATGTGCCAAATGCTGTTGTTAAAGACATCTTGACTCAGGATGGAATCGAAGGCAAACATGGTAAATGGATAGCTAAAATATTGGAGTATGATGTTGAAATAAAACCTACAAAGCTGATAAAAGGACAGGGATTGGACAAACTCATGACTGAAACAAACTTTCAAGCCCTGGATATTAATGAAATGGATAATGAACAGAAGATGGCGACTCCACAAATTAGCTAGGCCTTCTTAGAATCACCTTGGTATGCTAATATAATTCATGTATTATTAAACCTGTAGGCTCCTACAGGGTTATCCAGAACAAAGAAAAGATTTTTAAAGATGAAAGCTTCAAAATTTTGTGTCTTAAATGGTGCTCTTTTTTGGAAAAATCATGAATTCATTTTATTGAATTATTTAATAAAGGAAGAAGCTGACAAAATTCTCAAAGAATTTCATGCAGGGGACTGCGGTGGACACCTCTACTGGAAATCAACTGCAGACAAAATCCTAAGGGCTGGATTTTACTGGCCCACCTTGTTCGCTGATGTAAAGAAGTTTGCCACTGCTTGCCACAAATGCCCAATTTTTGAAGGAAAAAGGAAACTATTTCCCTTACCCTTGAGACCAGTTTCCACTGAAAAACCCTTTCAACAATGGGGTTTGGGCTTCATTGGAGAAATACACCCTTCCTCATTTGGCCAACACAAATGGGTTCTTACTGCTACAGACTATTTCAACAAATGGATAGAAGCCATTCCTGCTAGACAAGCCAATGATACAGTGATCATAGGATTCTTAGAAACCAACATCTTGTCTAGGTTTGGTTGTCTTGAAAAGCTCATAACTGATAATGATGCTGCCTTCAAATCCAAGAAACTGATAAATTTCTGTAGCAAATACCATATCACTTTAGGCCATTCCACAGCCTATTACCCTCAAGGTAATGGTCTAGCTGAGTCTTCAAATAAAAGCCTGATTAATATTATTAAGAAACTGCTTGAAGAGAACAAGAAAAACTGGCACAAGAAACTTACAAATGCACTATGGGCAGACATACTTACTACAAAGAGATCTATTGGAACTAGCCCTTATGAGTTGGTTTATGGCTTGGAGGCTATGTTTCCTTCATCCTTAGGAATTCCTGTGATGAAATTATTGCAAGAAGCTCAGGTGGAACCCAATGACATTCAAAGGAGAATAAATCAGATCATCCATTTGTAGCAGACCAGAGAAGAAGTGCACCAAAGGTCTCAAGTGTTACAAGAAAAAATCAAGAAAATATTTGATAAAAGGACCAAAGCAAAAGATTTCTACATTGGAGACAAAGTTCTAAGGTGGGATTCCAGGAGATAAGACAAAGGAAAACATGGGAAGTTTGACTTCCTGTGAAAAGGGCCATTTCTCATCCATGCATTGCAAGGCAACAATAATTACTTTCTGAAGAGCCTGGATGGTACATAAACAGAAGAAGGACCAGTAAATGGTCGAATGCGGAAACACTACTTTGATCCAATTTTTTGACATATTCTGACTCTAACATGTACATAAGGAAATTCATATTCAACATCTTGAAAAAAGTGACCAGCTTATTTATTGCGGCAATGAGAATGAGGAGGAAAGTGCAGTAAATGTTGAAATCAATGAAGGAACTTTACCATTTTGTTTTGCCTCATTTCAATTTATCAGAGCCCCAAAATGCCATTTAATGTCAGATTGCAGAAGAAGACATGGGAGTAGGAACAAATAATCCAAGTAGACTATCCAGAATGGATGTACAGTTGTTTGAATCAGCTCAAGAATAATGTATATATTTTACATGATCCTTTTTGTACAATTTCTAGATCCAGCAAAGGGAAAATTTCAGAGCACAGCAAAAAGTTATACAGAAGGCCATCTGACCTGCTGTTCTTGACTTTCCACCAGGGAAAGCCATCCCCAAGTGGAGCCACTGTTATACTCCTCTAGCAATAGTTGTCATATTTCATGATTGACTGGTTGAACTCTATAATATGTTCATCCTTTCCTTGCTGTAAGGGTTTCCATATTATCAAGAAAAAAAAAAAAAATGTAAAAAATGTAAAGAGGGTATACCCTAAAAGAAAAATCAAAGGGTAAAAAGAATAAAATGGTCAAAAGAAAAAACGAGAATAAATGAACCCCAAAAAGAAAGACCAGGAAAGTGTGCAAGTCCAAATGCCACTACTATTTAAAAACACCTTGAACTTCATAACTAGCCTAACACCTTTAAAAACAAAGCTAAATCATAAAGAGAGAGCCCTCTCTAGATACAGATTGGCTATATTCTATACCTAAAAGATTGGTCTATGGTTACCTCGGCCGTATTCCCTTTCTTACAACTTTTGGGAACAACTTGAGTGTTAACACTTGCAACATTTCTCAGCATTTCCTTTCATAGATCATAGTTTAGACTAGTTTGATGCAAAACTCCGTTTTTCTAGATGCACTCATTTCATTGCTTGTTTGACCTTATTGGTTGATTTTCAGTTCTTTTGTAGTAGATCTCTTGTTGTAGTAGGCCAACTTATCAGCCATCACATCCTCCATCTAATCCATGCCCTATTGGTCTCCCAAACCTCACCTCAATTCTGCCTTAGTTTCCTGCATTTTCCATAGAACTTCTTCCTTTCTCCTTGAGCAAACCCAATCATCTTCCTCTCTCCTGGTGATAGTTGGTAGACTGTAGGTGCCTTAAACACCTCATTCCAACCTTCATCCACCTTTTTCACCCACTCTCACCCCCTCAAAATAGTGAAAACTGCTCTCGGCCTCCTCCTGTAGAATGCTGTTTGTCCTCCTGTAGATTTTATTGTAGGTTTTCTTTTGAAGGTTGAGTGTGGGAAAAGCCTCTAGAAGGCCACTTGAGACCTCCTAGGACCTATCCACACCATCCTACATCCTCTCAAGTCCCAAAGCCACCCTCCAATGCCACCTATTCGTTGCCACATTCACACACAATAAATTACATGCATATCAAATTCACATAAAAATACATAAAAATCCTAAAAGATGTTTTTTCTCTTATTTACTCCCAGAAGTAGCTTAGTTAGATGTTGTTTACTTCCTTGAGTAGGTAGTGGCATTCCTTTCATGGTTTTCATAGTGCTTTATGCAAAAGTAGGATTAGTTGGTTAATTAAGGTTTACTAGGTTTGCTTTACATTTCAATCTTTCTCCTTTCTGCAGTTAGAGTAGCATCTATAAAGTAATCTTTCTCTCCTTTCATCACATATAGAGCTTCTTCTAGAATCCATAAAATTTGGCTTGATCTCCTAGTGATCTTGCACTAGCGGAGCAAGTGACAACCTGCAGTAAGAACTAGTACTTGTGCATACAGCACCGATGCTTCCAAGTTTGTTACGAACTACCAGGTTGATAAGAGTAAAGAAGGCAACCCAAGAGTTGCAGCATTATTGTTGCAATACTGGTGCCCACCAGGAACACACGAGCAAAGATGCACCAAAAAATGGAAGGAAAGTAAGCTAGCAATCCAAAGTGGTGGTTAAACCAACAACACATTTCAGTAAGATTCATACACACATATACAAAATATAGCTACACATGCATGCATAAGCAAACATATACATACATCATTTAGAGTAAACAAGATAGCTTAAATACAATACAAAATATTCGTGAAACGTGCTGGCTCTGTTATATTAAGAAGTGAAAGTTCTAGTCATACAATACAACCATGACCAACCACTAGTTCCGACAACGGAAAATTATAGTCATTGCCACCTGCTCCTCCAAAGAGATATACTAGCTCTGCACAATGGAGAAGCCAAGGCTCGTTACAATACTCTCCAAGATTTCTCTAAGATAATCCTATCAGAAGCTTGGTTGACCAAAAGCCTATACAAAGAGTTATGAGGGACTATATATAACAAAGGGTGGGGTGGCCCTTGACATTCCCCTTTGTGACTATTCCTCTATCCCCATGACTCTTCATCTACTCTATGACTGTTACATCCAACTAATGACACTTAAACTTCCACTTGACAAGACGTTACATACAATCTACACATGTACCCATGTGAGACAAAATAGGCTTGAGCAAGCCATGCAAGACATCACTATGACTTGGAGAACTGTGGGAACACTAGCTCTTCGACATCCTCACAATGGTCGATAGTAGCGGACTGATGCAAATCTTGGTAGTCTACGATGGTGTTTGTGTACTCTATGGTGACATCCTTTTGGAAACAAACTCTTGCCTCTGAATCATCTGGGTACACTACTCTAGCTCCTCTGTCCAACTTGTTAGATAACATGCGCATCATTGTCTTGATTGCGGATGGACCAGCGACATATTGTTTCATGGTGTCTGCATTGATCACCAAGTCTAGGCTGATGGCTATGCGTATCAACTCGTCAAAGTATGAGTCAAGCTCCAGTTAGACTTGTGCCTTTGTATTTTCCTCGATGAGTGTCCCAATAGGTGGGATCACATGTGTGTGCACAACAACATCCATACTTGTGAATACCCATGCATGGGAAGCCTGTAAACTAGTGATGAGCTACGAGAGCTCTTCATAGTTCTGGACCTGACTCCGGATGCATGCCTTCAGCTCAACCGCTCTGGGCTTCATCATCTTGGGCAAGTGTAATGGGGCTCCCTTGTATCTCATTGTCCATGTTTTCATGTAGTCAACACAGTATGCACGTTTGACAAGATACGTGCTCTCCTAGAACATCGTTGCTGCCAACTGTTGAGATGGAAAACTGCCTTATGCACCAAACTTGGAATACAATGCCTGCATGACTGTCTTAAGGGACAATACTTCATCTAGTATTTCCTTCTTCAACTCTGTTCGGGTGGATGTTGGAACCAGTTCTCCTCCTTCCTTGGCCGTTTGTAACTCCTTACCCATTCACTCGTTCTCAGCTATCATGAAGCGAACACTTGAGCTAGTGGCTTCGGCATATGCTCTAGTAGCATCAACCAATGCTGCTGGATTTTTGCACACATGAGAGATGATCACTCATTCCTTAAATTGTGCAGGAGACGTGTTGTCATCTAGAGTATACACTTTGCAATATTTCACAACTTTATGCTGCAACTCGTCGAATGATATGTTGTGCATCTCTCCTTCCAGATTGTCTCCAAGGATCTCAGTGTCTCCTTGGTCACTTGGTACTTTCTCTGCTTCCAGATCCAGTGAAGCTAGTAGGTTGACCTCTTGGTGGTAAGGCATGAGGTTGATGTCTTGCTCTAACTCTTACTGCTCCATATTCATATCCATTTATTCAAGTGTTTGTTCAATCTCTTGAGCAAAGTCCCACTCATGCGACTAATCACCCTGTCCTCTTGGTGCCAGTTGTTCAGATAAGTCTACCACCTGTACGGGTGCAGTTCCATCTATCTGTACAGGTTTCACCTCTTCAGTACCTATTCTTGCTACACTTCCTTCTCCCATCTGCACAGTTCCTATTCCTTCTAGAGTTACTCCTTCAACTCATGCAACTCATTCTTTGTTTCCTCCATTCTCAATTTTTCTCTCTGCCTTTGTGCGTTCCTCTTATGGTGTTGTTGCCTCTTCTCCTCTATTACCAAAGCTAGTTTCTGCACAAGTGGGTTTGCTATGAACTTGCAGCTTTGTTCCACCTCAGTGCTGTCAACAATATTCCTCTTGCCTTTACCACACGTCGTATGTTTACTTTTGTTGTTGTTGTTGTTGCTGCTAGTGCTCTCTTGGATGCTGATTCATGTTGCTTTGTTAACCATTCCACAACGATGTCAACTGGCTCATTAGGCCTGGAGAAGCTATAACACTATCTCCTCGGGTCTTCCTTCACCTAATGACATGCCCCGTGGATCCACTGAAACTGTACTCTCGCGTAGTGATCTTTCACGATACAATGCGAGTCATACGGATTGAAGCTTCATATGTCGAAAGGATATTTCTTGATCTCCTTTGTTTCGACATTTGCATGCTTGAGGTTCTGTATCTCATACAACCCGATTTGTAATGAAAGAGTGGGCCAAGGTGCC
This sequence comes from Pinus tabuliformis, assembly GCA_031772625.1. NCBI lineage: Eukaryota > Viridiplantae > Streptophyta > Pinopsida > Pinales > Pinaceae > Pinus > Pinus tabuliformis. The sequence goes on from CM062819.1 coordinate 1,677,737,515, forward strand.
TTCTTCTTCCAGTGCAGCCTAGCTGACAGTCCTGCCGAGATGTGGTATGATAATTCTTTCATGATGAGCTTGTCCATGGAAAACTTCGACAAAACATGCAGAGGCTTCTCCGCGCTGTACATCCGTATGAAGGTGCCAAACGGTGAGGCATACCAATCTGATATATCAATCAGTGCCTCCATTGCTGCCTTTGACATGCAAGGTGGATTCTTCTCAAATATCATCTTGTACATTGGGGTGACAAAATGATCTGACAGTTGTGTGATAAATCCTATGAATTTGCATTCAGAAAAAAGTTTACAATAAGTGTTGAGAGAGGTTTCCACCGATGTCCATGCCCATTTCATGCATGAGAACTTCTGATGGGCACAAATTGCATCCAAGATGTAGGTGGACATGTAGATTTCTGCTTGCTGACCTTTGGGTAGTTGCTGAGATTTTGTGATCTGTTCCTTCAGCCTGTTAGCTAATATGTCAGACGAGTTGCATGCTTTGCCTTCACTGGCCAGTTGGTCCAATGCAATCACCCAAATTTACGGGAAGGTCTCCATGCTTTCTTGGCCATACAAGCGACATGCAAAGATGACCAAGTATTGATATGCCTTCTGTAGTATCTTCATCTTGTAAATATGGTTGGGTGTCATTCTGAATTTGGCCGACTCCTTTACCCACTTCTTCAAGATATCCCTAGAGTTGGAATTGCTGCTGGGTACACTGAAAGGTGTCTCCATGGTGATCGTTGGCTTCGAAAAATGATATATCTGCTGATAATATTGTGCCCTGAAGGTAACAATCTTAGTCCCACTGACACTTCTCAATGTCATCGTCTTTAGATCAATGTGTGAGATGATCCAATGTATCATGTTCGTGCATAGGAATGCGGGATACCTGCATGCAATCCGGTACAAGATGGACTTGTGAATGTTCACATAGACTTGGCGTCTTCGAGATCTTCCCCAAATGTGCCTGAGAATGCATCATTGACCACTTGCCATTTCAACTTGATGTCTTGTTCTACAATCAGTTTTTTGTCTTCATAGATCGACAAACTTGTAGACACTCGCTCAACTGCTGCTCTAGTTGCGCTTCTGTCGGTGTCCTTTGATCCTTCTCCCTTGGAGGCCATTGATCCTGAACTGCTAAGATATGGACGAACACCTGCTATGTATGGAGACATGGTGACATGCATGAATGAAAATCTGTCATCTAAAAACAAAGAAAACTTGAGGGATGACATGCTACATACCCGGGGATTGACTGGCAAGGATTGCACAATTTTCACTGGGAGGCTGGGAGACTGGCTACCGGAATTGTGCAAAAGTAGTCCAAACTATCTAGAGGTTGGTTGGCTGCTGTAATTATGCAATGCACAATCTAGACTGGCCTGCTGGGTGTTGGGATTTCGCAATGTGCAATTTTAGCTGGCAAGTGCTATAGGCCTAGGGATTGCATTGCGCAATTTTCTCATAATTATGCAAGGCAAGACTCAAGGGCAGTCACTGGCTAGAATTGTGCATTTTCTGGGAGGAAGGCAAAGCCTTCCTTCTCAGAATTGTGTAATGCTTTTTTGGTGAGGCAGAGTCCGGGCCAAGGTTGCCCAGACCGGCTGATGAGCAACTGGAAGAAAATGTAGGTGTGAATAAGTGGTGATGCTGAGTGTAAGAAAAGGTGAATGATCATGCATGCAAAAAATGAATGCAATATTTAGAAAATGGAACAACATGCATGTGTGTGAGACGAGTCGTCAAATCGGTGACCGTTCGTGCAAAAAAGTGTCATGCATGTGACAATAGTGAGATGCTAACGAAAACTTAAATGGTGCTAGTACTATGCATGTAAATGACAGAAAACATTCATAGAGATCAAGTAGATATCACTCACACAATCCAAAACACAAAAAGCGACAGAAACACTGCAAAAGACGAGTAAAGGGGACTTACCTGGAAATAGTTGAGCTGGATGTGTCGAAGACACCTGGATGTGCTATGGGATGTTAGAGCTCCAAGATTGATGTGAAGAATGAGCTCTGAAGCCTCAAATAAATAAGTTTGAGGCTCATGACACGCATGCCACAAATATAGGAAAAAGCAACACTTGGAGGAAAGTTTCTAAACCAATCTTTGCATGTATTATCCAGCTGCTAAAAATTGATCCATAAAATATCGAGATGCTTTTTGCATGTTGCTTTTTTCTATTTTTAGAAAAAGTATCCCATGCATGCAAGTCAAGTTTTCTTGGTCCTGGGTGGAACCGGTCAACTTGAGGGCACATGCAACAACCTGCTTGACTGAGGGGAAATTTTCACAGTTTTTGGGAGGAAGTTGGGTTGGCTGCCCAAAGGGTTTCCACAATTTCTGGAAGGAGCAGCTGACTTTTGCCTAGAATTGCACAATTTCTGGGCTTAGCAGTCCCACTGGGTCAGATTTTACAATCTTCACTGGGAAGGTTGACTGACAGCATTGCACAGTTTCTGAGCCTAGCAGGCTACCATTCAAGATTGTGCAATTTCTGGAGGGAAGGATGGTTCCCCTCTAGAATTACGCAATTTCTTGAGGGAGCTGCTCAGCCAGCAGTTGGACCATGTCCGGAATAGCAGCCTATGAGGGGAGTGAAGCAAGCTATCATTCATAGGCTGGAAAGTTGCTAGAAAACCACTGAAGCTCATGTACTTGACAGTGCAAGACATGCTTCCAAGGCTAGTTAGTAGGGAGGTTCCAAAACGAAGCTAAGGAAAAATTTTGGAGGGTGGTTGTAGCCACTACAACACGTGGCGACACAATGGTATAAATCTAGCTCCCTGAATGGACCTTGTTCATGAAAAACAAGTCTAACACCTCCGGAAGTATTGTTCAGTTCTCTGTCCGTCTTGGTTTTTGCACTTGCTTGATTGTAAGATGTAGCATCTACCAAGCTCTTGGTCGATTAACACAAATTCCAAGACAAGTAAATATAGTTGTTTCGATTGGGGATGAGGGATATATTGGTGCAAAAGAAGTATAGTCATCAGAGCTTTAGTTTCATCTCTGGTGTTTCTCTGCTGCTAGCAAGCTTGGGCAGTACCTCGACAGAGTCACGCAGGAACACGAGGATCACTCCGCTTCCAGTGAGCCTCGTCAGTACCCTGACAGAGTTACTTGCATCACCTCTCTATGCAAGAAGCCTTTCTCTTCTTTCGCCTTATTCATTTTTCATTTTTTTCCGAAAATTTTCACTTTTCATTATTTCATTTTTCATAAGTGTGCATAACACTTATTCATTTCAGAGGCGGAAAAGGGATCCTAACTCATTGAGAGCAGCAAAGGTTGTTCCTTCAGAGAAGTAGTTTATATATACCTCTAATGTGCTTGTTAAGGTTTTCCCCCTCACCTTACTCTACTTGACTGAGATGAGAGGGATTAACCTAAAAAAAAAATGACTAGAGTAGGTGACACTAGTTAGCGCGCAAGCGTTGTGTTTTCACTAAGGTTCACTTTGAACAATACATATTTTCCATCGATGTATCATGGAATGAAGATAAAAAGTTCTTCATAAAGAAGCAAGATAATAGACAGCCAAGTATTGATGACTGCAAAAGTCCTCTTGTACTTTACACATCTTATTTTAAGAGTCATGCACAGTTTCATGTGAAACTAACCTACAAGCACAAAACAAGAAAACAAACACAAAACAAAGCGAAAGCATAAGTAAATGCGAAAGCAACACAAGTAAGCAAATATGCATGCAAGAAAACAATCATGCAAGGTAAGAAGCAAACACACATGCAAGCAAACAAACCAAAAGCAAACACTAATCCTACTCCTAAGCTAACAGTAAATGGGCCTGATCACGTCAATTGATACTTCCAATGCATCCACCGACACATTGGTTGATCCATGTTGGTGAAGGCATGGTTCGTGAACATCACAGTTGTGCGAACCAACAAATAAGAAAGTTATATCAATGAAGACAAACACACTCCAAGATTAAATGTGTCCACAGAACATAAGTGGGTGCAAGTGTATGGCATGCAATCCATGGAATTATCATAGTTCTGTGCGAAACTATGTGAAACTGTTAAGCATATGCATACTCTTGAATGTGACATGCAAGCAAATGAAAGAAACAAAGACAACTTGCGTCATGCACGTGTGCTTGCTATGTAAGATTCCTCCAATGCATGAGTGATGGGATCGTGTAGTTCGAGTGGAGGAAGCATGATCTATGTGTGAGATTGATATTCAATTCATACTGATGAGTGATGGCAAGCCTTGGGTGTTTCAACTATTTCCTAATTGGAAGTGAAAAACCAACCTCAGGACAACGAGGGCCTAACATAACCATCAGCTCAGGCTGAAGTGCCTCGATAGTTTGTGGGTTTTCAACTTCATCAAAAGATAGATCATCATAAACAAGTGGCTTGGAAAAATATATTTTTATAGAATCATCATCTTGAATGAATATGGGAGTAAATAGATCACGACAGATACGATCAACAAAATCAATGATTTCATCGGCATCCTCATGATCTGATAAATAAAACAGAGGGGTAGATGAGAACTAGACAAATTCATCCTCTATGTTTCCAGCAAAAGCAGATGAAAATTCAAGTGGATTTTAAATGAATAATTTATTCTCTCCGTTGTTGGATGATGGACTGACATCTGTTGTGTTTTGCGAGTGATCAATAATGGGTGCATTCGTAGACAGAGATACACATGCGAAATCATGGATGGCAGAATCACCAAAGATGTCAGGAAAGAATGGAGGAGGCTCAGATGGAAGGGAGTCATCCTTCACCGAGGAATGATGCTCAAGCTCCTAGTCATACTCTTCATGAATGACAACGCATGTTGGTTGTGCAACACTAACTCCATCGATGGCTTGATCCTCGTTCACAACAAGTGTAGAGTCCAGAATGGAAGAAAAAAAGACAATGTCATCCAGAGGATCATCTGTGTAAGAAGACAGAGGATGAGGTACAAAATACATGTGAGAACCCAATGGAGTCATAACCAAGCTTGCATAAAAATCAGAAGGAGAGATGTTGGGAGGATGTGATGGTTGAATAGATGTGTCTGCATGCTCTCCCATTGTTGTTGGCCCTCAATTTTGGTCAATTTTTCTTATTAAAAATCCACTTAATTTTCATCATATTCCACCTTACATCATCCATATATACCTTATTTTTACCTTATTATGCATATTCAGGTAAATAAATTATGTTTTTAAATTTTTAGATATTTTTACAAAAATTGGGTTTTATGAGTATTTTTGGACAAAACTGGAAATTCCCATAATAGCTCCATTAAAGTTATATATGCAGGACATCTAGGTTCGAGCTGAATACATATTTGGAAATATTACGAACCAAGTATGGATGAACAACTATTGGCTCAGTCAAAATGAGAAAATATAGGCCTCATCAACGCTGGTCAAACTTGACTAGTCACCCAAAAATCCCTATTAAAAAGGGGCAGTTTTAGGGTTTTTTTGAATTTTTCTAGATTTATTGTAACTAATGGATGGATTCAACCTGATGAAGTGGGATAAAATTAATTATGGTTGTTTCAGACTTTTTAGCTTATATGGTTATTATTTTTCCTATTTAAGGAGAGGTATTCATAGTTAGACTATGTAGAAAAACTTATTATTTTGAGATAATTGAAGACAGAGCTTTTGTTTCATGATTTATTTGTGTTTGCTGGAGTGAATGAGTTGTTGTACCTGAGTACTTTAGCAATGTACTATTGGCATTATGATACAGGTGTTGTCCTTGATGGAAACTTAGATAACAGATCACAGTTTAGGCTCACAGAATGAAGAAAAAGAGATATACGCAGGTTCCCTTCAATAAAGCCGCGTATACATGCGGGTTAGCCAACCAAAAGGTGCGTATATGTATACATGCACTTTCATGCAAGGGAAGGTGCGTACATTGGGTTTTGGTCCATGGTACTTAGTCCTTGGTATTTGGACCTATGGTTTTGGACCATGGTATCTCGTCCGATGTGTTGAACCCAGGTATTGGGTCCATGGTATTGATTCTCTATGGTTTTGGACCATTGTATTGAGTAAGGCCTAAGACTATAAAAGGAGGAGAAGATCATTAGGCAAAGGCACTGAGAAAGTCTTGAATATCTGATGAAGTATGAGATCCAGTATGCAGGTTATGGGTTCATGATGCTTTGCTTGATCTGAGCTAAGGAGGAATCTCACCGGTTGATGGAGAACAAGATCTAAGGATAGATTGGGATCAAATGGTTTGAAATGAATCATCTCTATGGTTTGATTATGCTTATTCTAGATCTGTCTACTGACGCATGTAATGTTCTAATCTAGCTATAACTTAAGTTTGAAATAGATGCAACTCATGAATGAATATTTATAGATGTATACGTTGGCTGACTTTGATAAAAGCGCGTACATATGCAGGTTATATACATCTAAGTAGCGTATACCATATACACTATGATATTTGAAGTTACAGGTGGTTCTGGTAGTTGATGCAAAGTCTGAGTTCTGGTGACTGTTTACTGATGTCAGTATTTTGCATATTCAGATTGGTTGATTATGTTTAGCTTCAGTGTTGATGGATGAGATCTATAATGGATCAGGATCATAATGACTTATCTTTATGTGATCTGATGGACTAGATTTGGTTGCCAACATGTGTATTTTCCTTGTATATGTAATGATCTGGTTATGTCTGAAGTCAGGAAGTGCAGCAAAGACATAAGTAAGTAATTAATGACATATACGCTGGTTCGCTTTGGTGAAGTTGCGTATACACGCTAGTTCGGCTCTTCCAAGTAGCGTATGCACTCTAATGCATGATTTTTGATGATACAGTTAGATCTGAACATTGTTGCAGAGTTCTGTGTTCTAGTGATTGCAATTTGTTGACAGGGTTTCAGTGTTTTAGTATTGGGTGATTCAGAGATTGATGATGCTAGTGTTGATTGATTGTGTGCTTCAATGATATTGATGGGTCTAGTATGAAAATTGGATGAAACATGGCCTTCAGATTATGGTGTTGTGCTTGAGGAGTATCTAGTCTGAAAATTTATGAAACGTGGTACCTGGAGGAAGAAAGAGAACGTTGTAGCCTTCTGTAGGTCCGCACCTACGTACTAGTACATCAGCTAGTACAAGAGCTAAGGGGGTGGTAGCTCCCTTCCAGTAGCAACTGGAAAATGAGTGAAGGTTGGAGCATTCAGTAGGCTAGCACCTACGTACTAGTAAAAGGATCGGCTAGTACAAGAGCAAAGGGGGTTGCAGCTCCCTTCTAGGAGAAGCTGGAAAATGAGAGAAGGTTGTAGCCTTCTGCAGGTAGAAGCCTGTGTACTGGTATAAGACTGCACCAGTACAAAAATATTGTAAAAAGAAGTTTCTTATTAAAGGAAGATAAAAACGACTTGCAGCAGGTGGTTTTCACCCACATTGGGTTTCCACCTTACATCATGGTGTTCATGTGTGCTTCTTGTGTGTGATGATCTGTTCTATTTTACTACACCTGTTTATTGTTCATATGGTTAATAGAAGTTCTAATGCACTAACTAAAGATCAACATTTAATGGATTAACTGAATCATAAGTTTACTGGATATACACTAGTTGCATTAGACATAGTTGCGTGTACACGCAGGTTCCCTTCACTGAAGTAGCGTATATGTATCTGAGTATGGAAATGAAAATTTGTGTGATTTGATAATACTGATTCACCCCCCCCTCTCAGTATTATTTCCAACAATTGGTATCAGAGCAGGTCCTTTGGTTGAAGCTTGATCGCTTGAAGGAGATTCGTAGAACAATGGGAAAGAAGCTTAAGAAGAAAGCACCTAAGAAGAAGAAGACATCTCAGAAGAACTATGACAGTGGGAGAATCGATTGGGGAATATGTGGAAGAAGCACTTCAGATTCATAATCACTTTAGAATGAAGATGAACAAGCAAAAGAACTATCATGTATGAATTTGTTATCCTCTGGTGACACATTTATCCATCCATTTGAAGATGATGAAAGTGATAGTGAAACAACTGAATTTTCTCTTATGGGTGAGAAAGAAAGATATCAAATAGAGGCAGAATTTAAAAGGCTTACAGACAAAATTAGAGATCAACAAGATCTATTGCACAAAAGGGAATGTATCTCCAAATAAGAAGTTACCAAACTAAAAGCTCAACTAGAGGAAGGAAACAAGGTAAGGAAGCTATTCAAGGAAAAGGAAGATCAATGTCAAAAGTTGCAGGATGAAGTAACATCATTAAGAAATGAAGTAAATGAAAGAAGCACAACAATCAAGAAACTCAGAGAAAGATCCAGTTACTATTAAAGTCTTGAAGCTACAATCGTCTCGCTAAAAGAAGATATTGAAGAATCAAATAAGAAGAATAAAGAACTACTCCAAGCTATTGAAAAACAAGAAAACGAAGTTCTTGAATTAAGACAACAATTGGAAGAAGGAAGAAAAGCTGAAGAAAACATGAAGAAGCAGTATCGTGAAAAGGAAGAGCAACATCAAGTTGAGGTAAATATTCTAAAAGACAACTTAGAAGAAAAGGATAAGCTCTTACGATTTCAAGATAGTACTAAGATCTTGGATGATATTCTTTGTAGTCAAAGGTCTCCTGCTATCAAAACTGGTCTAGGTTTTCATGAATCTGTTGAAGGTGAATCTAGTTCACAAATTAAGACAAGGAACTCTAATGCACAATCTGAAATACTCAACAAGGAGATGAGAGGTCAATCTCATCAACAACCAAGGAAAGAAATTCTTCAAAGAAAACCTTTTACTCCTCTGATTAATAATGTTGAATGTTATGTATGTCATAATCTTGGACATGTTGCAGCCAGATGCAGAAGTAGAATGGTTCAAGACCATCACACAAAAAGATCTTCACGTTCTAGGTACTTTAAGGGATATTGTTTTTCTTGCAATATGTTTGGTCACAAAGCTGTTTATTGCTACAGAAGAAATATGAAACATGTAAGATGTTATGCATGTAACAAGTTGGGACATATAGCAAAGGAATGCAGGGACAAAGTATGGGCACCATACCAAAAGGAGAAAACATCATCACACTTGAAGATATGGAAGAAGAAGGAAGTACAGTTAGGAAAATGTGGCACAGCACAATGTACATACATAACAGACTCAGAGGGAACTGAAAGTGTGAAACTTCACTGTTCTAAATCTCACATGCAAGTTTCATGAAGAAAAGTTTCGTGTATACCCGAGTTATACTGTGCACAGATATCAGATTGAGAAAAGCAGTGGGATAGGCTCAGGAAGAGGGTCTGATATGATTCAGTCCATTATTTGCTTTGTTTGAAAATGGTTACAATCTACTAATGATGTGTGGAAATGTCTTGATACTTGTAAGATGTTTAGAAGTGTTTTGATCCTAACTTGATGATGATGATGCCTTGATACTTCTTGCTGATATATGCATGATCAGATCTGATAGTAAACAAGATGGCACAGGTTCAGGGGGAGCATATTCCTTTAATAATGCATTGTTGGCATTATGGTTAGTAGTCCTTGGTGATGATGCTTATATGGCTAAATGATACATCTTGCTATGGTTATGACTTGTCCATGATAAAATCTCATATGATTCTTGGGGTTACATAGTTGGTGTTCAGATCAGTTTTGTGGTTGATTCTCTGATGATGCATATATGGTGCTTACATGGTGATCTTCATAAGGATAAGAAGAAGTACAAAGCTTGAATACACAATTTCATTACTTACTCATATGCTGCTGTCGTCATATGCATAAAGATCATATAATACAGTTATGATGCAGGATTCCTATAGTTCTTGGTGCTCATATGGATGAGGATTGTTGTTGTTGATGATATCCAAAAGTCTTGACAAAAGATCTTGAGCTCAATATACGTAGTGCTACATACACTGTGATGGATACATGGATGATTACTCAAAGTTTCATTGTTGGAGACATGATGATGATGAGTTCTTACCCATACGATGACATGTTGATACTTACATATGTTGATTAATAAAAATGAGGGATGTCCCCGAGTGATGATACATGGATGATATATAAGATCATGCAGATCTTGATGTTGACGAGATGGCTATGGTGTCTTTCACATATGATATAATGTGAATGATTTTGTATGTCATATGCAGAGTTCACTCATGGAAGGCTATGATAATGCTCAAGATCAAGAGGATGAATTGATATCTATATGCAGACATATCTTGTCATGGGTTGATGCTATCTACACTAATGGACATATACAGGTTGCTAGTCTAGATGCTGTTGACAGATGCTGATGGAGCAGATCATACACTGTGTATGATAGTTGCTGATGACTGTCATGATCTTATTTAGATGTCTCTATCTATTGTAGTCATTTGATGGATCCTTTTTGGTCATATGATGTAATTTGAATTTATACCCCCAATATGCATGGGAAGGATGATGTAATATTTTAGTCATGTATAAACAATTGGTATCTGGTGTATCCCCACTCTGTTGGGTGGATGAGTCAATATTGGTATATCCCCACTTGGTTGGGAGATGGATGTATGTATGAGTCTTTGGTGACAAGAAGGTCATTTATGATAGAGTCATGTTCTTCTTACCTTGCTTACAGTCAGGGGGAGCATGAACAACACACTTCAGCAGAGCATATATTTTAGCATGTACTCAGAGGGAGCATGGATAGATTGGTTCACCTTGGCATATACAAAGGGGGAGCTCAATCATAGATTTCAGTATGGACAATGGAATGTATATCAAGGAAGAGAATATCTTGGTCCGCCCTTTGCCCTTGATGTTAAAGGGGGAGAGTGACTTGGTATGGTTGTTGCCATCAAGTCCAAAGGGGGAGATTGTTGGCATTATGATGCATGTGTTGTACTTGATGGCAACCCACTTGTAGCAGAACATCTCACTTATATATAACTAGATGAATCTACAAAAGAGAGATCAGATGTGACAGAATACATGACAGCTCAAAGGAAGCAATTCAGATGTAATGTACAATGACAACTCATTAAGATGACAGTTCTCAGTATGGCAAGTTAACTTTTCCATCAAGTCCAAAGGGGGAGATTGTTGGCATTATGATACAGGTGTTGTCCTTGATGGCAACTTACTAAGATAACAGATCACAGTTCAGGCTCACAGAATGAAGAAAAAGAGATATACGTAGGTTCCCTTTGATAAAGCTGCGTATACACGTGGGTTAGCCGACTGAAAGGTGTGTATACGTATACACGCACTTTCATGCAAGGGAAGGTGCGTACATTGGGTTTTGGTCCATGGTACTTAGTCCTTGGTATTTGGACCTATGGTTTTGGACCATGGTATCTCGTCCGATGTGTTGAACCCAGGTATTGGGTCCATGGTATTGATTCTCTATGGTTTTGGATCATTGTATTGAGTAAGTTCTAAGACTATAAAAGGAGGAGAAGATCATTGGGTAAAGGCACTGAGAAAGTCTTGAATATCTGATGAAGTATGAGATCCAATATGCAGGTTATGGGTTCATGATGCTTTGCTTGATCTGAGCTAAGGAGGAATCTCACCGGTTGATGGAGAACAAGATCTAAGGATAGATCGGGATCAAATGGTTTGAAATGAGTCATCTCTATGGTTTGATTATGCTTATTCTAGATCTGTATATTGACGCATGTAATGTTCTAATCTGGCTATAACTTAAGCTTGAAATAGCTGCAACTCATGAATGAATATTTATAGATGTATACGCAGGTTGACTTTGATAAAAGCGTGTACATATGCAAGTTATACACATCTAAGTAGCGTATACCATATACACTATGATATTTGAAGTTACAGGTGGTTTTGGTAGTTGATGCAAAGTCTGAGTTCTAGTGACTGTTTACTGATGTCAGTATTCTGCATATTTAGATTGGTTGATTATGTTTAGCTTCAGTGTTGATGGATGAGATCTATAATGGATCAGGATCATAATGACTTATATTTATGTGATCTGATGGACTAGGTCTAGTTGCCAACATGCGTATTATACTTGTATATGTAATGATCTGGTTATGTCTGAAGTCAGGAAGTGCAGCGAAGACATAAGTAAGTAATTAATGACATATACGCTGGTTCGCTTTGGTGAAGTTGCATATACACGTTGGTTCGGCTCTTCCAAGTAGCGTATGCACTCTGATGCATGATTTTTGATGATACAGTTAGATCTAAACATTGTTACAGAGTTCTGTGTTCTGCTCTGTGTTCTGGTGATTGCAGTTTGTTGACAGGGTTTCAGTGTTTTAGTATTGGGTGATTTAGAGATTGATAATGCTAGTGTTGATTGATTGTGTGCTTCAATGATACTAATGGGTCCAGTATGAAAATTGGATGAAACGTGGCCTTCAGATTATGGTGTTGTGCTTTAGGAGTATCCAGTCTGAAAATTTATGAAACGTGGTACCTGGAGGAAGAAAGAGAAGATTGTAGTCTTTTGTAGGTCCACACCTACGTACTAGTACATTAGCTAGTACAAGAGCTAAGGGGGTGGTAGATCCATTCCAGTAGTAGCTGGAAAATGAGTGAAGGTTGGAGCATTCAGTAGTCTAGCACCTACGTACTAGTAAAAGGATCGGCTAGTACAAGAGTAAAGGGGGTTGCAGCTCCCTTCCAGGAGAAGCTGGAAAACAAGAGAAGGTTGTAGCCTTCTACAGGTAGAAGCCTGTGTACTGGTATAAGAGTGCACTAGTATAGAAATGTCGTAAAAAGAATTTTCTTATTAAAGCAAGATAGAAACGACTTGCAGCAGGTGGTTTTCACCCACATTGGGTTTCCACCTTACATCATGGTGTTCATGTGTGCTTCTTGTGTGTGATGATCTGTTCTGTTTTACTGCACCTGTTTACTGTTCATATGGTTAATAGAAGTTCTGATGCACTAACTAAAGATCAAAATTTAATGGATTAACTGAATCATAAGTTTACTGGATATACGCTGGTTGCATTAGACACAGTTGCGTGGACACGCAGGTTCCCTTCACTGAAGTAGCGTATATGTATCTGAGTATGGAAATGAAAATTTGTGTGATTTGATAATACTGATTCACCCCCCCCTCTCAGTGTTATTTCCAACATGTACCAGCAAGGTTGGAGGGTCCCCATACCAAGCTAAGTACACTTTGTTGTATGATGTTCATATTTGTGCATATACTAGTTTAATTCTCGATGTTTGTTATATTCATTTTCTATAAATATTTGTAAATGTCTTTAATGTGAATTCATTTTATGCAATTTTTTTAGTGAGGATTGCTTCGTTTAAGTAATTATCTTGAATGTGGAAGGATAGCCAGGTCTCTTTTAAAGAGCCTCTTCTCCGTTAGCTAGGACTAAGATTGAACAAGCTTCACTTCTTTCAATCTTTCTTAGATGAAGTTCTTATGCTTTCATTACATTCTTTTGTGCTTACTTAGATATTGGCAATGTCATTATAGAATTGTTGAGGGAGGACAACTAGGTCTCTTTAAAAGAGCCTCTTCCTTGTTTTTCTAAAATAGTCTAATTTCATTGACCAATAATGCATGATTTTATGAAATAGACCTAAATGTTTTTGCTTAGTTATGTAGAATGATTTATATTTGTAATATGCACCTCTGTTCTCATAACTACTTTCTATATTAGTTCTTATCCAAAAGTCCATAAATTGTGGTTTTCTTCTAAGATTACCAATCTAGATTGATAGTAAAATACATGTCTTAATTTACACAATAAATTGGGCTGACATTTTTGGCACCGTTGCTGGGGAAGCATATTTTGGATATGACGAATTAGGAATATTATTTGGAAATAAAAAACATAAAAAAAAACAAAAACATAGAAAAAAACATAGATAGGATTTTTCATTATGGTCATTTATACCTAGATATAGAGATGAAAAGGGTAGATACATAAAACAAGACCCCCCAACTACTAAACCATTGGTAGAAGCAGGTCTACCTCCATTTAAATTAACTACACCAATCGCTAGAAAACTAACTCTCGAAGAGTTAGAGGAAAAAAACGTTCAGGACAAAGGTTAACTCTTCTTGAAAGATGAACTTTGTTAGCTTATGAAGTGAAAAGAAGACAAAAGCAAATAGAAATACCTTCTATAGGAAAACAAAGAGAAACAAGAAAACCAATTAGTCATCCTATTCTTGAACAAATAGATCAACCTATCTTTGAAAACGTAGAACAAGTTGAATCTCAAATTTCTATTGAAACAGCTGAAACTACTGAAAAAGATATGGTGGAAGAAGGGCAAGGATCTACCATCCTCACTACAAGACAAATGTTACAATATTAAAAACAACAAAAAGAATGGGTAAGAAGAAGAGACAAGAAGAGAAGTAGAAAGGAAAAGAGAAGAAGATCTCAAAAGAGAATATGATCATACAAGAAGACAAGATGAAGAAAATTATGAAGAAGCTACTTTTGGATTTCCAATTGTAGATACTAGAGCAATTCTAGGAGAAGAAGTAAAAATGAAGAATATTCCACCTTCAGTTTTACCAAATTTCTATGGAATGTCTACTGAAGATCCTAATTCGTTCATGTTCAAATTTGATATCTTATGTAGAACTTATGGTTATACTGATGATACAAATAAGCTTCATCTTTTTCTTGCTACTTTTAAAACAACTACATTAAAATGGTTTATGGGATTACAAGAACACTTTATTACTTCTTGGGAAGAAATGAAGAAATTTTTTCTTAAGAAATATCAAGGCTATTGTAGGCCCAGAGATTCAAAATAAGATATTTTTAGAATGTCTCAATAAGAAGATGAGAGTTTGGAGGAATATTTGGAACGATTCCTTTACAACTTGCAAAAGTCCAAACAACATTCTCTAAATCCTGATACCATTAGAACAATTTTTCTTAAAGGAATAAGATATGAGTATCTTGATATTCTCAATGAGATGGGTAAAGGAGATATTTCATACATACCATTTGATGAAATAACTGAACTATGTCAAAAGTACTCTAGAGGTAGATCCAAAATAGGAAAAAGAGATGTAACTTCTAGAGCTTCTAAATCTGTAGCAGGAGGAGTGACAACAACAAAAAAAGGGAATTTTTTAGAAAACTTTAAAACATATCTTTTTAGTACCTTAGGAACACATGTTGATGTATTAAAAGCAAAGAAGCAACAAGAAGAAGAAGAACAAACAATGTCAATCTTTTGTCCTAAGTGTAGGAAGAAGCTTCTTTTATGAGAATGTACTTTGGATTATATACATGTTTGTGGACTATGTACAAAAAATCATGTTACAGATGTTTGTCCAACATTAAAAGAGTTGCAAGCAAGTCAAATAGAAGAAACTCAAGGATTTTATTATATGGCACCAAGAAGAGCTTGGCAACCATGTTTTGCAAGTACATCTCAACAATTTCCCCAAAATTTTCAGCATTAGAATTCATGAAATACTCCTATGCCATGGCAGGTTTGGCCTCCTCAGCAAAGCCAAAACCAACCTTCACAAAGTTGGCGAGGATATTCTTATGGAGCCCAATATCCTCAACAATTTTACCCTCAACAATATCAATCTTATCCATCATATCAACAACCATATCCCCAAAAATTATTTCCATATCAACAATTCCAGCAATCCACTCAATCAAAGCCATTTAAACAACAATCAATGCCTGCACTAACTAAACCTCAACAGCTTCAACTGCCTTCTAATTAACCACCACCCAGATCAACTTAATTTCTAGCTCAGTTAGTGTTATAGACATTTTTGTGCCTTACAGCTATAAGCATGAAATGTCCATAAACCAAGGGATCCTAAGTCCCTAAAGATGTTGTTCCAGCTCCTAAAGAAACAAGGTCAACAAATTATAGCTTCTCCCAGAAGTTCTCCACCAGAAACTACTCAAAACTAGTCAAATCATGATCAATTCAGATGCTCCACTAGCTGGCTGCGTTGCAAAGCACCCAAATACACTGGCTAGGTGCGTTGCAACGCACTTGAATGCACTACCAGGGTGCATTGAGCGGGAAATGACAAGTGGCAGAGTCATTCAACGAGGTGGAGAGACAATGGAAGCTTCCAGAATCTTCTCCAATGACACTTGCCTCACTGAATTCGACCAGTGATGAGTAAGAGGCTCTCAGTCTCCAAGTGGAAGCAAGAACTGACAGAGAGAAGCCACTAATCAACTCATGGGATGACTCATCCTCTTTGCATACATATATATATGGATCCCTCACCAAGAGATCCGGAGGCTGGAATTTTGTATATTACAGAGAATTGCTGTTGGTTTTGTGATTGACACCAGAGTATTGGGTGATTTATGCTTTGTTGGAGGTGAAGAAGGGATTCTATGCTGGGAGGCTGATGCTGGATCAGGACTTATCAGTTGTAACTCCTCCTGGATCTTCTTTTTTTATCAATAAAACTACTTGAGTTTCTCCTACATGCTTGTATATCTGATGTGTGTTATATTTGTATGTTTAGCTTAAATCTGATCCTATGCTTTTTATGAACATAAATCTATGTCTTTGTGTAGTTTCTCTCTTCTGTGAACTTGCAGGAACTTGGTGACGCTGGGCAAGTGAGGGAGCAGATCGGTGGAAGCTGACAAAGAGAGGATAGATTGGATCGAACAACTAGCGCAAGACACAGGTCGGTTCATCTTAATCATCTTCGTTTATAGTTCATAAAGAAGAATACAAGAGTAGTTTTCCTTGTTTGTTTCTAAGGTCACTGTCACAACCCTGTGGGATAGGGTCATTCTGAATAGAAACTTTTCCCAAAAACAAAATGGCGACTCCGCTGGGGAACGTGTCTAGTTAGTTTATTTGTGTTTCTATTGTTGTTCATCTCATAAACTTAGGAGTGGCGAATCGAACTGCATTTGCCATTTACAAATGCAAAGTAGACATCTGCTACTCTAGTCCATTCACTGGGCCTGTTTATGATCTGAACAGTTGACTCACAAATGATCTGATTACCCTTTGTGATAGCTCTCAAACCTCTTGTAAATCAACCCTCTGATTGTGCACATTTGATTGCTTTTATCCGGCCAAAAACCATAGATTAAACTGCAAACCGTGACCAAGAACCCGGAGACAATTCTTGTTTCTGCTTCAGCGTAGGCTCTATGAAGAGACTCTACATTTCAGCGCAGTTCCCGAGAGGGCTACCTGCGTTGCAATTCAATTTCTCTGTGTAGCAAGTGCGTTGATCAGCCAAGCCCTGCCTAGCTGAGGTTCTTTGCTCACTTTTTCCAGTTTTACCTCTGATTTTTGCAGCTTGTGATGAGTGTGTTTATCTGTCTAAAAGCCCCTTTTCTTTGCTTTAATTCCGTCTAAGTTGTATAAAAGAAACTGTATTTGTTTTTGTGTATTTGTTACGTCATTTACAGTTTCCCATTTCAAAAGTAAACTGGTCATACTGTCGCCCTTAGATCTAGATCTGTCGTAAGTGTCGTTTTTGATCTTAGGAGAAAGTTTATTTGCTGTTGACAGTTGATTACGCTTTTACTTTTGCCTTTGGCTTGAATTTGTGAATTTCTAGTGTCAAAACAAGTGTTTACTTCAAAATCATAAAGTGTCGTAATCGTCTCTACCTTTTGATTTCGAAAAGAAGCTTGTTTGTGTTTTTCACTTGAAATCAAATTCAAATATGTGCAACAACTTTCTTTTTAGGCATCAATATTAAGAAAGTGAAAAACAAATACATGCACAAGTGCATTTGCATATTGACAGTTTGTATGGCTTGATTTAGGAAAAGTGCATTTACAGTGTGCTCTTTGCTCTTTGAGAAAAGATTGTGTCTTTCTTTTCCCCTTGTAGCTAGGATTTTCATTGTTGAAAAGAGAAAATCTTGCTTATCATCTTTAGATTGCATTTTAGGAATTACATCTACATCTCGTGGTGAACCCAAAAGGCAAACTTCATAAGAAAGATCAACCTAAAATAAATTCAATGAACTTAACAACGCTTTGTAACTTAACGCACAACATCTAGAGGTCTAGGCTAGAGACGTATTCCGGCGTCGTAAAGCCTGGTAACTGTTGTCCTCACTGTTGGTTGGGTGATTCCTCCACTTTGAGACGATAAGTGCCAGTACGGACTTGTGCTCCCACGTACCGTCGAGTATATATTGGGAGACCCCTATAGGCATAAAACCTTTATCCATAGGAAGCCGTGTCGGCCGCCCTACTGATCGCAATGCACTGAACACAACATTCGGGAAGATTGACCACCCATACCCTAAAAAGTATTCTGCGGTTTTGCGATTGGTTTGGCACTCCCTCTACCTAGACCTCTAGAGCAGTCCCTTTCATTCCTTTTCAGACTCCTTAATGGAAAGGGTCCATCTGAGCACTTGTCACTTCAGGCTCATTAAAAATTGAAGGAGACTAGAGTCATCTTTTGTTTTTTCTCGACTCTTTAAAACTGAAAAAACAAAGTTGTGTCAAAGCGTGTTAAAATTTATTTTAAACGGAATATTCATACCCTTTTCCTGCGTTGATCTTTGGGTTGAGAAAATGGAGCCTACCAACCAAGGAGTTCCCCTTGGTGGAAATCCTAGTCCCTTCTCCTCTTGGGGAGATGTTGGTGCGCCCCATATGGCCACATTGTCGCTTCCAGGACTGACAATTGGCTTGCCAGTATGGCTCTTCTCAACCAATGTCGTTCAGAACACCACTATTCCTGAACAATCGAATCAGCAATTAGACGAGTCCAGAGTTACCCACCAGCCTTCTACTTCTTCTAATTCTTCTTCTCTTCCTTCCTCTTCGCTTGACGGGACTGGTAAAGCTAAAAACCAAGTTCCTAAGGAGAAGAAAGAAAAGAAGAAGAAAGAGAAAAAGAAGAAGGAGCCAAAGGCAAATAAAGGAAAATGAGTGTCGTCTAATGAAAATCCACACATAGCACCGACCAGGCCTAAATCGCCATGTGTCATTTGTAGAGGAGACCACTTTCACAGAGATTGTCCTTGCATCCCCTGGATACTAAGGGACTGGTCTCCTCGTTTGCACAATCCGGTGTCATCAACCTCTGAAGATCATGTTGAAAGCACACCGTCAACTAGTGAAAGTGAAGCCCCAGGACAAAAAGGGAAAGCTAGATTTCCCTGTAAACTGTGCGAAGGCGACCATGCCCTCCGCCGTTGTCCCTTCTTAGACGAGGCTAAAAGAGTTTTGGATGATCATCCGGTTTCACCATTACGACTTCCTCCTGGATATAAAAAACTCTTGCCAAGTCCGTCACTAGTTGAGAACCGAGCTGGCCCGCTCAAGTGGTCGGCTGAAGCGTCTATCATTGAGGATAAACCAGTTGAATCCATACCAGACGAAAGTCAAAAGGTCGAGGCGGCAGTTGACCCGGTCTTGCCTTCAGAGGTTTTATCTTCGAATGATATAGTCACTGAAGAGAACAAAGATGACACCGTCCAAATTCTCTTCATCAACACAGACTCCGACGAACATGGGGGCAATCTACCCATTCCTTTACCGCAGGAAGGAAGTTCGTCAGAGCCGTACCCGGCCGTCTACTCGGTCCCACCTCCAAGCAACCTAGTTGTCTCCTTCGACTGGAATCAACTAGGCAGACCCCGTTTGCCAGCAAGCATACCATTCTGAATTATCGTTCAAATATATAGAATGGTTATGGCCAGTACCATCATAGATGAGGGGGCTTCTGTGAGTATCCTTTCCTCTATTGCTTGGAAAGCGCTTGGTTCGCCATTGCTGTTGCCTGAAATGAGAAATCTGACAGGCTTTGATAAAGGAACCAGTCGACCTTTAGGGATCCTTCCCGATGTGCCCATAACATTGAGAGGGAAGACAGTTCACCTGAACGTCATGGTCGTTCAAGGACCCTTGGATTATAACCTACTCCTTGGACGAGACTATATTTATTGCATGGGAGCCATCGTCTCCTCACTCTTTAGAGTAATGTGTTTTCCGCACGAAGGAAGAGTGGTCAAGCTCGTGGACCAGCTTTCATTTCCCGGATCACGCATCGCAAATAGTCATATACCATCCCTAAATGGTCTCTTCACGCAAGAAATGTCTCAAGTCCCAGTCCGTCCTCCCGATGAGCACGAGTAATCCGGAAGGATATGACTGAAACCCAGGGGGCATGCGTCCTGGTCTGCTTCAGCAAGAAAACTTCGGGTATAGAGTAGGTTTCCGCGGGAGAATATGACTAGTCCGTACCACGTCCGTGATTGGAAGAGGGGTTTTTCTAGAATAAGATTCTCTTGTCAAAGTTATGAGAGTTGGTTGATCTCGCCACTCACCTTTGTCTATTTCGGTAGACATCGCCAAGGAAGTGTTTTGTTTGCACCGCAAATAGAGCAATCTTTGGGTAACCTGTAAGAGGTAGTACCCTTCCTGATAAAACGAATGTTTTGTCAGCTCGAATAAAGGGTGACCCTTCCTGATAAAATGAATGTTTTGTCAGCTCGAATAGAGGGAGACCTCGAAACTCTGTTTTATACCTGGGGGCATGCAAACCTTTTGGAGTGCAAGCAAAGGGCGACTATTTATTTTTTTAAATTTTTAGGTCCTCCCTTTAAACCCGTAGGCTAACCCTTTAAACTCGTAGGATTAGTCGTCACCTAACTTGCATAAAGAAAGGATGTGGAGCAAAAATCTAAAAGTTTCCATTTTATATGAGACATTCTTATCATATGACTGGATTAATCGAGCAGTTTTAGCGCATAGTTCAAGCTCGTTAAAAAATAAACATAAGATCGAGCAAGTGTTTCCACCCGCGTTTAAGCTCGTTAAAAAATGAACTATCCTCCGGTAAATAACCATCGTGAATGAAACATTTTTAGCCATTAAAGCCTTGGTCGTGTTTGCACCGTCACCTCCACTTTTCATTTGGCCGATCATTCACCTCCATTTGATTGTTTACCCATTTTGAGGAACAGTTGCGAAGAGTGATTTCACTAGCCATCCTTGTGACACTGCCGTGATTGGAAAATTCCAAACCTTACCTGGAATCAGCTGCTACCCTTTTATCACTCGTTCCTCAAAAGACGAGTCTTCTTTAAGCTCTTTTCATCTGACTCGTAAAATATGAAAAGATTGCCGAGTTTTGGCCTTCCAGCTCGTTAAAGCGACAGGAAGTGCTATCCCTCCTCTAGATTTTAATCTTTTTGGACCTCAGGGATTATTGCACAAAAAGATCGAGCGCTTGTTTTGTTCGGCTCATTAAAACTATCGAAAATTCATCCCTTCTGTATTATTTTATACTTTTTCGGACTTAAGGGATTAGATGACGAAAAAGGAATTCTGGAGTTATCTTTACGTACCTTTTCAGACTCCCTAAAAAGGAAAATGACCGAGTTATCTTTGTCGTTAGGCTCGTTAAAAAGATTAATAGCGACAAACTTGTCTTTAGACGAGAACGAGTTTCACTATCGCTAGGCTCGTTAAAACATAGCGATGGGTTTGCCCGAAGGGCAAATTATAGAACAAGCATATGTTATCCTCCTCAAGCTTGACAAAAATAAAGAGGTACTGGTCAGAAATGACTGGGGAAAAATTGGGAAGAAAACTCAAAGAAACTTTATTGGTAGCAAGTCGCTCTTGAACATGACACTTCCACTCCGTGCCAGAGTCGGGTTGGGTTGTTTCATTCACTGGTCACATCACCATGGTTATGCCATACCATCCACATTTGGGGTAAATGCTACCAATCCATCACATAAGTGTCGCCGACATGTTCAAGAGAAGTCATCCAGATAAGTCACCCGTGTTCCATCCACTACCATACATTATACTTCATTCCTTCATGACCGCCATCCTGAACCATATATCATCAGATCATTTTCACCTCCATCAAAATCATTTACTCCGTTCCGTGTCATTGATGTGGGATTCATTAAGGCCCTCCTTTGACGGATCGCTTCTTGTCGACATCAGCTCATTATCCGAGAAGTTGATCTAGGAACACCCCTCCAGTACTTTGAAGCTTGCATGCCTCAATGGCAAGTTTCTCACTTCCGAAGACAGGTATACATCAATGACCTTCGACCGAAAGATTTTGCGTGGTGTTCGACGCCAAGTCCTTTATTCACGCCACGTGAATTGTACTGCAGTTTCTTGAGGGTCATTATCATTATCGGTGATTCCTCTCGCGCTTGTTAACAATTTACATCATTGACTGGTAATCAAGCGATGTCTTTCCGTGTTCGACTTCAAAACATTTCTCACATGGATCGACTTGTACTTAGAGTGAAGATCGGACGAGATTGAAGACCCCGGATCTAGTTTCATCCATCCAGGCTGCGATATATATTCAGGAAAAATAAAGACATTGAAATGTACAGCATTGCAGCACAGATAATCATCCTACCAAAAGGATGATGACTTCACTAGAATCATCAGTCTACCATCAGACGATTGTCTGTCCTATGTACATGAAAATGAATTTATAAAGCTGAGCATGGGAATGCCTGCCTCAGCTAGATCATGAAAACAGTATGAAAATAATGTATTGTATTGTATCTCATTACAGGTCTCCTCTCTAGCATTAGAAGAACTTCGGATCCTCCTAATAAAGCATTTCACCCGATAAACGGCCTCATACTTTAGGGGGCAACTGTTATAGACATTTTTGTGCCTTACAGCTATAAGCATGAAATGTCCATAAACCAAGGGATCCTAAGTCCCTAAAGATGTTGTTCCAGCTCCTAAAGAAACAAGGTCAACAAATTATAGCTTCTCCCAGAAGTTCTCCACCAGAAACTGCTCAAAACTAGTCAAATCAGGATCAATTCGGATGCTCCACTAGCTGGCTGCGTTGCAAAGCACCCAAATACACTGGCTAGGTGCGTTGCAACGCACTTGAATGCACTACCAGGGTGCGTTGAGCAGGAAATGACAAGTGGCAGAGTCATTCAACGAGGTGGAGAGACAATGGAAGCTTCCATAATCTTCTCCAATGACACTTGCCTCACTGAATTCGACCAGTGATGAGTAAGAGGCTCTCCGTCTCCAAGTGGAAGCAAGAACTGACAGAGAGAAGCCACTAATCAACTCATTGGATGACTCATCCTCTTTGCATACATCTATATATGGATCCCTCACCAAGAGATCCGGAGGCTGGAATTTTGTATATTGCAGAGAATTACTGTTGGTTTTGTGATTGACACCAGAGTATTGGGTGATTTATGCTTTGTTGGAGGTGAAGAAGGGATTCTATGCTGGGAGGCTGATGCTGGATCAGGACTCATCGGTTGTAACTCCTCCTGGATCTTCTTGTTTTATCAATAAAACTACTTGAGTTTCTCCTACATGCTTGTATATCTGATGTGTGTTATATTTGTATGTTTAGCTTAAATCTGATCCTAAGCTTTTTATGAACATAAATCTATGTCTTTGTGTAGTTTCTCTCTTCTGTGAACTTGCAGGAACTTGGTAACACTGGGCAAGTGAGAGAGCATATCGGTGGAAGCTGACAAAGAGAGGATAGATTGGATCGAACAACTAGCGCAAGACACAGGTCGGTTTATCTTAATCATCTTCGTTTATAGTTCATAAAGAAGAATACAAGAGTAGTTTTCCTTGTTTGTTTCTGAGGTCACTGTCACAACCTTGTGGGATAGGGTCGTTCTGAATAGACACTTTTCCCGAAAATAGTTAGTAGCAAATCTGAGTAATAGAGTGGAAAGGCCAGCATATAATATGGAAGAAACAACATTTTTTCCTACATATTCTATTCTTCCTATTCAATAAATCCACTTGATGTCTGGAAAAGTACTAGAAAAATAATCTCCACCAATCATAGAAAAAAAATTGAAGAAGGAGAACAATCTGAAAAATCTAATCCAATGAATCAAATTCAGAAAAATAAAACAATTATGACTCAAACACCACCTTTCCCATAAAGGTTAAAGGATCATAAACCATCAATTTCTATTCCTAAATTTGATATTGTAGATGAATTATAGAATGCTTTTTCCAAAATTCCTCTGTTGCAAGCTATTAAGGAAATTCCAATTTATAGAAAAATAATAAAGGAATTATGCATTAAGAAAACTAGCAGAAAGAAAAAAGATCCACCCACAATTCAAGTCATTAGCAAATTAGCTAGTCTCATGTCTACAAAAACAACAATTGAAAAATGTATTGATCCTCGAATACCTATGGTTACCATTTCAATCAATAATTTTTTAGTTCCTAAAACTTTAATTGATCTAGGAGTTGCTATAAATTTCATGACAACATAAACTATGAAGTATTTAAAATTTCCAAACATCCGACTTACTACTATAATTTTAGAACTAGAAGATAGATTTAAAGTTGTACCGGAAAGAATGCTTGGGGATATCATTGTTTCTTTACATTCATAGGAATACCCCATAGAATTTTTGATCTTGAAACCAAAAAAAAATCTAGGATGCCATCCTTTAATTATTGGCAAACCATGGTTAGCCACAACAAATGCCTTCATTGGATGCATATCAGGAAGCATGATCATAGCACAGGGAGATGAAAGGAAACATATTACGCTCTATCCTCCTGCTCAATCTGCTTCTTTACTATCATGGCTTGATGATGGACAAGAAAATACTAAGCCTATTTTAAGCACTAATAAAGCCTTTAATTTTAGAGAAGAGGAAGAAAATGAGAAGTTAATAGACCTTTTTATCTCAAAAGCTAATATTTCTGAGAAGCTAAGAATAACACAATATGAAGTTGTAAATCATCTTTTAAATCAATGTTTTTAGGAAAACTGTACTATTCAATTATTGCAGAATTCATTTGAAAGCATTTTTCTTTTCAACTCAATTACTAATTCTCAAAGAAAAACTGTTGAAATCAATCCGGGAAAGAATCTAAATATTGGTAATAATATACAATCATCACAAGAACAACAGATAATTGCATTATTACAGAAATATTCAAAAGCTTTTTCTTGGGATTATACAGACATGCAAGGAATTCATCCAAAGACATGTATTCACCATATCTATACTGACAATCAAATACAACCAGGGAGACAACCACAAAGAAGAATGCATCCTATGATGAAAGAAATAGTGAAAGAGGAACTGCAAAAACTGTTACAAGTAGGATTCATCTATCCTATTTGAGATAGTCAATGGGTTTCACCCTTAGTTGTGGTGCCAAAGAAAAATGGAAAATGGAGAATATGTGTAGACTATAGGGAATTGAATAAAGCCACATTAGATCACTTCCCATTACCATTCATTGACCAAGTACTAGATTCATTAGCTGGAAAGAAATTATTTTCTTTTCTAGATGGATTTAGTGGATACAGTTAGATTAAGATAGCATTAGAGGACCACGATAAAACCACATTTACTTGCCCATGGAGAACATATGCATATAATGTTTTTCCCTTTGGGTTATGTAATGCTCCTGCTACTTTTCAAAGAGCAGTCCTTGCAATCTTTGCTGATCTAATCCATGAATGTGTAAAGGTTTACATGGATGATTTTACTGTATATGGAGATACATTTGATGGTTGTTTGAATAATCTTGATTTTTTTTTAAAGAGATGCATAGAGACAAACCTATCCCTTAGCAAAGGGAAATGTTTTATGATGTTAATTGAAGGGATGGTGTTGGGACACCACATTTCTTCTTATGGAATCAAGGTAGACCCAACAAAGATACAAGTTATTATAAAATTAATGCCACCAAAAACATATAAAGAAGTAAGAAGTTTCTTGGGATATGCAAGCTACTACAGAAGATTCATTGAAAACTTCAGTAAGATAGATTTACCCTTGTTTAAATTACTTGCAAAAGACATTGAGTTTCAATGGACTACAAATTGTCAAAATGAATTTGAAAAATTGAAAGAAAAATGATCTATAACACCCATTCTCAAAGGACCAAATTGGTCATTACCATTCCATATATCTATTGATGCATCGGACACAGTAATAGGAGAATCTCTAGGAAAAAAAGAAAATCATTTTAACTATGCCATATATTTTATAAGCAAAAACTTAACTCCGACAGGATTAAACTACACAGTAACAAAAAAAGAAATGCTAGCTATTTTCCATCTTGTCAATAAATTTAGGCATTATATAACAGGTTATAGTGTATTTGTCCATATAGATCATTTATCCATTATATATCTAATGAACAAAACAATTTCCAATGGCAGAGTTACCAGATGGTTGTTATTAATGCAAGAATTTAATATTACTATTTTAGATCGACCAGGGAGAGATAACCAAGAAGTAGTCTTTCTATCAAGAATTTATTCTTCTGGTGATCTTACACCCATGTCAGATAAATTCCTTGATGAGCATGTATTTTCTATAACAAGTAAAACCCCATGCTTTGCAGATATAGCTAATTATATATCATCTAAAATCTTACCATCACATTTCACTAGCAAGCAGAAAAAGAAAATAATTAGAGACAGTGCAAGATACACTTGGATTAATGGAGATATTTTCTATACAGGACCTAATATTATAATTATAAAATGTATAAGAGAAGATTAAATCATTTTTTTGATGGTGCTAGACCTGCCAACATGTTGGGGGATCTCCCTGGTAAGAAGTTACAATTAGACCTCAGACCGTTTGGTGTAGGAGTCCCAACAGTGGGTCGTATGGTAATTCCTTGACCGTGATTTTGCACAGAGGCAAGTAAGATAAATCTGTTGGTAGCAAGGGTGTGATAGCTGTAGCGAGCCAAGGAAGGTGCATGAGAGGTTCTAACACACATGGGTTGAGATGATTGCGCCCCTTGGAAACCTGTGATAACACGCAGTTAAGAAGGGAACACACGAGCAAAGATACATCACAACATGGAAGGCAAGTTAGTAGGCAATCCAAAGTGATGGTTAAACCAACAACACATTTTAGAAAGATTCATACATACATACATAGATAACTATACATGCATGCATAAACAAACCAATACATATATCATTTAGAGTAAACCAGATAGCATAGAATACAATACAACATATGATTGAAACGTGCTGGCTCTTGTTATATTAAGAAGTGTAAGTTCCAATCATACAATACATCCATGTCCAACCACTAGTCCAGATAGCACAACGTTATAGCCACAACCACCTGCTCCTCCAAAGAGATGTACTAGCTCTACGCAGTGGAGAAGCCAAGGCTCATTACAATATTGTCCAAGCTCTCTCCAAGATAGTCTTATCAAAAGCTTGGCTAACCCAAAGCCTATACAATGAGTTATGATGGACTATTTATAGCAGAGGGTGGGGTGACCCTTGACATCCCCCTTCATGATAGTTCAACTACCCTCATGACTGTTCATCTACTCTATGATCGTTACATCCAAATATCACAACTTGACTTCACTTGGCATGAATTTACATTACAATGCACATATACCCATGTGATAAAAAATGGCTTGAGCAAGCCATGATAGACATCACTCTGACTTAGACAACCATGGAATTCCAACTCCTTGACATCCTCGCGATGATAAACAGTAACATACTAATTCCAAGATCAGTAGTGCTTGATGGTGTCCATGTGCTCCAAGGTGACATCTTTCTGGAACCTATCTCTTGCCTCCATAGCATCCAGGTACACTTCTCAAGCTCCTTTGTCTAACTCGTCTGTAAGCATGCACATCATTGTCTTCAATGCAGCTGGGCCAACAACATACTTGTGCATGATGTCTGCACTAATGGGCAAGTCTAGCTGGTAGAAATGCGCATCAACTCATTGAAGTACGAGTCAAGCTCTAGTTAGACCTCTGCCTTTGTCTTTGCCTGGGTGAGAGTCCTAATATATGGGATCTCATGTGCGCTCACCACAACATCCATACTCTTGAAAACATGTGCATGGGAAGCCTATATCCTAGTGATTAGTTGTAAGAGCTCTTCATAGTTCTATATCTGACTTTGAATACGTGCCTTCAGCTCGATCACGCTGGCCTTCATCATCTTAGGCAAGTGAAGTGGGGCTCCCTTGTATCTCATCATCCATGCTTGCATGTAATCAACTGCAGCATGAAATTTTGTCACGGTACATGCTCTTCTAGCACATTGTTGTTGCCATCCGTTGAGATGGACGACTACCTTATGCATGGTGCCAAACTTGGAGTACAACGCTCACATAACTGTGCCAAGGGACAATACTTCATCTAGTATTGTCTTCTTCAGTTCAACTCGGGCGGATGCTATCACCTACTCTCCTCCTTGCTTGGCTGTTTGTAGTTCCTTAGCCATTCGCTCATTCTCAACTATTAGAAAGTGAACACTTGAACTAGTGGCTTTTTCATACACTCTAGTTGCATTGGCCAAGGCTGTTGGATGTTTGCGCACATCAGACATGATCACTCATTCCTCAACTTGTGTAGGATATGTATGATCATCCAGAGTCGACACTCTACGAGACTGCACAACTCTATGTTGAGACTCATCGAATGAGATGTTGTGCATCTCTTCTTTCGGTTGATCTCTGAGGATCTTAGTGCCTCCTCATCACTTGAGACTTTCTCATCATCTGGATGCGGTGAAGCAGATAAGTCGACCTCTTGGTGATGAGGCATAAGGTCGATGTCCTGTTTCGATTCTCGTTTTTCCACATCCATATCTAATTGTTGAAGTGCTTGCTCTATATCATGAGTGAAGTCTTGCTCATGTGATGGTTCTTCCTATTTGCCTAATGCTAGCTGTTCTGATGAATCCACTACCTATACGGGCGCTGTTTCATCTATTTGCACATGTTGCGACCCTTGCTGTACCTACTACTGCTGCACTTCCCTCTCTTGTTTGCCCAACTCTTTTTCCTTCTGATGTTTTTCCTTCAGTTCATGCAACTCCTTCTCTACTTCCTCCATTCTTCTCTTCTCCCTCTGCCTTTGCGCGATTCGCTTGTCATGCTCTTGCATCTTCGCCTCTATAGCCATAGATGATTTCTCTACCAATGGGTTTTCTCGAAACTTGCAGCTTTGCTCTTTCTCCATGTGATCGACAATATTCCTCTTACCCTTATACCGCACTGGTATGCTTGCCTCTGCTGCTACTGGTGCTGGTGTTGGTGCTTTCTGGGATGTTGGTTCATGTTGTTTCGCTAAGCATTGCATAGCAAAGCCGACCTATTCATTGGGTCTGGAGAAATTGTAACAATATCTCCATGGGTCCTCCTCGGCCCAATGAAATGTCCCATGGATCCAGTTGAACTGTACTCTCATGTAGTGATCCTTCACAATACAATGTGGGTCATATGGATTGTAGCTTCGGAGGTTGAATGGATAGTTCTTCATCAGTTTTGCTTCGACATCTTCTTGGTTGATACTCTGGATCTCATATAACGTAATCTGCAATTGAAGAGATGGCTAAGGTGCCTTCTTCTTCCGGTGCAGTCTATATGTCAATCCTGCGGAGATGTGATATGCTTCTTCCTGCATGATGAGTATGTCCAAGGAAAATTTTTGTAGAACATGCAGAGGCTTCTCCACGCTGAACATTCAGATGAAGGTGTCAGATGGTGAGGCATACCAATCAACAATGTCTATTAGTGCCTCCATTACTTTGTTCGACATGCAGGATGGATCCTGTTCGAATATCATCTTGTAGACTGGGGTGACAAAATGATTGGATAACTGTATGATTACTCCTTTGAAGCTGCATTTGGACAACAACTTGCGATATGTGTTCACAACATTTTCTGCTAGTGACCATGCCCACTCCAAGCCCGGGAACTCCTGTCGAGCATAGATTGCATCTAAGATGTAGGCAGACATGTAGATCTTTGCTTGCATACCTCTTGGTGACTGTTGAGCCTTTGTTACCTATTCCTTCAGCTGCTGAGCCAACATGATGGACTAGTTACATGGTTTGCCCTCTATCACCAGTTGGTCCAGTGCGATCACCCAAATCTGTGGGAAGATTTTCGTGCTTTCTTGGACACATAGTTGACATGAAAATATGACCAAGTACTAATACACATTCCATAGTATCTTTGTCTTATAGATCTGGTTGGGTGTCATCCTGAATCTAGATGGCTCATTTACCCAGTTCTTCAAAATGTCTTCGGAGTTGGCACTGCTACTGGGTAAGCTGAAGGGAGTCTCCATGATAGTCACGGGTTTCGACATCTAATACATCTCATCATAATCCTGTGCCTAGAAGGTGGAGATCTTCATCTCGCTAACACTTCTCAAATTCATCGTCTTGGGATCAGTGTGCGAGACAATCCAGTGTATCATGTACGCGCATGGGAATGCAAGTTATCTTCATGCAATCCGATACAAGATGGACTTGTGAATGTTCACATAGACCTAACAGTCTTCGAGGTCTTCCCAAAAAGTGCCTGCAAATGCTTCATTGACCTTGCCATTTCAGCCTGATGTCCTTATCTATAAACAACTTGGTGTCTTCAAAGATTGGTAGACATGCGGACACCTACTCAACTGTTTCTCAAGTTGCATTTTCAATAGTGTCCTTTGATCCCGCTCTCTTGGAAGCCATTGGTCTTGTAATTCTAAGAGGCGGCTGAACACCTGAAAGATCTGGAGACAAATTAACATGCATGGCAAGAAATCTATTCGTGAAAACCAAATCAAATTCAGGGAATGACATAACACATACCTGGGGACTGATACGCAAAGATTATGAAATTTCTTTTGGGAGACTGGGTGACTGGCTGCCAGAACTGCGCAAAAAGTAGTTTGGGTTATCTGGGAGGTAAGATTGGTTGCTGGATTTGCAGAATTCGTAATCCAGGCTTACTAATGACTATTGGGATTGTGCAATGCGCAATTCCATCTGGCACTGACTGTAGGCTCAGGGACTACATTTTGTAATTTTCTGGGCCTGTAGTCACTGACCCTCAGAAATGCACAAAATAGTCCTAGAGGATGGTGTCTAGTAAGAAATGTGCATTTTTGGTGAGGAAGACAGAGCCTTCCTCCCCTAGATTACGCAATGCTATCTGGGTGAGACAGAGTCCAAGCCAAGGCTACCTAGACCTACCGATAGGAAACTAAAAGAAAAATCTAAAACTGAATGCATGGCGACATTAAGTGAAAGCAAAAGTGATTGATCGTGCATGCAAACATTGAATGAAAGATTCAGTAAAAAGGTAAACATGCATGTGGGTGAAACGAGTTGCTGAATTGGCGACTGTTTGTGAAAAACAATTTCATGCATGCGACAGCAGTGAGATAGCAACGAAAACTGTAACGGTGCTAGCACAAGCTAGTATGCATGTAAATTGCAATAATTGTTCAAATAAATCAAGCAAACAACACTCACATGAGTGAAAATGAAAAAAGCGACAAAAATGCTGAAAAGGTCAAGTTGAGACCACTTACCCGTGAATAGCTGAGCCAGATGTGTCGAAGAGTGCTGGATGTGCTATGGGATTTTTTTTATGCTAATGGAAAAACCTGTGAGCAATTTATGAAACCAATGTTTCGGACTAGCTAGGTGAGTCCATCATCAGGGCAATGAGATCTGTATTTTTGATGTCAGAGTTCCAAGATCAATGTGGAAAAATGAGCTCTAATGTGTGGAATAAATAAGTTTTATCTCATGACACGCATGCCACAAATCTAGGAAAAAGTGATACTTTGAGGAAAGTTTCTAGAACGAACTTTGCATGTAACCTCTGGCTGTTAAAAATAGCTCCATGAATCATGGGATTCCTTATGCATGTTTCCTTTTTCTATTCCGGGAAAAGCGAGCCATGTATGCAAGTCAAGTTTCCTTGGTCCCGGGTGGAACTGGTCAACACAACTGCTCATGCATGAGGTTGCTCAAATACTGGGAGGAAATGCACATTTCTGGCTAGGAGCTGGGCTGGTTACCTAGGAGATTTGTGCAATTCCTGGGCAGAGAAACTGATTGCTGTTCAGGATTACACAATTCTTGGGCTGAGCAGGCCTGGGGGGAAGGATTACATAGTTTTCTGGGTGAAGCCTGACTGAGAGGATTGTGAAATTCTGGAGCCCAGTAGGTTTCCAGATAGAATTGCGGAATTTCTAGAGGGAAGGCACGTTTCCCTCTAGAATTATGCAATTTCTTGGGTGAGTTTCTCAGCGTGCAGCTAGACCAAGTCCGGGTGATCAGCTTATGAGAGAATGCATCAAGCTTTGATCAATAGGCTATCTTTGTGCAAGAAAAACACTGAAGCTTGTGTACTTGACGAAGCAATAAAAGGTGTTGTGAAAAGTTTGTAGAGAGGCTCCAAAACGAAGTTAAGGAAAATTTTGGAGGGTGGTTGTAGTTGCTACAACACTTGGTGACACACTGGTAGAACTCTAGCTCTCTGAATGGACCTTGTTCATGAAAAGCAAGTCTAACACCTCTGGAAGTATTGTTTAGTTCTCAATTCATCTTGGTTTCAGACTAGCTTGATTGTAAGATGTAGCATCTGCCAATATCTTGGCCGATTGACACAGATTCCAAGCCAAGGCAACACAGTTGTTTTGATGGGGGTTGAGGTGTATATTGGTGCACAAGCAGTATAGTCGTTAGAGTCTTAGTTTCATCTCAGGTGTTTCTTTGTTGCCAATAGGCCTAGACAGTACCCTGACGGAGTCACATAGGAACACAAGCATGGCTTTTCTTCCAACGAGCCTAGTTAGTACCCCGACAGAGTTACTTGCGTCACCTCTCTGCGCAGGAAGCCTTTCCCTTCTTTCACCTTATTCATTTTTTTCATTTTGAATTTTTCTCACTTTTCACTTTTTCATTTTTTATATTTTCAACTATGCATAATGCTTATTCATTTCAGAGGAAGAAGAGGGATCCCTACTTATTGAGAGCAGAAGAGGTTGTTCCAGAAGAGAAGTAGTTTATTATACCTCTGATGTGCCTGTTAAGGTTTTCCCCCTCACCTTACTATACTTGACTGAGATGACAAGGATTAACCCAAAAACTACTGACTAGAGTAGGTGACACTAGTTAGCATGCAAGCGTTGTGTTTTCACCAAGGTTCACTTTGAACAGTACGTATTTTCACTTGACGTATCATGGACTAAAAGTAACAAGTTTTTCATACAGAGGCAAGATGACAGATAACCAAGTAGTGATGGCTGCACAAGGCCTCTTGTACTTTACCTATCTCTTTTCAAGAGTCATACATGGTTTCATGTGAAACTAACCTATGAAAAAAATAAGAAAACTAACAAACAACAAAGCAAAGTAAGAGCAGAAGCAAAATCTAAAGAAAAGCGAGTAAGCAAACAAGCAAGCAAACAAACAAACAAATAAAGAAAGTAAACAAACAAGCATGCAAGCACTGAAAGAAAACACTACTACTCCTAAGCTAACAGTGCATGGGCCTGATCACATGAAGTGTTATTTCCAATGTAGCCACCGGCTCATTGGTTGACCCATGTTGGTGAAGGCTTGGTCCGTGAGAAACCCAGTTATGCAAACCAACAAGAAAAAGAGATACAACAATGAAGAAAACCACACTTTGTGTTTAAAAGTGCCCACGGAACATAAGTGAGTGTAAGTGCATGACGAGCATTCCGTGGACTTACCATGGTGTTGTGCGACACTGCATGCACTTTGAAGCGTAAGCACAATATTTACTTTGACATGCAAACAAACGAAAGAAGCAAAGACAACTTGCGTCGTGAACGTGTGCTTGCAATGTAAGATTCCTCCAATGCATGAGCAATGGGATCATGCAGTTCGAGTGGAGGAAGCATGATCTATGTGTATTATTGATCTTCAATTCATACAGATGAGTGATGAGGAGCCTCGGGTGATTGAATAGTTTCCTGATTAGAAGTGAGACTAACCCCAAGAGGGCAAGGACCTGACATAACCATCAGCTCAAGCTGAAGTGCCTCGATAGTCTTGGGTGTTTCAACTTCATTGTTGGATAGATCATCATAGACTGATGGCTTTGAAAAATCAACTGCGATAGAAACATGATCATGATCAAATATGGGAGTAAATGGATCAAGACAACCATGATCAAAAAAATAAATGATTTCATCAGCATCCTCATGATCAAACGAATCAAACAGAGGGGTAGATGAGAAGCGAACAAATTCATCCTCTATATTTTCAGAAAAGGCAGATGAAAAATCAAGTGGATTTTCAATGAAAGACTTATCCTCTTCATTGTTGGATGATGGATTGACATCTGGTGTGTCCTGCGAATGATCAACAATGGGTGCATTTGTGGATGAATATACACATGTGAAACCATGGATGGAAAGTCAACCAAAGATGTCAGGAAAGAACGGAGGAGCCTCAGACGGAAGGGTGTCATCCTTCACTGAGTGCTAATTCTTAGGCTCCCACTCATACTCTTCATGAATGACAACACATGTTGGTTGTGCAACACTAACTCCATCAGTGGATTGTTCATCATTCACAGCAAGTGTAGAGTTCAGAATGGAACAACACGAGACAATATCATCCGAAGGAACAACCGAGTGCGAATATGAAAGATGTGGAACAAAAGGTGTATGACAACTCGATGGAATCACAACCAAATCTACTCGAAAAGTAAGCGAAGTGATGTTGGGAGGATGTGACAGCTGAACAGGTGTGTGAGAATGATCCTCAACATCACTCTGTAGTGGTGGAGTTGTTTGATGAGGTGATGGTAGACATTCACTTGTGAAAGTGACCATCTCTGTCTGAGATTACGTAACTCCATCACTGAAGAATGTTGAGTCAGGCTTGATTTCAAAATTATTCTTGGGACGAGCAGATTTCTTAACACAAAACTCGAACCGGTCCCAAAGATAGAAAAATTTCGTCCGGCTCTTTGGAGCTTGAAACTGCAAGTCACGGAAGTGCTACCAAAAATACATATACGATTCATGCGGAGCCTTCCATTGTTGTAGAAGTTTTTGGTCAAGGTGTTATGAATCAAAATGATGGAAAGTGTCTTCAATGAAATCACAGAAGTGCTCAAGTGAGTGCATGTCATCAGCCGGTAGGCTGCACAACCATCGAAGTGGAGATTTGCGAAGTGTGTATGCAAGCAACAAGCTAGCCTGTTCATCAGAACACCCATCTTCCTCATGAAGGATGGAAAGAAAGTCATGTAAGAACTTAGGCTAGGCCACTTCACCTTCACCATCATATGTGTAAGGGGACAAGAGATCAAACAACTACGTCGTGATAGTGACATCTTCATGATTCGAGAAACAACTTGGAGGGAGAAGAGTGAAAGAATCCATGAGAGATATACAAAGGTTCAAAACAGGATGAGAGGACACAGCTTGTCATCTGGCACTACTTCTAGCACCATAAATGTTGATGGTGCTGGACCCGCCAACATGTCAGGGGATCTCCCCAGTAAGAAGTCCCAGTTAGACCTCAGACTGTTTGGTGTAGGAGCCCTAGCAGTTGATCATATGGTAATTCCTTGACCACAATTTTGCACAAAGGCAAGTAAGATAACTCTATTGGTAGCAAGGGTGTGACAGATGTAGTGAACCAGGGAAGGTGCATGAGAGGTTCTAACACATGGGGGTTGAGATGAGCGCACCCATTGCAAACCTGTGATAGCATGCAATTAAGAAGGCAACACACGAGCAAAGATACATCACAAAATGGAAGGCAAGTTAGCAAGCAATCCAAAGTGATGGTTAAACCAACAACACATTTCAAAAAGATTCATACATACATACACAGTGTTAGTTTCCTATACCAATAGGAGTCATAATTTTGAATGACTAAGGTTAAGCTTTGTAATATTGTACATACCTTTGCTTTCTGCAAATGTTTTCCATATTAAAAAATAAAAAAATGTAAGGAGGGTATGTCCTAAAAGAAAAATTAGAGGACAAAAAGAATGAGAAAAGGTCAAAAAATGAAAATATATGAACCCCAAAAAACAAAAAGAGACCATGAAAGTGAGCAAGTGTAAATGCCATTACTATTTACTTTTATGCATAATAATGATTGTGTGCAGCTTGTTATTCATGCCACAATCCATGGTAATCAAATTGTTTAATATTGATTATATCATGCTTTGAATTTTATGTTTATAGTTAGAGAATAAAATTTGACCAAACAGTTTAATCTTGGCAGATCATTAGATAGGTAGAAAAAATAAAAGGAGCTCATCAGTTTAATCTGAGCCCTTAGATCATATAAGGTTAGAAATAGATAGTTTGTTTTATTAAAGAAATATAGAATAAGGGTTTGCTAGCCTAAATGCACCCAAACAAATGAAGAAAAAATGTTAGGGTAAGAAATGGGTAAGTAGAAGAAAGGTTGCTGAACTACAAAGATGATTGGATCAAAACACATGCATCATGCTTAGATACATATTTCAAACATGTATGATCAATTATGAAGGAAAAAGCAAAGGTTTACAAGTTCATGTGATTAACTCCCCCTCAGTCATATTTCCCCTTTACTCACTAATTTCCTATCCACAATTATGTTCTGGTACTTTAAATCCTACAAGTCAAAGAGGCTCAGAGCATTTCTCTGAATTTTGGTGGGACTGGATTCTCGGCTTAATGATTTATGGACACAAGTGCTAGAATCCCCTTCATAAAAAAAATACCCCCCTCATTAGCTTAATAAAACCCCTTTTCTTAAGGTAAAACTTCATTTGCCTAGGGAAAGTAAAAACCACCATGTAAATTCTATTTCATTCCAAAACCCACAAAAATTACTTTATCCTAAGTATCAAATGTATGAAATAAAATGCACATATTTTACATTTATGCTTAAGGAATAATCACTCTACTCATTTCATATTAATTTATAATTTTATTATATAAATCACCTGTAATTACCTTTTTCCCGTATATTAATTAAATCCCTATGTAAATACCCCCAAACCTTAGTTTTAATAAAAACTATATAAATTACCCATATCCCGATACAACCTTACTTAATTTACCTAATCCTGGTAAACCTAAGTTAATCCCGTCATTAACCTCACTCGATTCCCTAATCCCGCGATTAAGCCCCGCCCGATCGCTTAACCCAGGATTAATTCCTAAATTAATCCCAAACCGTTGTGATTAAAACCCCTGGCCCCCCCCACAATTCTCGTTCATTTCCTCCTCACATCTTCTTTGCCTGAATACCGTAAGATCACAAGTGCTCAAATCTAACGGACCACAACCATATAGGCTAAGCCTGATAGCTGACCTTTACCCACTTGATAAGGTGGTTTTCCCCAACCCCCCAAATGCTACGTGTCGTGCTCTAAAGTAGATTGGGTGACCCCTCCTAAAAACCGCCCACGCCACAAAAGTGGTGCAATGGCCCTCCAATACCGCCTCCCCGCTCAACCCGCCAAACCACCTACTGTTCATTCATAAAATTGCTGCCAAAAAGTAACCATTGCGCCATAAAAGGCCGAGAAGCCCCTTTTCTCATTTTTTTCACTCATTTCCTCTGTTAACCTCTGCAAGCCAATGTGACACCTACAAACTCTGATTTCACCATTTGAACCTTGAATTCACTCCTGAAGAAGCCGCAGAAATCCCATTTGACTTGTCAGTGCGTACCAGTTCCAATCAAACCTCTGTAGCCGCCGTGAACTCCAAATTTGCATATTATTCACCCAATTCTAGGTATTTTACCATAATTTATCACTCGCCCTTTCAAATTTGGAAATGCTCAGCCTTGTTCAATGTTTCAATTAAGTAGAATTAATTTAATAAATACTTTAAATCTCAAAACCCATGGCCAAACCCTCTAAAAAATCCCAATTTCCATAAAAAACTTCTGAATAAACCTGTAAATCTTAATTTAAATCCAAAAGAACTAAATTATGGCTGCCCTTGTTGCCTTGGATGTTAGACCTATCACAACTCCCCATTTGGACCTTGACCACCTTCCCTTGGCTGACAGGGACTCCCAAATTAAGGATACATCTACCCAGGGCCTCCTGCTTAAAATACATTGTCTAAGTAGAGATGGATACCTCAACCATGCTGATGATATTGGCTTTTGAGAGTCAAATTTTCCCAAATACCAGTTCCCACAGGTACATGTTTTCCTTGAAATTGTTCACTAGTTCCACGCCTGTTACATTCCCAGCCTGAGAGTTGTAATGTCCCCTGACCAAAATATTCTATTCACCATTATAGCTAATTCCATAAATGAAATGCTGCAACTCCAACCAGGACCAAACCTGACTCCACTCCCAATTGGAGACTTGTTAGACCAATATTCCAAGTGAAGTCCCTCCAGACTAGCCCAATTGTTCCAAGATTTCATTGTTGAAGAGCAGTACATTTCTAAAATTCCCCCTCCATATCTTTATGCCGTGTTCTCTGAAAGGGGAAAACAAATCATCACCATGATATCATGTGTCCTAGGTTGCTTTGCTGATGAATTTGTTGATGAACTTGTCCTGGCCTTCATGTCAATATATACCGCAGGACAACCTCCTGCTATTTTGTACAATTATGCTGAGTTCATAGCTGAGAGAATGCATGAACAATTCACCAGGATGAACAATGAAAGAGTATTCAAATACTCATCTGTCCTCTACCATATGTTCCTATATTATTAGCCAGACAAATTTCCTTTTCCCCTCTAGAAGTTGGATACCAAAGGCCAACCCAGGTCTATCATTTTTTGGACGCCATTGTTCCACAAGTTTGAGTCACCATATACCTATTTAGATTTCATAGATTCTTTTGTTCATCCAGTCATGACCATGCTAAAAGGAAGCCCTCCACCCAGGATAAGTCCAAAGATCAAAAGGGTCCTTCAGTTGTCTAAAAAAGGTAAAGTGGGTGATTGGTACCTTTACTAAAACCACATAGAGATAAGGATTTATGGATGCCAACTTGCACCATATAAACTACCCAAGTACCTCCCCATGAGGTTATTTTCTCTAGATTACTATACACAAATAATGAACTCTGATGAGATAATTTTTTTCTTGGCCAAGAATATATCACAATTCAAAGTAAAAAACCAGTTAGGCCCCTTCATATGCAATTCTAGAGAGGCAGGGAAGGAGGTAGACCAAATTTTGCAGCAAATGAAGTTCCAAATGAGTTTCATGTGGAGGTATGACCCTCAAGAATTTATGACCAGATTGAGAAAGAAGGCCAAGTTGGGACCTTATATTCACCACCCCATACCAGAGATAGAAAGATATGAAAATCAATCTGAGTGGGTGGAAAATATTCTTGTAGACAGAGACAATACAAAGGTAGATGTAGAGAATGCCTTATGTGACTTAGAAAGACAGTTTGATGAGAGCTCGTTTCTGCAGGTACTTGAACAAAAAGAACCATCCATGAGCACCCCTCCTATCATGCAGACTCCTCAGAATGAGGAAAAGAACCCAAAAAGACTAGGGAGGAACCCTCAAGTTTAGGAATGGGCACATCAAATGTACAGTATGGGACCAGTCAAAGCAAAAGACCTAGGCTAAATCCTATTTCAGAGCAGGAAGACAGTTATAAACATATTTGGGCACTGCAACCCCAATCACATATGTCCATAAACCAAGGGCTTTGAAGTTCCTAAAAGTGTTGTTTCATACCCTAAAGGAGCAAGGTCAGCTGATTACATCATCTCCCATAAGTTCTCCATGAAAAGCTACTCAGAACTGGTCAAAGCAGGACCATACAGACTGCCCAGTGCTAAAGGTGCGATGCATCTCACCTTCCACATGAAAAAAGTGCGATGCATACTCGAAATCCCTTCTATAGGGTGAGATGAGCGAGAGCAGACAAATGGCACAAGCAATTTGCTAGGTGGAAACCCAGAGAATCTTCTAGAAACTGCTCATTTGACACTTGCCTCTCTGAGTTCGCCTAGGGATGAGTAAGAGATCTAAAATCTCCATGTGGAAGTAAGAACTATCAGAGAGATGACACTAATCAAAAGCCCAGAGCTGAATCACACCTCTGCAAATATCTATATATGGATACCTCATCTTAGAGATCCAGGGGCAAAAGGCTGGAATTTTGTAATTTGTAAAGAGGTGCTGCTGGTTTCTCTTTGAAGAGATTGTTGGGTGATCTTGCTTTGTGCGAGGTGAAGAAGGCTTTCAAGCTGGGAGGATGGCAGGGGGTCAAACCAAGTGGTTGTAATCCTCTCTTCTGCTACTTTTACTAACAAAGCTATTTGAGTTTTCCTCCATATTCTTGTGTATCTCTGAATATTGTGTTGTTATATGCATTCATATGGTCAATATATATCTAATCCTATATTGTTTACAGTGAAAGATCTCTATGCTTTGATGGTACTATGCTGCTGTGAATCTACAGGTGCTCTTTGAAGCTGGACAAGTAAGGAAGCAGTGGCAAGATTCTGTCAAAGGGGAAAGGAAACAAGTAAGGAGGCAAGCGGAAGACTGAGGTTGGTACTCTCTGCTTCTTTCTCATCTCTCTATCGTAAAGGAAAAAACAAGTGACTTTAATATGTTTGTTTCTAAGATAGATACTCGTCTTAGTGGGACTAGCAACTCTAAATAGACACTAGATTTCCCGATAACAAAATGGCGACTCCACTGGGGAGCGATTAGTTTGATTGCTTGTCTCTATTTGTTTGATTCATAAACCACAGATGGAGCCTGAAATTAAGCCAGCTAGCCTTCGAACTACATTTTCTATGCAAGTGCAAAGTAGATCAACGTTGCTTTAGTCAATCTCTGGGTTTGTTTATGAGCTAAACAGTTGACTTGCAAACATCCTAAGTGCCCTAGAGGTAGCTTGAGTAACCTCATTAGATCATCCCTATACTTTGTAGTTACTGACTATCATTTGCTCGGCCTAAATCCCTGGACTAAACTGCAAACTGTCACCAAAAACCAAGTTAGAGTCTCGTTCCTTGACCATCGCACCCTCTCCTTTAGGAAATCTAGATGCATCACACCTCCCGTGTGTAGTAGGTGGGATGCATCCCTATTTCCCTGTGTTGCAGGTGCGATGATCAGACAAGACTAGATTTGCCTCCAGATTTTTGTTTTTTCTTCACTATCTTTAGTTTTATTCAGGAGTTTTTGCTGTCTGTGCTTAGTAGACCACTATTGAAACCCCCTTCTTTGCATCATCCAACCTCTATTGTACAAATAATTGTGAATGTTTTTATGTATTGTGTGCCATTTACAATTCTCTTTTACGAAGAAGTAGCTTAATCAAACTGTTGTCTTTTGATTTGGAAGAGTCGCAAGTGTCGTTTTCAGTCAAAGAAAAGAATCCTACTATTCTTGATAGTTGATTGTAATGTTACTCGTATTTGATCTGAATTAGTAGTATTTCAAGTGTCAAAAGCAATTTTAAATTCAAAATCACAAAGTGTCGTCTTGCCTTCCTGTCGTTTTTTGAAAAGAAAATTGTTAGTATTGTCGCTTTGAAAGAAGAAATAATTCAGATTTGTATTTAGCATTCTTTTTGTCATTCACACATTAAGAAAGCGAAAAACAAATACATGCACGTGCATTTTCATTTAGACTACTAGTTGATTTTGATTTAGGACAGTGCATCTAGTGTGTGCTCTCTACTCTATGTTGAAAGAATTTCATTTCTCTTTCCTTAGTAGCTAGGATTTTCATTGCAGAAAGAAGATTAAACGACTGTTTATCTTAGATTGCATTTTAGGAACTGTATATCTACATCACGCGGTGAACCTGAAAGGCAAATTTCTTAAGAAATATCAATTGTAAAATAATTTAATGAACATAAAAACGCTTTGGAACCTAACGCACAACATCTAGAAGTCTAGGTTAGAGATGTATTCCGGCGTCGTAAAGCTTGGTAATTGTTGCTTTCATCATAGGTTGGGTGATTCCTTCTCTTTGAGACGATAAGTGCCAGTACGGACTTGTGCTCCCGCGTACCGTTGAGTATATATTGGGAGACCACAATAGGCTATATCCTTTATCCTTAGGAAGCCGCGTTGCCGCCCTATCGATCACAATGCACTAAACACAGCATTCGAGAAGATTGATTGCCGTACCGTAAAAAGCATTCTGCAGTTTTGTGATTGGTTTGGTAATCCCTCTGTCTAGATTTCCAGAGTAGTTTCTTTCATTCCTTTTCAGACTCCTTAAAGGGAAATGTCCATCTGAGCACTTGTCACTTCAGGCTCATTAAAAATTGAAGACGACTAGAGTAATATTTAGCTTTTTCTCGACTCTTAAAAATTGAAAAAGGAAGTTTTGTCGAAGCGTCTAAAATTCATTTAATACGGAATAACATTTTCCCCTCTTATTTTGAGTTGATCAAATAATCCGCAATCATGGAAGAAAGTCAATCAAAACCGCGTCGTTCGTGGAGACTGATGAGTCAACCATCTGTGACTCCGTAAACGAAACCATTCCATGCCAAGTGAACTCGTTTAACTGGGTCAAAGTCTCGTAGTTTGTTTGAAACTTGTGTTTCAACATCCTCTGAGACTCCGGTTACTCCAACCATTTATGGTATCCCTGCCACTATAGAAGAAGTTCCGCAGTTACAATGTAGGAATTTACAGGGTAAGTTCCTTAGACAGAACACCAAAGGACACCACTTACAAACAGATCGCAGATCAATACACCAATACTTTTTATGTGGTTAAAACCCTCAAAGAGGGAAACAGTCCACGGCCTGAGCCAACGCGACCACTTCAGGCAATTTATTAATAAAAGAATGAAAATTTACATATGCTTCTCTCATAGACGGATTACCCTACAAATGACCCTCCATGCTCTTTAAATAGAGATCATGGACCAATCGGGTGTTAAGCCACGGATCAAGTGTCGGTAATACCGAGGAGAGAATGAACCGTCGGATCACTACATATCGTGACCGTCGGATTGTAAGTTACAAAATGGACATAGTAAAGAAACACACTTTACCTAACTCTATACTAGACCAAGTTGTACTTTACTATTT
The DNA here is from genome assembly GCA_031772625.1 of Pinus tabuliformis. Lineage (NCBI taxonomy): Eukaryota > Viridiplantae > Streptophyta > Pinopsida > Pinales > Pinaceae > Pinus > Pinus tabuliformis. Next base: position 1,677,780,255 of record CM062819.1, read on the forward strand.
CCTATGTGTCGGAATATCCTAACATACAAGAGGATATTGGGACTAATCCTAGTGTAATAGTAAACACTTCAATTCCTAAACCAACTCCATCTAGAATTGATTCGGAAGGTGTTACCCCTCCGACATCTATCACTGCAAAATATATACCCTCTTCGGCACCAAAAATATTTTACGGACCTGAAGGTCTGCCTCTTCCACCTGGATTGATTGCTATAGAAGAGATTACGGAGGATCTTCCATCCAGTACTCCATTGCATTTTGGGACTGAGATCCACCTATATCCTTCTACTTCAGAAGTTAATACCCCTTCATCACAAGTTCCTGTAGAAGCGCTGGGAAGTCTTTTGGATAGACTCGATATGTCTGGACAACCATCAAAATCTAGGACTGTCTCGTTCGATACAGAGGTAGCAGAACCTCTTGCCACCACTCCGACAATGTTTTCTGGTATACCATCTATCCCAACTAGTTCTCAACTGCTAGAAGGAGTCCACCTAGGGACTATTTCAACAGTATGGTCTGTTCCCGTTTGTTCATCCGGAATAGTATCTGGAATCTCTTATGTTGAATCTCAACAAATTGATCCTTCACAACATCAATTTGGGCAGTCTAGTCTCCAAAGGCCAATCATTCCCTTGAGCACTGGATTGCCGCCATATGAGAGTTCACAACCGAATTCAGGTCAAATTGGAATCACATCCAGCGGTTGGGTGCCAATACTGCCTCAACAACCAAGAGTTGTATACTCAATGCAACCGAGTCTCCCTGTGTCGAACATCCCCACTACACCAGCTATTGTGATAGTGTCACAAGTACAAGCATTGCCTATTATATGCCAACCTCAAGTTTCTCAGGTCGTTGTACAATAGCCTCTTGTCTCCATGACACAACTGCAATCGCCAGTTAGTGGCTCCTTAATTGGAGCGACTTAGGCTCAAATGGGTACTATTACCCCTCATCTTGGTCAAATGTCCAGTATTGGGCAACAACAAATGGTTTCACAACCATGGTTGGTGCAACATCAACAACCGCAATTCCAACAAGCTTACCAAGGACCTAAGCAACAAAACTTTGTAGGTAATGGGCAGTCGTATATTCAAAACAGTTATCACCAATCGTCTCAAATTGGTTATGCCCAACCACCTTATCAAAGTTATCAGCATCAAATACATTATGCTGGTATGCAAAGACCCACTGCTCAGGCGATCCCATCTTATCCTGGGTACGCTTCGTTGAACCTGAATCAACAGTTTCCCTTTGTGGCGACTCTAGAGTTACCAGATCTAAATCGGCTAACGAACGATCCAATCGCTTATGCCCCTTGGTGGCCGATGATTCCTCATAAACTTCCATAAGATATTCCTAAATTTAATGGAAATCTGGGTGAAGACCCATTGAATCATGAGATGACCTTTCATCTGTGGTGTTTGTCCAACACTCTCAATGATGATTTGATTCGGCTTTGCCTTTTTCAGCAAATGTTAATTGGTCCGGCAGCAAAATGGTATATTGAGTTGCCTAGAGCTTCATTCGATAACTTCAGCACCCTTGCCACAACCTTTTTAACCCATTTTCAATTACCAATAAGGTATGAAATAGGAATAGAGCTTTTTACCAATTTCAAGCAAACGATGGCCACTCACATATTCGATCATATTCATGAATGGCGACATCGTCGTAGAATGGTGAAAACATATGTTCTTGATCAGCTACTAGCCGAATGGTTTATTAAGTCATTGCTACCTTCTATTACAGAAGATGTGGAAAAGGGAGGGGTCGTCACTAAAGAGCAGGTTATTGCTCGTGCACAATATCTAGAATTGATCTATGCTAGTTTGGAATGCTCTACGACAAAATCCCGATGCTCCCAAACCGGAGTTTTTCGTTCCTCCTCCTCCTAAATCAAACAAATACTCTCATGTCGGCGATGGCGTGATAGGTACGACGAGCACAAAATCGACAAAGGCTACATATAAGAAAGCCTGTAAGATTTCTGATCAAAATGCAAATGAATAAATTCTAGCCTCGAAGGTTAGTGCCGTGTCAACTAACAAAGGCAATGAACCGAAGCAACCAGGAGGCAAGAAGAAAGGGAAGAGCAAAAAGAAGAAATAGGATGATTTGTCTCCTGAAAATCCTTCTGCAAACCCTTCTGGGAAAAAGAAACCTACTCAGCCATGCCTCATATGTGATGAGGATCACTGGACGAGAGATTGTCCATATAAAGCTGAAGTTAAGAAATTCTTTAAGAATTTAAAAACCTCAGTAGTATTGACTGATCCGTTTCCAAACCCAGGAACCAATCTAGTTGCTAGTGACAATGCTTCCCCATCCCAAGTCCTTATGCTGTCCATTTCAAAATAGCAAAATGATGCTTTGATATCAACAAGGAATAAATATTACGGGAATCCACAGCTGTCGAACAACAAGGCTAATGATCAACCTAGTAGTTCGACAACAACTTCGATTGAAGTTGTGCCACCCATCATTCCTGAGCTAATGATAAAGACGCCAAAGGGAGTAGTACACAAATCGACATTTAATCCTCATGCCAGAGTGGCACATAATTATAATATAGTAGAGGCCCTGGCCCAATCGCCGTCCGCTATGTCGATAATCTAAATTTGAAACTGCTTGTAAATTGTTTGCAAGGTATTCAATTCAGAAATATACATGTTTAAAAGATTTCCATGTCTTGCATAAAGAAAACAAATGAAATTTTCAGTTGTTCATGACGCATTTAAGCATAGCAGATTTATTTCCTTTTACTGTTTAACACACTAAAACGAATTTGTTCTGCAAAATAAATCAACCACAGATGCAAAAGAAGTTGATAAAGCAGTTCACCCCTCCTAGGCTACGTCTGCTGGGTCCAAAGCTCCCAAATGGACTTGTCCTTGTTTTAATTAAATGCTCAAATTTAATATACAGCTGAATAGAAGAATCTACAGGTGGAATAGATGGTAAAAATGGATTCAGAACACTTGAATCCTTCAGGATTGACTACTGGTTCACCTCCAATGGATACCTGCAACCCTATACAGTCTTCACAATACTGGGCCCTAGTGGATCCTAGAACTTTAACGGCTCCAAAACCTATGCAAATGACCTCAGATTGCTGTAAGACCTGCACCAATGGCTTCAGAAGGTTGAAAATACCAAAAATCAAAAAAAAAAATCGTCCAAAACCGCCTTTCCTAGCCAAAGTTATGGCCAAATAAAGTTTTCCTCCAGTTATGCCTAGAAACACTCCAGCTAACTTTAGTTGGAGTCCAGTTAGGCCCGCCAAATATGGCGGGCCCGCCAATTTTGGCGCTTCGCCAATATTCCCGCCAACTTGATTGCAGTTACATTAAATGCTTATGCATGGATGGCGGTTTATCTCAGATTTCGTGCCCGGCGGTTAGGGGGTTGAGCCCACGATTATGGGCCCATGGTCATATGGTATGGGGGGCTGGCCCCCTTCGGGCCCCGCCCAACAAAAATTTAAACTTTAAAACACCCTTTTTCTGCCAATATGATAGATCCGCTCCTGTGGCCTAACGGTAAGGCATTGTATTGTGGTAGATGAGGTCATGGGTTCAAAACTTTGAACTCCCAAAATTTTAAATATATGTGCCCATTGTTGTTGACGTCATCTTGGGGCCACGTGGTGGCCTTTGGGCCTACCACGTGGCAGCTTTCTATTGGCTGTGCAAAGAGAATATTCCCTAGAATATTCTATGGAATATTCTGCAGAATATTCCTTTTTAAAATTTTTTTTTTGAAAAATTAAAATTTTCAATGTTATTGACTAATTCTTATTTTTGCCATAACTTCCTCATACGGCGACCGTTTTTCAAACTGTTTACGACGCTAGAATCAGGAGGACGAGCAATTTCTAGTCATTCAACTTTGAACCAGTTCTAAGCATTTTAAATTTTGAGCATTTTACGACACTTAGGACATGAGCACCTGATCACGCCCCATTGGGAAGCTTTTGGACCCCAAAAGCCTTCAACTACCTGTTAAATAGGTGAGGGTACAGCTCCCTCACCCTGTCCACCTCCATCCACTTTGCCTTGTTCGGTTTGTTGCCTTTGAAACCAACCCGAACATAATCTACACTGCCCCTCCTTGAAGTGCGTGTCCTTCTGTCAAGGATTGTATCTTCTTTCAGCTCATCTAAGAATTCTGGCGAGAAATCTTCTATAGATGGCAGCTAAACAACACTTTCATGATTAGCAATCAAAGGAGGTTCATACAAACGTAAGTTCTCCACATTTGCAACAGAATACATTTGCATGTAGGAAGGCAAATCTAATTGAAAATCATTATTTCCAACCTTCTTGAGGATTTTGAATGGACCATAATGAATAGGCTTCAGCTTTTTACCTTCTCCTTGCATCCTTTCCTTACTAATGTACAGCCATACCTCATCCCCTTCTTGAAACTTGTGATCGACTCTATGCTTGTCGTGTCTTTCCTTGTACTTGCCTTGACTCTTCTCAAGTTGTTCTTGAATTTGCTGATGTATTTGCTGAATTCTTTCAATGAATGAATGAGCTTTGTCAATATCACTATGTCCCTCAATGGCAACATCTTTCTCAAGAATGAAATCAAGAGGTGATTTTGGCAAGTAACCAAAACAAGCTTCAAATGGTGAGGTGTTTGTGGAAGAGTGCTTGGCACGATTGTAAGCATGCTGTATGTAGTGCAAATGTTCATCCCAAAGCTTGGGATGCTTGCTGCAATAACCTCTCAAGAGGTGCACAATGGTTCTGTTCACAACTTCTGTTTGTCCATCTGTTTGCGGATGGAAAGCAGTACTTTTCTTCAACTTTGTGTCCATCATCTCCCATATGTTGGACCAAAAATTCCCCACAAATCTGGAATCCCTGTCACTAATAATGGAAGTAGGCAAACCAAAGTGAATCCATACATGATGAAAAAATAATTCAGCAGTTTGTTAAGTAGTTATTATTTTCTTACAAGGCATAAGTATACACATTTTGCTGAAACGATCAACTACTACATATAAATAATCATGTTGCTTTCTAGATTTTGGCAAACCTCCTAAAAAATCCATAGAGATGCTCTCCCATGGTCTAGAAGGTACCGGCAAAGGAGTATACAAGCCAAGATTCCTATTACTAGGCTTGCTTGTAGCACATAATGAACATCCTCTTATGAACCTTGAAACAGAATCTACCATGCGAGGCCAATAGCAATACCTCTGTAGATGTTCAACTGTTTTGCTTACCCCAAAATGGCCAGCAATAAGAGAAGAATGAGCTTCTCTTATGACATTTATTCTCTCCCCCTGTGGTATACACAACTTTCCCAAATGAAACAACAAATGGTTATGCATGTGATAGTCATTTTCCTCTACATGATTCCCTTTACTCAAGTTAGCATACACATCTTTAAAGTCATCATCAGATGCATATTGTTCTATGTAACTATCATGTACAATGGAATCATTCTTAATTAAAGTAACAACACCAATAATAGGCCTTGAAAGCATATCAGCAACCTTATTCAAAGTACCTTTCTTGTACCTTATTACCAAATGGAACTGTTGCAAGAAGCCCATCCATCTGAAGTGTCGTGACTATTGTAACTTGCTTTGTGATTGCAAGTACTGTAAGGGCTGATGGTCGGTATGTATAACAGTTTCTTTGCCCATCAAATAGTGTTTCCACTTTTTCACACTTTGTACCAACACATACAACTCCTTATCATATGTAGGATAATTTACAACAGCACCATTAAAAGTTTCAGAATGAAAAGCAATAGGCTTACCATGCTGTAGAAGAACTGCACCCATGGCATAATCACTAGCATCGGTTTGTATCTCAAATGGCTGTCTCAAATCTGGTAATGCAAGGACTGGAGCTGAACTAATCTTCTCTTTCAAAGATTCGAAAGCTTTTTGCTGCTTGCCTCCCCATTGGAAAGCATGCTTCACACTTGTCACTGCATGCATAAGAGCTGTTATAGAAGAGAAGTTAGAGATAAACTTCCTCCAATATTGAGCTGCACCCAAAAAACTTCTTACCTCTGTTATGGATTTGGGAGTAGGCCAATTCACAACAGCGTCTATTTTAGCAGGATCTATTCTCAAAGCACCTCCTCCTACTATGTGTCCCAAATAAACCGAAGAAGTCTTTCCAAATTCACACTTTGACATTTTAAGAAATAACCGATTCTTCTTCAAAACATCAAGTACTTTCCTAACATGCATGACATGATCTTCTCTAGACTTGCTGAAAATTAAGATGTCATCTAAGTAGACAATAATGAAATCATCAAGAAAAGGACGCAAGACATCATCCATTACCTGCATGAAAGTTGCAGGTGCATTGCACAAACCAAACGGCATCACAAGCCACTCAAAGAGTCCTTGTTTGGTTTTAAAGGCTGTCTTCCAAATGTCACTTTCTTCAATTCTTACTTGATGATATCCACTGCGCAAATCTAGCTTAGTGAAATATCGAGCATCTTTCAGCTGGTCTAGCAAATCATCTATCCTTGGGAGTGAGTAACGATTCTTTACCGTTATCTTGTTCAAGGCCCTGAAATCAACACACATACACCAAGTGCCATCTTTCTTTGGAATCAATACAATCGGTGACCCACATGGTGAAGTACTTGGCCTTATGAAACCCTTGTCCAACAAGTCCTTGATTTGCTTCTTTATTTCAGCATTCTCCATAATATACATGCAGTACATGCCTATGTTTGGAAGAGGACAATCTGGATGCAAATGGATTTCATGCTGAATCTCCCTCTTAGGAGGCAAACCTGTTGGCTCCTGAAACATCTCATGATATGCATCAACTACAACATACAGTTCTGACTTAAGTTTTGGATCACAATTGTCAAATGACTCATGATTCACATCAACCTTGAGCTTAATCATAAGAAGAACAAAATTCTTACTTGAATTGACCATCCTTTTTACCTGTCCTGCATTCACCATCGCTATATTTGTCTTCTTGCGATGAGCTCTAACAATGAACTCCTTGCCATCTTTGAAAAGATGATATTTATTTTCATGGCGATGAAAGATAGCTTTCCTGTCAAACAAGTAAGGACTTCCCAAAACAATTCCTGCTATATCAAAAGGTACCACATCAAGTTCAACTGTGTCAATAAAATGTGTAGTAATTGCAAAGCGCAATGTGAACTTTCTTGAAACTTGTAAATTTGCATCCTTGCAAATCCATCCAAGTGGATATGGCTTCGGATGTGGAATGGTCTCAAGTTCAAGCTGCTTGACCAAATCCTCTAATATAAGGTTTGCTTGTGACCCACTATCAAAAAGTGTGTTAATTTTAGTATGTTTTGAAATCACCCTCACATGAAACAGTTCAATTCTTTCTTCCTCACTAGGAGCTTGTACATGGCAGTTTGAGGTACTAGTGCTGGCTTGAGTTTCAATTTCTTTTCCCTTGAAGTTTTTCAAACCCATGGCTGCAATTTTGGTTTCATCACCTGAATCATCCCCTAAATCTTGTGGTGTAGATGTAGTAGCAGCAATTTTCTGTTTCCCTTTGGATTTGTTAGATTGAGGTCTTTTTTCAGGATGTAATTTCCAGCAGTTTTTCTCCTCATGGCCTAGTTTAGAACAGTGTTTATAGATCACTTTCTCACTCTCCTGTTTGACAGATGCATTCTTTTTTCCCTTTCCCTTGGAGGTTTTCTCTTTGTTTTTCCCCTTGGGGGGGCTTGTTTCTACCCTCTTCAAATGTGATTTTTCCCCTTGCCTCTAAATGGGTAGCTTGGACACAAACCTCGTCCAGGCTAGTAGGGTTAAACATCAAGATGGTGTGTCTAAGGTAGCTATGCAAGCCACCAATGTATTTCAGCAAGGTTTCCTGGGTCTGTAAATCTACCCCTAACAAGAGAGCTCTTCTCCTGAATTCTTGGGTGTAGTCTTGGACACTCTGACCCTTAAGTTGTCTGAAATTTTGCCAATTCATAATGGATTTCTGCATGTGAGCAAGAGGATAAAACTGTTTTTTAATGGCTAATAGAAATTCAGGCCATGTTAAGGTAACCTTACCAAATTTCTTGATCTCCTCTTTAGACTTGGCCTCCCACCAGACCAATGCTGCTCCATCCATTCTCAAAGAAGCCAACTGAATCTTTGTGGCATCATCATGCATATTCTAGATCCTCAAGTAAACTTCCAACTGCCTAATCCAGTTGTCAAGCTTTTCTGCATTTACTTCACCATTAAACATAGGTAATTCGAATTTTACATCAAGCTTCAAAAAAGGACTTTTTCCAGAGGATCTATGCTTATGCACAGAAGAAGAAGACGAGGATGAAGAGGAAGAAGGTGACGATGGGGGTGGTGGATCACCATTTCCTCCATGTCCTTTCTTGGAATGATCATCATCCTTCTTACCTCCTGAAGAGCCCTCTCCTTCATGTGGATGTTTGGACCCTTCTCCAGCCAATTTCTCATTTCTTTCTTGGTACAATATCCTCACCATTTCAGTGAGGTCCAAGAAAGCCTTTCTGAAGACTCTTTCTTCTTCTTTTGGATCCATGTCTGCAGGAATTTCTCCTTCATGTGCAGACATTCTTGAAGCTTCTGCTGAGACTCTTGATGGTGAAATTGAAGGTGGAGGTGATGGATCTTTGGCCTTCCTTGACTGAGGATTCTCTCGTTCTCTAGTCAACTATCCTTCCCCTCTTTTAAGTTTCAACCTGGTAAGCATCAATACCTTCAAGACAGTTAGAAGATCTTTGCAAAAAACCCTCAGCTCTGATACCAACTTGATATGAATTTGAAACTACTTGTAAATTGTTTGCAAGGTATTCAATTCAGAAATATACATGTTTAAAAGATTTCCATGTCTTGCAGAAAGAAAACAAATGAAATTTTCAGCTGTTCATGACCCATTTAAGCATAGCACATTTATTTCCTTTTACTCTTTAACACACTAAAACGAATTTGTTCTGCAAAATAAATCAACCACAGATGCAAAAGAAGTTGATAAAGCAGTTCACCCCTCCTGGGCTACGTTTGCTAGGTCCAAAGCTCCCAAATGGGCTTGTCCTTGTTTTAATTAAATGCTCAAATTGAATATACAGCTGAATAGAAGAATCTACAGGTAGAATAGATGGTAAAAATAGATTCAGAACACTTGAATCCTTCAGGATTGACTACTGGTTCACCTCCAATGGATACCTGCAACCCTATACAGTCTTCACAATATTGGGCCCTGGTGGCTCCTAGAACTTTCACGGCTCCAAAACCTTTGCAAATGACCTCAAATTGCTGTAAGACCTGCACCAATGGCTTCAGAAGGTCGAAAATACCCAAAATAAAAAAAAAATTCGTCCAAAACCGCCTTTCCTAGCCAAAGTTATGGCCAATTAAATTTTTCCTCCAGTTATGCCTAGAAACACTCCAGCTAACTTTAGTTGGAGTCCAGTTAGGCCCGCCAAATATGGAGGGCCCGCCAATTTTGGCGCTCCGCCAATATTCCCGCCAACTTGACTGCAGTTACATTAAATTCTTATGCATGGATGGCGGTTTATCTCGGATTTCGTGCCCGGTGGTTAGGGGGTTGAGCCCACGATTATGAGCCCATGGTCATATGGTATGGGGGGCTGGCCCCCTTCGGGCCCTGCCCAATAGAAAGTTAAACTTTAAAACACCTTTTTTCCACCAATATGACAGATCTGCTCTCGTGGCCTAACGGTAAGGCATTGTATTGTGGTAGATGAGTTTGTGGGTTCAAAACTTTGAACTCCCAAAATTTTAAATATATGCGCCCATTGTTGCTGACGTCATCTTGGGGCCACATGGCGGCCTCCGGGCCTGCCACATGGCGGCCTCCGGGCCTGCCACGTGGTAGCTTTCTATTGGCTGTGCGAAGGGAATATTCCCTAGAATATTCTATGGAATATTCCTTTTTAATTTTTTTTTTGAAAAATTAAAATTTTCAATGTTATTGACTAATTCGTCTTTTTGCCATAACTTCCTCATACGGCGACCGTTTTTTGAATCGTTTGCAGCGCTGGAATCAGGAGGACGAGAACTTTCCAGTCATTAAACTTTGAACCAGTTCTAAGAATTTTAAATTTTGAGCATTTTACGACACTTAGGACATGAGCACCTGATCAGTCGACACTTGAGGTACTGCAAAATTGCCCCTCCCAAAAGCAAGCTTTATTGTCAGAAATAGGTGGGATTGACCTAGGGGATTCCAATATTGTGGCCTTTAATCGTAAAGGATATGAACCTCAGTTACCAGCTCAACTCGCTTTCCTCATTCAAAAGAAAGCCCTCAACAAAATTGTTCATCGAACAATTATTGATGAGGGGGCATCTACATGTATTATGTCAATGAGTTGTTGGAAAACGTTAGGATCACCACCCTTGTCGCGATCGTCAATGACGTTAAAAGCATTCGATGGATGAACATACACTCCATACGAGATTTTGAGTAACTTTCAAGGCGAACTGGGGGGCAAAACATTAGAAATTGACGTTGAAGTTATCAATGGAAACCTCGATTACAACATCCTACTGGGAAGGCCCTGGATTTCGGCTATGGCTGCTGTTGTGTCAACATAATTTAGAAAGATTGCATTTCCTTTTCAAGGAGGAATTACAATCGTTGACCAACAAACCTTTCTCCCTAACAGTTCACAAGTTACGAAAGCATCCCGATGATCCATGGAAGCTCTCATTCGCTTCAAAATATCGGAGTAGGCCTGCTAAAAGACCCTACGTTGATGGGTACTTTTTCCCTACTGCCTCAGAGTAATCTGGCAGAAGTGGCCACGGTGGAGACCTGCAATATGATATCTTCTATATCTAAAAAATTCAGAAGATTCCCGAATATTTTGTCAACATGGATCATCGCCATTTTAGAAAGATTGTAGCAATCAATTTTCTTGGCCTGGGGAGCAAACCCAAATCAACACTCATCGAGTGTTTGGATAAATAGGCCTAAGGAATATGACACCTCTTCAGATCCTTGGTTGCATGTACATTCTACAAACGAAGGAATCATTCAGTCAATGATGATAGGAGAGGCACCATGGGAAGATTACCACCATCATTCCCATCTTCTGGATCACCATGAAGATTATTCCAGCAACCTTAATCATCATTTAGTTTTTGATTTTCTATCAAATACTGTAAATACGGTGGATTATTAGGATAGTTCTTTTACTGTGTCAACCTCATTAAAAACTTAAACAACTCCCTTTCCAAATCGAGTCTTTGATTACGATCTCGTAAAATCCAAGTCGAGTCTTTCAAAGATTTTGAAGGTAAACCTTCATTCCAACCACTGCGTTGAATGCAATGAAGCTTGGGGGGCATGCACCTCGATTTGTGTCATTATGCTGGGGGCATGCAAACTTATAACAAGCATAGTTTCTTGTTTCAAACTTGTGTAAACATGAAACCGAATCTGAGCATATGTTGTCACATGGTTCAAGCTCATTAAAAAATGAACCAGGCCATGAGAAGTTTTACGCGAAGTTCAAGCTCGTTAAAAAATAAACTTAGCAACGAGCAATTTTACGCGAAGTTCAAGCTCGTTAAAAAATAAACCTAGCAATGAGCATATGTTCCACCAGAGTTTAAGCTCGTTAAAAAATGAACCCACCTTCGGTAAATAACCATTGCGATCACATTATCATTAGCTTTTGAGCCTTGGTCGTGTTATTACCATCACCTCCACTCTTTTTTAGCTGATCATACACCTCCATTTGATTGTTTACCATTTTTTGAGGAACGACTGCGACGAGTGATTCTGTTAGCCACCTTCTTTACATTGCCGTGATTGAAAATTTCCAAACATTACCTGGAACCAGCTTCTATCCGCAAACATCACTCGTTCCTCAAAAAATGAGTCTCCTTTAAGCTCTTTTCATATGACTCGTAAAATATGAAAATATTGCAGAGCAATTGGCCTCTCCAGCTCATTAAAGTGATTGGAAGTGCCATCCCTCCTCTAGATTTTAATCTTTTTGGACCTAAGGGATTATTACACAAAAAGATCGAGCGTTTTTCTTGTTTGGCTCATTAAAACTATCGAAAAGTCATCCCTTTCGCATTGTTTTATACTTTTTCGGACTTGAGGGATTATGTTATGAAAAAGGAATGTTGGAGTATCCTTTCCGTCTCTTTTCAGAACCTCTAAAATTGAAAAGGACCAAGTTATCCTTGCTGTTAAACTCGTTAAAACAATAGCAACAAACTTGTCCATTCAGACAAGAACGAGTTTCACTGTCGCTAGGCTTGATAAAACATAGCGACGAGTTTTCCCGAAGGGAAAATTATAGAACAAGCATATGTTATCCTCCTCAAGCTTGACAAAAATAAAGAGGTACTGGTTAGAAATGACTGGGGAAAATTGGGAAGAAAACTTGAAGAAACTTTATTGGTAGCAGGTCGCTCTTGAACATGACACTTTCACTCCATCACCATGATTGAGTCGGGTTGGGTTATTCCGTTCACCAGTCATATCACCATTGGTCCACCGTACCATCCACTTTTGGGGTTAACGCTACCAATCCATTTCAGTGTCGCCGATATGTTCAAGAGAAGTCGCTCAGAGAATTCACCTACCTAGCTTGTGTCTCATCCGCTGCAATACCTTCACGCTTCATTCTTTCATGACCGCCATCTTGAACCTTGTATCATCAGATCGTTTTCACCTCTACAAAATCATTTGCTCTATTCCATGTCATATATGAGCGATCCATTAATGCCCTCCTACGACAGGTCACTTCTTGTCGACATCCGCTCATTATCCAAGAATCCGACCTAGGGACAACCCTTCTAGTACTTTGAAGCTTGCATGACTCAATGGCAAGTTTCTCACTTCGGGCGATAGGTTTACACTAATGGCCTTCGACCGAAAGATTTTGGATGGTGTTCGACATCAACTCATGTATTCAGACCACGTGAATTGTACTGCAGTACCTTGAGGGTCATCATCATCATCGGTGATTCCTTTCGCGTCTGTTAACAGCTTACATCATTGGCTGGTAATCAGGCAATGTCCTTCCATGTTCGACATCAGAACATCTTTTCATGTGGATCGACTTGTACTTTCGGGCGAAGATCGAACGAGTTTTGAAGACCTCGTATCTAGTTTCATCCATCCGGGCTGCGATATAATCAGGAAAATAAAGACATCAAATGTACATCATTGCTGCACAGATAATCATCCAAACTAAGGGATGATGGCTCTACTAGAATCATCACTGCACATAGAAGGTTTTCTGTCCTATGTACATGAAAATGAATTTATCAAGCTGAGCATGGGAATGCCCGTCTCAGCCAGTGCGAAAAACCTTGGATCCTCATTATAAAGCATTTCACCTGACATCAAAAGATTTACGACCTCATGCTTTAGGGGGAAACTGTTATAGACATATTTGGGAACTGCAACCCCAATCACATATGTCCATAAACCAAGGGCTTCGAAGTCCCTAAAAGTGTTCTTTCATACCCTAAAGGACCAAGGTCAGCTGATTACATCATCTTCCAGAAGTTCTCCATGAAAAGCTACTCAGAACTGGTCAAAGCAGGACCATACAGACTGCCCAATGCTAAAGGTGTGATGCATCTCACCTACCACATGCAAAAAGTGCGATGCATACTGGAAAGCCCTTCTATAGGGTGCGATGAGCGAGAGCAGACAAATGGCACAAGTAGTTTACTAGGTGGAAACCCAGAGAATCTTCTAGAAACTTCTCAATTGACACTTTCCTCTCTAAGTTCACCTAGGGATGAGTAAGAGATCTAAAATCTCCATGTGGAACTAAGAACTATTAGAGAGATGACACTAATCAAAATCCCAGAGTTGACTCACACCTCTGCAAATATCTATATATGGATCCCTCATCTTAGAGATCCAGGGGCAAAAGCTTGGAATTTTGTAATTTGCAAAGAGGTGCTGCTGGATTCTCTTTGAAGACATTGTTGGGTGATCTTGCTTTGTGTGAGGTGAAGAGGGCTTTCAAGCTAGGAGGATGGCGCTGGGTCAAACCAAGTGGTTGCAATCCTCTCTTCTACTACTTTTACTAATAAAGCTATTTGAGTTTTCCTCCATATTCTTGTGTATCTCTGAATATTGTGTTGTTATATGCATTCATATGGTCAATATATATCTGATCCTATATTGTTTACAGTGAAAGATCTCTATGCTTTGATGGTGCTATGCTGCTGTGAATCTACAGGTGCTCTTTGAAGCTGGACAAGTAAGGAAGCAATGGCAAGATTCTATCAAAGGGGAAAGGAAACAAGCAAGGAGCCAAGTAGAAGACTGAGGTTGGTACTCTCTGATTCTTTCTCATCTCTCTCTCGTAAAGGAAAAAACAAGTGACTTTAATCTGTTTGTTTCTAAGATAGCTACCCGTCTTAGTGGGACTAGTAGCTTTGAATAGACACTAGATTTCCCGATAACAAAGACACAGAAGGCTTAGTATAAATAACTGATACTGAGCTAGACAAAAGTAAAAGCATAGCTCTATCTGAGGAAACACAGGGGCCATCTACATCACAGACCCAGATTTTGGAAAGACAACTAAGAGTAGAAGTATCCTCATTCAGTAGGCTTGCTGATAAGGATAAGGATATAAAAGATAGATATAAAGAGATCAAAATGAGAAATGAGAAACTAAAGGCCCAAACTTATGCTAAGTATCTCAAACTCACACCTACCAATCAGACAAGGTTGATGTTAGCTTTCGACATCAAGGAGGGAAAATTATAGATGTCCTTCATAAAACCAACTGCACAATAGCCAAGGACATCAACAGATTTCAAGGGAGTTGATTTTGAAGTGATGGCAAGGGATATTCATCCCATAGACCAAATTGGATTGCACAAACAGGATGGAGAGATGATATAATCCACTCTCACAGGTAAAGCCATCACTACTCATTAGTTGCAGAATTCATTGAGAAATATCTTATCTCAATATCAATTAGAGAAGGCCTCCTCACAGGCTAAGGATACTAGAATCAAGTCTTTGGAAGACTTAGTGATTGAATTGGGACATGATCCCAAATATTAAAGCCACTGAACAGATGATAAAGAATAAGAATGATGACATTGTAGCACTGAAGAAACAATTGAATATACCTTAGCTGCAACATCCCCAAACATAGGAGGTCTTAGAGAGCTAAACTAGACATGAAGAGTTGATGGACTTGGTCCTAAAACTTAATGATCAGTTGAAGGAGATAGCGAAAGAGTTAGACACTTTAATTCAATTGAAGCAAAGTGATATTACCACTAAATCTCCAAATGTCATCCCAACGGTCTCAACAATAGTCCCTTCAATGTTGGAAGCCTCATTGTCTCCCACAACTCCCATCCCTACAGCACAACCAGTTTCAATAGAGTCTACATCAACAGTAGGCGCATCGGGAGAAAAAGTAGTAGAGTTAGTCAAATCCATGGAGGAAATGTCTATTCAGGTTACATAAATGAACAAACTAAAAGAAAATGTGACAAGCTTGGAAACAGATTGCAAGCTTGCCAAGATCATGCACAAGGAAGAAGTGCAGGAAGATGCCAGAATGAATGAAAGATTAAAGGCCATGGAGAAAGATCTAACACTAAAGGAACCCCTTGGGCAAGCCAAGGAATTATTATGGGCCAATATCATTGACTCTGTCAATGATATTTGGCCATCAATTCAAGTGATTTTTGAGCCGATAGACCTAGCTGCAGAAGCTATCCAAAAAATCAAGGAAGAACTAGGAGATATGCCTGAAGATGAAACTAGAGTTATCCACTTCCTCAACAGCAAAAACAAATATGAACTTCAAGAATTGGACATATAGGATAAGATAGAAACAATTTTGGAGGTAAGAAAAGTCCTTTCCAAGAGGAAATTAATGATAAACTTGGATGACAAATGTCAAAATATGCAAGTAACAGTTGATAGATTATGACCAAGTTTCAAATTTTGAGAGAGAATGGGATACCTAGTCCCTTGGTCATAAATGACAAGCTCATGAAACAACAGGATTATAACAAAAAAATTAGAGAGCCAGCGAAAGAACATGCCAGTACATCAGCAATAAAGGAATTTCCAACAAGCAAAGTTCTTTACCAAACATTTAATAAACCTGTTTTTCCTCCAACATGAGGTGAAACACCTATTCATCACTAGGCCTACTTTTTCTAAGTATACCGAGACAGATGAGATATATAGAAGGATGTTGAAAATCAAGTTACCTAACGCTGAGTCATGGGTAAAATTGACTGATTTACTATACTAAAATGTAGTAAAAGGTTAATGTACAGTCATCAAGGTAAAAGGTAAAGGCAGGTCAACATGGTCAAAGAGCATCAGTGCCAAAGAGTATCAGATGAAAGCCAAAAGTAACTAAAGCCTCCAGCATGAAAGTTCAAACAGAAAAGAGCATAAAGGGCTACAAACCAAACCATATAGGCTAGTAGCACCAAAATAAATGGCACATCATGAAAGCAGTTCAGTAGCTATCTCTATCTTCTTGCAAGAAGATATTTGTATTTCCTAGATTAAATCTCAAGTTAGTTTGAGATATTTTGTAATAAAATTTTGTATAAATACTTCACAATTCAAAGTATGTAGGGTGGATTCTTAGACATTTCTATAGACTTCTTGATCAAAAGACTATAAAGCTATTGTATCACTGACTGGACCAGCAAGCTAGATTGATGAATAAAGACAAGATATTTCACAGGATTCATGTGTAGAGCGAAGTGCAAACAAGTATTTTCTCATGTTGTTGTTATCTTTCTTAAAGTTTTTCCACAATATTTAATGTATTTTTGTATCTGAATGCTATAACATGGAATGATATCTCAGAATTTTCTTAATTGCACTCTGTTTTAACTATTATGCATTTAAATTTTTTCTATTGATTATCTAAGTTAAGGAATTCTTGATTTCTCCTTAGTTTA
This sequence comes from Pinus tabuliformis, assembly GCA_031772625.1. Classification (NCBI taxonomy): domain Eukaryota; kingdom Viridiplantae; phylum Streptophyta; class Pinopsida; order Pinales; family Pinaceae; genus Pinus; species Pinus tabuliformis. Next base: position 1,677,797,188 of record CM062819.1, read on the forward strand.
GGTTGTCTCTCCGTAATCTATAACAAAGGATTCTTAATTGCCCTTTGTTTCTGATTATCCTTTGTTCCTTGTTTTAATCCTGGTCTGAGAATTCTTAATTTCTCTCTCGCCCTAGTTAAGACCTTTTCGCTGCTCTGGCCCAAAAACCTACACTTTACTCTGCTAGCTTTCCCTTTGAACACTCCCTTTAGTGAGTTAATCCCAGCTCTGCTGCCCTTCTGTTGACTCCATAACCCAATGGTCTAAAGAAATCATTCTATTCATATGTTTTAAGGATTCCACCCTCCAATCTTCAATACAGATCAAAAACACCCCTGAACATTCAGAACTAGCCTGAAATCCCAACAAACAAAGCTAAATCATATAGAGAGAGCCCTCTTTGAGCCATAGGTTATGCTTAAAAGTTGGTTTGTGGTTACCTCGGTCATTTTCTTTCTTCTGATAACTTCTAGAGAAAATTCTGAGTGATAACACACATATAACTATATATGCATGCGTAAGCAAACCAATACATATATCATTTAGAGTAAACCAGATAGCATAGAATACAATACAAAATATGAATGAAACATGCTGGATATTGTTATATTAAGAAGTGTAAGTTCTAGTCATAAAATACATCCATGTCCAACCACTAGTCACTATAGAAGAACGTTACAACCGCAACTACTTGCTCCTCCAAAGAGATGTACTAGCTCTGCGCAGTGGAGAAGCCAAGGCTTGTTACAATATTGTCCAACTTCTCTCCAATATAGTCTTATCGGAAGATTGGCTGACCAAAAGTCTATACATTGAGTTATGAGGGACTATTTATAGCAAAGGGTGGGGTGACCCTTGATATTCCCCTTTGTGACAGTTCAACTACCCTCATGACTCTTCATCTACTCTATGACTATTACATCCAACTATCACAACTTGACATACACTTGACATGACTTTACATTACAATGCACATGTACCCATGTGATAAAAAATGGCTTGAGCAAGCCATGCTAGACATCACTCTGACTTAGACAACCATGGAATTCTAACACATCAACATCCTAGCGATGAACAACAGTAACATACTGATGCCAATATCGATAGTCCTTGACGGTGTCCGTGTGCACCAAGGTGACATCTTTCTGGATCCTGACTCTTGCCTCCATAACATCCAGGTACACTGATTGGGCTCCTCTATCCAACTCATCTATAAGCATGTGCATCATTGTCTTCAATGCGACTGGGCCAACAAAATACTTGTGCATGATGTTTGCACTAATGGGCAAGTCTAGGCTGGTAACAATCCACATCAACTCGGTGAATTACGAGTCAAGCTCTAATTGGACCTGTGCCTTTGTCTTCACCTCGATGACAGTCCCAATAGATGGGATGGCATGTGCATGCACCACAACATCCATACTCTTGAACACACATTCATGGGAAGCCTGTATGCTAGTGATGAGTTGCGGGAGCTTTTCATGGTTTTAGATCTGACTCTGGATATGTGCCTTCAACTTGACCACACTGGCATTCATAATCTTAGGCAAGTAAAGGGGGGCTCCCTTGTATCTCATCGTCCATGCCTGCATGTAATCAATTGCAACATGAAAGCTCATCAAGATACGTGCTCTTCTAGCACATCACTGCTGCCATCCGTTGAGATGGACAACTGCCTTATGCACGGTGCCAAAATTGGAGTACAATGCTCACATAACTGTGTCAAGGGATAATAATTCATCTAGTATTGCCTTCCTCAGTTCAGCTTGGGTGGACGCTATCACCAACTCTCCTCCTTGCTTGGTCGTCTGTAGTTCCTTAGCCATTCGTTCATTCTCATCTATCAGAAAGTGAACACTTGAACTAGTGGCTTTTGCATACATTCTAGTTGCATCGGCCAAGGTTGTTGAATGTTTACGCACGTCAGACATGATCAATTGTTCCTCAACTTGTGTAGGATATGTATGATCATCTAGAGCCGACACTCTATGAGATTGCACAACTCTATGCTGAGACTCGTCGAATAAGATGTTGTTCATCTCTTCTTCCGGCTGATCTCCTAGGATCTCAGTGCCTCCTCAGTCACTTGAGACTTGCTCATCATATGGATGCAGTGAAGCAGGTAAGTTGACCTATTGGTGATGAGGCATAAGGTTGATGTCCTATTCCGATTCCTGTTGCTCCATATCTATATCCAACTGTTGAAGTGCTTGCTCTATCTCATGAGCCAAGTCCTGCTCCTGCGATGGTTCACCCTGTTTCATTGATGCTAGCTGTTCTGATGAATCCACTACATGTACATGTGCTGTTTCATCTATTTGCACATGTTGTACCCCCTACTATACCTGCTGCTACTGCTCTTCCCTATCCTATTTGCGCAACTCTTGTTCCTTATAGAGTTTCTCCTTCAGTTCATGCAGCTCCTTCTTTGCTTCCTCCATTCTTCTCTTCTCCCTTTGCCTTTGCGCGATTCGCTTGTTGCGCTATTGCCTCTTCACCGCTGATTTCTCTACCAATGGGTTTGCTCGGAACTTGCAACTTTTCTCTTTCTCCATGTGATTGACAATCTTCCTCTTGCCCTTGTCGCGCACTGGTATGCTTGCCTATGCTGCTACTGCTGCTGGTGCTAGTGATTTTCGGGATGCTGCTTAACATTGCTTCTCTAAACACTCCACAACGAAGCCGACCTATTCATTAGGTCTGGAGAAACTGTAGCAATATCTCCATGGGTCCTCCTTGGCTCAATGAAATGCCCCGTGGATCTAGTTTAACTGTACTCTCGTGTAGTGATCCTTCACAATACAATGTGGGTCATATGGATTGTAGCTTCGGAGGTCGAATGCATACTTATGCATCAGTTTTACCTCGGCATCCACTTGCTTGATACTCCAGATCTCATATAACCCAATCCATAACGAAAGAGCTGGCCACGGTGCCTTCTTGTTCTGGTGCAGTCTAGCTGTCAATCCTGCTGAGATGTGATATTTTGCTTCCTGCATGACGAGTATGTCCAAGGCAAACTTTGGTAGAACATGCAGAGGCTTCTTCACACTTAACATTCAGATGAAGGTGTCAGACAGTGAGGCATACCAATCAACAATGTCTATTAGTGCCTCCATTGCTTCCTTCGACATGTAGGGTGGATCCTGTTCAAATATCATCTTGTAGAATCGGTTATAAAATGATCGAACAACCATGTGATTACTCCTCTAAAGCTGCATTCGGACAACAACTTGCAATATGTGTTCACAACAGTCTCCACCGGTGACCATGCCCACTCCAAGCCTGGGAATTTATGTCGAGCATAGCTTGCATCTAAGATGTAAGGGGACATGTAGATCTCTGCTTGTATACCTCCTAGTGACTATCGAGCCTTCATTACCTATTACTTTAGTTGATGAGCTAACATGCCAGACCAGTTACATGGTTTGCCCTCTCTGGTTAGTTGGTCCAACGCAATCACCCAACTCTGTGGAAAGCTTTCCATGCTTTCTTGGCGGCATGGTCGACATGAAAATATGACCAAGTACTGATACGCCTTCCATAGCATCTTTTTCTTATGCATCTGGTTGGGTGTCATCCTGAATCTAGCTGGCTTGTTTACCCAGTTCTTTAGAATGTATTTGGAGTTGGCACTGTCGTTGGCTAAGCTAAAAGGAGTGTCCATGATAGTCATGGGCTTCGACATCTGATACATCTCATCATAATCCTATGCCTAGAAGGTGGCAAGCTTCGTCTCGGGATCAGTGTGCGAGGCAATCTAGTGTATCATGTCCACACATGGGAATGCTAGGTATCTCCATGCAATCTGGTACAAGCCGGACTTGTGAATGTTCACATACACTTGACGGTCTTCGAGGTCTTCCCAAAAAGTGCCTACAAATGCTTCATTGATCTCTTGCCATTTTAGCTTGATGTCCTTGTCTAGAAATAACCTGGTATTTTCATAGATCGGTAGACATGCAGACACCTGCTCAATTGTTGCTCCAGTTGCACTTCCATCAGTGTCCTTTGATCCTGCTCTCTTGGAGTCCATTGGTCTTGTACTGCTAAGAGGCGGATGAACACCTAAAAGATTTGGAGACAAAGTGACATGCATGGCAAGAAATCTGTCAGTGAAAACCAAATCAAATTTGGGGAATGATATAACACATACTTGGGGACTGATAGGTAAAGATTGTGCAATTTCTTCTGGGAGTCTGGGTGACTGGCTGCCAGAACTACGCAAAAGGTAGTTTGAGCTGTCTGGGAGGCAAGACTGGCTATTGTATTTGCACAATGCACAATCCAGGCTGACTGCTGACAGCTAGGATTGTGTAATGTGCAATTCCAGCTGGTAATGACTGGAGGCTCAGGGACTGCATTGTGCAATTTTATGGGCCAACAATCACTGTCCATAAAAAATGTGAAAAACTATCCTGGAGGATAGTGTGTGGGTAGAAATGCACATTTCTGGAGAGGAAGATAGAGCCTTCCTTCCCCATCTTGCGCAATGTTGTCTGGGTGAGGTATAGTCTGGACCAAGGTTTCCCAGACCTGCCAACGGGCAATTGAAAGAAAAATATGAAAGTGAATGCATGGTGACACTAATTGAAAGCAGAAGTGATTCATCATCCATGTGAACATTGAATGAAAGATTCAGTAAAAAGATCAACATGCATGTGGGTGAAGCGAGTCGCCGAATTGGCGACCGTTTGTGTAAAACAGTTTCATGCATGTGACAGCAGTGAGATAGCAATGAAAATTGAAATGGTGATAGTACAAGCTAGTATGCATGTCAACGACAGTAAGCATTCAAATAAATCAAGAAAACAACACTCACACAAGCAAAAACACAAAAGCGACAAAAATGCTGAAAAATCCAAGTTGAGACCACTTACCCGTGAATAGCTAAGCCAGATGTGTCAAAGAGTCCTGGATGTGCTGTGGGATGTTAGAGCTCCAAGATCGATGTGAAAAAATGAGCTTTGATGCATCAAATAAATAAGTTTTAGCTCATGACGTGCATGCCACAAATCTAAGAAAAAACGACACTTGGAGGAAAGTTTCTAGAACGAACTTTGCAGGTAACCTCCAGTTGCTAAAAGTAGCTCCTTGAATCATGGGATGCCTTATGCATGTTGCCTTTTTCTATTACGGGAAAATCAAGCCATGCATGCAAGTCAAGTTTCCTTGGTCCTGGGTGGAACTGGTCAACCCAACTGCTCATGCATGAGGGTACTCAACTGCTGGGAGGAAATGAAAATTTCTGGCTAGGAGCTGGGCTAGTTGCCCAGGAGATTTGTACAATTCTTGGGTAGAGCAGTTGAATGCATCTGAGGATTTCACAATTGTTGGGTTGAGCAGGCTTGCTAGGAAGGATTGCGTAGTTTTTTGGGTGAAGCCTGACTGGCAGGATTGCGCAATTCTGGAGCCTAGCAGGTTGTGAGATAGAATTGCACAATTTCTGGAGGGAAGGCTAGTTTCCCTCTAGAATTGTGAAATTTCTTGGGGGAGCTGCTCAGCCTACAACTGGACCAGGTCCGAGTGATCAACCTATGAAGGGAATGCATCAAGATTTGATCAATAGGCTCTCTTTGTGCAAGAAAAACACTGAAGCTTGTGTACTTGATGAAGCAAGACAAGGTGCTATGAAAAGTTGGTAGGGAGGCTCCAAAATGAAGCTAAGGAAAAATTTTGGAGGGTTTTGGTAGCCGCTACAAAACTTGGTGACACACTGGTAGAACTCCAGCTCTCTGAATGGACCTTTTTATTGAAAAGCAAGTCTAACACTTCCGGAAGTATTATATAGTTCTCAATTCACCTTGTTTTCACACTAACTTGATTGTAAGATGTAGCATCTACCAAGATCTTGGTCGATTGACACACATTCCAAGCCAAGGCAACACAGTTGCTTCGATTGGGGTTGAGGGGTATATTGGTGCACAAACAGTATACACGCTAGAGTCTTAGTTTCATCTTAGGTGTTGCTCCACTGCCAGCAGACCTAGATAGTACCCCGACAGAGTCACATAGGGACACAAGCATGGATCTGCTGCCAGCGAGCCTGGTCAGTACCCCGATAGAGTTACTTGCATCAACTCTCTGTGCAGGAAGCCTTTCTCTTCTTTTTCCTTATTCATTTTTTCGTTTTGATTTTTTTTCACTTTTCATTTTTTCATTTTTTATATTTTCAATTGTGCATAGCACTTATTCATTTCATAGGCGGAAGAGGGATCCCGACTTATTAAGAGCAGAAGAGATTGTTCCAGAAGAGAAGTAGTTTATTATACCTCTAATGTTCCTATTAAGGTTTTCCCCCTCACCTTACTCTACTTGACTAAGCTGACAAGCAACCGACAAGAGTAGGTGACACTAGTTAGTGTGCAAGCATTGTGTTTTCACTAAGGTTCACTTCGAACAATTCCAATTTTCGTTTGACGTATCATGAACTAAAAGTAATAAGTTCTTCATATAGAGGTAGGATGACAGATAACAAAGTAGTGATAGCTGCACAAGGCCTCTTGTACTTTACCCAACCTTTTTTCGAGAGTCATACATGGTTTCATGCGAAACTAACCTACAAACTAAACAAGAAAACTAACAAACAACAAATAAAAGTAAGAGCAGAAGAAAAAGAAAAATTAAAGCAAGAAAACAAGAAAGAAAGAAAAAAAACAAATAAAGAAATTAAGCAAACAAGCATGCAAGCAAACAAACTGAAAGAAAACAATACTCCTACTCCTAAGCTAACGATGCATGGGCTTGATCACTTGAAGTGATATTTACAATGCAACCACTGGTGCATTGGTTCACCCATGTTGGTGAAGGCTTGGTCCGTGAGAAACCCAGTTACGTGAACTAGCAAGGAAAAGAGATACAACAATGAAGACAACGACACTTCATGTTTCAAAGTGCCCACGAAATATAAGTGAGTGTAAGTGCATGACGAGTAGTTTGTGGACTTACCATGGTGTTGTGTGACACTACGTGAAACTTTGAAGCATAAGCACAATCTTGACTATGACATTCAAGCAAATGGAAGAAACAAATAAAACTTGCGTCATGCATGTGTGCTTGCAATGTGAGATTCCTCCAATGCATGAGCGATGGGATCGTGCAGTTTGAGTGAAGGAAGCATGATCTGTGTGTATGATTGATCTTCAATGCATAGAGATGAGTGATGAGGAGCCTCAGGTGATTGAACAGTTTCCTGATCGGAAGTGAGACTAACCCCAAGAGGGTGAGGGCTTGACATAACCATCAGCTCAGGCTAAAGTTCCACGATAGTCTTGGGTGTTTCAACTTCATCGTCATATAGATCATCATAGACCGGTGGCTTCAAAAAATCAACTGCGATAGAAATATGATCGTGATCGAATATGGGAGTAAATGGATCACGACAGTGATGATCAGAAAAATCAATGATTTCATTGGCATCCTCATGATCAGACGAATCAAACAGAGGGGTAGATGAGAAGCGAAAAAATTCATCCTCTGTGTTTCTGGAAAAGGCAGATGAAAAATCAAGTGGATTTTCAATGAAAGACTTATCCTCTCCATTGTTGGATGATGGATTGACATCTAGTGTGTCCTGGGAATGATCAACAATGGGCGCATCTGTTGATGAAGATACACATGCGAAATTATGGATGGAAGGTTCACCAAAGATGTTAGGAAAGAACAGAGGAGCCTCGAACAAAAGGGAGTCATCCTTCGCCGAGTGTTGATGCTCAAGTTCCCACTCATACTCTTCATGAATGACAGCGCATGTTTGTTGTGCAACACCAACTCCATCAGTGGCTTGTTCCTTGTTCACAATAAGTGTAGAGTCCAGAATAGAACATCACAAGAGAGTATCATCCAGAGGTACGACCCAGTGCGAAGATGGAGGATGTGGAACAAAAGGTGTATGACAACTTGATGGACTCACAACCAAATATATGTGAAAATTAACAAAAGTGATGTTGGGAGGATGTGACAGTTGAACAGGTGTGTGAGCATGATCCTCAACATCACTTTGCAGTGGTGGAGCTATTTGATGAGGGGATGGAAGACAATCACTTGTGATAGTGACCATCTCCCTCTAAGATTACACAGCTCCATCACTTAATAATGTTGAGCGAGACTTGATTTCAAACTTGTGATGAGAAAATTTCTTAACACAATACTCGAACTGGTCCCAAAGATAGAAAATTTTCATCTAGCTCTTTGGAGCTTGAAACTGCAAGTCACGGAAGCTCTACCAAAAATTACATAGTCGATTCATGCGGAGCCTTCCGTTGTTGTAGAAGTTTTTGGTCAAGGTGGTATGAATCAAAATGATGGAAAGTGTCTTCAATGAAATCACAGAAGTGCTCAAGTGAGTGCATGCTGTCAGCCGGTAGGTTGCACAACCATCGAAGTGGAGATTCGTGGAGTGTGTATGCAAGCAACAAGCTGTAGGTTTTAACCTTGTACAGAAATTACCTGCATACGAATTCTAAAACACAAAAAATAAACAATACGAGAGCATAACACATAAAACACATATACACAGAGATTTTCCCCTGGGTCCCAAAACGGGGACTACCATCTTGATTTTTCATTATGTTCCTTTCAATGTTATAATACATATTTATACATGCCGAAGCATCGAATACCATGCACCGAAAACCATCGCGTTCAATACCATGGACTGAAAACCATCGTGTCCAAAAAAAATGTGCGAAAATCATGCACAAAACCATAGGTGGGTCCACCCAACCTAACATAGGGTCCAAAACCAAAATTTACGGGCACACCTCAAACCGCCTGTGCCGCCCCCCCCACTACGCAATCGGTGCAACAAATGGGGGCTCCGCCCCTCCTATAACCCCCTGGTTAACTACGTGGGCTAGTTGTGGAAAGAATATAACAAAACCCAACATTCTCCCACTTGTTGTTTTCTTTCCATAGGGGGCCACAAGAGAGCTTAGTCATTTTTCCAGCCCTGAAATGCCCATTGTCTCTCTACACCAAGAGAACTTCTCAGAGCTCACAGATTTTGTCAATGCATTTGCATTATTCTTCAAAGTGTCCACCTTTACCAGCAACACCTTTTTCTATTCTATCATATCCCTCACAAAGTGATACTGAACATCAATGTGCTTTGTCTTTGAATGATATGCGAGGTTCTTTTCCAAGAAAATTGCACTTTGGCTATCACAGTCTATCATTATAGCTCCCTTTACTAACCCCATACTTGAACACAATCTCTGCAACCAAACTACTTCCTGGCTTGCATGAGTGGCTGCCATGTATTCTGCCTCTGTAGTTGATAGTGCCACTACAGATTGTTTCTTACTCATCCAATTGACTGCACCTCCAAATAGGTTAAACACATACCCACTTGTAGATATTCTCTGATCCAGATCTCCATCCTAGTTTGCATCAACAAAGCCACGAATATCCAATATTCTTTCCAATCTTGGTCTTCCTTGGTAGTACAAACCATAATCACTAGTGCCACGGAAATACCTAGAAACCCGCTTCACTGCTGTCCAATGCTCCTTTCCTAGTTTTGACATAAACCTGCTCAATACTCCCACTGCATGTGCAATGTCTGGTCTAGTATAGACCATTGCATACATCAGGCTACTGACTGCACTTGCATATGGAACACAAGACATGTCCTCTTCCTCTTCTTGTGTCTTGGGACATTGTTCAGCAGATAACCTCACACCTATAGGAATAAGAACCTTCACTGGTTTACTATCCTGCATATTAAACCTCTGCAATATTGTCTCGACATACTTCCTCTGGTTTAACTAGAGCTTCCTCTTTGCCCGATCTCTTTTAATTTCCATGCCCAAAATATAGTTTGCAACACCAAGATCTTTCAAGTCGAATTTGGAGGAAAATTGGGCCTTCAAATCCTAGATAACTTCTTTGTCATTTCCAACCAGCAACATATCATCCACATATAAGACCAGATAAATAACATGGTCACTAATTAATTTAAAATACACACATTGATCTTCTTTGCTTCTAGTGAAGCCAAGTCCTCGTATAAATGTATCAAATTTCTGATGCCACATCCTTGGTGACTATTTTAACCCATACAAAGACTTCTTTAACTTGCATACTAGTTCTTTCTTACCCTTCACCACAAAACCTTCAGGTTGCTTCATGTATATTTCTTCTTCCAGAAGAAATGTTGTCTTCACATCCATCTGTTCTACCTCAAAATCAAAAGTATCAACAATAGATAAAAGTAATCTAATAGAATTTACCTTGGTAACAGGAGAAAATTTTTCACCAAAATCAATTCCCAGCACTTGGGAATAACCTTTTACTACCAACCGAGATTTGTATTTTTCCACCTTTCCTTGTGCATTTGTCTTCTTCTTGAACACCCATTTACTGCCAATGGGTTTCCTTCCAGTCAGTAACTCCACCAAATCCCAAACCTCATTTTTGTGCAAAGATGCCATTTCATCAACCATGGCCTCTTTCTAGAGTTTTCCATCCTCTGAATCTACTGCTTCCTTCATAGTTCTGGGATCATCGTCAGTAATAGATAAAGAAAAATTTGAATAGAAAGTAGATCGACTATACCTTTCTGGCTACCTTCTTTCTCGAACTAATCTTCTCACACCTGGAGTTTGTGGCTCTTCATCTTCTGATTCCTCCTCTGCTGTAGAGTCTGATTCTTCCTCCTTAAGCTGAGACTCTATCTTCTCAGGTTCCTTTGGTTGGACTTCATGTTTAATAACATCTTTTACCTCTCTGAACACCACATCTCGGTTGTACATAACCTTTCATGTGACTAGGTTCCAAAGCTTATAACCCTTTAAACCATCCTTATACCCAATAAAGATGCAGTTTTCAGATTTACTATCCAATTTGGTTCATTTCTCCTTTGGAACATGTACATATTCATCACATCCAAATACCCTTAGATATGAAAGAGAGGGTTTCTTACCAGTCCATACCTCTTGTGGAGTCTTATCCTCCAAGGCTGATGAAGGTGACCTGTTGACCAGGTAACATGCAGTATCCACCACCTCTGCCCAGAATTCTTGTCCTAACCCGACACCACTGAGCATGCTTCTTGCCCTTTCCATCAACGTCTTATTCATTCTTTTTGAAACTCCATTTTGCTGAGGTGTATATGGAGTAGACTTCTGTCATGCTATACCACACTTCTTACAGAATTCTTCAAATTCCTTGCTGCAAAACTCTCCACCACTATCTATCCTCAACACCTTTATCTTCTTCTCTGTCTGATTTTCCACGAGAGCCTTAAATTCTTTAAACCTATCAAAGGCTTCAGATTTCTTCTTAAGGAAATATATCCATGTATTCCTTGAGAAGTCATCTATAAATGATACATAGTACACAGACTTACCCAATGATGGAACCTACACAAGTCCAAACACATCACTGTGCACAAGTTATAATATTTGTTTCGTCCTCTTACTACGAGAGGGGAAACTCACCCGATTTTGCTTCATATATACACAATTTTCACAGAAATCAAAATCCAGAGAGCTATTACTCATACCTTTACCATGAAGTATTCGAAGGCCCTTCTCTCTAATATGTCCAAGCCTTTGGTGCCACAACATGGTCTTCTCTCCAGAGACCACTAGATTTTCTACCCCACTTTTAGGAACCATAGAACTATTGCACCCATCAATAACAGTGCTACCTTGTAGCTTGTATAGAGTTCCAATTCGAACTCCCCACATCAATACTAGTGCTTCCTAAACCATTTTGTAGGTATCCTTCGCGAACACTATTTTTACACCTGCATCATCCAGCTTGCTTGCAGAAATTAGATTTCTGGCCAATGCAGGAATATGCAAAACACCTGGAAGTGTTCTAACCCTTCCACCTTGCAACTTCAACTTTAATTTTTAGTGACCAATGATTCTGGCCTTCCTATCATCCCCTAAGAAGACATCACCACCATTGTATTTCTCGTACTCGCAGAACTACTCTCTATGGAGAGTGAAGTGAAAGGATGCACCTAAGTCAATCAACCATGCCTCATGATCTACATGTGTACCTGAAGAAGCTAAGTACACATCACCGCCTTCATCTGAGGTGGTTTTCGCTTCTGCAGAAGGAGCGTCATCAGATCCCTTTCCTTTGTTAGGAGCTTTAGATTTACAATCCCTTTTGAAGTGGCCTTCCTTTCCGCATTTCTAGCACACCACCTTTACAGGTTTTCCTGGAGATTTAGATCTCCCTCTAGATATAGATCTCCCACTCGATGACTTATTTTTGTTTTTGTTTCGGGACTAGCCTCGTACAGACAAGGCATCAACATTCTAGATGTCCATATTTTTCTATCTAATCTCCTTCGTCAGCAAGGATGAGACTATTTCATCAAATTGCAAGGCCATTGCATTGCTACCTATTGCAATAACCAGACTATCCCACGAATCTGGTAGAGAACACAACAAACTGATGCACTTATCTTCATCTAAAATTTTAATATCAACAGATACTAACTGACTTACCACAATATTAAATGCATTCAAATGCTTTGTCACTGAGTCTCCATCTTTCATCCTTAGGTTATACAACTTTTTTTGCAGGAACAGTTTATTCACCAGAGACTTAGATTGGTACAAAGTCCATAATTTGTCTCACATAGCCTTTGTCGTAGCTTCTTGTTTAGTCAATTTAGTATGTCCTAAATTGCTACATTAATTATCAATCCAGGAGTCGTAAACTGATGAAGTGTGGTGCACTATATGTGTAAGACAGCCTCTTTCTTACTTTTTATCAATTTTATCTTGTTTTTGGGGGTTTTATCTTGGTTTGTCTCCTAATGCAAATGATAATCCTATTCCTAAGTTTTAAGAATACTTTTAGAAGGCAAGTTTGGGTATAGATTTTGAGGCAATTATGTCCTCTGTAATGATTTCCAGAACTTCACACTTCAGAAGGTCTTAAAACATACTAGTGATGAAATTAATACTTGAACAAGAATGGAAATGTGCAGCTAAACAAGAATGTAAATGTGCAGCTAAACAAGAATGTAAATGTGCAGCTACTTGCATCAAACAAATGATGAACTACTTGATCATGAAATCTGCATCTCTGCTACTCATCTAAATACATAAATAAAAGTTAAGCTATTGCACTCAAACAAATCAAAACTATAAACTAATAAAAGTAAAATCAATTCACTTCATTCATAGTCTGATAGCTCGCCAAGTAGTCTTTTCGGGGTAAAGCTATGGCTCTGGGGATAACATCAATAATATGAGGAATTGATATCTAATTGCAGAAAAATAAAGCTAAAATCAAATCACATCATTCATAGTCCGATAGCTTGCTAAGTAGTCTAAGCTATGGCTCTTGAGATAACGTCAATGATATGAGGAATTTGATATCTAATTGCAGAAAAATAAAGCGAAAATCAAATCACATCATTCATAGTCTGATAGCTCGCCAAGTAGTCTAAGCTATGGCTCTGGAGATAACGTCAATGATATGAGGAATTTGATATCTAAACTAACTGACAAAGCAAATGAATAAAAATGAAATCAAAGCATAACTGAAATTGAAAAGCTAAGAAAAGAAAAGTCAGCAGAGAGGATAATCTCATGTCACTAGTTATCGTAAAGATTGTATGAAAATGCCCGGGCCTAGCCTATCCTAAAACACACACTGATCAGTGTTAGCAACAATATATAATTCTTGAAAAATCATGTACAGGACTGTAATGTTAACATCATAACTATCTGATGAAATATACACAGGTGAACAAATTATGAAAGATGTACAATGGAAACAAGGAAACAATACATAAAAACTTTACAGCAATAAATAAAACAAAACCTCAACGTGTAGGGGCCCTCTGCACGGCCTTGATCAACACGCTATCAGTCTAGAATTATGTTCACACAATCATATAAAACAGAGTCTTGTTATATTGCAAAACAGAGGAAGACTCCTCTCATTACAACAATAGGACTAGTTCACGGCACAGAACAATGATTACCAACAAAACGACATCAAAAACTAACTAGCTCTATGTGTTTGCAAATGCGTTATTTATAAGAGAAATTACATAACTGTTTTCTTATGAAACACCTTCAACAGAGGACACGTAAAAAGACAACATTTGTGAGTTTAGCATGATGTTTTCCGAGATCATTCAATCTATCAAAAGATGGCTGTTGGATTTGTGTTGTGGAGGCAGTCTACAGATGTTGAAGTGAACCCAGGGATCTAGGAATGGCCTAAAACCCTTCACGTGTTGAAAAACAAAGACCTGTTGCTATAGGACTCCTTCGTTTGACCACCGTTTGACCACGGCTTTCCTTTATGAATCTGGCTAAACCAATAGGACCTGATCCATGTCCAGATCATTCCTGAACTACCCACGTGACTCGTTTTTCTTGATGACACCTACAACCTAGAGATTAACAAAAACAGCTGCCGAAGGTCAAATCAGCTGCGGAAAGTGGCTGCATTCCACAGCTAATGAGAAAAATCTAATTCAAATAGAAAACACAAAAACATAGTTAGAAAACCACTTAAATGCTCTTTTAAAATCAATATGCAATGATCTTTGATAGCTTATGAGGTACTGGTGAGGGGAAAGAGTCTAGGAAAATGTGTAGGATAGATGTAGTTTTAGGGCTCAACATACCCCCACTGTGAAGGTGTTGCACGTCCCCATGCAACCAAAAATTTGACCATTCTCCCTTCAGTTCATGTGTTCTGAGACCTCTGCCAACACGTCCAGCCTTCTTTTCTTCTTTCTTGGGACCACTGTCATCCTCGGCTTCCTCATTAGGCACTTGAATTTGAGGTTGATGAGAGCTCTGCTCAACCTCCTGCTCTTTTTCTTCAATTTTCTATTTTTCTTTTGCCATAGCCCAAGATGCAACATGGTGTTGTCGTGAATAATCTTATCCAACCTGCTCTGTTCTCTCAATGTTTCATTTTCTCTTTTGATGTGTCTATTTAGGACCTCCAGCTCAAAAACTTCATGTTTTAGTGATTGGATTAGAGCTTCCTGGGCTGTATTAGGCTGGGCAGATGACGTGCCTTGATCTGTGGCAGTTTTCTCCAACGTTTCAATATAATCATACATTTCTTGCTGGGTTGGATCTATCTCAGGTGTAGTCTTCCTTGGGCTGTCCCCAAAATTGGGTTGAGAAGGACTGATCTCAAGATTTGGATGAGAAGGACTAATCTCAAAATCTGGTTGAGGAATAGGATTATGGTGTGGGCCATGGCTAGGAGGGATTGCTGAAGGTTTTTCTGGTGTTTCCCCTCCTAAATCAATGAAGTGGGGCCCTTTAGTTTGTACTTTCCTAAGTTTTCCTTTAAGTCTGGAGCTCCTCCTTAGATTTTGTGGGCTAGTGTCTTCTTTCTCCACACTCTGTTTTTCTGTCCCTTTCCTCTTTGCTACAACTGATTTTTCCTGGAGATAAAATGGTCTTTTAGAAAGTATTTGGTGGTCCTCTTCTGAGGAAGGTTCTGGGGTTTGATAGACAGCTTCATTTTTCTCTTGCCCTTTAATTTGCTTTTCTTCCTAACCTCAGTTCTTTCCTTCCTACTTTCTGGCAGCTTCTCTTCCTTATTAGTTTCTTTAGCTATGTTAGTAGGAGTGTCCTGAATTCTTACACTTGTTTTCCTTCTCCTACTTTTCCTTGTTGAGCTGCTCTCAGGTGTTTCAGGTGGATCTTGAAAGAAGTTTCTAACCAAAAATTGTTCCCAGGTGTCCTTCTTTTCCTTTAACTATTTTTCAATCAACATTTTCACAAGGCCGTGATGGTACAGGTGGGGTTCTATGTCCTCCAGATTCTTTTGGACAGTTATGGACATCTTTTTCAGACTATTCAATAAAAATTAAGGCAAATTAATGGTTTGATTTTCTAGAAAATTCATTAGCAACCGGGTGTGGTACCTATACATGGACCCAAACCGTCCCTCACATGTAATAAACTTCTAGATTATAATTAATAGACTAGCCCACTTTTCTTCTAAAGCAGAGACATGGATTCCACATTTGAAAATGGTTATATCCATACCTGGATTGCGTAGGATAACCCTCCAGGCCCTCTAATCAAAGCTTTTGTTTTTGAACCACCGTTCCGCCTCCTGTGGGAGTTCCGTTGCTACAGCGATAGATGCCTCTGTAACTAAAAATATAAGGTCTCCAACGTAAACTTCCACACCATTAAAATACCTCACAAATGTCTTCGTAACTTCTTTGTCGTAGCCTCTGAATTTCTGGATGAACTGTAGCCACCATGCCTTAGTATGTTTTTCAATTGGAGATACCCCTCCACGAATTTGGGCCCTTCTGGTTCTACTCTTAGCAAAAGACCCATCCTACCTCCTGCCTTAAAATACGTCTGAGTGAATAATGGATTGACGAAGGTGAAATGGCTATGTTAGCGGGGAATGGCAAAGGTTTGTGGAGAAAAACCAGTAACCGTAAACGAAAGAGCAGAGAACAGATAATGAGAATGAGTTCATGGGAGTGTAAACCGGCTGGAAATAACAATCGGGATGGTATGGGAATAGAGTGAGCTTAGCTTTTGAGATAGATGGCTGTGGAATAAGCATGAGCACGTTCTCAAAATGGCTGCGGAATGTGCAGTTGGACAGAGCCGTGATCAAATAGATTATGTCCTCATAATTACCTGGTTCAGCAGGTGGAATGCTAACGTACAAATAAACACGAGTTAAATTCGGGGGCGGATCATGAGGCCGTTAAAAATTAATGCAAGGTTCACGGAGAAATCATGTAAAGGTCATGGAGCGGTTATGGAAGCTATCAATGCTGATCATTACATATAATGGAACCGGGGTTTCATAACTATATAGAAGGTGCTTTAAAATGCTGTTTGAAATAAATCTTGCTCATACCTTGGAATTTTTTCCACTTTCGTCCATTAACCTTTGATTAGCTGCTTCCTGTTGGTGCTTTATAACTTCAAAATATTTTCCTTTGTCATACCTACACTTGGTTCTCATCATTATTTGGCTAACATCTGACTGTCAGTGTTGAATAACAGAGTGTTAGCTGCAGAATCAATCAACTGGCTGCAGAATCAGTTTCTAGCTACGGAAACTAAATTCAGCTGCGGAAACTGACACAGAGAACATATGACTGAATGGAGATGGATGGAAATGAATGATGACTAAGTGAATGGTATATGGAAACTGGTCATGAGAGGAATTTTATTGGCGAAATGAGATGATGAAATGAAATGAAGTGAAGTGAAATGAGGTGAAATGACATGAAACTATGAATAAAATGAGGAAATATTTTCTTTGGAAAATATAGGGCGTCAGAAGTTTCTGATTTTCGCCCTGTATTTTCTGTATAAGACTTCCAATCAGTGATTAGTTTTCAGGCATATTCATTTTTTTTTTTTTAAACAAAAAAGAACAAATACTAGGCTGGTGGAGAACAAGGATTCTTCTTCACGAGCCTTATTGCAGAATTATCTTGAAAGATTTTGACAAATTCCTCCTTTGAGAGTGGCTTATGATAGATCTTTAATTTGTGGCCATTCACAATAAGAGGAGTTTGATTTTCATCAATGGTCTTGATTCTTACCACTCCATTGCTAAAGATTTTGTCAATCTCATATGGCCCAAGCCAATGAGTCTGAAATTTTCCTTTGAAATATTTAAACTTGGAATCAAATAGCAATGCCCAATCTCCTTCTTGAAACTTTTTCTCCTTGATGTATTTGTCATGCCACTTAGCTCTTTGATATTGAACTAGATCAGTTCTTAGGATTGCTTCTTTTCTGATCTCATCTAGCTCATTCAACTGCTCCATTCTATGCTTTTAGGCTTCTGATAGATCCATTCCCAAATGAACTACCATCTTGAAAGTTTTAACTTGGAAATCAATGGGGAGCAGGACTTCTTTCCCATAAACAAGTTCATAAGGATAATGTCCTGTTGTATTCCTCCATGTAGTTCTGTAGGCCCATAAGGCTTCAAGAAGCCTTTCTGCCCAATCTCTTCTGTGTAGATGAACAGTCTTGGTAATGATGCCTTCAAGAACTTTGTTTGTAGACTCCACTTTACCATATGCTTGCAGATGGTAAGGAGTAGATTTTCTGTGCTTGACCTTATACTCTTCCATTAGCTTCTCCACCAGTTTGGATGTGAATTGCCCTCCCTGATCTGTCACAATTTCTCTTGGAACACCAAGCTGAGTAAAAATATCCTCATAAAGAAAACTAACAACTGCATGCTTAGTAGCAAAATATAATGCTTTGGCTTCTACCCATTTAGTGACATAATCAGTACATACCAATATATACTTTCTTTGTTTAGATGGTGGGTTATTAGCTCCAATAAAATATAAAGCCCATTTTTCAAAGGGTTCGATGAGTACCTGTGGTTGTAATGGCATTTCATTTGAAAGGGTAGGTTTCCCTACTCTTTGGCAGCTATCACATCTTTTGACATATTGTTTCACATCTTTGAAGAGGGATGGCCAATAATATCCTAAAGGGAGGATTTTATAGATTGTCCTTTTGTCAGCAAAGTGTCCGCCGCATGGTTCATCATGGCATGCTTTGAGGATATCAGGAATTTCATCTTCCCTAACACATCTTCTGAACACAAAGTCTAGCCCTGTTTTAAACAATTCGTTAGAAATCCATGAATATTTTGAACTCTCCTGAATAATCTTTTTTCTTTCACCAGGAAATAAATGTGGAGGTAGTTTCCCTGTAACCAAATAGTTAGCTATATCTACATACCAAGGAGTCTTAGTAGTTACTGCAAATAAATATTCATCAGGAAACTTGTCCTCTACAGGAGAATCTTCTTTAGTATTATGAATCCTAGACAAGAAATCAACTACTGTGTTTTGTTTCCCTGGTCTATCTAACACAATAATATTGAATTCCTGTAAAAGTAAGAGCCACCTTGTAACTCTGCCATTAGTAATGGGTTTGTTCATTAGATATCTAATTGTAGAATGATCAGTATGTGGTGAGCTCCAGTATTGTAGCAATAATGCTACAACTCCTGGGGCTTCCTGTCTCTCATTTTATCAACCCGGTAGTTCGTACAAACTTGGAAGCGACGGTGCTATATGCACAAGCACTAGCCCTTGTCGCAGCTGTCACTTGGTCAGCTGGCACAAGTCCGATAGGGCTCACGCCAACTTCTATAGGCTCTCAGAAGAAGCTTGCTAATTGATGGACGAAAGATATTCTCAAAGGAAAACTACTCTACTTGACAAAATGGACTGAGAGCAAATCAAAGCATGTAAACCTAGGAAACCCTAATTTAACTAGTCTAACCTCTACAATGCAAGAAATGTGAATGAAACTTATACCAATGCTGCTGTTACCTCTAATAAGTGCAAATTCATGGATCTAAACTACTTGCATCATGAAAGATATGTTTTTGTATTTTTCCCTTAAGTGTGTGGAATGATTGTGATTTTGTGCTAACTAGGGTTTGATCGTGCAGATGGGATGGAGAAGGAAGGAAAGCGTGGGACAGGTTGGGGAGGCTAGGAGAGGTCCCTAGGGATCCTTAGCATCCATCCACAGAGGTTCCTCGCATTCAGAAGCTCGGCAACCGAGTGAGTGGCCTCCTACAGGAAGTCTGCAGGGGATCCTACAGGATACTCTGGTTTCTACAGGATGTCTACAAATGGCTACAGGATGACCTACTGTGAGTGTTTGGCGTGATGGAGGAGTGATGAAATGGTAGAGGGAGATGTGTAAGGTAGGAATGAGGTTGGTGATGGCTGTAGAAGTGGAGGAATAGGATAGGGAGTGAATGTAGGGAGTAGGTTGGAAGATAGAGGGCTAGGTCAATGAAAGGGCTAGAGAATGGAAGTACGTGAGGAGTGAAAGACTTTGGGAGATAACAGAGCGGAGCAGAGGTCAAAGATGTGGTTGCATGTGTGATCAAGATGGAGGACGAAGTAATGGAATGAGAGAAAGCAGTGTAAATGGAACAAATGCTTGTGACTAACACCAAACCGAAAATGCATTAACTTAGACTACCTGTGCTTATAAATTCAATGAACAACAATCTAAACGGGAAGGAGAATGTGCATGAAGCTGTGGTAAAGGAGTGTGGTGCAGGTGTGAATCATGTGGAAGCATCTAACATAACGTGACTGTGTTTGCAGCAATCATGGAACAAAGAAATGCGTATTTTTGGTGGCTAGTCATGGACTGCACTCCAATCCCAGATGAGACGGCAGTGAGCCTTAACAACCTTTTTGTTGGAGCTCAAATCGATTATATCTATCCTCTGCTACACTAAGCAAGTGGAAACAAATTCATCATAAGCAACTCCTATCTAACTCATGAAAAAGACCAACTTAACAACCTGTAATTCGAATTGCATGTGCAAATGAAAAGCTCAAAGTGCTGAAATGAAATGGAAACAACACTACAACAGAGGGGATCTATGGCTCTTAGGTTGGGCCCTAACCTGAGAGCTATAGTCTCCTTAAGAAAACTCAGAACTAGATCAGAATCTGCCTTCTTTATTCATAATCTGATATCATGCCAAATTGGCTTACAAAAAGGAACAAAAACTGAGCTGTGCTCGAAAATTACAATAGCAAGACGAGAGTTTCAACAACCTATCCAAGGCTAAGGCCCCTACACTTATACAAAAATGATGATCCAACAAGTGTCCTTGATTTTAGGAGCTCGGCTGTCCAACTAGAGTTTAACTGCTGATCCTGTAGGACGGTCATAACTGCTGTTCCTGTAGAGCAGTTTATAACTGCTGTTCCTGTAGAACAGCTGGCTGCTTCTAAGCTCGGAGGGGAGATGGATTGGAGCTCGGAGTTCTTGGTGGGAATCATGAGGAATGTCCCCAAGACCGTGGACATCCTCTCCTAAAAGTCAGCAGTGCCACCTCATTGTCTCCTTGTCTCCTTTTCTTTGTCTTTTGCTCCCTTTTAATGCCAAAACCTGGAATCACAATGCATTAGTCACGTAGATAGAGTGCCTACCCTTCTTCCTACAAACAACATGAATAAACTAAGAAATGCATGCATAAGCAGTAAAAAATGAATGGTTTGAGCAAGTAGAATAGGCCAAAATGAGCCCAAATTGTACCAAAATTGGGGCTCATCATCACCCCCCAGCTGAACCATTTGCTCATCCTTGAGCAACCTTGCTCCTGCTCCTTGTCCTTGGCCGAGGACTCGGGACCGGAACATGCTCTTTCTTTTCTGCTTTTGATGGCCCTGCCTTCTCTGCCCCTGGTGGTGACGAGGGTGATGCTTCCTTCCCTTTTTCTATTTCCTTGAGTCGGGCTTCGGAAGGCGACTGGCCTATCTTTCGTGTCCAAGAAGTTATTTTTGGGCTCCCCTTTTCGGGGGTAGATGATGTTTTAGAGGGGGTCCTTGCACTGGGTGAAGTAGGGACATCCCCTGAAGTGGTTTGGCTGCTGGGTGGAGGCTGTGGCTTGCCCGCGGTCATCCTCTTGCTTCTTCTGGCTTCAGGTGGTAGAGGGGTCTCCCTCTCCCTTTTCTCTTTCGGTTTTGGAGGTGTGCTGAGGGCAGCCAGTGCCGCTGCTGCCTCCTTTTCGAGAATGCCATCCTTCTCTTTCTTGCGTTTTTCTCTCTTGGAGCTCCTTGTAGAGGGCCCCTCCTTTTTAGATTTCGGGCTTCTTGTGGAAGACCCTGCTTTGCCCGCTTCCGGGCCTCCTGTAGAAGATTCTTTCTTTGTCTTCGGACTCTCTATAGGAGGCTGTTTCTCAATGACCTTCGGGCCTCTTGTAGAAGCCCCTCTTTCCAATCTCGGGCTTCTTGTAGAAGCCCCTGTCTCTGTCTTCGGGCTTCCTGTAGAAGCCTGTGGTTGCACTTTCGGGCTTCCTGTAGAAGCCTTTGTCTCCGTTTTTGGGCCTCCTGTAGAAGCCTGTTCTCCAACGATTTTCGGGCTTCCTATAGAAGCCTTGGTCGTTGCTCTTGGGCTTCCGGTAGAAGCCTGCTCCTTACTGATCTTCGGGCTTCCTGTAGAAGCCTTTGTCTTTGTTTTCGGGCTTCCTGTAGAAGCCTGTGTTTGTGTTTTCGGGCTTCCTATAGAAGCCTGTGTTTGTGTTTTCGGGCTTCCTGTAGAAGCCAGTTTTTGCGTTCCTGCAGACGCAACTCTCACCACCTTTTCTTGCTTGGCTGCATGGATTTTTCTTTTGGCTTTGACTGCAGGAGCTGACGAGGTGCTTGGGCTGGCAGGGACCACCTCAGTTTTGACTGCCCTGCTTTTCAACCTCTTTTCCCTTGCTGGCAGGATGGGGGCATCCTCTTTTGCTCTGTCATCCTTTCCCTCCTCCTTCTCCTTTCGTTCTTTATTCTGTGTTGGAGTCGGGACCTTTTGGCTTTTCCCTTTCTTACTCTCGGCTACTGGCTCTTCTTCTTCACCGCTAGAGGATTCCGTTTCTTCAAGAAACATTTTTATGTTCCCTTTTCTTGTTAAATTCCTAAATGATTCCCATGCGAGGGGGACTTTATATGAGTGGAGAGCATCCTCCACAAGAAGCTTGACTAGCCCATGGTGGGCTACCTGATCCGGAATTCCGTCCTTGAGCTTTGTGGAGCACTCCATCAAGGACTGCAGTAAAAAGTAAGGAATGCTCAGCCTCTGTGCTGCAGGGAGGTCAATCTGGTGTCTTAGTTCATTGAGCAGCCTGAAGTGATACGCATATACGATGCTGTAACGACCCTCACAGGTGATATATTTCATAATTTGCAAACTGACTTTGTTCCATGGTGGCAACAGGCTTGTCCTTTTCACCCCATTTTTGTCCTCTGTGAATGATTCTTCAGGTGGGAAGAACTCCTTCTTTGCTTGCTGGCTCTGCTTCCGCTCTTCTTTATCCCACGGCAGACCCATGGGCAGTTCTGTGATTCGACTTATATGCTCTGGGGTGAGTTTGAGGCTTAGACCTCTGAAGGTTACTGTGGCCAGTGTCTGGGACTTAGGCTGCAGAGCCTGCAAGAATTCCTCAGCTACTTCATCATCGTAGCCCTGTAGCTTATCACAAAAATGCATCCATTGTGCTCTAGTGAAGAGCTCAACCACTGCCGGGTTTCTCCTTAATGTATTTGAATCAGTGGGCTCTGGCCTGATAAACCCACCAGGCATGATGAAC
Source organism: Pinus tabuliformis (assembly GCA_031772625.1). Taxonomy (NCBI): domain Eukaryota; kingdom Viridiplantae; phylum Streptophyta; class Pinopsida; order Pinales; family Pinaceae; genus Pinus; species Pinus tabuliformis. The sequence continues at coordinate 1,677,820,255 of CM062819.1, forward strand.
ACAGTGGTTTTGACCAAAGGCGGTAGATACAAAGGAAATTCGGTCTTATAGACAGAGCATGCAATGAATTCACGGACCACAGTCTAATTATACTACTATCCTGTAGAAGCGATAGTATAGGCACGACAATCCAATATTTTTTATGACCAGACTGTGAATAATGACCTTGCCACCTTTGAAAGCCAATTGTGGAAGGAGTTTCAGGGTTACCTCTTTTCTGCCACCTTTTCTTACGTGAAGACTTCACCTTCCTGTAGAGCTGCGTTCCTGTAGAAACTGCTTCCTGTAGGACTGCGTTCCTGTAGAAACTGTTCCTGTAGGAGCAGTGTGCAAACCTCGGGGAGGACTACAATTGGACTGCGGTTGAGGTGCGCTTCACTGGTGTTCAGTCGGCCGAAAGCTTGGCGTATCAACATGCAGAGGTATTTAGAAGAGTTACTCAAGTTTTGAAGTGGAGGTGGATGGATATACGTGCACAATCTAGCCGATTAGATTTTGAATCGGCGCAGCTCGTGGCGCGGAGGGTGAGCTGTCCCCGCCAGACCATTGGGTGACGTCACCCATCATCCGCCTGCACATTCACTTGCTACTACATTCATTCCCACAGATCTACCGCCGCCCTTTTCAGTTAAACTCGTTTCTCGGTTGACGGGACTGATCTTCACATGCGTGCTGCGTGTTCTCTTTGTCGTGGCTGCCACCCATCATCTGACTATCCCTTCACTAGCCAACGTGGCCAGTCAACTGGCCTTACGGCCGCTCAACCATTCATTTCTACGCCATGCAAACAAATCAAAGTAATACTCATGCGATTTGGTGGAAGGAAGGATTAGAACACTTACCTGCGCGTGTCTACACATGATTTCCAGTTTTTGGATGACGGATCTACCTGCTGCCTGTGGCTTACACAGTCCCGGAGGCTCGTGGTTACAGGATGCTGGCGCTGTAGTGGATGCTCTGGTCGCATGCGCCCGTGTGTTGGTTGCAGATGGCTGGGCGATGAATGGTATCCACTCCTGCAGGTTTGACTGCTACAGGATTCCTGCGGGGTGCCTTGTAACAGTCTCACCTCCTTAGGTGCATGCTACTTGACAATGGAGATGACCTGCTAATCACACTCCCGAAGCTTCTGATGCTCAACATGGACGTGGTATGAGCTCTCGGTGTTCATTTTTCTCTGACAACTGATTTTTCCACGAGAACTCATTGATCTGGTTTGCTGGTGCAGGGATCTTAGTTGCATGGTGACGAGGATGGTGGAGCAAGGTATCAGCGTCGTGCATGGGCCCAAAAGAGGCTTGCATGCGTCCACACCAACCCGTAGTCATCAGATCTGCTCATGAAACGCATTCTGGCTCGTTCTAAGCTTCTACAGGAAGTTTCCTGTAGAGGTACAGAGCTTCCTGTAGACAGGCAGCTCTTCCTGTAGAAAAACTGTGCCTTCCTGTAGAAAGACAGCAGTTTCCTGTAGAAGATTCAAACCATGATAAAATTGCTCATACCTTGAAAAACATAAGCGTTCTTGGAGGAGGAGCTTGTGAGGTGTCCTGGCTGCATGAGAAGGACCTTTGACTTTGACTTGAGAGGCTTCCTCTCCTCCATAGAACACCTGCAATCTGCATGCAAATTTCACATAATGACTTATTGATCTTGTTTTTTTCTTTTTGTTTTTTTTTCTTTTTTTTGAAAGATAGCAGGGGCGCCTCAATGAGGTTTTCACCCTTACCACCTGCCTTAAGTGCCTCAGAGAGGTTTTCACTCAAGGATCTTTATTTATTTTTTTTTTTTTTTTGAAAGATAGCAGGGGCGCCTCAGATGAGGTTTTCACCCCTACCACCTGCCTTGGGCGCCTCAGGAAGGTTTTCACCCAAGGATCTTTATTATTTTTTCTTTTTTTTTTTTTTTTTAGATTCTTCAGGGTGTGCCCAAAGCAGGGGCAGGACCCTTCTCTATGACCAATACTACTTTCTCCATAGTTTTGATGAACTCTTGTCTTGAGGGAGGCTTCCTGTAGATCTTCAATCGATGCCCATTGACAAGCATGGGAATGGCTTCCTCATCAATGGTTCTAATGAGGACAGATCCATTGTCATGACACTTTTCTACTGAATATGGTCCTAGCCATCTGGTTCTCAACTTCCCCTTGAAATCTTTGTATCTGGAATCATACAACAAAGCCCAATCTCCCGGCTGAAATTGCTTGTCGTGGAGATGTTGGTCATGCCACACCTTCCTCTAAAGTTGAACCACTTCTGAGTGAAGGAGGGCCTGCATGCGGTGCTCATCCAGTCCATTCAGCTGCAATAACCTTTCTTGTTGTGCATGGCTGAGATCTAGGTCCAGCTGAGCTGCCATCCTCAAAGTGTTATACTCAAACTCAATGGACAACAAAGCTTTCTTCCCATAGACCAGCTCATAAGGTGTGAAGCCGGTGGTGGTCTTCCAAGTGGTGTTGTAAGCCCATGTGGCTTCAACCAGGCGATCTGCCCAGTCCTTTCTGCTGCTGCTGCTCACCACTTTAGTCAAGATCCCTTCTAATGCTCTATTGGTGACTTCCACCTGCCCATTTGCTTGAGGATGATAGGGGGTGGAAGTCCTATGCTTGATCTTGTGATGAGCTAGTAGATCTTCAACCAAGTTGGATGTGAACTGGCTCCCTTGATTGGTCACCAGCTCTCTTGGGTAGCCAAACTTGTAGAAGATGTTCTCTCTTAAGAACTCGACCACCTTCTCTTCTGTTGCTGCTTTGATTGCTTTAGTCTCTGCCCACTTTGTCAAGTAGTCAGTACACACAATGATGTAGGATCTCTGCCTCGAAGAGGGATTGATTGGACCAACAAAGTCCATGCCCCACTTCTCAAATGGCTCAAGAGTCACTTGAGGTTGGAGAGGCATCTCATCCCTTTGGGTCGGCTTCCCCATTCTTTGGCATTGGTCACACTGGCTGACATATCTTCTGACATCTTGATGAAGTGTGGGCCAATAGTAGCCTGCCTGCAGGATCTTGAAGGCAGTTCTCTTTGCTGCAAAATGTCCTCCACAAGGCCCGTCATGACAGGTGAGGAGGATGTCGAAGACTTCCTCCTCCCTTACACAACGCCTTAATATCTGATCGGGGCCAAGCTTGAACAGGTTGCCCCCGATCCAAGTAAATGAGGCACTCTTTCTGATGATTTTGCTCTTCTCTTTTAAAGAGAGGTGCAGAGGGAACTGAGCTGAAACAAGGTAGTTTGCTATATCAGCAAACCATGGAGAGAGTACTGAGATAGAAAACAGATGCTCATCAGGCATCTGGTCATCCACCGTCCCATCTTCATCTGTAGAAAAATCCAATCTAGACAAGAAGTCAGCAATAACATTTTCTCTTCCTGGTTTATCAACAATGGTTAGATCAAACTGCTGCAATAAAAGTAACCATCTAATAATACGAGCATTCACATCGGGTTTATTCATCAAATATCTAATAGCAGCATGGTCAGTATGTACAAAAGTCTGGTAACCAGTAATATAATGTCGGAACTTGTTCAGTGCATGGACCACAGCTAAGAATTCCTTCTCGGTTACAGTGTAATTCAGCTCTGCTTTGGACAAGTTTTTGCTAACGAAGTAAATGGCATATGGAAGTTTTTGCTCAACTTGTCCTAAGGTTGCACCTATGGCTTTGTTCGAGGCATCAGTGTGGATGTGGAAAGGTAGGGCCCAGTTTGGACCTCTCAAGATTGGTGCTGACACCAACTTGTCCTTTAACTCATTCAAACTCCTCTGACAATCGTCAGTCCACTTAAACTCCACATCTTTTGCCAACAGACCAAACAATGGTGAGGCTAACTTGCTGAAGTCCTTAATGAATCTCCGGTAGTATCCTGCTAATCCCAAGAAACTCCGGACATCCCTTACTTTTTGAGGAGGTGGAACCCTCTTGATGAGAGCAATTTTGTTAGGATCCACCTGCAATCCTTGGGAAGAAATGGTATGGCCTAGCACGGTCCCTTCAGTCATTAGGAATTCACATTTTTCAGGGCTGAGGGACAAGTTCATCTCGGTGCATTTGGTTAGGACTTTCCCCAGGTTGGACAATGCTTCCTGGAAGTTGGCCCCATAAGGAGTAAAGTCATCCATGTATATTTCCACTGCATCATGGACCAACTCCGAGAAGATGCTCAAGACAGCTCTCTGAAAAGTAGCAGGAGCATTGCATAGCCCAAAGGGAAGGACTCGGTAGGCAAAGGTACCCCAAGGACAAGTGAAGGTGGTCTTATCTTGGTCTTCCAGGCTGATTTGGATTTGATTGTACCCGCTAAACCCATCCAGGAAAGAGAAGAACTTCTTTCCTGCCAGTCCATCCAACACTTGATCTATGAAAGGTAGAGGGAAATGGTCTTTTTTGGTAGCTTTGTTCAGCTCACGGTAATCTACACAGATCCTCCACTTCCCATTCTTCTTGGGAACCAACACTAGAGGGGACACCCATTCACTATCTGAGATGGGGTAGATGAATCTGGCATCCAACAGTTTCTGCAATTCTTCCTTGACAATGTCCTTAAGGGCTGGATTCATTCTCCTCTGGGGTTGCCTAACTGGTTTACAATCCTCTTTGATGTATATATGATGGGTACAGACCGAGGGATGGACTCCTTTCATCTCCTTATAGCTCCAAGCAAAAGCATCTAAGTGGCTGGCCAATAGGCTACACAACTCCTTCTCCTGGGAAGGAGATAGGGAGGAGCTGATCTTTAATGCTCTCTCAGGGCCGAACTCCACACTTTTGACTCTGGGAGTGACAGGGCTGGTTGTACAAAGGTCCACTAAGGTGCTAGCTTGGGCATCCTCCACCAACTTCTCTAAAGATAGTGCACTGGAAGGTGGATTTTGGATCAGGGTCTCAATCAAATCATCCTCGGTTGGGGGATTTCTTCTAGTGGTATCTAGGGTACACAGAGGTGCTGAATACACCTCGTCTTCTTCTCCTTCCTCCAACCAGAGTGGTAAATCATGCTCTAAAGAAGGTTGGGGAGGAGGGTATAGGACGAGTTGCTTGGACATGGGACCATTTTTGATGGTCATGATTCCTGCCCGACAACTTACGTAAGCATCTGCAGTATCTAACCAAGGCCTTCCCAAGATGAGAGGATATCCAGTAAGCTTGGCCTTTGGTTGCAGAACCAGGAAGTCTGCAGGGTATTCCCAAGAATCGATAGAGACCAAGACATCCTCCACAATCCCTTCGGGAGTCACGGTGGAGCGATCTTCTAATTGCAGTACTGTCGAGGTCTTCCTCAAGGAATCCTGAAGATTGAGTTTAAGCATGGTATCCCTGGTCATCACATTGATGGCCGCCCCCAGATCAATCAAGGTGTGGGGGATAATGGTGCCATTGATGTGAAAATCTACTACAGGACTTCCAGGATCTAGGTACTTTGGGCAGATGACTTGTCCTAGCATAAGGTCAGACAGCTGTCCTATGACATTGATAGTTGAGGCATCTTTCTTCCGTCTGCTTGGGTGTTTGAAACACTTCTCCTTAACCAGCTTGTTATATATTGGCACATCCTTGATGGCTTGGAGAAGTGGGATTTTTACACACAACTGCTTGAGCTCACCCAAAAGCTCATCTTCTTCTGGGTTAGGTTGTGTGGTGGCTGTTAGTCTCTCAGGAAAGGGTGGAATAGGCTTTGGTTCACTCTCCTGATGGTTTTCCTCATCCTCTAGGGGAGGAGGTTGGCGATCTGGAAGAGTCTTTCCAGATCTAAGATTGATCTCTTGGATCTCCACAGCATAGGTAGGGCATGAGGTCTCCCCAGTATATACCTGCTGAGCCTGTCTATTGTTGGGGTTCGGGTTCGGTTGAGCAGGCATCTGAGGTTGCCTTGGATGAGCAGGAGGTAAAGGCTGAGGTTGAACTGGTGGTGGAGGCAAAATGGCAGGAGGAGTGTTGTATTAGGGCCTCCACCCCGACTGAGGAGCACTCCATTGAGGCTGCGACTGGGTATGTGAGTGATATGGATGAGAAGTAGGTTGAGTAGGGTAATGAGGTGGATAAGACCATGGAGGAGGCATGGACCAAGAAGGATGAGCAGGGGGACCCCAGGAAGGCATGGGAGTCGAGTGGTTGGGGTTGTAATAAGCTTGAGATGCCCCTTGCATCCCCTTCTGATAAGGTCTAGATCCTTGAGGCCTCCTTTGGTTGATGAAGTAGAGAGGTTCAGTGGGGGCTTCGGTTCCTTGGTACATGGCTTTAAACCCAGGTAAGGTTGGACACTGATTTGTTGGGTGGTCCTCCTCACAAACGAAACACACTTCAACCGAATGCAATGGACATTCGTTCTTAGGGTGTCTTCTAGTGCACCTAGGACAGAAGACAGCCAAGGCTCTCTCAGCTTCTTCTTTCTTCTGCTGGATCCTGAATGTGTCCAGCTGCATGGCAATGGTCTGTCTCACCTCACCCTTAAGATCTTCTAATTGGTTTGTAAACTCATGTTTGGAGAAAGGGACACCGGTGGAGAGGAGATTTCCTCTACCTCGTTTTCTAGCTGCCCTGGAATGATTTCGAAACACAGTCTTGATGTCCTCATAAGGCAGTTGGTAAATGTCCCCCCAGCTAAAATGTGAAGGGTGTCTAAGAGATCTTCAAGGACTCCTCGGAGTAGAACCAACTTGAGGGATTCAGGGTCAAGTGTGCACCTGGCCCGTTTATAGCTAAGTTGGAACCTCTCCTCATAATCCTCTAAAGACTCATCATTCCCCATGGTCATTCGAAAGATCTCTCCCTTGGTTTCCTTGGACCTACAATAATCCCTATACTTGGTATTGAAGGCTTGCTGCATCTGAGCCCAAGTAGCGATGCTATTCCCAGGTAATCCCATGAACCAGCGTAGTGCTGCATCCTTAAGAGTGGAAGGGAAAAGCTTCAGCTTTTTCTCATCTTCAGTATAGTCATAGGTTCTACAAAGGACAGCAAACTCAAACAAGAAGGTAACAGGATCCTCAGTGGTCAGTCCATGGAAGTGAGGCAAGGCGGAGGGGCTAATGTTTTTCATTTTCATATCTCCATTGGTCTCTCGGATGGGGAAAGCTCCTTCTATTCTCTCATCTACTCTCCTATTATCAGCCATGGCTTCAGATGGAGTGGTCTCTAACTCTTCTTCTTCTATAGGGTCTTGGTATATCTCAGGACGTTCACCTATAGGTTCCTCTGGGTCACTGTCACCAAAGAAGAGAGAAGGGTGACTCAGTGATGTGGTGGGGGTGTTTGGTAGGAATTTTCCTGATCTATCTCGGTTCCTACGAGGCATGAAATGGAAAGGACTTTTCTTTTTTGAGTGCTTTTGCTTTTTCTTTGGTACCTGCAAAACTGAAACAAAGTGATCTACAACTAACTATATTGCTCAAATGAAATTGCAGAATTGGAAAGCTAATCTAGGAAAGCAAGAAAAATTACTCTAGGAAAGCAAGAAATATTAGTCTAGGAAAGCAAGAAATATTAATCTAGGAAAGCAGGAAATGCTAATCTAGGAAAGCAGGAAATGCTATTCTAGGAAAGCAGGAAATGCTAAGCTACTTTTGCAGAATGGAAATGAAATAAACTACTGAGCAGAAGTAAGAGTACGAAAGTAGAAGAAAAGCAACAATTACTAATACTCTGACGCTTCCCCGGCAACGGTGCCAAAAAGATGGTGAGCTCCAGTATTGTAGCAATAATGCTACAACTCCTGGGGCTTCCTGTCTCTCATTTTATCAACTCGGTAGTTCGTACAAACTTGGAAGCGACGGTACTATATGCACAAGTACTAGCCCTTGTCGCAGCTGTCACTTGGTCAGCTGGCACAAGTCCGCTAGGGCTCACGCCAACTTCTATAGGCTCTCAGAAGAAGCTTGCTAATTGATGGACGAAAGCTATTCTCAAAGGAAAACTACTCTACTTGACAAAATGGACTGAGAGCAAATCAAAGCATGTAAACCTAGGAAACCCTAATTTAACTAGTCTAACCTCTACAATGCAAGAAATGTGAATGAAACTTCTACCAATGCTGCTGTTACCTCTAATAAGTGCAAATTCATGGATCTAAACTACTTGCATCATGAAAGATATGTTTTTGTATTTTTCCCTTAAGTGTGTGGAATGATTGTGATTTTGTGCTAACTAGGGTTTGATCGTGCAGATGGGATGGAGAAGGAAGGAAAGCGTGGGACAGGTTGGGGAGGCTAGGAGAGGTCCCTAGGGATCCTTAGCATCCATCCATAGAGGTTCCTCGCATTCAGAAGCTCGGAAACCGAGTGAGTGGCCTCCTACAGGAAGTCTGCAGGGGATCCTACAGGATACTCTGGTTTCTACAGGATGTCTACAAACGGCTACAGGATGACCTACCGTGAGTGTTTGGCGTGATGGAGGAGTGATGAAATGGTAGAGGGAGATGTGTAAGGTAGGAATGAGGCTGGTGATGGCTGTAGAAGTGGAGGAATAGGATAGGGAGTGAATGTAGGGAGTAGGTTGGAAGATAGAGGGCTAGGTCAATGAAAGGGCTAGAGAATGGAAGTACGTGAGGAGTGAAAGACTTTGGGAGATAACAGAGCAGAGCAGAGGTCAAAGATGTGGTTGCATGTGTGATCAAGATGGAGGACGAAGTAATGGAATGAGAGAAAGCAGTGTAAATGGAACAAATGCTTGTGACTAACACCAAACCGAAAATGCATTAACTTAGACTACCTGTGCTTATAAATTCAATGAACAGCAATCTAAACGCGAAGGAGAATGTGCATGAAGCTGTGGTAAAGGAGTGTGGTGCAGGTGTGAATCATGTGGAAGCATCTAACATAACGTGACTGTGTTTGCAGCAATCATGGAACAAAGAAATGCGTATTTTTGGTGGCTAGTCATGGACTGCACTCCAATCCCAGATGAGACGGCAGTGAGCCTTAACAACCTTTTTGTTGGAGCTCCAATCGATTATATCTATCCTCTGCTACACTAAGCAAGTGGAAACAAATTCATCATAAGAAACTCCTATCTAACTCATGAAAAAGACCAACTTAACAACCTGTAATTCGAATTGCATGTGCAAATGAAAAGCTCAAAGTACTGAAATGAAATGGAAACAACACTACAGCAGAGGGGATCTATGGCTCTCAGGTTGGGCCCTAACCTGAGAGCTATAATCTCCTTAAGAAAACTCAGAACTAGATCAGAATCTGCCTTCTTTATTCATAATCTGATATCATGCCAAATTGGCTTACAAAAAGGAACAAAAACTGAGCTGTGCTCGAAAATTACAATAGCAAGACGAGAGTTTCAACAACCTATCCAAGGCTAAGGCCCCTACACTTATACAAAAACGATGATCCAACAAGTGTCCTTGATTTTAGGAGCTCGGCTGTCCAACTAGAGTTTAACTGCTGATCCTGTAGGACGGTCATAACTGCTGTTCCTGTAGAGCAGTTTATAACTGCTGTTCCTGTAGAACAGCTGGCTGCTTCTAAGCTCGGAGGGGAGATGGATTGGAGCTCGGAGTTCTTGGTGGGAATCACGAGGAATGTCCCCAAGACCATGGACATCCTCTCCTAAAAGTCAGCAGTGCCACCTCATTGTCTCCTTGTCTCCTTTTCGTTGTCTTTTGCTCCCTTTTAATGCCAAAACCTGGAATCACAATGCATTAGTCACGTAGATAGAGTGCCTACCCTTCTTCCTACAAACAACATGAATAAACTAAGAAATGCATGCATAAGCAGTAAAAAATGAATGGTTTGAGCAAGTAGAATAGGCCAAAATGAGCCCAAATTGTACCAAAATTGGGGCTCATCAGTATGAATAAAAGTTTCATAGCCTGTTATATAATGTCTGAACTTATTGATTGCATGAACAATAGCTAAGAACTCTTTTTCAGTCACAATATAGTTCAACTTTGTAGGAGTTAAATTTTTACTGGTACAGTAAATGGCATAAGGAACTAAATCTTTCTGTCCCAATATAGCCCCTAGAGCTGTATCTGAAGCATCTGTAGAAATATGGAAAGGGAGTTTCCAATTTGGTCCTCTCAAGATAGGTGCTTCAGATATTCTTGTTTTCAAAGTTTCAAATGCTAATTGGCAATCAAGACCCCATTTGAATTCACAGTCTTTTGTAAGCAGTTTGAAGAGTGAAGATGCTATTTTAGTGAATTTTTCTATAAATCTTCTATAATATCAAGTAAATCCCAGAAAACTTCTAACATCTTTTTGACAATTTGGAATAGGCAACTTGGAGATGACTTCAACTTTTGATCTATCAACTTTAATCCTATCCCTTGAAATATGATGTCCCAAAACAATACCTTCAGTAAAAATCATAAAGCATTTTTCATGGCTCAGTGAAAGTTTTGTTTCTTTACATCTTATAAGGACTTTTTCCAAATTTTGTAATGCCTCTTCAAACGAATCACCATAAACTATAAAATCATCCATATAAACCTCTACACAATCATGGATTAGATCAGAAAAAATTCATAGTACTGCTGTTTGGAATGTTGCTGGTGCATTACATAATCCAAAAGGAAGCACTTGATAAGCAAAAGTTCCTCATGGACAGGTAAATTTGGTCTTACCTTGATCTTCAGGTGCTACCTGAATTTGATTATAACCACTAAAACCATCTAGAAATGAAAAGTACTTTTTGCCTGCTAATGTGTCTAATACTTGATCGATAAAGGGCAAGGGAAAGTGATCCTTCAAAGTTTCTTTATTCAATTCCCTGTAATCAATGCATACCCTACATTTAGCATTCTTTTTGGGTACTATAACCAAAGGAGAAACCCATCGACTGTCTGAAATTGGGTAAATGAAATTTACATTGAGTAGTTTTTGGAGCTCTTCTTTCACTATCTCCCTAAGATTTGGATTCATCCTTCTCTGAGGTTGTATGATTGGTCTACTACTTTCCTCAATATAGATATGATGGATGCAAGTCTTAGGGTCAATACCTTTCATATCAGTATACTCCCATGCAAATGCAGTAGAATGTTTTTGCATGGTTTTGGTTAGCTCTTCCTGTTGTGACTTTTCTAAATTTTTGTTGATATTCAGTGTTTTTCCTGGAAAACTCCCAATGTTAGAGCTACCAAACTCTTCCATAGAGTAAAGTGACATTTGCCTTAATGATAGATATTCAATATCAGAATCTAACTGAAATTGTGTGTGGTCATATTCTGAAGATGTTTCAAAGTTTTCTAGTGTGTTCAGAATTTGACTATCTTCACTAATTTCAGAGACAGTAAAGACAGGTTGTATAATATCTTCATTGTCGACCCATTCATTGTCTCCAACTTCTCTAATTGCCTTTGTTGGAGGATACAGATTGAATTTCTTTGTTGAACTACCATCATAAATGTACATATCTCCAGATCTACAACTAATGAAAGCATCAGCTGTGGCTAGCCAAGGTCTTCCTAAGATGAGTGGATGCCCTCCTAAATTACTCTTGGGATTCAAAATCATGAAATCTACTGGATATTCCCAAGAATCTAAGGAGACTGAAATATCTTCTAGTACACCATCTAGTTTGATTATTGACCTATCTGCAAGTTGCAGTAAGGTGAGTGTAAAAAGAAGATTAGGAAGTTTAAGCTGTTCCATAGTCTGTCTACTCATAATGTTGATAGTAGCCCCTAAGTCAATCAAAGTGTTTGGAATTTCTATCCCATTTATATGTGTCTTGACAATTGGACTACTTGGATCTACATATTTCTGCATGGTAATTTTTCCCATCATGATATCTGCAATTTTTCCTACCAGGTGGATTCTTCTTGTATCTCTTGGTTTCCTTCCTGGTCTTTTAAGACTCAACTCCTTTATTGTTTTTGCTAGAATAGGAATCTCTCTAATGGCTTGTAGCAAGGGAATCTTGATACAGAAATTCTTTAATTCATCTAGAAAATCATAGTCAGGCAACAAGATTTGTTTTTCCACCCCTTTGTCAATTTGTAATCTTTCATGGAAAGGAGGCATGGATGAAGATGCAGGTTGCTCAACTATAGGAGTTGTGGGGCTTGACTCTTTTTCTTTTTCTTTTTGAATGATTGGGTTTTGAAGAGATGCTTCCTCAGAACCTTTATTGACTTTAAGAGAATCCTCGTCAAAAGTACCTTGCTCTTGAACATCTATATAAGGTTTTTCTAAAACTCTACCAGATCTGAGTTGAACATCATTAAGAGGAACAATCATATAGGTAGGACATTGTTGTCATTCTACCATGTAAGTATTCTGAGGATTTTTGTTGTTGGGATTTGGAAATGGCTGGGCTGGTAGTTGATTTGTCTTTTGTTGAAATGGAAGCAAGAGTTGAGAATTTGGATTTTGTTGAGAAGGTTGTTGTTGTGGGAATGGTAATGAAAATCGTGGGTTTTGATTTGGAATTGGTGGATTTTGTTGATTTGGAAAAGATGCAGGATATTGATAAAATTGAGCAAATCTCCCATAAGAATTTTCCATCCCTTGCGCCCATGATTGTTATGGATTTTGAGGTTGGTGCCAAGGTTGTTGCCAAGAATTCCAATTTGGCAGGAGCTGAAAGTTCATAGGATTGTTAAACCCTTGATTTTGTGGCCTCTGCCATGGTCTTCTTGAAACAAAACAAAGGGATTCTACTGAATTTGGATCTTCCTGAAAGACAGCTTTGAGCCTAGGAATTGAAAGAATAGTCCTTGGTCTCATGGCTTTCTGAGAAAATCATACATGTTTCTACAAATTTTGCATCCAAGGGTCATTCCCTTAGAGCATGTTTCTTTTTACATTTTGGACAAAAGATGGCCAAGGCATCAGCTTCTACTTTCTGCTTGTTTTGTATTTTTAGGGTGTCTAGTTGTTCACTAAGGCTCCCTTGAATATCAATTTTGAACTCATCAAGCATATTTCCAATCTCTACCCTACATACTGATCCAGTTGTAGATTTGTTTTTTCTAATAAGAGAAGGATCTCTCAGCCCTTTTCCAGTTTTAGATTTTCCACTTGAGAGATGGACACGTAGTTCTGCTATGTCATGAAGTGGAAGTTGAGAAATATCTCCCTTCCCCATCATATTTAAAATATCTATCCATTCATCTCTAATGGATTTCAATAGAAGGGCTTTCAAGGTTTCCTCATCTAAGTTACTCATTTTTTCTCTCTTTAAGTTGTATTGAAATCTTTCAAGTAAATCCTCCAATTTTTCATCTTCTCTTTGCATCATCTTGAATACCTCATCCTTATGATTGGTGGGCATACAATAATCCAGGTATCTATCCAAAAATGTTTGTTTCATATCACTCCAAGTCCTAATAGATTGAGTGACTAGTCCCATAAACCATTTCAAAGTAGCTCCTTTCAATGTTGAAGGAAACAGTTTGAGTTTTTGAGACTCTTCCATATAGTCATAGGTTCGGCACAAGACTTCAAACTCAAAGAGAAATGTTTCAGGATCCTCACTTCGCAACCCATAAAAGTTTGGGAGGGTAGATGGTGAAATGTTTTTCATTGTTGTATGAGTTTCCTCATCGGCTATAGGAAATCCAAATGAGTTATCTCCATCCCTATTTCCCCCATTGTTACCTCTACCTCCTCCATTATTTCCTCTTCCTCTACCTCGACCCCCTCCTCCAAATCCATTTACTACTTCCTCTGTCATGATAGTTTCCTCAAAGTCCTCAGAGTCCTCTAGTTCTTCTATTAATGGTGAACGAGGAAGATTTTCTCCCTCCTCTTCTTCAGGTGATTCTACTTCTTTGATTACAATATGTTCCCCTGTAGAAATGAATAAAGGTTCTTCTCCTAGATCAAATTTAATAGATAGTGTGGGAGAGTCTCCTAATTTGGCTGCTTCCCCTTGAATTCCAGGAATCCTAAGGCTGGGAGTATGAGTCAGAGATGATGGTGGTGTATCTTGTATATATCTTGAAGTAGCTAGAGTTGTGAAAATCGAACTTTTGGCCCTAGCTATAAACCTTCCCCTAGACTCTCTTGCTCTATGCATGTCATTTATTATTATTATTATTATTTTCTTTTTTATGTTGGGCTAATAATTCTCTTTCTGATCTTCCAGATCACACTAGGTGCAAGAAGAGAGCATAATCAAGAAATTATTAAACTAATAACTCTCTTTTCTGATCCTCCAGATCACACTAGGTGCAAGAGGAGAGCATACTACAAGAAGTTATCAATTTCTCCTCTTTTTTTTTAAGAGATCGACTACCTAGTTACACTTCCCCGGAAACGGTGCCAAAATGTTTGGTCAATTTAGTATGTCGTAAATTGCTACATTAATTATCAATCCAGGAGTCATAAACTGATGAAGTGTGGCACACTATATGTGCAAGACAACCTCTTTCTTACTTTTTATCAATTTTATCTTGTTTTTGGGGGTTTTATCTTGGCTTGTCTCCTAATGCAAATGATAATCCTATTCCTAAGTTTTAAGAATACTTTTAGAAGGCAAGTTTGGGTATAGATTTTAAGGCAATTATGTCCTCTATAATGATTTCCAGAACTTAACACTTCAGAAGGTCTTAAAACATACTGGTGATGAAATTAATACTTGAACAAGAATGGAAATGTGCAACTAAACAAGAATGTAAATGTGCAGCTACTTGCATCAAACAAATGATGAACTACTTGATCATGAAATCTCCATCTCTGCTACTCATCTAAATACAGAAATAAAAGTTAAGCTATTGCACCCAAACAAATCAAAACTACAAACTAATAAAAGTAAAATCAATTCACTTCATTTATAGTCTGATACCTCGCCAAGTAGTCTTTTCGGGGTTAAGCTATGGCTCTGGAGATAATGCCAATAATATGAGGAATTGATATCTAATTGCAGAAAAATAAAGCTAAAATCAAATCACATCATTCATAGTCCGATAGCTCGCCAAGTAGTCTAAGCTATGGCTCTGGAGATAATGTCAATGATACGAGGAATTTGATATCTAATTGCATAAAAATAAAGCTAAAATCAAATCACATCATTCATAGCCCGATAGCTCGCCAAGTAGTCTAAGCTATGGATCTGGAGATAATGTCAATGATATGAGGAATTTGATATCTAAACTAACTGACAAAGCAAATGAACAAAACTGAAATCAAAGCATAACTGAAATTGAAAAGCTAAGAAAAGCAAAGTCAACAGAGAGGCTAATCTCATGTCACTAGTTATCGTAAAGATTGTATGAAAATGCTCGGGCCTAGCCTATTCTGAAACACACGTTGATCAGTGTTAGCAACAATATATAATGCTTGAAAAATCATGTATAGGACTATAACATTAACATCATAACTATCTGATGAAATATACATAGGTGAACAAATTATGAAAGATGTACAATGGAAACAAGGAAATAATACATAAAAACTTAACAGCAATAAAGAAAACAAAACCTCAGTCTGTAGGGGCCCTCTGCACGGCCTTGGTCAACATGCTATCAATCTGGAATTACGTTCACATAGTCATATAAAATAGAGTCTTGTTATATTACAAAACAGAGGAAGACTCCTCTCGTTACAACAACAGGACCAGTTCACAACATAGTACAATGATTAATAGCAAAATGACATCAAAAACTAACTAGCTCTATGCGTTTGCAAATGCGTTATTTATAAGAGAAATTACATAACTGTTTTCTTATGAAACACCTTCAACAGAGGACACGTAAAAAGACAGCATCCATGAGTTTAGCATGATGGTTGATGAGATCATTCAATCTATCAAAAGATGCCTATTGGATTTGCATTGTGGAGGCAGTCTACAACTGTCAAAATGAACCCAGGGATCTAGGAACAGCCTCAGACCCTTCACGTGTTGAAAAACAGAGACCTGTTGTTGTAGGACTCCTTTGTTTGACTACTGTTTGACCATGGCTTTCCTTTATGAATTTGGCTAAACCAATAGGACCTGATCCATGTCCAAATCATTCCTGAACTTCCCACGTGCCTCGTTTTGCTTGATGACACCTGCAACCTAGAGATTAACAAAAACAACCACGGAAAGTTGAATTATCTACGGAAAGTGGCTGCATTATGCAACTAATGAGCAAAATCTAATTCAAATAGCAAACACAAAAACATAGTTAGAAAACCACTTAAATGATCTTTTAGAATCAATATGCAATGATCTTTGATAGCTTATGAGGTACTGGTGAGGGGAAAGAGCCCAGGAAAATGTGTAGGAGAGATGTAGTTTTAGGGCTCAACATACCCCCACTGTGAAGGTGTTGCATGTCCCCATGCAACCAAAAATTTGACCATTCTCCCTTCAGTTCATGTGTTTTGAGACCTCTACCAACACGTCTAGCCTTCTTTTCTTCTTTCTTGGGACCACTATCATCCTCAGCTTCCTCATTAGGCACTTGAATTTGAGGTTGATGAGAGCTCTGCTCAACCTCCTGCTCTTTTTCTTCAATTTTCTATTTTTATTTTGCCATAGACCAAGATGCAACATGGTGATGTCGTGAATAATCTTATCCAACCTGCTCTATTCTCTCAATGTTTCATTTTCTCTTTTGATGTGTCTATTTAGGACCTCCAGCTCAAAAACTTCATGTTTTAGTGATTGGATTAGAGCTTCCTGGGTTGTATTAGGTTGGGAAGATGACGTGCCTTGATTTGTGGCAGTTTTCTCCAATGTTTCAATATAATCATACATTTCTTGCTGGGTTGGATCTATCTCAGGTGTAGTCTTCCTTGGGCTGTCCCCAAAATCTGGTTGAGAAGGACTGATCTCAAGATTTGGCTGAGAAGGTCTAATCTCAAAATATGGCTGAGGAATAGGAGTATTATGTGGGCCACGGCCAGGAGGGATTGCTGGAGGTTGTTCTGGTGTTTCCCCTCCTAAATCAATGAAGTGGGGCCTTTTAGTTTGTACTTTCCTCAGTTTTCCTTTAAGTCTGGAGCTCCTCCTTAGATTTTGTGGGCTAGTGTCTTCTTTATCCACACTCTGTTTTTCTTTCCCTTTCCTCTTTGCTGCAGCTGATTGTTCCTGAGGATAAACTAGTCTTTCAGAAAGCATTTGGTGGTCCTATTTTGAGGAAGGTTCTAGGGTTTGATGCACAGCTTCAATTTTTCTCTTCCCCTTTAATTTGCTTTGCTTCCTAACCTCAGTTCTTTCCTTCCTACTTTCTGGTAGCTTCTCTTCCTTATTAGTTTCTTTAGCTATGTTAGTAGGAGTGTCCTGAATTCTTACACTTGTTTTCCTTCTCCTACTTTTCCTTGCTGAGCTGCTCTCAGTTGTTTCAAGTGGATCTTGAAAGAAGTTTCTAACCAAAAACGTTTCCTAGGTATCCTTCTTTTCCTTTAACTATTTTTCAATCAACATTTTCACAAGGTCGTGATGGTATAGGTGGGGTTCTATGTCCTCCAGATTCTTTTGGACAGTTATGGACATCTTTTTCAGACTATTCAATAAAATGTAAGGCAAATTAATGGTTTCATTTTATAGAAAATTCATTAGCAACCGGGTGTGGTACATATACATGGACCCGAACTGTCCCTGACATGTAATAAACTTCTGGATTATCAATAATAGACTAGCCCAATTTTCTTCTAAAGTAGAGACATGTATTCCACGTTTGAAAATGGTTATATCCATACCTAGATTGCGTAAGATAACCCTCTAGGCCCTGTCATCAAAGCTTTTGTTTTTGAACCACCGTTCCCCCTCTTGTGGGAGTTCTGTTGTTGCAGCGATAGATGCCTCTGTAACTGAAAATTTAAGGTCTCCAACCTCAACTTCCACGCCATTAAAAGACCTCGCAAATGTCTTCGTAACTTCTTTGTTGTAGCCTCTGAATTTCTGGATGAACTTTAGCCACCGTGCCTTCCTTAGTATGTTTTTCAATTGGGGATACCCCTCCATGAATTTGGGCCCTTCTGGTTCTGCTCTTAGCAAAAGACCTATTCTTACCTCCTACCTTAAAATACGTCTGAGTGAATAATGGATTGATGGAGGTGAAACGGCTGTGTTAGCGGGGAATGGCAAAGGTTTGTGGAGAAAAACCAGTAATCGTAAACGAAAGAGCAGAGAACAGATAATGAGAATGAGTTCATGGGAGTGTAAACAGGCCGGAAATAACAATCGGGATAGTATGGGAATAGAGTGAGCTTAGCTTTTGAGATAGACGGTTGTGGAATAAGCGTGAGCACGTTCTCAAAATGGCTGCGGAATGTGCGGCGGGACAGAGCCATGATCAAATAGATTACGTCCTCATAATTACCCGGTTCAGCATATGGAATGCCAACGTACAAATAAACACGAGTTAATTTCGGGGGTAGATCATGAGGCCATTAAAAGTTAATGCAAGGTTCATGGAGAAATCATGTAAAGGTCATGGAGCGGTTATGGAAGCTATCAATGCTAATCATTACATATAATGGAGCCGTGGTTTCATAACTATATAGAATGTGCTTTAAAATGCTGTTTGAAATAAATCTTGCTCATACCTTGGAATTTTTGCCACTTTCGTCCACTAACCTTTGATTAGCTGCTTCCTGTTGATGCTTTAGATGCTTTATAACTTCAAAATATTTTCCTTTGTCATACTTGCACTTGGTTCTTATCATTATTTGGCTAACATCTGACTGTCACTGTTGAATAACAGAGTGTTAGCTGCGGAATCAATCAACTGGCTGCAGAATCAGTTTCTAGCTGCGAAAACTAAATTCAGCTGCAGAAACTGACACAGTGAACATATGACTGAATGGAGATGGATGGAAATGAATGATGACTGAGTGAATGGTATATGAAAACTGGTCATGAAAGGAATTTTATTGGAAAAATGAGATGATGAAATGAAATGAAGTGAAGTGAAATGAGGTGAAATGAAGTGAAATGACATGAAGTGAAGTGAAATGAGGTGAAATGAAGTGAAATGACAAGAAACTATGAATAAAATGAGGAAAGATTTTCTTTGGAAAATATAGGGCGTCAAAAGTTTTTGATTTTCGCCCTGTATTTTCTGTATAAGATTGCCAGTCAGTGATTGGTTTTCAGGCTTATACATTTTTTTTTTTAAACAAAAAAGAACAAAGACTAGGCTGGTGGAGAAGAAGGATTCTTATTCACGAGCCTTATTGCAAAATTATCTTTAAAGATTTTGACAAATTCCTCCTTTGAGAGTGGCTTATGATAGATCTTTAATCTGTGGCCATTCACAATAAGAGGAGTTTGATGTTCATCAATGGTCTTGATTCTTACACCTCAATTGCTAAATATTTTGTCAATCTCATATGGCCCAAGCCAATGAGTCTGAAATTTTCCTTTGAAATCTTTAAACTTGGAATCAAATAGCAATGCCCAATCTCCTTCTTGAAACTTTTTCTCCTTGATGTATTTGTCATGCCACTTAGCTCTTTGATATTGAACTAGATTAGTTCTTAGGATTGCTTCTTTTCTGATCTCATCTAGCTCATTCAACTGCTCCATTCTATGCTTTTGGGCTTCTGATAGATCCATTCCCAACTGAACTGCCATCTTGAAATTTTTAACTTAGAACTCAATGGGGAGCAGGACTTCTTTTCCATAAACAAGCTCATAAGGAGAATGTCCTGTTGTATTCCTCCGTGTAGTTCTATAGGCCCATCAGGCTTCAGGAAGCCTTTCTGCCCAATATCTTCTATGTAGATGAATAGTCTTGGTAATCATGTCTTCAAGAACTTTGTTTGTAGACTCCACTTGACCATTTTCTTGCGGATGGTAAGGAGTAGATTTTCTGTGCTTGACCTTGTACTCTTCCATTAGCTTCTCCACCAGTTTGGATGTGAATTTCCCTCCCTGATCTGTCACAATTTCTCTTGGAACACCAAAGCGAGCAAAAATACCCTGATAAAGAAAACTAACAACTGCATGTTCAGTAGCAGAAAATAATGCTTTGGCTTCTACCCATTTAGTGACATAATCAGTACATACCAATAAATACTTTCTTTGTTTAGATGGTGGGTTAATAGGTCCAATAAAATCTAAAGTCCATTTGTAAAAGGGTTTGATGGTACCTATGGTTGTAATGGCATTTCATTTGAAAGGGTAGGTTTCCCTACTCTTTGGCAGCTGTCACAACTTTTGACATATTGTTTCATATCTTTGAAGAGGGATTGCCAATAATATCCTAAAGAGAGGATTTTATAGATTTTCCTTTTTTCAGCAAAGTGTCCGCCGCATGGTTCATCATGGCATGCTTTGAGGATATTAGGCATTTCATCTTCCCTAACACATCTTCTGATCACAAAGTCTAGCCCCGTTTTAAACAATTCGTTAGAAATCCATGAATATTTTGAACTCTCCTGAATAATCTTTCTTCTTTCACCAAGAAATAAATGTGGAGGTAGTTTCCCTGTAACCAAATAGTTAGCTATATCTGCATATGAAGGAGTCTTAGTAGTTACTGCAAATAAATATTCATCAGGAAACTTGTTCTCTACAGGAGAATCTTCTTTAGTATTCTGAATCCTAGACAAGAAATCAGCTACTGTGTTTTGTTTCCCTGGTCTATCAAACACAGTAATATTGAATTCCTGTAAAAGTAAGAGCCACCTTGTAACACTACCATTAGTAATGGGTTTGTTCATTAGATATCTAATTGCAGAATGATTTGTATGAATAAACGTTTCATAGCCTGTTATATAATGTCTGAACTTATTGATTGCATGAACAACAACTAAAAGCTCTTTTTCAGTCACAGTATAGTTCAACTCCGTAGGAGTTAAATTTTTACTGGTATAGTAAATGGCATAAGGAAGTAAATCTTTCTATCCCAATACAGCCCCTAGAGCTGTATCTGAAGCATTTGTAGAAATATGGAAAGGGAGTTTAAAATTTGGTCCTCTCAAGATAGGTGCTTAAGATATTCTTGTTTTCAAAGTTTCAAATGCTGATTGGCAATCAGGATCCCATTTGAATTCACAGTATTTTGTAAGCAGTTTGAAGAGTGGAGATGCTATTTTAGTGAAGTTTTCTATAAATTTTCCTTTAAATCTTCTATAATATCCAGTAAATCCCAGAAAACTTCTAACATCTTTTTGACAATTTGGAATAGGCAACTTGGAGATGACTTCAACTTTTGATCTATCAACTTTAATCCCATCCCCTGAAATATGATGTCCCAAAACAATACCTTCAATAAACATCATAAAGAATTTTTTATGGCTTAGTGAAAGGTTTGTTTCTTTACATATTATAAGTACTTTTTCCAAATTTTCTAATGCCTCTTCAAACGAATCACCATAAACTGTAAAATCATCCATATAAACCTCTACACAATCATGGATTAGATCAAGAAAAATTCCTAGTACTGCTCTTTGGAATGTTGCGGGTGCATTACGTAATCCAAAAGGAAGCAACTTATAAGCAAAATTCTCCATGGACAGGTAAATGTGGTCTTATCCTGATCTTCCGGTGCTACCTGAATTTGATTATAACCACTAAAACCATCAAGAAATGAAAAGTACTTTTTGCCTGCTAATGTGTCTAATACTTGATCGATAAAGGGCAAGGGAAAGTGATCCTTCAAAGTTGCTTTATTCAATTCCTTGTAATCAATGCATACCCTCCATTTACCATTCTTTTTGGGTACTATAAACAAAGGAGAAACCCATTGGCTGTCTGAAATTGGGTAAACGAAATTTAATTGAGTAGTTTTTGGAGCTCTTCTTTCACTATCTCCCTAAGATTTGGATTCATCCTTCTCTGAGGTTGTCTGATTGGTCTACTATTTTCCTCGATATAGATATGATGGATGCAAGTCTTAGGGTCAATACTTTTCATATCAGTATACTCCCATGCAAATGTAGTAGAATGTTTTTGCAAGGTTTTGGTTAGCTCTTCCTGTTGTAACTTTTCTGAATTTTGGTTGATATTCAGTGTTTTTCCTGGAAAAATCTCAATGTTAGAGCTACCAAACTCTTCCATAGAGTAAAGAGACATTTTTCTTAATGATAGATATTCAATATCAGAATCTAACTAAAATTGTGTGTGGTCATATTCTGAAGATGTTTCAAAGTTTTCTAGTGTGTTCAGAATTTGACTATCTTCACTAATTTCAGAGACAGTAAAGACAAGTTGTATAATATCTTCATCGTCGACCCATTCATTGTCTCCTACTTTTGTAATTGCCTTTGCTGGAGGATACAGATTGAATTTCTTTGTCGAACTATCATAAAAAATGTACATATCTCCAGATCTACAACTAATGAAAGCGTCAGCTGTGGCTAGCCAAGGTCTTCCTAAGATGAGTGGATGCCCTCCTAAATTACTCTTGGGAGTCAAAATCATGAAATCTATTGGATATTCCCAAGAATCTAAGGAGACTGAAATATCTTCTAGTACACCATCTGGTTTGATTATTGACCTATCTGCAAGTTGCAGTAAGTTGGGTGTAAAAAGAAGATTAGGAAGTTTAAGTTGTTCCATAGTCTGTCTACTCATAATGTTGATAGCAGCCCATAAGTCAATCAAAGTGTTTGGAATTTCTATCCCATTTATATGTGTCTTGACAAGTGGACTACCTGGATCTACATACTTTTGCATGGTAATTTTTCCCATCATGATATCTGCAATTTTTCCTACCATGTGGATTCTTCTTATATCTCTTGGTTTCCTTCTTGGTCTTTTACGAGTCAACTCCTTTATTGTTTTTGCTAGAATAGAAATCTCTCTAATGGCTTGTAGCAAGGGAATCTTGATACAAACATTCTTTAATTCATCTAGAAAATCATAGTCAGGCAACAAGATTTGTTTTTCCACCCCTTTGTCAATTTGTAATCTTTCAGGGAAAGGAGGCGTTGATGAAGATGCAAGTTTCTCAACTATAGGAGTTGTGGGTCTTGACTCTTTTTCTTTTTCTTTTTGAATGATTGGTTTTTGAAGAGATGCTTCCTTAAAACCTTTATTGACTTTAAGAGAATCCTCCTCATAAGTACCTTGCTTTTGAACATCTATAGAAGGTTTTTCTAAAACTCTACCAGATCTAAGTTGAACATCATTAAGAGGAACAATCATATAGGTAGGAAATTGTTGTCCTTCTACCATGTTAGCATTCTGAGGATTTTTGTTGTTGGGATTTGGCAATGGCTGGGCTAGTAGTTGATTTGTCTTTTGTTGAAATGGAAGCAAGAGTTGAGAATTTGGATTTTTTTGAGAAGGTTGTTGTTGTGGGAATGGTAATGAAAATTGTGGGTTTTGATTTGGAATTGGTGGATTTTGTTGATTTGGAAAAGATGGATGATATTGATAAAATTGAGCAAATCTCCCATAAGGATTTTGCATCCCTTGTGCCCATGATTGGTATGGATTTTGAGGTTGGGGCCAAGGTTGTTGCCAAGAATTCTAATTTGGCAGGATCTGAAAGTTCATAGGATTATTAAACCCTTACAATCCAATACCATGGACTGAAAACCATCGCATCCAATACCATGGACCGAAAACCATCGTGTCCAAAAAACATGTGTGAAAATCATGCAGAAAACCATAGGTGGGTCCGCCCAACCTAACATAGGGTCCAAAACCAAAATTTTGCAGTGCGCTGCCCCTTACCCCATAAAGTGGGGTTACGGGTACACCTCAAACCCCTTATGGCCCCTCCCCCCACTACACAATCAGTGCAACGAATGGGGGCTCCACCCCCCTATAGTCCCCTAGTTAACTACGTGGGCTAGTTGTGGAAATAATATAACACAACCCAACACAAGTTGGCCTGTTCGTTAGAACACCCATCTTCCTCATGAAGGATGGAAAGAAAGTCATGTAAGAACTCAGGCCAGGCCACTTCGCCTTCACCATCATATGTGGAAGGGGACAAGAGATCAAAGAACTCCCTCGTGATAGTGACATCTTCATGATTCGAAAAACAATGTGGAGGGAGAAGAGTGCAAGAATCCATGAGAGATATATAAAGGTTCAAAATAGGATGAGAGGACACATCTTGTCATCTGGCTCTCCTTCTAGCACCAGAAATGTTGACGGTGCTGGACCCTCCAACATGTCAAGGGATCTCCTCGGTAAGAAGTCCCAATTAGACCTCAGACTGTTTGGTGTAGGAGTCCTAGCAGTGGGTCGTATGGTAATTCCTTGACCATGATTTCACATAGTGTCAAGTAAGAGAACTCTATTGGTAGCAAGGGTGTGACAACTGTAGCGAGCCATGTGAGGTGCATGAGAGGTTCTAACACATGGGGGTTGAGATGAGTGCGCCCCTTGGAAACCTGTGATAGCACGCAGTTAAGAAGGGAACACACGAGCAAATATACATCACAACATGGAAGGCAAGTTAGCAAGCAATCCAAAGTGATGGTTAAACCAACAACACATTTCAGAAAGATTCATACATACATACACAGATAACTATACATGCATGCGTAAGAAAACCAATACATATATCATTTAGAGTAAACCAGATAGCATAGAATACAATACAAAATATGCATGAAATGTGCTGGATCTTTTCTTTGGAAGGGTCATCAGCCAGGAAGACTATTTGCTTGGGTCAAATGGGACACCATCGCCAAACCCAAGCGCTGGGGGGGATGGGGTATAAAGAGGCTTGACCTTTTCTCCAGGGCACTGGCTGCCAAACTTGGGTGGTAGCTTCTCACCTCTGATGGACTATGGACTCGGGTAGCATATGCGAAATACATTAAGCCTCAGAACGTGCTAGACTGGATCTGTACTCACCATGGAACTTATCAAAACATCTCCATTATATGGAAAGCGGTTATTGGTACCCTACCTCTGCTACGTGAAGGATTAACATGGCGTATTAAGGAAGGCAATGCGGTGTGTATTGGTCAGGACCCGTGGGTCGGATGTGGAAATGTCCACAGATTATCAGCTGGCCTCATTAGGCACTTAAATGACAGAGGGATTACGCACATTATGCACATTGGAGATAATGCAAACTCCACTTTCCTCCAGCAAGCATGGACCAATGCATAGACGTTAGAAATCCCGGATCAGTGGCAGAATGAATGGATGGAGTATACGGATGCTCTCACACAAGCCCACATCAGGTTCACTGAAGGACCTGATGAAATTATTTGGGCCTTTGCTAAGCATGGATCATACGCCCCGAAGCTAGGATATTTAAGGCTCATGGAGCCCTACAAACCTCCGAATATCCATCCCACCTAGAAAGCACTATGGAAACTCAAGTCGGCCCCCCGCACAAGATTACTTATGTGGAACATTCTATTTGATAAAATTCCTACAGGCACCAATCTCATGAAAAGATCCTTTCATGGACCATTTCGCTACCATTTATGCTTAGGGGTGGAAGAAAGCACAGATCATTTATTCTTAAACTGCAACACTACTTCACAGTATTGGTTGGCCCTCACTACTCACTTCCCGCATTTGAAAAGTTGGCAAGGCAATAACCTTATGGATGCATGGGGAAATTGGTGCCAGAATCACTTGGGGAAATCTATCAACATTCCGCTGCTGGCCTGTTGGGCTGTTTGGATCGCACGCAATCAGGCTATCTTCAACCACAGAGCCCCACACTGGCCCACTATATTACACCATACTATTGCAGACTATAACATGATACCTGAAGAGGAATCCACAGCCCCAACTCGTATCATAAGACCTGTGAACATCGACAAGTCAAAACCATGGGCTTTCTTTGATGGCTCGGCGCAAGATGCGGGCTGTGGGGGAGGAGCAATACTCTATCTCAATGAAATGCACTGCTATAAGATACAAATAAACCTAGGCAGAGGCACTAACAATTATGCTGAATTGTGCACGGCTAAACACATCATTCACTTTGCCATCCATAAACATTGCAGACACCTACAGCTGTTTGGAGACTCTAAAATAGTATGCAATTGGCTGAATGATGCATCTCATTGTCATGCATTTTCATTGAGACACATTCTAGATGAAGCTAAAAGACTGACTGCTTCCTTTGAATCATTTGTCTGTCGACACATTTATAGGGAACAGAACACCATCGCCGACCAGCTCTCCAAAGAGGCAGCGCACAGACAAGGAGATAATTGAGTTTATTTTTGATATTATCAGCATATATATAGCTCTCTGCGCAGAGCATGGACACAATTTTGACCACTACTAGTTCACAGTTTTGAAAATTGCTCCCTGCATGGAGACAACTTGTTTTTTCACTTTCTATACTTACAGACTATGAACTTGACAGGCACAACTACCTCTATATGAATGCTTCGGCATCTACAAAATGTAATTTCTCAATACTAATAGAAATTACGACTTTTTCCCAAGGGAAAAAAGAAATGTGCTGGATCTTGCTATATTAAGAAGTATAAGTTCTAGTCATACAATACATCCATGTCCAACAACTAGTTGCAGCCACAACCACTTGCTCCTCGAAAGAGATGTACTAGCTCTACGTAGTGTAGAAGCCAAGGCTCGTTACAATATTGTCCAACTTCTCTCCAAGATAGTCTTATCAGAAGCTTGACTAACCAAAAGCCTATACAATGAGTTATGAGGGACTATTTATAACAAAGTGTGGGCTGACCCTTGACATTCCTCTTTGTGATAGTTCAACTACCCTCATGACTCTTCATCTACTCTATCACTGTTACATCCAACTATCACAACTTGACTTACACTTGACATGACTTTACATTACAATGCACATGTGCTCATGTGATACAAAATGGCTTGAGCAAGTTATGCTAGACATCACCCTGACTTAGACAACCATGGAAGTCCAACTTGTCAACATCCTAGCGATGAACAACAGTAACATAATGATGCAAAGATCGGTAGTCCTTGAGGGTGTCTATGTGCTCCAAGGTGACATCTTTCTGGAACTTGACTCTTGCCACGATAACATGCGGGTACACTGATCGGGATCCTCTGTCCAACTCGTTTGTAAGCATGCACATCATTATCTTCAATGTGGCTGGGACAACAACATACTTGTGCATGATGTTTGCACTGATGGGCAGGTCTGGGCTGGTAGAAATGTGCATAAACTGGTCGAAGTATGAGTCAAGTTCTAGTTAGACCTATGCCTTTATCTTTGCTTAGGTGAGAGTCCCAATAAATGGGATCACATGTGCACGCACCGCAACATCCATACTCTTGAACACATGTGCATGGGAAGCCTATAAGCTAGTGATGAGTTGTGGGAGCTCTTCATTGTTCCGGATTTGACTCTGGATATGTGCCTTCAGCTCGACCACGCTGGCCTTTATCATCTTAGGCAAGTGAAGTAGGGCTCCCTTGTATCTCATTGTCCATGAATGCATGTAATCAACCGCAACATGCAAGTTGGTCAAGATACATGCTCTTCTAGTATATCACTGCTACCATCCATTGAGATGGATGACTGCCTTATTCAATATGCCAAACTTGGAGTACAACACTCACATAACTGTGTCAAGGGACAATACTTCATCTAGTATTGCCTTCTTTAGTTCAACTCGGGTAGACATTGTCATCAACTCTCCTCCTTGCTTGGCCGTCTGTAGTTCCTTAGCCATTCACTCATTCTCAGCTATTAGAAAGCAAACACTTGAACTAGTGGCTTCTGCATACAGTCTAGTTGCATCAGCCAAGGCTACTGGATGTTTTTACACATCAGACATGATCACTCATTTCTCAACTTGCGCAGGAGATGTATGATCAGTTAGAGTTGACACTCTATGAGACTACACAACTCTATGTTGAGACTCATCGAATGAGATGTTGTGCATCTCTTCTTTAGCTGATATTCAAGGATCTCAGTGCCTCCTCGGTCACTTGAGACTTGCTTATCATTTGGATGCAGTGAAGCATGTAAGTTGACCTCTTGGTGATGAGACATAAGGTTGATGTCCCATTTTGATTCCCATTGCTCCATATCTATATCCAATTGTTGAAGTGCTTTCTCTATCTCATGAGTGAAGTCCTACTCCTGCGATGGTTTACCCTATTTTCCTGATGCCAGCTGTTATGATGAATGCACTAATTGTATGTGCGCTGTTTCATCTGTTTGCAGATGTTGTGCCCCTTACTGTACCTGCTGCTACTGTGCTTC
The DNA here is from genome assembly GCA_031772625.1 of Pinus tabuliformis. Classification (NCBI taxonomy): domain Eukaryota; kingdom Viridiplantae; phylum Streptophyta; class Pinopsida; order Pinales; family Pinaceae; genus Pinus; species Pinus tabuliformis. The sequence goes on from CM062819.1 coordinate 1,677,848,241, forward strand.
ACTCTCCTATTTGTGTAGTTCTTGTTCCTTCCAGAGTTTCTCCTTCAGTTCATGCAACTCCTTCTCTGCTTCCTCCATTCTTCTCTTCTCCCTCTACCTTTGTGAGATTCGCTTGTTGCACTATTTTCTCTTCGCCTGTATAGCCATAGCTGCTTTCTCTACCAATGGGTTTGCTCATAACTTGCAACTTTTCTCTTCCTCCATGCGATCGACAATCTTCCTCTTGCCCTTTGTTATCAGGAAAAGTGTCTATTTAGAACGACTCTATCCCACTAAGGTGTGATAGCTACCTTAGAAACAAACAGAGAAAACTACTTTTGTATTCTTCTTTATGAACTATAAACAAAGAGGAATAGGATGAACCAACCTGTGTCTTGCGCTAGTCCTTTGATCCAATCTCTCTCCTCTTTGACAGCTTCCAGCTACCTGCTCCCTCACTTGCCCAGCTTCACCAAGTACCTGTAAGATCACAAAAGAAGGAAACTATACAAAGACATGGGTTTATGCTCATAAATAACTTAGGATCAGATTTAAGTTAACCATACAAATGTAACAAGCATCAATGAAACACAAGCATGGAGAAGAAACTCAAATAGTTTTATTGATATACAAGAAGATCCAGGGGGAGTTACAACTGATGATTCCTGACCCAGCATCAACCTCCCAGCAAAGAAGTCCCTTCTTCACCCCCAACAAAGCATAGATCACTCAATTCTCTGATATGTATATCAAAACCAACAGCGATTCCTTACAATGTGCAAAATTCTAGCCTCTGGATCTCTGGGATGAGGGATCCATATATAGATGTATGCAAGGAGGATGAGTTAGCTCATGAATTGATTAGTGGCTTCTCTCTGTCAGTTCTTGCTTCCACTTGGAGACTGAAAGCCTCTTACTCATCCTTGGTCGAATTCAGTGAGTCAAGTGTCATTGGAGAAGATTCTGGAAGCTTCCATTGTCTCTCCACCTCGCGGAATGACACTGCCATTTGTCATTTCCCGCTCAACGCACCCTGGTAGTGCATTTAGGTGCGTTGCAATGCACCTAGCTAGTGGACTTAGGTGTTATGCAACGCACTTGGCTAGTGGAGCAGCTGAAATGATCCTGATTTGACTTATTCTGAGCAGTTTCTGGTGGAGAACTTCTGGGAGAAGCTATAATTTGTTGACCTTGTTCCTTTAGGGGTTGGAACAACACTTTTAGGGACTTAGGAGCCCTTGGTTTATGGACATTTCATGCTTAGAGCTGTAAGGCACAAAAATGTCTATAACAGTTGCCCCCTAAAGTATGAGGCTGTTTATCGGGTGAAATGCTTTATTAGGAGGATCCGAAGTTATTTCAATGCTGGGAGGAGACCTGTAATAAGATACAATACAATACATTATCTTCATACTGTTTTCATGATCTAGCTGAGGCGGGCATTCCCATGCTCAGCTTTATAAATTCATTTTCATGTACATAGGACAGACAATCGTCTGATCGTAGACTGATGATTTTGGTAGAGCCATCATCCTTTTGGTAGGATGATTATCTATGCTGCAATGCTGTACATTTCCATGTCCTTATTTTCCTGAATATATATCGTAGCCCGGTTGGATGAAACTAGATCCAGGGTCTTCAATCTCGTCCGATCTTCACTCGAAGTACAAGTCGATCCATGTGAGAAATGTTTTGAAGTCGAACATGGAAAGACATCGCTTGATTACCAGTCAATGATGTAAACTGTTAACAAGCGCGAGAGGAATCACCGATAATAATAATGACCCTCAAGGTACTGCAGTACAATTCACGTGGTGTGAATAAAGGACTTTGCGTCAAACACCACGCAAAATCTTTCGGTCGAAGGTCATCGATGTAAACCTGTCGCCAGAAGTGAGAAACTTGCCATTGAGGCATGCAAGCTTCAAAGTACTGAATGGGGTGTTCCTAGATCAACTTCTTGGATAATGAGCTGATGTCAACAGAAAGTGATCCGTCATAGGAGGGCCTTAATGAATTTCACATCAATGACACAGAACGGAGCAAATGATTTTGATGGAGGTGAAAACGATCTGATGATATATGGTTCAGGGTGGCGGTCATGAAAGAGTGGAGTATAATGTATGGTAGTGGACGGGACATAGGTGGCCTTTTTGGATGACTTCTCTTGAACATGTCGGTGACACTTATGTGATGGATTGGTAGCATTAACGCCAAATGTGGATGGTATGGCGAGACCATGGCGATGTGACCGGTGAATGAAACAACCCAACCCGACTCGGGCACAGAGCGGAAGTGTCATGTTCAAGAGCGACTTGCCACCAATAAAGATTCTTTGAGTTTTCTTCCCAATTTTTCCCCAGTCATTGTTGACCAGTACCTCTTTATTTTTGTCAAGCTTGAGGAGGATAACATATGCTTGTTCTATACTTTTCCCTTCGGGCAAACCCATTGCTATGTTTTAATGAGCCTAGCAATAGTGAAACTCGTTCTCGTCTAAAGAGAAGTTTGTCGCTATTAATCTTTTTAATGAGTCTAACGACAAAGATAACTCGGTCCTTTTCATTTTTAGAGAGTCTGAAAAGGTACGCAAAGGTAACTCCAAAATTCCTTATTCGTCATCTAATCCCTTAAGTCCGAAAAAGTATAAAACAATACAGAAGGGATGAATTTTCAATAGCTTTAACGAGCCGAACAAAACAAGCGCTCGATCTTTTTGTGCAATAATCCCTCAGGTCCAAAAAGATTAAAATCTAGAGGAGGGATAGCACTTCCCGTCGCTTTAACGAGCTGGAAGGCCAAAACTCGACAATCTTTTCATATTTTACGAGTCAGAAAAGAGCTTAAAGAAGACTCGTCTTTTGAGGAACGAGTGATAAAATGGGTAGCAGCTGATTCCAGGTAAGGTTTGGAATTTTCCAATCACGGCAGTGTCACAAGGATGGCTAGTGAAATCACTCTTTGCAGCTGTTCCTCAAAATGGGTAAACAATCAAATGGAGGTGAATGATCGGCCAATGGAAAAGTGGAGGTGATGGTGCAAACACGACCAAGGCTTTAATGGCTGAAATGTTACATTCACGGTGGTCATTTACCAGGGGATAGTTCATTTTTTAAGGAGCTTAAACGTGGGTGGAAATATTTGCTCGGAGCGGGTTTATTTTTAAACGAGCTTGAACCTTGCGGTAACACTGCTCGATTAATCCAGTCATATGATAAGAGTGTCTCATATAAAAACGGCAAGCTTTCGAGTGTTGCCTCACATCCTTTCTTTATGCAAGTTAGGAAACGACTAATCCAAAAAACAGATAAATAATCGCTCTTTTCTTGCACTCCAAAAGGTTTGCATGCCCCCAGGTATAAAACAGAGTTTCAAGGTTACCTCTACTTCTTTCCGCTAAAACATTTGTTTTACCGAGAGAGGCCTACCTCTTACAGGTTACCCAAAGATTGTTCTATTTATGGCGTAAACAAAACACTTCTTCGGCGATGTTGCTCGAAATAAACAAAGGTGAGTGATGATGCCCACCAACTCACATAACTTTGACAAGAGAATCTTATTCTAGAATAACCCCTCTTCCAATCACGGACGGGGTACAGACTAGTCATATTCTCCCGTGGAAACCTACCCTATACCCGAATTTTTCCTGCCGAAGCAGACCAGGATGCATGCCCCCTGAGTTTCAGTCATATCCCTCCGAATTACTCGCGCTCATCGGGAGGACGGACTGAGTGAGACATTTCTTGCGTGAAAAGACCATTTAGGGACGGTATATGACTATTTGCTATGCATGATCCGGGAAATGAAAGCTGGTCCACGAGCTTGACCATTCTTCCTTCGTGCAGAAAACACATTACTCTAAAGAGTGAGGAGACAATCGCTCCCATGCAATAAATATAGTCTCATCCAAGGAGTAGGTTATAATCCAAGGGTCCTTGAACTACCATTACGTTCATGCGAACTTTCTTCCTTCTCAATGTTATGGGCACATCGGGAAGGATCCCTAAAGGTCGACTGGTTCCTTTATCAAAGCCTGTCAGATTTCTCATCTCAGGCAAAAGTGATGGCGAACCAAGCGCTTTCCAAGCAGTCGAGGAAAGGATACTCACAGAAGCCCCCTCATCTATGATGGTACCAGCCATAACCATTCTATATATTTGAACGATAATTCGGAATGGTATGCTTGCTGGTAAATGGGGTCTGCCTAGTTGATTCCAGTCGAAGGAGACAACTAAGTTGCTTGGAGGTGGGACCGAAAAGACGGCCGGGTATGGCTCTGACGAATTTCCTTCCTGCGGTAAAGGAACGGGTAAATTGCCCCCATGTTCGTTGGAGTCTGTGTTTATGAAGAGAATTTGGACAGTGTCATCCTTGTTCTCTTCAGTGACTGTATCATCTGAAGATGAAACCTCTGAAGGCAAGACCAGGTCAACTGCCGCCTCAACCTTTTGACTTTCGTCTGGTATGGATTCAGATGGTTTATCTTCAATGATAGGTGCTTCAGCCGACCACTTGAGCGGGCCAGCTGGATTCTCAACTAGTGACGGACTCGGCAAGAGTTTTTTATATCCAGGAGGAAGTCGTAATGGTGAAACCAGACGATCATCCAAAACTCTTTTAGCTTCGTCTAAGAAGGGACAACGGTGGACGGCATGATTGCCTTCACACAATTTATAGGGAAATCTAGCTTTCCCTTTTTGTCCCGGGGCTTCACTTTCACTAGTTGATGGTGTGCTTTCAACATGATCATCAGAGGTTGACGACACCGGGTTGTGCAAACGAGGAGACCAGTCCCTTAGTATCCGAGGGATGCAAGGACAATCTATGTGAAGGTGGTCTCCTTTGCAAATGACACATGGTGATTTAGGCCTGGTCGGTGGAGTGTGTGGATTTTCATTAGACGACACTCGTTTTCCCACATTCGCCTTTGGTTCCTTCTTCTTCTTCTCTTTCTTCTTCTTTTCCTTTTTCTCCTTGGGAACTTGGCTTTTAGTTTTACCAGTTCCATCAAGCGAAGAGGAAGGAGGAGAGGAAGAATTAGAGGAAGTAGAAGGCTGGTGGGCAACTCTGGACTCATCTAATTGCTGATTCGATTGTTCAGGAATAGTGGTGTTCTGAACGACAGAGGTTGAGAAGAGCCATATAGGCAAACCAATTGTCAGTCCTGGAAGCGACAATGTGGCCATATGGGGCGCACCAACATCTCCCCAAGAGGAGAAGGGACTAGGATTTCCACCAAGGGGAATTCCTTGGTTGGTAGGCTCCATTTTCTCAACCCAAGATCAACGTAGGAAAAGGGTATGAATATTCTGTTTAAAATAATTTTTAACACGCTTTGACACAACTTGTTTTTTCAGTTTTTAAGAGTCAAGAAAAAACAAAAGATGACTCTAGTCTCCTTCGATTTTTAATGAGCCTGAAGTGACAAGTGCTCAGATGGACCTTTTCCGTTAAGGAGTTTGAAAAGGAACGAAAGGGACTGCTCTGGAGGTCTAGGTAGAGGGACTACCAAACCAATCGCAAAACTGCAGAATACGTTTTACGGTACGGCAGTCAATCTTCCCGAATGCTGTGTTCGGTGCATTGCGATCAGTAGGGCGGCCGACACGGCTTCCTATGTATAAAGGATTTAAGCCTATAGGGGTCTCCCAATATATACTCGATGGTACGTGGGAGCACAAGTCCGTATTGGCACTTATCATCTCAAAGTGGAGGAATCACCCAACCATCAATGAGGACAATAGTTACCAGGCTTTACGACGCCGGAATACGTCTCTAGCCTAGACCTCTAAATGTTGTGCGTTAAGTTCCAAAGCGTTGTTAAGTTCATTGAATTTATTTTAAGTTGATCTTTCTTATGAAGTTTGCCTTTTGGGATCACCACGAGATGTAGATGTAATTCCTAAAATGCAATCTAAAGATTATAAACAAACTTTTATCTCTTTTCAGCTATGAAAATCCTAGCTACTAGGGGAAACAAAAGACACAATCTTTTCGCAAAGAGCAAAGAGCACACTGTAAATGCACTTTCCTAAATCAAGCCAAACAGACTGTCAATATGCAAATGCAAATGCATGTGTTTTGTTTTTTCACTTTCTTAATATTGATGCCTAAAAAGAAAGTTGATGTACAAATCTGAATTTGCTTTCAAGCGACAAACACAAACAAGCTTCTTTTCGAAATCAAAAGGTAGAGATGATTACGACACTTTATGATTTTGAAATAAATACTCGTTTCGACACTAGAAAGTCACAAATTCAAACCAAAGGCGAAAGTAAAAGCATAATCGACTATCAACAGCAAATAAACTTTCTCCTATGATCAAAATCGACACTTGTGACAGATCTAAATCAAAGGACGACAGTACGACTATTATACTTTTGCAATGGAAAACTGTAAACGACTCAACAAACACATAAAAACATCTACAGTTCTTTTATACAACTGAGGCGGAATATCAATAAGGAAAAGGGGTTTGAAACAGTCAAACACTGATCACAGGCTACAAAAATCAGAGACAAAACTGAAAGAATGAAGCAAAGAACCTCAGCTGCATAGGGCTAGGCTGATCAGCGCACCTATTACACAGAGAAACTGCATTGCAGCGCAGGTAGCCCTCTCGGGAAGTGCATTGAAATGCAGAACCTCTTCACAGAGCCTGCGCTGGGGCAGAAACGAGAATTCTATCCGGGTTCTGGGTCACGGTTTGTAGTTTAATCTATGGTTTTTGGCCGAGTAAAAGCAATCAGTAATGCACAATCAAAGATAGATCTAAAAGGGGGTATAAGAGCTATCATAAGGACAATCAGTTAGTTTATGAATCAGCTATTCAAATCATAAACAGATCCAGTGAATGGATTGAAGCAGCAGATGTCTACTTTGCATTTGTTAATGGCAAATGCAGTTCGATTGCTACTTCTAAGTTTATGAAACAAACAACAAGAGAAACACAAACAAACTAACTAGACACGATCCCCAGCGGAGTCGCCATTTTGTTATCAGGAAAAGTGTCTATTTAGAATGACTCTATCCCACTAAGGTGTGGCAGCTACCTTAGAAACAAACAGAGAAAACTACTTTTGTATTCTTCTTTATGAACTATAAACAAAGAGGAATAGGATGAACCAACCTGTGTCTTGCGCTAGTCCTTTGATCCAATCTCTCTCCTCTTTGACAGCTTCCAGCTATCTGCTCCCTCACTTGCCCAGCTTCACCAAGTACCTGTAAGATCACAGAAGAAGGAAACTATACAAAGACATGGGTTTATGCTCATAAATAACTTAGGATCAGATTTAAGTTAACCATACAAATGTAACAAGCATCAATGAAACACAAGCATGGAGAAGAAACTCAAATAGTTTTATTGATATACAAGAAGATCCAGGAGGAGTTACAACCGATGATTCCTGACCCAGCATCAACCTCCCAGCAAAGAAGTCCCTTCTTCACCCCCAACAAAGCATAGATCACTCAATTCTATGATATGTATCTCAAAACCAACAACAATTCCTTACAATGTGCAAAATTCCAGCCTCTGGATCTCTAGGATGAGGGATCCATATATAGATGTATGCAAGGAGGATGAGTCAGCTTATGAATTGATTAGTGGCTTCTCTCTGTCAGTTCTTGCTTCCACTTGGAGTCTGAAAGCATCTTACTCATCCTTGGTCGAATTTAGTGAGGCAAGTGTCATTGGAGAAGATTCTGGAAGCTTCCATTGTCTCTCCACCTCGCGGAATGACACTGCCATTTGTCATTTCCCGCTCAACGCACCCTGGTAGTGCATTTAGGTGCGTTGCAATGCACCTAGCTAGTGGACTTAGGTGCTATGCAACGCACTTGGCTAGTGGAGCAGCTGAAATGATCCTGATTTGACTTATTCTGAGCAGTTTCTGGTGGAGAACTTCTGGGAGAAGCTGTAATTTGTTGACCTTGTTCCTTTAGGGGTTGGAACAACACTTTTAGGGACTTAGGAGCCCTTGGTTTATGGACATTTCATGCTTAGAGCTGTAAGGCACAAAAATGTCTATAACACCCTTATCCTGCATTGGTATGCCTGCCTCTGCTGCTACTGCTGCTGGTGCTAGTTCTTTCTGGGATGCTACTTCACATTGATTCTCTAAACACTCCACAGTGAAGCCGACCTGTTCATTGGGTCTGGAGAAACTGTAGCAATATCTCCATGTGTCCTCCTCAGCCGAATGAAACGTCCCATGGATCCAGTCGAACTGTACTCTCGTGTAGTGATCCTTCACAATATAATGTGGGTCATACAGATTGTAGCTTCGGAGGTCGAATGGATAATTCTTCATCAGTTTTTCTTCGACATCCACTTTCTTGATACTCCGAATCTCATATAACCCAATCTGCAATGGAAGAGCTATCTAGGGTGCCTTATTCTTCCGGTGCAGTCTAGCTTTCAATCCTACTGGGATGTGATATGCTGCTTGTTGTATGACGAGTATGTCCAAGGAAAAATTTAGTATAACATGTGGAGGCTTCTCCGCGCTGAACATTTGGATGAAGGTGCCAGACGGTGAGGCATACCAATCAACAATGTCTATTAGTGCCTCCATTGCTTCCTTCGACATGCAGGGTGGATCCTGTTCGAATATCATCTGGTAGACTAGGGTGAAAAAATGATCAGACAGCCATGTGATTACTCCTCTGAAGCTACATTCAGATAATAACTTGCAATATGTGTTCACAACAGTCTCCACCAGTGATCATTCCCACTCTAAGACCGGGAACTCATTTTGAGCACAGATTGCATCTAAGATGTAGGTGGACATGTAGATCTCTTCTTGCATACCTCCTGGTGACCGTCGAGCCTTCGTTACCTATTCCTTCAGTTGATGAGATAACATGCGGTACCAGTTACATGGTTTTCCCTCTCTAGCCAGTTGGTCCAACGCGATCACCCAACTTGGTGGGAATGTTTCCGTGCTTTCTTGGCCACATAGCCAACATGAAAATATGACCAAGTACTGATATGCCTTCCACAGTATCTTCATCTTATAGATTTGGTTGGGTGTCATCCTGAATCTAGTCGTCTCCTTTATAGAGTTCTTTAGAATGTCTCTAGAGTTGGCACTGCTGCTGGTTATGCTGAAAGGAGTCTACATGATAATCATGGGCTTCAACATTTTATACATCTCATCATAATCCTGTGCCCAGAAGGTGGCAAGCTTCGTCTCGCTGACACAACTTAGAGTCATCATCTCAGGATCAGTGTGTGAGACGATCTAGTGTATCATGTCCTTGCATGGGAATGCATGGTATCTGCATGCAATCCGGTACAAGCCAGACTTGTGAATGTTCACATACACCTGACGGTCTTTGAGGTATTCCCCAAAAGTGTCTACAAATTCTTCAATGACCTCTTTCCATTTCAGCGAGATGTCCTTGTCTAGAAACAACTTGGTATCTTCATAGATCGGTAGACATGCCAACACCCACTCAATTGTTACTCCAGTTGCACTTCTGTCAGTGTCCTTTGATCCCACTCTCTTGGAGACCATTGGTCCAATACCGCTATGTTGAGAATGCAACAAGATGATGGAGCTTAGTGGAAAGGAGTCGCCTTCACTAAGTGGGCCCGCAGGCAAATTATGGCACAAAGTCTATTATTAGACTATGTCTATTTTTAGACATATGGATCATGGTCTATGAGTTGCAGTATGCTGTTTATGGATGATTGGTCATGTTGGGAAAAATAGATGGACTTCTATTTCTAGTTCACAGCAGGAGTGATCAAAGTCTATTTTTAGACTGCCAGGTTAAAAATAGAAAAGTCAAATATTATTGTCTCATAATAATATTTAGACTATAAACTTTATCTTATCCTCTTGGAGCACTTAAGTTTGAGCTATAGATGTGGCACATGCAGTTGTCAGAAGGAAATACACTTTTCTTATGAGTCAGTTGAGCTATTGCATGCATGACATCAGTTAGAACTCATGCATGTGAGTTTTGTGGAGTTGGATGTGGAGTTGATGGAGTTGTGTTCAGTATGACTTGGTTAGAATAGTTGTAATTAGTCTAACTGCAAATAGACTAGTGATGAGTGATGTGAATTAATTGATTAAATTAATTCACTAATTATTAACTCATAATGAAACTGAAGAATACAACAATTAACTCAGTGCATGTATAGTTCAGTGGAGATAGGTGTTAGAGGTTGAGCTTGCTATCAGTTGTGACTATAGTTGTGCATGAGGTCTTGCACAAGCAATGTATTGAGTATTGCCCTGTATATGCCCATTAGAATAGCCCGCGCTCACGTGATTTCCAGTGTGAGTGATTTTCACTTGGTATTGTGTGCAATAGAGGCAGGCAAAGCAGTGGAGAAGATTTGAACTTGTGACTTGTTCGGAACTGAGCTAGTTTTGTGTGTAATAGGTGGAGATAGTACTGAGTACTTGTGAGGAGTATTGTACTATGTATTGTTACATGTTCTCAATCATTACTATACAAATAGTGTGGGGTTTTCAGCTGTAAGCTTTCCCCGGGTTACATACTGTGTTAATGTGTGCATGCTATTGATGTTTCATTGTTTTTGATGCTGCTAAATTGTTGATCAATGTAGATGAGCTTATGTATTGTGCATGTATTCCGCAATAGTGCATGATCAGGATAATCTCTGTTGAATATGTGTTTATTATTCAAAATTTCTACATGGTATCAAAGCTGTTGATCATCAGATCTACTATTCAGAAAGTGTTTACACCTTATTTCTTCAGGGAGAGTCTGTAATCGGGCCAGGTAGCCTCTGGATTCATCCTTCCTTTGGAAGGTGAGATATCCAATAAAATCCCATATAGTCAATCTCTTTATGAGAAATAATTTGTTCTCATGAATCTTAGATCGGAGGTGGTTGATTTTGGAGCTGGTGGAATTCGAATTTGCAGCAGTGTTTTCTTGGTATCAACAAGGCAATGTCTTTCAACGGATTGCGATTGGAGTATGCTCTTGAGGGCAGCTCGAACTATATTGCATGGAAGGACAGGATGGAGGCAGCGTTGGATGATAATGGGCTGAAGGATTTCATAGAGGCTGATGTCCCAAAGCCTACTGATGCTGCGCAGGTTGATGCTTGGCAAAAGAAGACAACAAAGTGTCAAAGGATTTTGTTGGAGGGCATGAAGGATCATATTGTGTCCAACCTGCATGGAAAGGATTCTCCATACTTTATGTGGAAAGCGTTGATAGATCTATTCCAAAGCAAGAGCGATCAGAGGAAGCTTGCACTTAAGGATAAACTCAAAAATATCAAATGTGAGAAGGGAGATAGTATGCCCAAGTATCTCACGAAGTTCACTCAGTGCAGAGATGAATTGGGAAGTGTGGGGCCGACTGTCGATGATGAGGACTTGGTGAGCTTGGCTCTCCTTGGTCTTCTGAAGAGTTGGCATTCCTATCAGGACTCCGTCAATGGTCGGGAGAAATTGCCAGGATGGGAAAGACTTTGGTCAGATCTTGTGCAGGAGGAGATTAGGTGGAATACGAGGGACGGATCTTCACCAAAGGGACCTGATGAAGAAAATTGTTCTTTGGCTGCCAAAGCAAAGAAGGGGAAGAGCAAGAAAGCTTCTCAGTCCGGTGTGAAAGGCAAGAAGTAGGACATGTCCAAGGTGAAGTGTTTTCACTGTCACCAGCACGGACTCTATGCCACCAATTGTCTGTAGAAGAAGAAGAACAAGCAAGCTGCTGGATCTGCAGCAGGAGATGCTCTAGCCTCACAGTTTGAGCTTGATTTTTCATTGGTCACATGCTTAGTTTCAAGTGTGATGGGATCAGTGTGGTTCTTGGACAGTGGTGCGTCTTTTCACATGACAGGAGATCGAGATTTGATTTCTTATCTGGAGGACAAAGATCTTGGAGTGCACATCGAGATGGGCGATGATGGTAGATATAGTGCGATGGTATCGGTACCATTTCCTTTGAGAGGGAGTCTGGTAAACCGTTCGTATTGAAGGAAGTGATGCATGTTCCAGGATTGAAGAAGAATCTTATCTCTGTGGCGATGTTATAAGACAAGGGATATGATGTTGTTTTCAGCGAGGGAAAGGCTTTCTTGTTCAGCAAGACAACTGGAGAAACCTGGAAGATAGGGGCTCGAGTGAGGAACCTTTATCAGTTGCATGTAGATGGTTGTGTAGAAATGGCATGCAAGGCAAAAGGATTGGTGAGCTGGGATGATGGCGAGCTGTGGCATAGGAGATTGGGTCACCTTCACCATGGAGCCTTGAAGATACTGTAGTAGATCACTACAGGGCTTCCTAAAGGCACTCTTGCGTAGTCAGATCAGTGCACGGGGTGTACTTTGGGAAAGTTTGTGAAAGCCAACTTTCACGAGAAGGATAGTCATGCCATGACGATCCTTGAGAGAATTCACACAGACCTGTGTGGACCTTTCTCAGTAGCTTCGATAGCAAAACACAGGTATTATGTGATTTTTGTTGATGATTTCTCTCGTAAGTGCTGGATCTTCTTCATGCAAAAGAAGAGCGAGACATACTCAAAGTTCTGTGAGTTCAAAGCACTGGTTGAGAAGGAGTCGGGGAAGAAGGTGAAGGCTCTTAGGAGTGAATATGGTGGTGAATACCTCTCTGGTGAGTTCAAGGACTTTTGGAGTGCAGAAGGGATTCAAAGATAGCTCATAGCTCCCCATAACCCGCAGGAGAATGAGGTTGCTGAGTGGAAGAACAGAACGGTTGTGGGTGCTGCACGAGTGATGTTGCATGATCAGGGCCCACACCTTCACTTGTGGGCGGAAGCATGCAATATAGCAGTATATGTGCAGAACCGTTATCCTCACAAGATACTTGGCATGAGTACACTCGAGGAGGCTTATTCTGGTAAGAAGCCTGATCTTTCTCATTTGAGAATTTTTGGTGCTAACGTTTACATGCATGTGACGAAGGATGCCAAGAAGAAGTTGGAGTCGACCGCAGAGGTTGGGATATTTTTGGGGTACACTGATATGCCCCACAACTATCGTCTGTATTTTCCAGATAGTGGTAAGATTGTTGTGTGACGGGATATAAAATTTCAGGAGGAGAAAGCCATGAAGTGTTCGCTTGAGAGGGAGCCACACTTGGATGTAGATGAGGAGCTATTAGTTCCTAAGGATGAGCCTCAGGATGTGGATCAGCCACAGGACGAGGTTTATGGAGTGGAAGAGACCACTCATGCAGCGCCAACCATTAGAGGGCGAAAGCGCTTGACAGAAGTTGAGCGACTAGCTCAAGATGCAGAGAAAGTTGTAGGACCACCTATAGCCCAACGCAGGTAGAGACAGTCACCTGATCGGTACACTAGATACATGGGTCTTATGAGAAAATGTGTTGTGACTGAGCCATCCTCTTTCGAGGAAGCTGTGGAGGATCCCGCATGGGTAGATGCCATGGTGGAAGAGTATGATTCGATTGTTAGAAACAGTGTATGGGAGATTGTTCCTAGACCGGAAGGGAAATCAGTGGTGGGTTCGAGGTGGATCTACAAAGTTAAGCAAGCAGCTGATAGGAGTGTGGAGAAGTGCAAGGCAAGATTTGTTGCCCGAGGCTTTTCACAGATAGAGGGCATCGATTATGAGGAGACCTTTGCACCTGTCGCAAGGTATTCTTCCATACGGACGATTCTTGATCTCTCAGCGCAAATGGGATGGCACATTCATCAGATGGATGTGAAGACTGTGTTCCTCAATGGAGTCATTGAGGAGGAGGTGTACATTGAGCAGCCCGAAGGTTTTGAGATCTTCAGCAGCGAGTCACATGTGTGCAGGCTCAAGAGAGTGCTGTATGGGTTGAAACAAGCATCACGTGCTTGGTACACACGGATAGACAGTTATTTCACCGGACTTGGATTCTCCAAGAGTGAGGCGGATCCTAACCTATACCAGATTGTGGTGGAGGGTAAGTTGCTTATCATTGTACTGTTTGTAGATGATTTGATTCTAACGGGTGATGAGCTATCGATACTTTCATGCAAGGATGATCTTGCTAAGGAGTTTGAGATGAAGGACTTGGGCCTCCTTCATTATTTCCTGGGATTGGAAATTTGGCAGTGTAGTGATGGCCTATTTGTTTCTCAGGGTAAGTATGCTCGGGAGATACTAGAGAAGTTCAACATGCATGGCTGCAAGCCTGTTGATATTCCTCTTCCTAGAGGTTGGAGGAAGGAGGATGCCACTTTGGCAGAAGAAGTGGATGCCACTATTTATCGACAGTTGGTGGGGTCGCTTATGTATCTTGTCAATACACGACCCGATATATGCTATGCTATTAACCAGTTTTCACAAGCTATGGTTAAGCCTACCAAGCTCTTATGGAAGGCAGGAAAGCATGTATTGCTTTATTTGAGAGGCACATCGGGATATGGTTTGTGGTATAGACAGGAGGATGAGGTGAAGCTATGTGGCTTCACGGATGCAGATTGGGTAGGGAGCCCAACGTACAGAAAGAGCACATCAGGAGGGGTTTTCAGTATCGGGTCGACAGAATTTTCTTGGTACAGCAGGAAGCAGAGATCCGTGGCACTCAGTTCAGTAGAGGCCGAGTATATGGCAGCAAGTTTGGCTGCATGCAAGGCTATATGGATGAGGAAGATTCTAGTTGGTTTGTTTGGTTCTCACTTGGATCCTACTGTGATTTACTGTGGTAACCAGAGTTGCATTAAAATCTCGGCTAATCCTGTATTTCATGATAGATCTAAGCATATTGACATCAGGTACCATCATATCAGAGATTGTGTGCAACGGAGAATCATGTTACTTTCATACATTCCAACGGAGGAACATGATGCTAATATCTTGACGAAGGCGCTCACTAGGAGAAAATTCGAATACCACCGAGGCAGGATAGGGGTTGCTGATAATCCATATCTTGTTGAGAGGGAGTTTTGAGAATGCAACAAGATGATGGAGCTTAGTGGAAAGGAGTCGCCTTCACTAAGTGGGCCTACATGCAAATTATGGCGCAAAGTCTATTTTTAGACTATGTCTATTTTTAGACATATGGATCATGGTCTATGAGTTGCAGTATGCTGTTTATGGATGATTGGTCATGTTGGGAAAAATAGATGGACGTCTATTTCTGGTTCACAGCAGGAGTGATCAAAGTCTATTTTTACTCTGCCAGGTTAAAAATAGAAAAGTCAAATATTATTGTCTCATAATAATATTTAGACTATAAACTTTATCTTATCTTCTTGGAGCACTTCAGTTTGAGCTACAGATGTGGCACATGCAGCTGTCAGAAGGAAATATGCTTTTCTTATGAGTCAGTTGAGCTATTGCATGCATGACATCAGTTAGAACTCATGCATGTGAGTTCTGTGGAGTTGGATGTGGAGTTGATGGAGTTGTGTTCAGTTTGACTTGGTTAAACTAGATGTAATTAGTCTAACTGCAAATAGACTAGTGAAGAGTGATGTGAATTAATTGATTAAATTAATTCACTAATTATTAACTCATAATGCAACTGAAGAATATATCAGTTAACTCAGTGCATGTACAGTTCAGTGGAGACAGGTGTTAGAGGTTGAGATTGCTATCAATTGTGACTATAGTTGTGCATGAGGTCTTGCACAAGCAATGTATTGAGTATGCCCATGAGTATTTCCCAGTATATGCCCAGTAGAATAGCCCGTGCTCATGTGATTTCCAGTGTGAGTGATTTTCACTTGGTATTGTGTGCAATAGAGGCAGGCAAAGCAGTGGAGAAGATTTGAACTTGTGACTTGTTCGGATCTAAGCTAGTTTTGTGTGTAACAGGTGGAGATAGTACTGAGTACTTGTGAGGAGTATTGTACTATGTATTGTTACATGTTCTCAATCATTAATATGCAGATAGTGTGGGGTTTTTCAGCTGTAAGCTTTCCCCGGGTTACATACTATGTTAATGTGTGCATGCTATTGATGTTTCATTGTTTTTGATATTGCTAAATTGTTGATCAATGTAGAGGAGCTTATGTATCGTGCATTTATTCCGAAATAGTGCATGATCAGGATAATCTCTGTTGAATATATGTTTATTATTCAAAATTTCTACATGGTATCAGAGCTGTTGATCATCAAATCTACTATTCAGAAAGTGTTTACTTCTTATTTATTTAGGCAGAGTCTGTAATCGGGCTAGGTAGCCTCTGGATTCATCCTTCCTTTGGAAGGTGAGATATCCGGTAAAAGCCCATACAGTCAATCTCTATATGAGAAATAATTTGTTCTCACGAATCTTAGATCGTAGGCGGTTGAGTTTGGAGCTGGTGGAATTCGAATTTGCAGCAATGTTTTCTTGGTATCAACGAGGCAATGTCTTTCAACAGATTGTGATTGGAGTATGCTCTTGAGGGCAGCTCGAACTATATTGCATGGAAGGACAGGATAGAGGCAGTGTTTGATGATAATGGGCTGAAGGATTTCATAGAGGCTGATGTCCCAAAGCCTACTGATGCTACACAGGTTGATGCTTGGCAAAAGAAGACAGCAAAGGGTCGAAGGATTCTGTTGGAGGGCGTGAAGGATCACATTGTGTCCAGCCTGCATTGAAAGGCTTCTTCATACTTGATGTGGAAAGCGATGATAGATCTATTCCAAAGCAAGAGCGATCAGAGGAAGCTGGCGCTCAAGGATAAACTCAGAAACATCAAATGTGAGAAGGGAGACAGTATGCCCAAGTATCTCACGAAGTCCACTCAGTGCAGAGATGAACTGGGAAGTGTGGGGGTGACTGTTGATGATGAGGACTTGGTGAGCTTGGCTCTCCTTGGTCTTCTGAATATTTGGCATTCCTATCAAGACTCTGTCAATGGTCGGGAGAAATTTCCAGGATGGGAAAGACTTTGGTCAGATCTTGTGCAGGAGGAGATCAGGCGGAATACTAGGTACGGATCTTCATCAAAGGGACCTGATGAAGAAAATTGCGCTTTGGCTGCCAAAGCAAAGAAGGGGAAGAGCAAGAAAGATTCTCAGTCCTGTGCGCAAGGAAAGAAGTAGGACATGTCCAAGGTGAAGTGTTTTCACTGTCACCAGCACGGACACTATGCCACTAATTGTTTGCAGAAGAAGAAGAACAAGCAAGCTGCTGGATCTGCAGCAGGAGAAGCTCTAGCCTCATAGTTTGAGCTTGATTTTTCATTGATCGCATGCTTGGTTTCAAGTGTGATGGGATCGGTGTGGTTCTCGGACAATGGTGCGTCTTTTCACATGATAGGAGATCAAGATTTGTTTTCTGATCTGGAGGACAAAGATCTTGGAGTGCACATCGAGATGGGCGATGATGGTAGATACAGTGCGACCGGTATTGATACCATTTCCTTTGAGAGGGAGTCTGGTAAGCCCTTTGTATTGAAGGAAGTGATGCATGTTCTAGGATTGAAGAAGAATTTTATCTCTGTGACAATGTTAGAAGACAACGGATATGATGTTGTTTTCAGCGAGGGAAAGGCTTTCCTGCGCAGCAAGACAACTGGAGAAACCTGAAAGATAGGGGTTCGAGTGAGGAACCTTTATCAGTTGCATGTATATGGTTGTGCAGCAATGGCATGCAAGGCAGAAGGATTGGTGAGACGGGATGATGGCGAGCTGTGGCATAGGAGATTGGGTCACCTTCACCATGGAGCCTTGAAGATACTGCAGCAGATCACTATAGGGCTTCCTAAAAGCACTCTTGCGTAGTCAATTCAGTGCAAGGGGTGTACTTTGGGAAAGTTTGTGAAATCCACCTTTCACGAGAAGGATAGTCGCGCCACGACGATCCTTAAGAGAATTCACACAGACATGTGTGGACCTTTCTCAGTAGCTTTGACAGCAAAACACAGGTATTATGTGATTTTTGTTGAAGATTTCTCTCGTAAGTGCTGGATCTTCTTCATGCCGAAGAAGAGCGAGACATACTCAAAGTTCTGTGAGTTCAAAGCACTGGTTGAGAAGGAGTTGAGGAAGAAGGTGAAGGCTCCTAGGAGCGATAATGGTGGTGAATACATCTCTGGCGAGTTCAAGGACTTTTGCAGTGGAGAAGGGATTAGAAGAGAGCTCATAGCTCCCCATAACCCACAGTAGAATGGGGTTGCTGAGCGGAAGAACAGAACGATCGTGGGTGCTGCACGGGCGATGTTGCATGATCAGGGCCTACCCCTTCACTTGTGGGTGGAAGCATGCAATACAACAGTATATGTGCAGAACCGTTGTGCTCACAGGATACTTGGCATGAGTACACCCGAGGAGGCTTATTCTGGTAAGAAGCCTGATATTTCTCATTTGAGGATTTTTGGTGCTAAAGTTTACATGCATGTGACGAAGGATGCCAGGAAGAAGTTGGAGCCGACCGCAGAGGTTGGGATATTTGTGGGGTACACTGATATGCCCCACAACTATCGTGTGTATTTTCCAGACAGTGGTAAGACTCTTGTGTGATTAGATATAAAATTTCAGGAGGAGAAAGTCATGAAGTGTTCGCTTGAGAGGGAGCCACACTTGCATGCAGATGAGGAGCTATTAGTTCGTAAGGATGAGCCTCAGGACGTGGATCAGCCACAGGACGAGGTTCATGGAGTGGAAGAGACCACTCATTCAGCGCCAAACATCAAAGGGCGAAAGCGCTTGATAGAAGCTAAGCGACTGGCTCAAGATGCAGAGAAAGTTGTAGGACCACCTACAACCCAACACAGGCAGAGACAGTCACCTGATCAGTACACTGGATACATGGCTCTTATGAGGAAATGTGTTGTGACTGAGCCATCCTCTTTTGAGGAAGCTGTGGAGGATCCCGCATGGGTAGATGCCATGGTGGAAGAGTATTATTCGATTGTCAGAAACAATGCATGGGAGATTGTTCCTAGATTGGAAGGGAAATCAGTGGTGGGTTCGAGATGGATCTACAAAGTTAAGCAGGCAGCTGACGGGAGTGTGGAGAAGTACAAGGCAAGATTTGTTTCCCGAGGCTTTTCACAGATAGAGGGGATCGATTATGAGGAGACCTTTGCACCTGTCACAAGGTATTCTTCCATACGGACGATTCTTGCTCTCTCAGCGCAAATGGGATGGCACATTCATCAGATGGATGTGAAGACTACGTTCCTCAACGGAGTCATTGAGGAGGAGGTGTACATTGAGCAGCCCGAAGGTTTTGAGATCTTCAGCAACGAGTCGCATGTGTGCAGGCTCAAGAGAGCATTGTATGGGTTGAAACGAGCATCACGTGCTTGGTACACACGGATAGACAGTTATTTCACTAGACTTGGATTCTCCAAGAGTGAGACGGATCCTAACCTATACCAGATTGTGGTGGAGGGTAAGTTGCTTATCATTGTACTGTATGTAGATGATTTGATTCTAACGGGTGATGAACTATTGATACTTTCATGCAAGGATGATCTTGCTAAGGAGTTTGAGATGAAGGACTTGGGCCTCCTTCATTATTTCCTGGGATTGGAAATTTGGCAGTGTAGTGATGGACTATTTGTTTCTCAGGGTAAGTATGCTTGGGAGATATTGGAGAAGTTAAACATGCATGGCTGCAATCCTGTTGATACTCCTCTTCCTGGAGGTTGGAGGAAGGAGGATGCCACTTCGGCAAAAGAAGTGGATGCCACTGTTTATCTACAGTTGGTGGGGTCACTTATGTATCTAGTCAATACACGACCCGATATATGCTATGCTGTTAACCAGCTTTCACAAGCTATGGTTAAGCCTACCAAGCTCTTCTGGAAGGTAGGTAAACATGTATTGCGTTATTTGAGAGGCACATCGGGATATGGTTTGTGGTACAGACAGGAGGATGAGGTGAAGCTATGTGGCTTCACGGATGCAGATTGGGCAGGGAGCCCAATGGACAGAAAGAGCACATCAGGAGGGGTCTTCAGTATCAGGTCAACAGAAGTTTCTTGGTACAACACGAAGCAGAGATCCGTGGCACTCAGTTCAGGAGAGGCCTAGTATATTGCAGCAAGCTTGGCTGCATGCGAGGCTATATGGATGAGGAAGATTCTGGTTGGTTTGTTCGATTCTCACTTGGATCCTACTGTGATTTACCGTGATAACTAGAGTTGCATTAAACTCTCGACTAATCTTGTATTTCATGATATATCTAAGCATATTGACATCAGGTACCATCATATAAGAGATTGTGTGCAACGGAGAATCATGTTACTTTCATACATTCCAACGGAGGATCAGGATGCTGATATCTTGATGAAGGCGCTCACCAGGAGCAAATTCGAATACCACCGAGGCAGGATAGGGGTTGCTGATAATCCATATCTTGTTGAGAGGGAGTGTTGAGAATGCAACAAGATGATGGAGCTTAGTGGAAAGGAGTCATCTTCACTAAGTGGGCTCGTAGGTAAATTATGGCGCAAAGTCTATTTTTAGACTATGTCTATTTTTAAACATATGGATCATGGTCTATGAGTTGCAGTATGCTGTTTATGGATGATTGGTCATGTTGGGAAAAATAGATGGACTTATATTTCTGGTTCACAACAGCAGTGATGAAAGTCTATTTTTAGACTGCCAGGTTAAAAATAGAAAAGTCAAATATTATTGTCTCATAATAATATTTAGACTATAAACTTTATCTTATCCTCTTGGAGCACTTTAGTTTGAGCTACAGATTTGGCACATGTAGCTGTCAGAAGGAAATAAGCTTTTCTTATGAGTCAGTTGAGCTATTGCATGCATGACATCAGTTAGAACTCATGCACGTGAGTTCTGTGGAGTTGGATGTGGAGTTGATGGAGTTGTGTTTAGTTTGACTTGGTTAAACTAGTTGTAATTAGTCTAACTGCAAATAGACTAGTGATGAGTGATGCGAATTAATTGATTAAATTAATTCACTAATTATTAACTCATAATGCAACTGAAGAATACATCAGTTAACTCAGTGCATGTACAGTTCAGTGGAGACAGGTGTTAGAGGTTGAGATTGCTATCAGTTGTGACTATAGTTGTGCATGAGGTCTTGCACAAGCAATGTATTGAGTATGCCCATGAGTATTGCCTAGTATATGGCCAGTAGAATAGCTTGTGCTCACGTGATTTCCAGTGTGAGTGATTTTCACTTGGTATTGTGTGCAATAGAGGTAGGCAAAGCAGTGGAGAAGATTTGAACTTGTGACTTGTTCGGATCTAAGCTAGTTTTGTGTGTAACAGGTGGAGATAGTACTGAGTACTTGTGAGGAGTATTGTACTATGTATTGTTACATGTTCTCAATCATTAATATACAGATAGTGTGGGGTTTTCAGCTATAAGACTTCCCCGGGTTACATACTGTGTTAATGTGTGCATGCTATTGATGTTTCATTGTTTTTGATGCTGCTAAATTGTTGATCAACGTAGAGGAGCTTATGTATTGTGCATGTATTCCGCAATAGTGCATGATCAAGATAATCTCTGTTGAATATGTGTTTATTATTCAAAATTTCTACATGGTATCAGAGCTGTTGATCATCAGATATACTATTCAGAAAGTGTTTACATCTTATTTCTTCAGGCAGAGTCTGTAATCGGGCCAGGTAGCCTCTGGATTCATCCTTCTTTTGGAAGGTGAGATATCCGGTAAAATCCCATACAGTCAATCTCTTTATGAGAAAAAATTTGTTCTCACGAATCTTAGATTGGAGGTGGTTGAGTTTGGCGCCGGTGGAATTCGAATTTGCAGCAGTGTTTTCTTGGTGTCAACGAGGCAATGTCTTTCAACGGATTGTGATTGGAGTATGCTCTGGAGGGCAGCTCGAACTATATTGCATGGAAGGACAGGATGGAGGCAGTGTTGGATGATAATGGGCTGAAGGATTTCATAGAGGCTGATGTCCCAAAGCCTACTGATGCTGCGTACGTTGATGCTTGGCAAAAGAAGACAACAAAGTGTCGAAGGATTCTATTGGAGGGCGTGAAGGATCACATTGTGTCCAACCTGCATGGAAAGGCTTCTCCATACTTGATGTGGAAAGTATTGACAGATCTATTCCAAAGAAAGAGCGATCAGAGGAAGGTGGCGCTCAAGGATAAACTTAGAAACATCAAATGTGAGAAGGGAGACAGTATGCCCAAGTATCTCACAAAGTTCACTCAGTGCAGAGATGAACTGGGAAGTGTGGGGGTGACTGTCGATGATGAGGACTTGGTGAGCTTGGCTCTCCTTGGTTTCCTGAAGAGTTGGCATTCCTATCAGGACTCTGACAATGGTCGGGAGAAATTGCCAGGATGGGAAAGAATTTGGTCAGATCTTGTGCAGGAGGAGATCAAGCGGAATACCAGGGATAGATCTTCATCAAAGGGACATGATGAAGAAAATTGCGCTTTGGCTTCCAAATGGTATCGGTGTGGTTCTTGGACAGTGATGCGTCTTTTCACATGACAGGAGATCAAGATTTGTTTTCTGATTTGGAGGACAAAGATCTTGGAGTGCACATCGAGATGGGCGATGATGGTAGATACAGTGTGACCGGTATCGGTACCATTTCCTTTGAGAGAGAGTCTGGTAAACCCTTCGTATTGAAGGAAGTGATGCATGTTCCAGGATTGAAGAAGAATCTTATCTCTGTGACAATGTTAGAAGACAACGGATATGATGTTGTTTTCAGCGAGGGAAAGGTTTTCCTACGCAGCAAGACAACTGGAGAACCCGGAAGATAGGGGTTCGAGTGAGGAACCTTTATCAGTTGCATGTAGATGGTTGTGCAACAATGGCATGCAAGGCAGAAGGATTGGTGAGCCGACATGATGGCGAGCTGTGGCATAGGAGATTGGGTCACCTTCACCATGGAGCCTTGAAGATACTGTAGCAGATCAGGGTCTACCCCTTCACTTGTGGGCGGAAGCATGAAATACAACAGTATATGTGCAGAACTGTTGTCCTCACAAGATACTTGGCATGAGTACACCCGAGGAGGCTTATCTGGTAAGAAGCCTGATCTTTCTCATTTGAGGATTTTTGGTGCTAACGTTTACATGCATGTGATGAAGGATGCCAGGAAGAAGTTGGAGCCGACCGTAGAGGTTGGGATATTTGTGGGGTACACTTATACGCCCCACAACTATCGTGTGTATTTTCCAAACAGTGGTAAGACTGTTGTGTGATGGGATATAAAATTTTAGGAGGAGAAAGCCATGAAGTGTTCGCTTGAGGGGGAGCCACACTTGCATGCAGATGAGGAGCTATTAGTTCCTAATGATGAGCCTTAGGATGTGGGTCAGCCACAGGATGAGGTTCATGGAGTGGAAGAGACCACTCATGCAGTGCCAAACATCAGAGGGTGAAAGCGCTTGATAGAGGCTGAGCGACTGGCTCAAGATGCAAAGAAAGTTGTAGGACCACCAGCCCAACGCAGGCAGACACAGTCACCTGATTGAGGAAGATGTGGAGGATCCTGCATGGGTAGATGCCATGGTAGAAGAGTATGATTCAATTGTCAGAAACAGTCCATGGGAGATTGTTCCTAGACCGGAAGGGAAATTAGTGGTGGGTTTGAGATGGATCTACAAAGTTAAGCAGGCAGCTGACGGGAGTGTGGAGAAGTACAAGGCAAGATTTGTTGCCCGAGGCTTTTCACAGATAGAGGGAATCGATTATGAGGAGACCTTTGAACCTGTCACAAGGTATTCTTCCATACGGACGATTCTTGCTCTCTCAGTGCAAATGGGATGGCACATTCATCAGATGGATGTGAAGACTGCGTTCCTCAACGGAGTCATTGAGGAGGAGGTGTACATTGAGCAGCCCGAAGGTTTTGAGATCTTCAGCAGCAAGTCGCATGTGTGCAGGCTTAAGAGAGCACTGTACGGGTTGAAACAAGCACCACGTGCTTGTGTAGTTGAAGAAGCAAGACAAGGTGTTGTGAAACGTTGATAGGGAGGCTCCAAAATGAAGCTAAGGCAAAATTCTGCAGGGTGGTTGTAGCCCCTACAACACATTGATTTTCTAAAAGAATATCTTGATGAACCATGTGGTGGTCATTTTGCAGGAAAGAGGACAACATACAAGGTCTTAAACCAAGGCTACTATTGGCCATCACTATTCAAATATTCAAAGGCTCATGCTAAAATATGTGATAGCTGCAAAGGAATATGTATACCTGTAGTTTGAGATGAAATTCCATTGAAGCGCAAGTACTGATAGAGCCATTTGAACAATGGGATCTTGTCTTTGTGGGTCCTATCATCCCACCATCAAATGGTAAGAAGTACATCCTAGTATGTACTGACTACGTAACAAAATGGGCAGAGGCTAAAGCATTGAGAAAAGCAATAGAAATTGCAGTAGTTACTTTTCTTTATCAAGAAATATTTGTAAGATATGGAGTTCCAAGGTAGATTGTCACAGATCAAGGGACACATTTCACCTCCAAGCTTGTTTGAGACCTGAGAGAGAAATACAAGATTAAGCATAGAAATGAACTCCATACCACCCACAAGAAATGGACAAGTTGAATCAACAAAAAAAAGTGTTGACATCTAATCATAGGCACTCGGTGAACAACTGTAATTAGTGTAAATAAATAATAGAGAAGATGGAGAGTATCAGAGCCAACACCATTTTTGGCTTCCCTCTTTAATTTGTAACTCCTATTCTGCCTATGTTTTGAATCCTTTGCAGACTGACATCTCTCTCATATCCCCTACGACTCACTATTATTCTGCTAATTTTGGCACCCTCCACAACCATCAAGACTACCAGGTCTATAGGCCTTCTAAACCCCACAACCCACTCAGATAACCGACATATTTTCCACATAGTTTTCTTTAATCTCCCCCAAAGGTCTCCAACTTGTACTCTATGTTATTGCGCTCCTTAGGATCCAGATAGATCTTCGTTATCTTGGAACCATCAACAAAATATTTAACTCGCATCCCAACAATTTCTGCGCAGGGCTTCATGATTCTCAGTGTGAAAAAAAAAGGTGGCTCGATAGCTCATTGCGTGGGGAAATTGGCCTGATACAATCTCAAAGATCCCTGTGTAGGATCACTGCTCCTCGGACCATATAGGCCCCTCCTCCCATGATTCATTGCTCCTCCTCCCATGCTGTGTTGCTCCTCCTTATACCATCGCTCCCACGTTGTCCAGCAACTCTGGTGGCCCATGCAGGTCCATACGCTGTGCCTATCATGATTAATTTTTCAATTGAGCCCATAGCTCCAATGTTATTGCTACCTGTTTCTCTATGCCCTCCTTGCTGGTTGCGCCTCATTGTTATAAAATATGCGCTGGCTATTATGCTAAAGGAACTCCATGACCTTTCGAATTTTTTTTGGTATTAAATATTCCCCATATGTTACCTCCTGTTAGCACTCGGAATGAACCTCAAGGTTGAGAAAAGGAAATTTCGAGGTAACCACAAACCAAGCTTTTGATCTGGCATCTAGCCCTGCCAGATCAGAGAGGGCTCTCTCTGTGCCAACAAAATGTGGCTGCAATAAGTGAATCTTAGGCTAGCTATGAGGTGCGGGGATTTGATTTAAAAGTTGTGGGTCGAAAACAGCAAGAGAAGGGACCATTGGGCTATGGATTCGAGGCTAGTTTCCACCGGAAAACTTGGGGCAAAGTAAGTGCAATGTTCAGCCAGATAAAAGATTGCAAATGTGAGAAGAATAGGGGAGAAATCCCGCTGCCCTGCAGGCATCAATCAGGGGATGGATCTACAATAGCAGCATTAGAAGACAAAGAAACACAGGGTTACTCAAAAGAGAATCTAACAGAGGATGGATTCTGCAAAGACAACCACTACATTGAACAAAAAAAACCATTGTGAAAGGAGCATCGTGTGTAGATGGATTCCTAACATGTCTCTTAGATAATGTTGTAACAAGAAATAGTAGAAAAAACAAAGTATGTAAGTGAGTCTACAGGAAAAACATACTGAACATTAAACACCATTTGGATCCCAGATCTAAAGGGCAGAAACTGCTTCATTAAAATAATATTCAAGAAAAACTTTACACAGTTCCAAGCAGCCTCTCTCTGCTACAAAAATCGAACCCCTAAAATGATATGAAAAGAGGATTTTTGATCACTGATGGTAGGTTGCAAACACTGACACTAACACCTCCCCCACATATAAACCCTTCCCCATAAACCCCCCCCCCCCCCCATAAAATACCTCTGTCCTATATATCAAAGTGAATTTTTTTTCTTCTTCCCAATTTTACACCAGAACTGCATTTTTTTAACACTAGAGGTGCAATTTTTTTTAACATTAGTAGCAGAAGTATTTTTACAGTACACAGATTTTTAAAATGCATTCATTGATATCTATTGTGGGAGTGGTTCTCACTGGCAAGGAAAAATATCTAGAATGGTCGTGGAAAATCAAACACACTCTCATTTTTAATGAGCTGTGGAAAGGAGTGTGTGTTGGAAATGGAGACAAAGAGCCAGAACAACCTACTTCAGACAAGGAATTCGCCATTTGGAAAAATAATAATAGCAAGGCTTATGCATTGATTGTAGCATCAGTAAATGAAGAGGTGAGTCACCATATTTCACCATTTTCAAATGCTTTCAAAGCCTTACAAAAACTGAAGGAACTCTATGACTCACACTCTGCACTTGAAGTTGTTCAACTCATGATTAAACTCTTCACCCTTGAATTACAAAATAATGATCCTCTTGCTCTTGCATCAGAAGTAAAATCTATAATGCATGATATCAAAGTCACTAATGTTGAATTGGATATTCCTCTGATAGCTTTTCTCAAGGCACTTTATCCCACTTACTCAAATTATCTTGAGTCATTGCAAGAAAATGGAAACCTCAAAGATATTACCTTTGACTCCCTTGTGAAAAAAATTGCTGAAAGAGAGAAATATTTTGGCAAGAAGACAACTCCTAAGTCTTTTGAAGAGGTTGTGTGCCTTGCTCATAAATAAAAGAATCCTTCTCAAGATTCTTTAGAGGAATAGGTGGTCGAAGAGGAAGAGGAAGAAATTTCAGAGGCAGAGGGGGCAGACACTCTCAAGGAGAAAAGTTAGATTTGCACTGCATACGTTGCAAAAGAGATGGATCACATGATGCATCCACATGCGAGTTGCCTTGGGATAGAATTGAGTAGGAAAGAAACCAACCCAAAGGTAAAATTAATGACAAAGAGAAAGGTAAAGCACCTGAAGCTTCTCACTATGTTGTGGCACACTATAATATTGGAGTACATGAAGGGTTATTTAATGCTTCACTTGCTTCTTGGAAAAATGATTGGTTGCTTGATTCAAGAGAAAATTGCCACATGAATTTCAGAAGAGATTTTTTTGAAGACTTTACTGACAATGTTGATGGAGCAGTATACTTTGTAGACAAATCAAGACTCAAGCCATCAAGGGTTGGAACAATTAGGCTTAAATTGTCTGGTCTTCTAGACTTTCTTCTGCATCATGTTCTATATCTCCCACAGTTGAGGAGAAACTTTCTGTCCTTTGTCCACATCCGCCAACAAGGACACTCCATTCATATGTTTGATGGCAAGCTTGAAGTAAGAAAATCATCAGACCACTCACTTGTCATGATGGGTATAGAAGAAGAAAGGCTTCTCAAGCTGCAGGGTACTTCTGCTTGTGCACAAAATATCTCATACAATTCTCATTATGAAGAAGGTACATTTCCATCAAGTTTATTATGGCATGCTAGATTTGGACACTTGAACTATGACAGCCTCCGCTTGTTGAAGAAAAATGGTGTCACTGGTTTGCCTACAATCATAGGAAACTTAAGAAATGTGATGCTTGCATTCTAGGAAAGCATAGCAAACAGTCTTTTCATGATTCACATTCAAGAGCACATAAAAAACTTGAACTCATTCATTCAGATTTATGTGGTCCAATGCCTATTCCTTCTGCAAATGGAAATAAATATATGATGACATTTATTGATGACTACACTAAAATGTGTTGGGTTTATAATTTGAAGAACAAATTTGATGCTTTTCAAACATTCAAGAACTTTCATACATGGATTGAAAATGATGCACAATCTCATATTGGTTCTATTCTCACTGATAATGGAAAATAATACCCTTCAAATGAATTTGAAAACTATCTTCGCCAACATGGGATCAAAAATCAAACAACTGTGCCTTATAATCTCGAACAGAACAGAGTTGTTGAAAGAATGAATAGGACAATCTTAAATATGGTACGCTCCATGATGTTTTTCAAAAATGTAAAATTGATGTTTTGGGATGATGCAGTTCTATGTGCTGTATATGTAAAGAATAGATGTCCATCTAATGCTATTAGAAACAAGACTCCTTATGAAATGTGGTATGGACACATTCCTTCGGTAAAGCACCTTAGGGTCTTTGGTTCCACATGTTATGCCTTGATACCAAAGGTACATAGAAACAAACTTGGTGTAAGAATTTGTAAGTGTATCTTGCTGGGGTATTCAAACACCTCCAAAGCATACCGTCTCTATGATGAAGTCAATAAAAAGTTTGTTGTATCTAGAGATGTAATCTTTCTTGAATCATCCAAAATAGACAATGTTGTTGAGCGGAAACTTGATCGCTTGGATAGATTCACAACTGCAAAATCATTTCAAGAATTTGATAATCAAATTCCACATCTTGAAGGGGGGATTCCTATACTAGATCAACCTGTGGAATCTTCTTCTGAAGCACTCTCTCCCCTGCATGAAACTCCAACAATGGATGATACTTTGAGTGATGTGATTGACAGAATTGGGAGACTCAATATTGATTCAGTCCCAACTCAATCAACGGAGCAGCCTGGACCATCTGAGAAAGGTCCCCCATAGTGGCTGACAAAGACACTTGAAAGTGTTCATCCTGATGAGGTTGGAAAGATAGGAACTAGAAATTCAAACTGGAAAAATGGAGGTGATGTAGATGCCTTGATTCACCTATTGATATGGATGTTTCTTATGATTGTGAATTGAATTTGTCTACAGATTTTGAGCCAACTTCCTTCAAATAAGTTGCTTCTCATGATGAATGGAAAGAAGCGATGGAAAAGGAGTATGATGCCCTGATAAAGAATGGCACTTGGAAGTTGGTTGATCCTCCATTGGGTACCAAACCAATTGGCTGCAAGTGGGTCTACAAGAACAAGTATAAAGCTGATGGCTCACTTGACAAGCACAAAGCCAAGATTGTGGAAAAAGGTTTTGCACAGAAGGAAGGGGTTGATTATGAGGAGACTTTTTCCCCCATAGCAAAATGGGCTACCATCCGGACACTCTTTTCCCTAACAACTCAGAACGGCTGGAAAGTCCATCAAATGGATGTAAAAACTGCTTTCTTGAATGGAGATCTAAAAGAGAATGTTTTTACATCCTAGCCTGAAGGATTTTCTATGAAAGGACATGAACATAAAGTATGCAAACTTGTGAAATCCTTGTATGGCCTCAAACAAGCACCGTGAGCCTAGTATGAAAAACTAACTGAGCATCTTCTGAAACTCAATTTCAAACATTATGATCTTGATGATGCAACTTTGTTTGTCAAGAAGGCTGGAAAAATAGTTGTATATCTTGTGGTATATGTAGATGATCTTTTGATGACAGGGAACAATGAGAGCTACATTGCATCCATAAAGAAGGACTTGAGGAAAGGTTTTGAAATGACTGATTTGGGCTATGTTCATTACTATCTTGGTATTGAAAGTAACTCAACATCCAAAGTCCATATACCTTTATCAAAAGAAGTACAATCGAGATCTATTGAACAGGTTTGGAATGACTGAATGCAATCCTCTCACTACTCCAATGGAACAAAACTTAAAGCTCATATCCATTGAAGGAAAAGAATTTGAGGATGCAACAAAGTATAGACAACTTGTAGGAATTCTCAACTACCTAACTACTACCAGACCAGACATTTCGTTTACTGTTGGAATCCTATCTAGGTTTATGCAAAAGCCTTGTGAGGGACATTGGTCTGCTACAAAAAGAGTTCTAAAGTACTTGAAGGGAACTCAAGACTTTGGAATAAAGTATACACAGGTGGGCGACTTCAGCTTGATTAGATACTCTGATTCAGACTTTGATGGAGACAAAGAAATTGGGGTATCTACTTCAGGTTATGCTATGAGTCTTGGATTAGGAGCTGTCTCCCAGAGATCATGCAAACAATTAGTTCCAATAGATTCCACAATAGAGGTAGAATATGTGGCAGCAGCTGGGGCAACAAAAGAAATTGTGTGGCTCAGGAAAATTCTTGAATATTTGCAGGTAAAACAAGTACAATCGACTCCACTCATGATTGACAATACCTCAGCAATAAAGTTGGCCAAGAACCCAAAGTTACATGATCGATGAAGCACATCAATACTAAATATCATTTAATTCGACATCATGTTGAGGCCAAAACAATCCATCTCTGCCATTGTTCCACTAATGAGAAAATTGCAGAGATCTTCACCAAAGTGCTTGGAAGAGAAAAGCTTGAAAGATTCAGAATGATGCTTGGACTCACCAACACCCCTTTAGATTAAGGGGGGGAATGTTTAATCATAGGGAATGGGTGAACAACTGTAATTAGTGTAAATAAATAATAGAGAATATGGAGAGTCATCGAGAGATGAACTGAACAGTCGCTCCTTCTTGTATATAATAATGAACAACCTGAATGAATAATATGATTTGATTTTGAGGAGTTACCTCCTCGTTTGACACAAAATACTTAATAATATTATGACAAAAAGCAGTGAACATGCATAGAAAATATTGGTCAGAGAAGTTGAATGAAGCACTATAGGCTTATACGATGACATGGAAAAACACTACTGGATTTAGCCCCTATCAGCTTGTTTATGGAAAACAAGTCTTTTTACCAATTGAATTTTAGATCCCTACATATAAACTTGTAGCAGAATTGGGACTGGACCTTGAAAAAATCACAACGACGAGGATCATGGAACTCAATGAACTAGATGAGATCAGAAAATAAGATATGGAGCATACATCTGTAGTTCAACGATAGAGGAAAAAATGGCATGACAAATTCATTAAAAAAAAAATCTTTCATAAAGAAGACTGGGCACTACTTTTTGACTCTAAGTTCAAAGATTTCAAAGAAAATGTACAACTCATTGGCTTGGGCCATATGAAATAGAAGAAATCTTTGAAAATGGAGCAATAAGGATAAAGACAATTGATGAAGCAACAAATTCTTTTCTGGTTAATGGCCATAGGCTAAAAGTCAATCATCAGCCTATAAACATAGAAGATGTTTTGAAAACAATTTTAGAAGACAATGATATAGAAGTTTTGGGAAAGCATAGCAATATGCCTTCCCTACTTCCAGAAAAATAAAAATAAAAAAAGTTAAAAAATAATAAAAGAGTTTGGTTGCGAAAATCCACGATACTGGCATAATACAAACTTGAATTCATATCAGAAAACCAACATGTTTGGCCAATATGAATTCTTCTTCATGTTTTTCTTTCCATTTTTGTTTTTACAGGATCATTCTCCAAAACTTAAAAGACCTGAGGACAAGTCTGAAAATAAGCAAGTGGGGGAAGATTCACAATAAATCAACAAACTATGCAATGGTTTGATATCAAGTAGCTGTTTATCATAAGGGACCTGAAATAAACATCGTCAACAAGTGTCAGTAGGGACCTGAAACAGCATTGCATAAGGGACCTGAAACATTATTCAAAAGAACATTGTAGAAGGGACCTGAATCAATATCAGATGCAAAAACATGAAACAACATCAAAAGGATTAAATAAGCAGACACAAGTGTCTAAATTCCATCGAAATTTATCTTTGAAGAACTATCATCATTCAAAAGATTCAAGTATGGATGAGCTAGCAAAGGTCATCATCAACAAACATTGAGCTATTATGTGAAAGAAGAAGTACTGTAAGTAAAAAATATATATTCTTAAAACCTTTGATTTTTTTTTTAAATTTCTACAATTGTTAAAACTAATTTAACTTGGATATGCATCCTAACCTACATTTCATTAACCCCATATACTCCTAACTACATCACCACATGAAAAATTACATTCATTATCCAACCTTACATTTCATTAACCCCATATACTCCTTCGTTATCCTTCAACATAAACATAAGCATTTTTAATCAAAAATTGAGGCTCAAAATTTTTGCCCTTAAGGAATTTTTGCTTGCCTACAAAAAAAACAAGGGTTAGTATCATTATAAAAATATTTGATACTATGGTCATTATAAAAAGGTTTAGTATCATTATAAAAATGACCTAAAACTATGGTCATTTTAAAATCAACTACATATAATTGCAAGCATGCAGAATATGATGGTGCTTTCAATGAGAAATGAACGAAACTATAGTGGCACTTACAAAATTATGAGAAATGTATATGATGGTGGTTACAAACTATAGTGGGAAAACAAAGAAATGAATGAAACTATGATTAAAAATGAATATAGTAGAACGTGGGTAGTGCAAGTATTTGTTGGCATTATGACACAGGTGTTGTCCTTGATGGCAACTCTCTCAGATGATAGATCACAATACAACAGGTTAACAGCTCAGAGTTACAGATCATTCTTCACAGAATGAAGAAAGAGAGGTATATGCAGCTTCACCATTGCCCAAGCTGCGTATACACGCAGGTTCACTATATACAAGTTGCGTATAAATACGCACACACTTTCACAAAAGGAAAAGCACGTATACCTTGGAAAACTAAGTTTTTGGTCCGAAGTATTTGGTCCATGGTATTTTGATCCATGGTATTGGTCCAAGGTATTGAGTCCAAGGTATTGACCCTAGGTATTTGATCCAAGGTATTGGTCCTAAGTAGTTTTGGTCCATGGTATTGAGAAAGGCCTAAAAATATAAAAGGAGGAGAAGATCATTAGGCCAAGGCACTCAAGCATTGAATATCTGATGAAGAGTGAGATCTAGTATGTAGGTTATTGGGTTATGGTGCATTGCTGGATCTGAACCAAGGAGGAACCTTAGCGGTTGATGGAGGATAAGATCTAATGATGGATCGGGATCTTAAGGCGTAAAGTGAACTATCATTATGTGTTTTTGCTCATGAATATTCTAGATCTGAATACTGACGCATATATTATTCTGTAAATGATATGATCTGGGTATAACTAAAGTCTGGTATAGCTGCAGAATTATGAATTAATATTTACAGATGTATACGCTGGTTGGCTTTGAGGAAAGCGTGTATACATGTAGGTTCGGCACAAGAAAGTAGCGTATACCTTATAATCTATGTTTTAGTTGCTGTTGTTTGTTGTTGCAGTGTTTTGGGTTCTAGTTACTGTATTCTGGTGACAACATTCTGAAAGATCAGATTGATGGGTTGTCAAAGTGATTGATTGATTTGGTTGTGGTTGGTTCAATAGGAGATTGGTTGATGCAGATATATTTGATGATTGAATGATGTTTTTGATGGATCCAGTCTGAAAATTTATGAAACATGGTCCCTGGAAGAAAGGAGAAGGTTGTAGCCTTCTGTAGGCCAGCACCTACATACTAGTAAACATATTAGCTAGTACAAGAGCTAGGGAGTTGTAGCTCCCTTCCAGTAGAAGCTGGGGAACGAGAGAAGGTTGTAGCCTTCTCCAGGTAGAAGCCTACGTACTGGTATAAGGCTGCGCCAGTACAAAAATTGTAAACATAATTTTCTTATTATTAAAAGAAGACATAGACGATTGCAGCAGGTGGTTTTCACCCACATTGGGTTTCCACCATATATATTGGTGTTTATGTGCGTTGCTTATGTGTGATGCTTTATTCTGATTTTACTGCACTGTCTAATGAAATGTTGATATGCTGATTAAAGTTCACTACCTGTTAATTTGGGTAAATCAAAAGATATCTGCAGATACACTAGTTTCATTAAGTATAGTTGCATATACACGCTAGTTCACTAAGCTGAAGTAGCGTATACAAATTAGTTTTGAAAATTAAATTATTGATCCGAAGCGAAGAGCAATAAACAGTTTGACAATCGTCAGAAAAGGCATAAAGCAGATCACCAGGTAAATCAGGCTCAATTTAATTCAAGGATGAATAGAAGCCACAATCAACCACAGGTAAATCTTACTCAATTTGCTTCAAAGACAAATATTAGTAGAAACTACAATCACTAGGTCAGTAGATTCGATAATCACAAGAACTTATTTAATGGTCAATGTTTCTCATGTCATAATTTTGGACACAAAACTATTCAATGTGTTGTTTACAAAACCATCATGACTAGAGAAGCACGAAATCAAAGGAATGTGACAGGGATCAAGAAAAGTTCCTATAATAACTTTTCTGTTCTTGAAAATGAAATAGAATGCTCAATCTGTAACAACTTTGGCCATGAAGAATATGAATGCAGGAGTAAATTTCGGAAAATATCTCAAAAGGAGAAAACTCCATTAAATCTCAAAATATGGAGAAAGAAAGAACTGTGAACAGAAAGATGTGGTATAACCTTGTATGCAGAAGGACAAGAAAACTAGTGGTACATTAACAAGGGATGCTCAAAACACATCACAGGTGACAAAGAAAAACTACAGTCATATAATGCCTTAGAAAAGGAAAAGAGTGTCTCATTTGGAAACGACACTCCTGCTGTCATAAAAGGTAAAGGCTCTGTTTTCTTCAAAGAAAAAGTTAAAGCTGGGAATGTTATGTATGTTGATGGCTTAAAGCATAACCTGTTGAGTGTGAGTCAAATGTGTGATCAAGGAAATGAAGTAGTGTTTCGATCAAATGGATGTATTATTCGTGAGCTTGATATAGGAGAAACTGTGATCAAAGGTACAAGAACTCTAAACAACCTATACATACTCAAGGGAGGACAACAACAGTGCTATCTAAGAAAAAATGATGAAAACTAGCTATGGAACAGAAGATTGGGGCATCTAAGCTTTTCTCAAATAAGAAAAGCATGCAAATTCTAGGCTGTTTGTGATCTTAAAGATATCAATATTCTTGAAAATACTATATGTAGATCATGTCAATTCGGTAAGAAAACCAGATCTCACTTCATCAAAAAGGAAAGGTCAGCTAGTAAGCCTCTTGAACTTGTTCATACTGATTTATGTGGACCATCAAGGAAAAAGTCACCTCGTGGAGAAGAATACTTTATATTATTCATTGATGATTTTTCTAGAATGTGTTGGATAGGTCTTATAAAACATAAAGATGAAGCATTTGAAAAGTTCAAAGCCTTCAAAGCTTTGGTTTAAAATGAATGAGATTGCAAAATCAAATGCCTCAGATTTGGTCGAGGAGGGAAATTTACCTCGGATGAATTCTTTGACTTTTGTGAACAACATGGAATAAAAAGGTAGTTCTCCACTGCAAGGACTCCTCAACAAAATGAAGCGGTAGAAAGGATGAACATAACTATTGAAAAAATGGCTTGTGCTATGCTATATGAATCTGGAACTCCTGCAACCTTCTGTGATTGAGATGCTTCTTCAGTATATCCAAGACCTGTATTTATCAGAGGATAGTGCTGCACTTTGATAATTTCATTTAAGGTTTTTGATCCTTTAGCAAATCTAAGATTGAGAGATTTTGTTTTCTCAAGATCCTTTCTTAGACCCACAATTTCACATTCTAGTTTTTCATTGTGTTTTTCTCTTTCAGCAAGTTGGTATGTCAAGGTATCTATAATCATATTCTTTTCTTCTAAATAGATTTTGAGTTTAGAGATTTCTTCATAGAGGTCATCTTCATCTAAAGCATCCAAAAAGTCATCATCTTCATAAGCCATCAGAAGTCTATAGTCATTATTATTTTCATCTTCATCACTATTTGATAAACCATCACTATCTTCATGAATATAGTAGCTCTTTTTACTTACACTTTGTTTTCTATTCCATTTTGCAGATTCCTTCCCTTTATCATATTTATGTTTATGAGGACATTTGGTAGCATAATGACCAACTCTACCACATGCAAAACATTTGAAAGGTAGTTTACCTCTGAATCTTCCAGAACCCCGTTGAAGCTTTTTGACAAAGTTTACTTCCTCTTCTTCTTTTGAAATATGTCCTGATTCATTGAGTTCTTCTTTTCCTTTTACTAAAGATTTAAATGCGTCTTCTCTCATATCTGATGGACCTCCTTTTCTCATCTCAAAGGCAGTTAAGATTTCGTGAAGCTATGTCATAGTAATAGTATATAGATCTTGCTTTTCTTCTATGGAAGATACTTTTGATCAAGCCGTCAACCTCCACTAAAAGCTATCTTGACGAAGCGAAGAGCAATAAACAGTTTGACAATCATCACAAAAGGCATAAAGCAGATCACCAGGTAAATCAGGCTCAATTTAATTCAAGGATGAATAGAAGCCACAATCAACCACAGGTAAATCTTACTCAATTTGCTTCAAAGACAAATATTAGTAGAAACTACAATCACTAGGTTAGTAGATTCGATAATCACAAGAACTTATTTAATGGTCAATGTTTCTCATGTCATAATTTTGGACACAAAGCTACTCAATGTGTTGCTTACAAAACCATCATGACTAGAGAAGCACAAAATCAAAGGAATGTGACAGGGATCAAGAAAAGTTCCTATAATAACTTTTCTGTTCTTGAAAATGAAATAAAATGCTCAATTTGTAACAACTTTGGCCATGAAGAATCTGAATGCAGGAGTAAATTTCGGCAAATATCTCAAAAGGAGAAAACTCCATTAAATCTCAAAATATGGAGAAAGAAAGAACTGTGAACAGAAAGATGTGGTATAACCTTGTATGCAGAAGGACAAGAAAACTAGTGGTACATTAACAGTGGATGCTCAAAACACATGACAGGTGACAAAGAAAAACTACACTCATATAATGCCTTAGAAAAGGAAAAGAGTGTCTCATTTGGAAACGACACTCTTGCTATCATAAAAGGTAAAGGCTCTGTTTTCTTGAAAGAAAAAGTTAAAGCTGGGAATGTTATGTATGTTGATGGCTTAAAGCATAACCTGTTGAGTGTGAGTCAAATGTGTGATCAAGGAAATGAAGTAGTGTTTCGATCAAATGGATGTATTGTTCGTGAGCTTGATATAGGAGAAACTGTGATCAAAGGTACAAGAACTCTAAACAACCTATACATACTCAAGGGAGGACAACAACAGTGCTATCTAAGAAAAAATGATGAAAACTAGCTATGGAATAGAAGATTGGGGCATCTAAGCTTTTCTCAAATAAGAAAAGCATGCAAATTCTAGGCTGTTCGTGATCTTAAAGATATCAATATTCTTGAAAATACTATATGTAGATCATGTCAATTCGGTAAGAAAACCAGATCTCACTTCATCGAAAAGGAAAGGTCAGCTAGTAAGCCTCTTGAACTTGTTCATACTGATTTATGTGGACCATCAAGGAAAAAGTCACCTCGTGGAGAAGAATACTTTATATTATTCATTGATGATTTTTCTAGAATGTGTTGGATAGGTCTTATAAAACATAAAGATGAAGCATTTGAAAAGTTCAAAGCCTTCAAAGCTTTGGTTTAAAATGAATGAGATTGCAAAATCAAATGCCTCAGATTTGGTCGAGGAGGGAAATTTACCTCGGATGAATTCTTTGACTTTTGTGAACAACATGGAATAAAAAGGCAGTTCTCCACTGCAAGTACTCCTCAACAAAATGAAGTGGTAGAAAGGATGAACATAACTATTGAACAAATGGCTCGTGTTATGCTATATGAATCTGGAACTCCTGCAACCTTCTGGGGTGAAGTTGCATTCGTCGTCGTCACTATTATCAACCAAGCAAATGTTCGGGTAAATAGCACTCAAACTCCACATGAACTTTGGTATGGTAAGACCCCCACTGTAAAATACTTCAAAGTTTTTGGAAGCAAATGTTACATCAAAAGGACTGAGGAAAAGCTTGGTAAGTTTGAACCCAGAGCAGATGAAGGTATTCTTCTTGGCTACTTGTCCCGAAGTAAAGGATATAAATGTTATAATAAAAGACTTGGGAAAATTATTGAAAGTATTGATGTTGTGGTTGATGAAGTATGCAAGAATCCAAAACAGGTAAAAATCAAAGGTTATGACAATGAAGAAGATGAGGAACATTTTCCCACATCAAATCACACTGATTTTGAAGAAGAAACCAATGAAGCACCAAAAGAAGAGATAACGATAGAAGAAAAGACTCTGTCCAGGTATGTTCAGAAAAATCATCCGAAAACTCAAATTTTAGGAGAAAATGGGTAGGTGTGTAGACAAGGAGAACCATTTCTGAAGCCTCAAGCTATCTAGCATTACTATCTTCCACCGAACCTCAAAATGTAAATGAAGCATGCAAAGATGAATGTTGGGTCGAGGCCTTGAATGAAGAACTTGAGAAAATTGAAAAGAATAATCCTTGGGAATTAGTTCCTAGACCTCATGATAAGAATATCATAAGAACTAAATGGATATTCAAAAACAAGCTAAACGAAAATGGAGAAGTTATTAGAAACAAGGCCAGACTTGTTTGTAAAGGATATGCTCAACAAGAAGGTATAGATTTTGAAGAAACTTTTGCACCTGTTGCTAAACTTAAAGCCATAAGAATGTTTCTTCCCCTTGTTAGTTTTCAGAAATTCAAAGTATACCAAATGGATGTAAAATCTTCCTTTCTTAATGGAGACTTAGAAGAAGAAGTCTATATTAAACAACCAGAAGGATTCATACTTGGAAATGATGCAAAACTTGTATGAAAACTCAGAAAATCTCTCTATGGTCTAAAACAGGCTCTAAGGGCATGGTATTATTGTCTTGACAAATATCTCCACCAACAGGGTTTTTCAAAGGGGTCAGCAGATAGCAATCTATATACAAAGATGGACACTGATAAATTGCTAATAATTGTTGTGTATGTTGATGATATCATTTTTGGTAGCAATGAAGAATCCATGAGTCAGAATTTTGCCTCAGTAATGCAACAAGAATTTGAAATGTCCTTGCTTGGTGAGCTTACCTACTTTCTTGGTCTACAAGTTCAACAAAATAAAGATGGTATTTTTCTATCACAAACCAAATATCTCAAACAAATCCTGAAAAAGTACGGCATGGAAGATTCTAAACTAGTATGTACCCCAATGTTAATAGGATGCAATCTTAGCTAAAATGATGAATCAGCAGCAGTACATCAACCAACTTACAAATCCATGATTGGCAGTCTGTTTTATCTAATAGGTACTTGATCGAACATTATGCATGCAGTGGGAATAGTTGGAAGATTCCAAGCAAATCCTAAGGAAACACACCTTCAGGCAGTCAAAAGGATTTTCAAATATCTTCAAGGAACACAAAACTTTGGTTTATGGTATCCAAGAGATACAGATCTTACACTTCATGCATATACAAATGTAGATTGGGCAGGAAGTGTTGATGACAGAAAAAGCACTAGTGGTGGTGCATTCTATATGGGTTCGCGGTTAGTGTCTTCGTTCAACAAAAAACAAAGTTCAATTGCATTATCTATAGTTGAAGCAGAATACGTGGCTGCTGGATCTTGCTGCACACAACTACTTTGGATGATGCAAACAATGCAAGACATTCAGATCACATGTACTCCACCCATCTCCATTCTATGTGATAATACAAGTGCCATCAGTATTTCAAAGAATCCAGTCATGCACTCCAAGACCAAGCACATACCCATCAAATATCATTTTCTACATGAACAACTGCTTGAACAAAAGGTCAAATTGGAGTATGTTTCCTCCAAAGAATAGGTTGCTGATATATTCACTAAACCACTACCCAGAGAGACATTTGAATATCTCAGACAAAATCTGGGAGTAGTAGCTACATCATCCTGCTATTAAATCCTATCTTCTTCAAAGAAAGGTGGTTATACGCGAGTTTCATGAAGCGTAGTCGCGTATATACGCTGGTTTCTGTGGGTACATTCGCGTATTTTTTGGTTTGAGGAAAAGTAGTGGGCCAGACTCAGGAGAAAGGGGTCTGATATGGTTCAATGAATTATCTGATCTGCTTGATGATGGTTACAGTTTGTTGATGACATGTGGACATATGTTGGCTCTCATAAGTTGTTGATAACTTGATATATATCTGATTAATGATGATGCCTTGTTAACTCTTTTGATATATGAAATGATCAGATCTGACAGTGAACATCTGACACAGGTTCAGGGGGAGCATATGCTTCTAATAATGCATTATTGGCATTATCTTAGAAGATCTCGGTGCAGATTTTGTTTCAGGTTGAACGGGTTCAGGGGGAGAACATGGTTGCTGGTCTGGATGCTGATTGATAGATGTTGCTGATAATAGTTGTTGATGACTATCATGGTCTTGTTTAAGACATTTGGTCTCTGTTATATATGTCATGTATATCATTTAATGTAACGGTCATGAAAAAGACTTAATTTGTAACCTCACTATACATGGGATGGATGATGTAATGTTTCTTGTTTTTGACATGTATAGACAATTGGTATATCCCCACTTGGTTGGGAGATGGATGTATGTATGAGTCATTGGTGATAGGAAGGTCATTTTTGATCCATGTATAGATTCATGTTCTTCTTTTAGAACATCTTTTTGTATACCTTGCTTATGCTCAGGAGGAGCATGGACTTGATCATGGGAGCTCAATGAGCTCACTTCAGCATATCAGAGAATTCAACATGCACTTAGGGGGAGCATGACCCTTTGACCTTGATGTCAAAGGGGGAGAGTGACTTGGTGCGGTTGTTGCCATCAAGTCCAAAGGGGGAGATTGTTGGCATTATGACATAGGTGTTGTCCTTGATGGCAACTCTCTCAAATGACAGATCACAATAGAACAGGTTAACAACTCAGAGTTATAGATCAGTCTTCACAGAATGAAGAAAGAGAGGTATACGCAGGTTCACCATTGGCCAAGCCGTGTATTCACGTAGGTTAACTGTATACAAGTTGCGTATACATGTACATGAAGTAGAGAATGTAGTCAATACTGTGACACATAGTCAGCCATGGGAACGTAGGACAGAGTATGATCTGGGAGTGTAAAATAGTCAAAACACATCCAAACAAACAAAACTCTGTGTCATACTATATTTCACCATAAACCGAGCTTTGTGTAAGTCTCTCTTCTACCATCTCAGCAAAGAACTGAGCCTAGAAGGTGAGAATAATGCTGAGAATTTACACAGCATAAGGAGAAACCCTCACAAAAGAAGAAAATGTGTAGAGAAAACATGAAAATTGAAGAGAATTTCACATAAGACAAAGAAGTCAGAACATAGAGGTTTATGAAGCCTTGAACAGAGAAGGGATCACATAAGAAATAGGAAAGGAGGTTAAAAAGTCCGTGGAGAAATAAGGAAGGATACATTGGTTCTAATGAGGAGATTGAAGGCCTAGATTCTCTCTGCACCAAGTTGATTGTGCTTCCCAACAATCTCCAGAAATTCCGCAAGAGAAGA
Source organism: Pinus tabuliformis (assembly GCA_031772625.1). Lineage (NCBI taxonomy): Eukaryota > Viridiplantae > Streptophyta > Pinopsida > Pinales > Pinaceae > Pinus > Pinus tabuliformis. Next base: position 1,677,889,576 of record CM062819.1, read on the forward strand.
GGTAAGCGCCAAATCCCGGATTTCTATAAGCAATTAAACAAATTCCAAGGGTAGTTAAGCTCGAGATTTGGTTAGGATGTGTCATTTTATGAGGGAGAAAGATTTCAATTGTTGATTTGAAAACTCTGCCACCATTAAACAGAACTTGCCACCTGTGTCATGAATGAATCTTCAAAGATGTTAAAAGGAGTTCTAATTAAAATGACACTGTTTAAACACAGGAGAACGAGTTATTAACTAAGAGATTTTCACGAGTTTTCTTCCAGTTCAGGTATCCCATTTTGAAATTCCCTCATGCATATTTGTGAAATTTCTTTATTTGAAAAACATAGTCCTATTTTTCATATGCATAGTGAGCATTTCTAGAAGGGATTTTCATAAAAAAAAAACTCGGGAAAACAAATATTGAAGCACATGTTTAGGAGCAGTGAAACATTGTTAAGATGTTTATGATATCTTTTACACAGTGAGCAATTTTTTTGAAGAGAAGTGGACTCCTTTTTGTAGTAGAATAAAGGAAATTGAAAAGGATTCAAGCAAGAGAATCATTTCATTTTTTTCAAAGAACTTCAAATACAAGGTAAGCCTATTTTCCATGATAATTATCCATGAATCAAAATTGCATGAATAAGAAGACAAAGGTATATATATACATGTATTTTTTTTTATGATGAGGATGTTAACTGTCCAAGGATACATTAATTGGTATACAGAGCACATGGCAACTAGAATTGAGCAAAATGAATTCAAGATAGAGAACTGGAGGAAAGAAAGCATATAAAAATTGTATCAAGTAGAATTCATAGGGTTTCTTCATAAGTTTAATGGGCATAATAACAAGATTAGATAAGAATTCATAAATCATTATGAACATGGACAAATGAAAGTAGGTGACCTCTCCACACCACTAAACCCATAATTTCTTTCCCAAGCTCTAGATCTTCCCTTAATATGAAAAGAATACCACAAAGGATTACATTTCAAAGAGAAAGGTTGGACATTCTTCTTAGAAAACAGAGAAAAGGATCCTTTGATAGATCAAAAGGAATTCAAAGGGACTGGTTCAAGGAGCCTTGGTCCGAATTAGTTCTAATCATTCAAAGATATTTCAGTTATGACAATAGGCACAACCTAGTTTATATTTATCACATTAGGCTACTTCAACACATAAAGGGAGAATTTGGGATTAATCTACGCTATTTCTTCTCAAGAATCTTGACCAAAATGATAAAGGGTGTTAAAAATAAAAATGAAGTAAAAGTGGCACATATTTATCATCAAGGGCTCATTAAAATACTTGTAGAACATCAAGTGAGAAGCAAGGGATTGATTTGGAAAGAATTTTTGGTTCAACATCATATTGAGGAGCAAACAATAGAAGAAAAATTTGAACAAATGCATGTTACTAGGAGCATAATAAACTCTCCTATGTATCCTAGGACCTGATCTGAGAAGAAACAGGAGAGTGGCATGATTGAGAAAGAAAGATATTTCCTATCTTTTCCCTGAAGGCCTAGGAAGAAAATGCAAGAAGAGCCAAGTGAGAAAGAAAAAGACCAAGAGGTAGAAATTGTTGAACCTCCAACAATATCAAAAGAAGTTAACAAGATATTGCAAAGAATGGAAAGGGAAGTTCAAGAAGAACCTTTGGAAAAGGATTCCTACTTTGAGCATGCATGGATAGGAGACACTTCATCACATTCATTTTCCAAGGAGACTGTAGAAGAAGAAAGAGAGCTACAGCAAGAAGAACACCTCAAGAAGATAGAAGAGTTGACAAGGGAGTTGGAAGTCAACAAGATTTTGGAAAGGCATTTGAAGAAAGAGAATAAGTTGTACAAACAAAACAATAAAAATCTCATCAAATAAAATGAAAAATTGAACAAGAAAATTGATAAGGTTGAAACAAAGAACATCCTGATCTCTAAACAAGCTTACAGGTGGCTCAATGAAAAGAACACATGGGAATACAAATATGAGAGACAGAAGGTAAAAGATGCCATCTATAAAGCAGGGGAGCATGAAGGCATTGACATTTTACTTCAAGATGCACAACAGGATGTTACGGGTACAGGTATAGGTTCAGCAAGGACATCAACACTCAAAAGATCAAAGAGAAGAAAGTAAGCATGAGTACATGCTTGAAGATCAACAAGTTGGAGATCTTGGCCCTCAATTTTGGTCAATTTTGATTATTAAAAATCCACTTAATTTCCATCATATTCCACCTTAAATCATCCATATATACCTTATTTTGACCCTATTATGCATATTCAGCTAAATAAATTATGTTTTTCACTTTTTAGGTATTTTTGCAAAAATTGGGTTTTAAGAGTATTTTTGGATAGAACTAGAAATTCCCATAATAGCTCCATTAAAGTGATACATGAAGGACACCTGGGCTCGAGCTGAATACATATTTGGAAATATTAGGAACCAAGGATGGATGAGCAACTATTGGCTCAGTCAAAATAAGCAAATACAGGCCTGGTTAACACTGGTCAAACTTGACCTGTCACCCAGAAATCCTTATTAAAAAGGGGTAGTTTTAGGATTTTTTGGAATTTTTCTAGATTTCTTGTAACTAATGGATGGATTCGACCTGATGAAGTGGGATAACATTAATGATGGTTGTTTCAGACTTTTTAGCTTATATTGTTATTATTTTGCCTATTTAAGGAGAGGCATTCATAGTTAAACTATGTAGAAAAACTTATTATTTTGAGATAATTGAAGAAAAAACTTTTGTTTCATGATTTCTTTGTGTTTGTTGGAGTGAATGAGTTGTTGTAGATTAGTATTTTAGTAGTGTATCGAAAAGGTTGAAGGCCCTCCATATCAATCTAAGTACACTTTGTTGTATGATGTTCATATTTGTGCATATGCTAGTTTAATTCTCCATGTTTATTATATTCATTGTTGGGATGTGGTCCCTTGGGGCCAGTTTTGGGACAAAAGCCCAAGTTTTGGGGCAAAAGCCCAAGTTTTGATGTAAAAATATGAAAGTCTCCACAAATTGTGGTCGCGGAGCGCATAGTTAGTTAAGAGTCAAAAAGGGATTTTACCCTCCTTTATGTAAAGTTGAGTCGGCTTTTGAGATCTACCCATGGTACGCGGACCATGGGATTGTATAAATAGGTGTGTCTTAGAGAGTCTAAGGCAAGTAATAAAAGAAGTCTATGGGTACGAGCAGAGAAGTCTAGTGCAGAGAATAAGTCTTAGAGGAGGGGAAGGCTTTGCAGCTGAGTGCGTAAAGGCCTGGAGTAGTGTTTGCAGGTGAGTACGTAGACCCCTGCAACTGAGTGCGGAGGGAAGTATCGAGTCTGTAAACTTATACTGAAGATCAATAAAGAAGATTGTTATGAAAATTCCTATGTTTTAGCTCTTTATTTTTGTTATGTATGATTGTGATATATGCTGGGATGAATGATGTCTTTACGAAATAATGATGCATTGGTGCACGACTTTACTTGATCTGTATTATTATCTGAACACAATTAATTTTCAGTGATTACGCGAAGATCATAACACTGTTGTTAAAGTTATCGAAAACTTAGGTTGATCTGAGTAAATATTGGCCTAAAGGTAATCTATGCGTGTAAGTAGTTAATTCTCCTGTTCAGGGTCCGCAAAGGCCAGTTGTAGATATTCATGGAGGTGTAGTGGCCGATTCGAGGAAGTTACTACCATAAGCCATAAGCACTTAAAGATCTGCGTGAAGGCATATCTAGGTTACAAAAGGACATCACACTAATCTATGGGTGTGAAACTTTGTTCCAGTATCCCCACATACTACGTCATGTGAGACTTCAGTCCACGCACCGCAAATTGATGTCGAAAGGGCCAGTAGTGTAGGGATTTGTTTGGAACAACTAACTCTAAACCTGGGTCAAGACCCCCTAAGCAAACAAATGGTTCCTTTGTCAGGGTTGGGATTTGCATAAAGAGATGTGTGATGCGCATCACTGGAATCTGACCACGAAGGAAATTAAGAAGTGGTTGGATAGAAAGATCCATGAATTCGTGGCGTAGGAAAACAAGAATCCATGCCTGACATAAGAACAGTGGTTGGACAGATATTTGTACACCGAAATACATGAAATTTTCTTGTACACCTTCCTAATTGAACTATACAAGTGGATAGCTAAATTGGCAAATGGCCAAGGTGTTGGAAAATACTGAGGGGTGGGGGTGAATCAATATTCCTTAGAAATTAGTACTTTTAAATCTTTTCAGAGCATTAGTTAATCTTCAATTATCATTAATGTTTATGGAGTAACAACAGTGAATAAAACAACATAGGAGGCACAAAAATTTTAGGTGGAAAACCCCCTCTGGGTCAAAAACCACAGAACTATTTTCTAATAATTCTTTAATCTTCAACTCCAATTGAAAAGAAAGCTCCAACTTCCTAGAATCTAGAAAAACATTCTTCTCTAGCTCCCACTGGATGGATGCTCCAATGCCTGAGATTCTTCAGTAGTCAACTGAATGGATGCCCCAACACCCAATGAGCTACAATTCACCCTAGCACCACCCTACCACTCTGAAGTTTTCACAGGCTTGAACCTGTTGGTGACTTCATGCACCAACCTAGCACCAGCCTACCACCTTATAGAAGAATAAAAGAAGAATGGACTCCCGTACCAGGGAAAATGGTCCACTTTACAATGATATAGAATGATGTAGAAGAAGAAGATACACTAGACCATAAGCCCAACTATGACACAACCACCTAATGATGATCCTACCCTTCCCGACACTTCCTCTTCAACTGTTGGCAAATAGGCATCTATACAACTTTTACAATGATGCTTTTACAATTACTCTGTACAATGATACTTTTACAATGATTGTATGTAGTGCTTCCCGCTTGAAGACTTCATGTGGTGAACTTCTTGCTGCTGTTCTACACCTTGATTGCTGCTCTTGTCATGCTACCTGTTAGTGTTAGTCTTTGAAGCCTTTCTCCAATGATAAAACATGCTCTTACAAAGTGATTTTAAGGTGTCAAGGTCAAATTTTGTCATTTCAGTGAGTCTTCAAGCAAAATTTGGTCACTAGGCATTAGGTATAGGGTTTGATTTTACCCTTGTCAAAGTTGTCCAAATGTCAGTCTATGTCACTATTCAGCTGGGTGTACAATCATTCAGAAGGTTTTCATTATCATGTCAAGTTCCACTGGGTCATTTTACACCTTGTTCATGCTTCAGTTGCGCCTAGGTAAGGTCATTTCCCTCTCCTAGGGTTTTGAAGGCAATTTCTCTTGGACGGTCAAATCATTGGAAAAACTTGTATCCTGATGTTCATACACCTTCCCCTATCCTTAAAGTACCTTATCAAACACTTTCCATCACTGAGATCCCCCAAATTCATCATTTTCGCACAAACCCTAGTTTCTTGCTACAACTTGGCAATTTTCTAGGTTGGACCTGTGTTTTGCCTTTTTGGACCCTTTCCCCTCACTCAATTTCTAATATTCCACTTTCACCTGCTTCCTAAAATCCCTCCCTACTTCCCAAAATTTCCTCAAGAATTTAGAAGCTCCCTATCCCCTTCATTTCGCTTCATTTCGACAAATATCTTGTTCCACACATCGGGGTAGGTTTCACTCAAATGATGTTTCTGAGAAATGAAAGATGAATTTGGAGATTCTGAGAGAGGTTTTTTTCCATAACTGGCTAAGGACGAAAAACCTCCTTCACTTTTTACACAGGTGTCATGGTTTTAGAGAAATGTCAAAAATACAATTGCCTCGGGAGAATTGATGCACCTCTAAAGTGACCTTGGGAAAATCAAGTTTTCTCCTAGCTTGGTTGGCCAAATGACTCTCTTGATGAGTCAAATGATAACTAGACACAAAGATATTTGTAATGAGCTATCATGAGCTCAATTTGGATTTGAGGAAGGCATTCAAAATTGACTGCAACAGGACTTTGCCCTGAGGCAGCCTCATTTGGCACATTTTGACCAGTCTTGGGAGATTTGATTTTTGACAGGGAAAATGAACTCCAAATTGGAAAATTCTGGTTGGGTTGGAAAGTAGACTCAAAGAAATTTCCAAAAAACTATCCTACACCCAATTTTGACACCAGGAAGGCCCCAAAATAGGCCCCAAAGTAGCGCGATGCACAGAGAAAATGGCGCGGCGCACAGAGGAAAAATTGCCAATTTGCTTCCGTTTCGTGAAATTTCGGTTTGCGACTTCTCCAAGTGGGACCGCTCATATACACTTCGGTTTTTTGGAACCAAAGGTGGAATTTAAAGTGTTTTTTCTCCAGATTATCTTCTATCCAAGTGGCGAAGGAAGGCAAACGGTCACCCCAAGCCAAATGTCATGTTTGTAGCGCTGCACCTTTAGCTGATGGTTGGCTCTCCATCTCCATTTTGTAATGATTCAAGTAACTCCCCAACCCTTGGGCATTCTATCTCTTCCTTACACATTCTATATATTGTATGCAAGCTATTTGCAAAGGGTTGGCTGGCTTGTAACTTCTGGGAGACTGTGGGAAAGAAACTTTGTTTCTGCACTGTGTATTTTTGACAGAGAATTAATGAAAGGAAGCGGCTCTATTTCATGAGATTCTTGTGGTTGTGAGTGTAGCAAATGTGTTTTTATGTTCCATATGTATCTTGTTATGTTTCATAATTCAATTCATGTTTCATTTCAGTGAAATTTTCTAAGTGAGATTAGGTAGAATTCAATTTATATTGCTCTGCTTGGGAAAATTTCATGTACAGTGTTATTCTTCTGTTGAAAAGGATTGATGCGACTATGCCCTTTTCACTTTCTTCAGCAATCTTTCCATTCCGCGTTACCTTAAACTGAAATTGATGCTCTTTCCACCTACCTTGCCTCACGGACTAATCTGTACCTTCATATTCAATTCTATGTTCTTTGTTGAGCGCCAGTCCCATATACATCCCAGAAGCTCGGTCATTCATAAAAAAAATTTCAAAATCCCTTTTCACTTACTAGCCTAAGGTAAAATATTGCATTGTAAGTCATCTCAGCCCAATTTTTCTTATCCATTCACTGAGCGTGACTCGGAGAGAGCCCTCTCTTGCTCTGGTAGGGCTAGCTACCAGACTGAGCATGGTTTGTGGTTACCCTAATTTTTTGACTTCCTTCATCCTAAGGCAGATTTAGGTGCTAACATAGTGGCGACTCCGCTGGGGACAAAATGGTTTGCTTGTAGATTTTCTTGCCCCAGTACATATCTCAAGTTCAGAGCTGATTGTTGATGGTGAACAATGATCAGACATAAGAAGATGGCTGAAATCATTCACCTGGTGACTCCTTTCACTGAAGAATCCAGCAACCGGTGCTTCATGGTGACTCCACTGCAGAGGGATCAGTAGCTTAGAGATTTTCAAAATGGAGTGATTGCAAGAAGATACGCTCCCATGAGCCGAGATCATATCCCAGGTTTTCCAAATAAGATTCCGAAAGTAGGTTGGTCAAGGAATTTGCCTACGTTTAAAGATGATGGTAAGAAGGACGCTGCTTTACATCTAGTTCGATTTCACATGCATATTCGCAAGTTGAAGGTTGATTTTCCTGAAGATTGCTTAATGAAGATATTCATGGCCACTCTAGAAGGTGAAGCCCAGTCTTGGTATGAAAGTTTTCCGCCTGCTTGTATTTACTGTTTAAAGGATTTTCATGCCATGTTCATTGAAAGATATAAAGACTCTTATCCATCATTAAATCTAGTTCATGACTGTTGCAAACATGCTTCTACTTTTATTGAAAGCCTTGAAAAATACTGTGAGGATGATAATTTTATGGATGATGAGATCATGGAAGCCCTGGATGAAAATCCCTTTCAACAGCGTAAAGACGATCATGAAAATTTGCAGAATGACCAAGATTGTAGTACGGTGGAAGAGGAAAGAATTTTGCATCTTGACAGTCAATAGGAATCACATGAAATGGATCAGCAGTATGAGGAATATTTATATACACCTTCACTTGAAATTAATGAAGACAATCACTGTTTGAGCGAAAGGAAAAAAAAGGTATTATCTCCTTTGTCTGAAGACGAGATAGGTCAACTCTTGCACGGTTATGTTCCAGCTCAAGCTAAAGTGGATTTGCAGTGCACACATGGTCAAGAAAGTGTTGGTGAAACTTCTTCCTCTTTTAAAAAGGATGACAGTCTGGTGAACAACTTTATAAATCAGTAGGCTGAAGATTTCCATATGGCTGGAAATGATGAAAGAAGAAGTTTTGTTTCAGATTTGGTGAAAAGAAAAGATGATATGCAAGAAAATGATGTTCCAATCTTAGATAATGAGGATGATAAATCAGATCAAGAGACAGATGGTGAGGAGGAAAAAGAGAGTTGCATGGTTGAGGCTGCCTCAAATGAAGAAGACAGAGTTATAGACCTAACTGCCCTCATCTCATCAGAACACAGCCTTCCTAACAAGGTAATCCAGTCAATTCATGAACAGCAAGAGGATATCTTTGTTCAAGTAGGTGAAAAAGTTTCTCTGGATGAATTTATGATAGATGACCGAAATGTCATGCTTGAGTTTCACGAAACATCTGAAGTTTCTTTTCTTATGATTAATGAATGTAATGAGAATCTGGCTGTCATATCATATGAAGATAACCTGCAAGATGTTCAGACTACCGAAGATCAGACCATTCACGATGCCATTTCAGATTCTTCTTCCTATGTTTCATGTTTTGAAATGTTCTTTGAAACGGAGAGCTGCTCATCTACTTGTTCCGAATTTTTTAAGGACCAGGAACATACTCTTATTTGTGAAAAGAGATCAGCATCACAAGAAATGGACACCTTGTTTCTTCAGCAGGAGGAAAATCTTCATGTTTTTTAGGATCCAATGGTAGATTTGTTGCAGTCAGCAGTGAAGGTGATTATTGCAGTATTCAGTGATGAAGGAGATCATGGTCAACTGTGTTTTTGGAGGCCCAGTGACCAATATCTGTTGTTGACCAGAAGATCTGATCTGGAGTATCAATCAAGGAGGCATCTACTTGATTGGTTACATTGGAAGACACATTACACATGATTGTACATATTGCATTAGTACGCAGGTGGTTGTCATCATGATTTGAAACCCTCGAATCTTGATGGACTGCTGCCATTGAATAAGTTTTGTCAGTTCTTGTTTTAGTTAAGTCAGTCATGAGTCATTTCCTTTTGCATAGAGTCAAGTTTTTCAGTCATCTGAGTTCACATTGAGTCAGTTTGAGTCAAGTTTCATTCAATAAATTGAGTCATGTTGGTTTGTTGGAATAATGGACTCCATAGCCCAATGGACGAAGGCACTGTCTGCTCACCCAAAGATCTGCAGTTCTTGGCACCTCCAAGGAGCTGCCATCCCTATTGGAGCCAATGTTAGTGTCAGTATTTGTAGCCTTTCTCCAGTGATCAAACATGCTCTTACAACGTGATTTTAAGGTGTCAAGGTCAAATTTTGTCATTTCAGTGAGTCTTCAAGCAAAATTTGGTCACTAGGCATCAGGTCTAGGGTTTGATTTTACCCTTGTCAAAGTTGTCCAAATGTCGGTCTATGTCACTATTCAGCTAAGTGTACCATCATTCAGAAGGTTTTCATTATCATGTCAAGTTCCACTGGGTCATTTTACACCTTGTTCATGCTTCAGTTGCGCCTAGGTAAGGTCATTTCCCTCTCCTAGGGTTTTGAAGGCAATTTCTCTTGGACGGTCAAATCATTGACAAAAATTGTATCCTGATGTTCATACACCTTCCCCTATCCTTAAAGTACCTTATCAAACACTTCCCATCACTGAGATCCCCCAAATTCATCATTTTCGCACAAACCCTAGTTTCTTGCTGCAACTTGGCAATTTTCTAGGTTGGACCTGTGTTTTTCCTTTTTGGACCCCTTCCCCTCACTCAATTTCTAAGATTCCACTTTCCCCTACTTTCTAACATACCTCCCTACTTCCCAAAATTTCCTTAAGAATTTAGAAGCTCCCTATCCCCTTCATTTCACTTCATTTCGACAAATCTCTTGTTCCACACATCGGGGTAGGTTTCACTCAAATGATGTTTCTAAGCAAGGAAAGATGAATTTGGAGAAATTGAGAGAGGTTTTTGTCCAAAACAGGCCAAGGAAGAAAAAAATCCTTCACTTTTTACACAGGTGTCATGGTTTTAGAGAAATGTCAAAAATACAATTTCCTCGGGAGAATTGATGCACCTCTAAAGTGACCTTGGGAAAATCAAGTTTTCTCCTAGCTTGGTTGGCCAAATGACTTTCTTGATGAGTCAAATGATAACTAGACACAAAGATATTTCCAATGAGCTATCATGAGCTCAATTTGGAGTTGAGGAAGGCATTCAAAAGTTGACTGCAACAGCACTCTGCCTTGAGGCAGCCTCATTTGGCACATTTTGACCAGTCTTGGGAGATTTGATTTTTGACAAGGCAAATGAACTCTAAATTGAAAAATTCCGGTTGGGTTGGAAAGTAGACTCAAAGAAATTTCCAACGAGCTATCCTACACCCAATTTTGACACTGGGAAGGCCCCAAAATAGGCCCCAAAGTAGAGCGACGCACAGAGAAAATGGCAGAGCGCACAAAGGAAAAATTGCCAATTTGCTTTTGTTTCGCGAAATTTCGGTTCGCGACTTCTCCAAGTGGGCCCGCTCATCTACACTTCGGTTTTTTGGCACCAAAGGCGGAATTTAAAGTGTTTTTTCTCTATATTAGCTTCTATCCAAGTGGCGAAGGAAGGAAAACAGTCACCCCAAGCCAAATGTCATGTTTGTAGCGCTACACCTGTAGCTGATGGTTGGCTCTCCATCTCCATTTTGTAATGATTCGAGTAACTCCCAAACCCTTGGGCATTCTATATCTTCCTTACACATTATATATATTGTATGCAATCTATTTGCAAAGGGTTGGATGGCTTGTAACTTCTGGGAGACTGTGGGAAAGAAACTTTGTTTCTGCACTGTGTATTTTTGACAGAGAATTGATGAAAGGCAGCAGCTCTGTTTCATGAGATTCTTGTGGTTGTGAGTGTAGAAAATGTGTTCTTATGTTCCATATGTATCTTGTTATGTTTCATAATTCAATTCACATTTCATTCCAATGAAGTTTTCTAAGTGAGATTAGGTAGAATTCAATTTATATTGCTCTGCTTGTGGGAAAATTTCATGTACAGTGTTATTCTTCTGTTGAAAAGGATTCATGCGACTATGCCCTTTTCACTTTCTTTAGCAATCTTTCCATTCCGCGTTACCTTAAACCGAAATTGCTGCTCTTTCCGCCTACCTTGCCTCATGGAATAATCTGTGCCTTCATATTCAATTCTTTGTTCTTTGCTGAGCGCCAGTCCCATATACATCCCAGAAGCTCGGTTATTCATAAAATTGTTTTCAAAATCCCTTTTCACTTACTAGCCTAAGGTAAATATTGCATTGTAAGTCATCTCAGCCCAATTTTGCTTATCCATTCACTGAGCGTGACTCGGAGAGAGCCCTCTCCTGCTCTGGTAGGGCTAGCTACCAGACTGAGCGTGGTTTGTGGTTACCCTAATTTTTTTCCTTCCTTCAGCCTAAGGCAGATTTAGGTGCTACCACTACCATTTCTCACTCTTTAGAACATTAGATTATGCATTGAGTCTTCTCTTGATGAATATATAATATCTGCGAAAAGTCTTCAAAGAAATACCCATGACATGATAATAGAAAAACTTACCTCATCCTGTAAAACATATGTCATTGATAAACAAAAGCAACAAATTAGAATACAAAGAAACTAACGCAATTAAGAGATGAACATACATATACAGAAGATACTTACCTATAGCTTACCTCTGCTGCATCATTTTTTTGCACCTTTCTCTTTGCTGCCCTAGAAAGTCTAGTCCTTTGTACCCCTTGACAACACTTGATCTAGCTTTTCTTGCCTTCTCAGGGCATGAAATTTAATATGATGTATCTCTATGATTTCAGATCCCCAACATGTGATCTTTGGTCATGTAGAATACCTCTGAGTCTTCTTTCCAATGCCACAGGTTTGACCCAATTTGGATTCTTCAAGGCAAAGTTATGCCCAATCTCTCAAAGTGACTTAATTATGGACTATCAGTAGAGTGAACTTGTACGACGTACCATGTGTCACTTTTTACTCCTTAGGCCCTGAAATTAATACGAAAAAACTAAATTCCATGCATTGTCTGCCACTTTTTACATAATTCGAATCCTCTTCTCTGAGATAGAGTTATGATGCTTTTCCCAAGGTCACTTCTTTGAGATGAAATTCGGCAGCCTGCAAAAAAACCTAACTTCCACAGATCATATCGCCAAAAATATAGTGAAATAAGATCTGAAATTTAGTCACGATGTTCATCAGGATTTCGAGTCAAATGGGTTTTAACTTTAGAATCTAAGACTTCACATAAATTAAGTTATAACAAAGATTCCACGATCACTACATTTGGAGGATATATGAGATTTCTTTTTATAGAGTTGAGAGGGGCTTCTATAGAGAATGTTGGAGGGATTTTTGGAGCTTAAAAAACTATTAATTATTGACTATTCAATGACCAAAACCAATTATGAGTGCCATGCCACAACCCCATAGGGTTTTAGCCCACTAATTGGGGTTACTAACTTCAAACATGAATATCTCTCAAACTGTGAAGAATTACCTGGCGTGCCATATATCAACGGAAACATCTAGACAATTAGAATCTATCTAGAAGATCCTTGACTCAAATGAGAGTAAGTTTTCAAGTAAAAATTCCCTTTCAATATCAGGCTAGCCCCTGGTACTGCTTGGGTTGACATCAATGGCAACCTCAGATCATCTTTAGATAAAAAAATCTCCCCCTTTGGCATTGATGGCAACACAAGTACTCCCCCTACGATCAGGGCAACTCTTCCTATTGCCTTTCTCCCCCTTTGACATCAATGGAAAAGGGTAACTCCCCCTGAAACACAACCATCCTGCGTACCTGTACACACTTCCACTCCCCCTTTATTTTTTGAATAAGGAAAATCTAATGAGAACTTGGGAGAATCCCAAGCTTCTGGCGAAGATATTCAAATGCTTCACGAGGTAAAGGTTTAGTGAAGATATCAATGATTTGTTCTTTTGTACCAACATATTCAAGTTTGATATTGTTTTTAGTGACTTGTTCTCTAACAAAATGATATTTTATCAGATTGTGTTTTTTTTTGAATGCATGGTAGGATTCTTGGAGATGTTGATGGCACTGGTGTTATCATAGAAGATGGGAATAGCCTCATTGAATTGCACTTGAAGATCTTGCAAAGTTTGTTTCATCCAAAGGACTTGAGTACAACAAGCTACCACTGCAATGTATTCTGCTTCCGCTGTAGATAACGAGATTGAGGTTTGCTTTTTGCTCAACCATGATACGAGACAACCACCTAGATAGAATGTTGCTCCACTAGTACTCATACGATCATCAATTCTTCCTACCCAATCTGCATTTGTAAAGGCTTGAATAATGAGATTGTTTCCCTTGGGATACCACAAGCCATATTCTGTTGTGCCCTTTAGATATCGAAGAATTGTTTTGATGAAAATAATATGTGATTCTTTTGGTGCAACTTGGAATCTTGCTACTTGTCCAACTGCTTGGATATCATCTGGTTGGGAGGCTATTACATATAGAAGAATATAATCATAGATTTGTACAACCGCTGATCCAAATCCTTAGATGAGTCGTCTATGCTCAATTTTCAACCTATTACCATCAGAGTAAGGATGGGTTTGCAATCTTCCATTTTGAATTTCTTGAGCATTTCCTTGTTGTACTTGGCTTGAATTTCTTGGGCATTTCCATTTTGTCTGCTTGCCGTGCTGACAGGCCTCACATAGTGTGTTTGAAGGTTTTGAGATTATCGGCATTTCTCGTACTGCTTCCTTTGTTCTTATTCTGACAAGATTGTCAAATTTTATGTGACCCATTCGTTTGTGCCATAACCAACTTTCATCTTCTTTATCTAGTAGACATGCTTTAGTTGCTTCATCCAGAACATATATGTCGTTTGGAGCTCAACTTACTATAGCCACAATTTTACCATACCTACCTTTCCTGATTTCACATTTTGTGGAGTTGAATAGCATTGTGTGTCCTTGATCACACATTTGTCCAACACTGAGCAGATTGTGATTCATGTTTTCAACCAATAGAACATTCTTGGCTAAAGCATCTTTTCTTCCGAGACTGATGGTACCTGATCCTATAACATTTGAAGATCCATCATTTCCAAAGGACACGGTTCCATCCTTCTTCTCTTTCAGAGATACAAATTTCTTTCTATCTCCAGTCATATGCGTTGAGAAACCACTATCAATATACCACACATCTTTGTTGTTTTGAGTCTTGAGAGCTAGAGCACAAGTATCGGTGTTCTTCTTCTTCCATGTTCATTCGTTTTGTGGCTTCGAAGATTCTTTTGGAGGATTTTCAAGTCTTCAGTCTCTGGCTACGTGTCCAAAGTTTCGACATTTGTAACATTCAATATTACTTCTTAAATGTTCAAATCTATTGTTGTTTAGCTAAGCCCTGGGAGGTTCATATTTCACAAATCTCCTGGAATTGTATTGATTCTTAGGGTACATGAGACATTCTATAGCTTTATGACCAAATTCTCCACATGAATAACAATAGCCATGAAATATATGTTGGTACCTAGATGGAAATCTTTGTCAGGGAATTGTCTTCCAAGGCTGTTCTTACGAATCTTGTCCAATGAAGTCTACATGCCTGTCAGATCTCATAGGTTCATTGTATTTTATTGTAGAAGGTCCTACTTCTTTTTCTTTGTAACTGAGGCTAGTTCTATTGTTGTAAGATCGTTGACTGTTGATGAGTTCTTCCAACTCCCTTGAGCTGTTGGCATAGTTTTGGATAGTTTTTCCCTTCTTCACTTACTTACGCAGCGAGACTACTTTGGCTTCTAATGCTTCCCTTTCTTGGTTTCTTTCTTCCAACTTCTTTTGAAGTGAATCTTCAATACATTTGTGTTCTTCAACTTTAATTTTGATACCTTGAACTTGTTCTTCAAGAGTGTTGGAATGGATCTTCTCAGCCTTGAGCTCTTTTATAAGCCTGATTGCCTCCTTAGAAAATTATTCTATGGTCAACCCTTCTTCTTCATTGTTTGATACCTCTTGTTTATTGTGCGTGGCCATAAACAATACTCTCTCATTGGCTTCTTCTTCACTGTCACTGTCTTCATTAGTTGATGAGCTATCTTCTTTAGAGAGAAAGTTCCTTTTGAATCCTTTCTTCTTGCCTTGCTTGTTGAATTTATTAGAGCCTTTATTTCCTTTTGAGTTTCCATCACTTCCATTCGGACATTTTGCTACGAAATGCCCAACCTCACCATAACCGAAACATATCTATGGAAGTTTACCTTTGAATTTTCCCTTACCAATTTTTATTTTTCTTGTAAAGTAAGCATATTCTCCATTTGAAAAAACCTTCTTCATCATCTTCCTTTTCTTCACACTTGTAGGTGTAGGTGCAGGTCCTTGCCTTTGAAGGTTGTTTGTCCTGATTGGTTTTCCTGGATGTAGTGAACACAGTTTCTAGATGTGAAGTACCCTCTTCTTCATCAAGTCTCATTTCATATGCTATGCGAACTCCATGTAATTCCTCTTTGTTGAGTTTGTCCAGATTTGCACTGTATTCTAAGACAGATACCTTTGGGTTGAATCCTCTTGGTAACGTTGTAAGAATCTTTCATATAATAGTCTTCTCATCAATAGGCTCTCTCAATCCTTCTAGAGTGTCGGTTATTTCATCAACCTATTGGAAGTATGCAACAATGTTGTCATCTTCTTTCATTCTGAGTTGCTCAAATTTTGCTCTGTAGATTTGAAGCTTTGCTTCTTTGACATTTGAGTCACCTGCATATATATTCTCAAGCTTGTGCCATACATTTTTAGTGGTTTTACAACCCAACACCTTATGATAAGCAGATTCAATAAGTCCATTGATAATAATATTCTTTGCTTTTGCATCATTTACCAAATTCTTCTTACCTTTTAGATAGAGAGGAGGAATGACCTGTTACAGAGTTTTGTGAACCCAACGTTTCGGATTGCCAAGTGAGTCCATCATCAGGGGATGCGACAATAGATATTCTTCAACATTAATGATGAATCCAAGAGCTATGTTAGGGTATATATATAGGTTATTAAGGAATGATGTGAGGAATTAGGTCGGCCATTTATTTATTTATTAATTATTGTTATTTATTATTATTATTATTATTATTATTATTTTATTTATTTATTTATTTATTTTTAATTTATTATTTTTTTTTTCTCTTCAAATACCCTATATTATTATTTCTATTCATATTACTATTATTATTATTAATTAATTAATTAATTATTTTTAATTTTTAATTTTATTATTGTGTTTAATTGTTATTATTAAGTTAGGTAGGTGGATTAATTCCTTTAATAAATAGGTTAAAGGGATAAATAGATAAATTAATTAATTTTATATTTTATAGGTTTAATTATTATGTTTACTAATTTCTTTATATCAAATTAATTATTTTGAATAATGATTTACTTAATTTATTAATGTGTTTTAAATTATTTATTTATTTATTTAATTGTTTTAATTAATTAATTAATTTATTATTGTTATTATTTATTTATTTATTTTATTTTACCTTGTTCATCCGCGGTTGGTGTAAAGCCATTTTGAACAGTGTCCCATACTTCATAACCATGCCCCAAGAGATAGACCTCTATTCTTCCTTTTCAGAGTGCATAATTATTTTCATTGAATAGAGGTACACCATTCTTGGTATGCTCCATGATATCCTTCCAGTTGTTAAACTACTATTGAAGGAACCAAGCTCTAACACCAATTGTTGAAAAATACTTTGGTGGGGGGGGGGGGGGGGGGGGTCCGCAGTGAATTAGTATATATTAGAAATTAGCACTTTTAAATATTTTCAGAGCATTAGTTAATCTTCAATTATCATTAATGTTTATGCAGTAACAACAGTGAATAAAAGAACACAGGAGGCACAAAAATTTTAGGTGGAAAACCCCCTCCGGGTCAAAAACCACTGAACACTTTTCTAATAATTCTTTAATATTCAACTCTAATTGAAAAGAAAGCTCCAACTTCCTAGAATCTAGAAAAGAATTCTTCTCCAGCTCCCACTAGATGGACGCTCCAATGCCCGAGATTCTTAAGTAGTCAACTGAATGGATACCCAACACCCAATGAGCTATAACTCACCTTAGCACCACCTTACCACCCTCAAGTTTTCACAGGCTTGAACCTGTTGGTGGATTCATGCACCAGCCTAGCACCACCCTACCACCCTATAGAATAATAAAAGAAGAATGGACTCTCGTACCAAGGAAAACCATCCACTTTATAATGATATAGAATGATGTAGAAGAAGAAGACACACTAGATCAACCCCAACTATGACAGAACCACCTAATGATGATCCTAGACCTCTCGAAAATGCCTCTTCAACTCTTGGTAGATAGACACTTGTACAACTTTTACAATGATTCTTTTATAATGACTCTGTACAATGATACTATTACAATGATTATATGTAGTGCTTCCCACTTGAAGACTTCATATGGTGAAATTCTTGCTATTGTTCGGCACCTTGATTGCTGGTCTTGTCATGCTACCCTTTCTCACTTTTCAAAACATTAGATTATGCATTGAGTCTTCTCTTGATGAATTTATAATACTGCAAAAAGTATTCAAAGAAATACCCATGACATGATAATAGCAAAACTTACCTCATCCTGCAGAACATATGTCAGTACTAAACAAAAACATTAAATTAGAATACAAAGAAACTAATGCAATTAAGAGATGAGCATGCATACACAGAAGATAATTACCTTTATCTTACCTCTGCTGCATCATTTTTCTATACCTTGCTCTTTCCTGCCCTAGAAAGTCTGGTCCTTTGCACCCCTTGACAACACTCGATCTTGTTTTTCTTGCCTTCTAGGAGCACGATATTTAATCTAATGTATCTATGCGATTTCAGATCCCCAACATGTGATATTTAGTCTTGTATAATCCCTTTGATTCTTATTTCCAATGCCATAGGTCTGACCCCATTTGGACTCTTCAAGACAAAGTTATGCCTAATATCTCACAATGACCTAATTATGGACTAGTTCAATAGAGCGAACTTTTACGACATACCACATGTCATTGTTTCCTCCTTTGCCTCTGGAATTGATACAAAGAAAACTACAGTCCATGAAATATCCACCACTTTTTA
Organism: Pinus tabuliformis; assembly: GCA_031772625.1. Lineage (NCBI taxonomy): Eukaryota > Viridiplantae > Streptophyta > Pinopsida > Pinales > Pinaceae > Pinus > Pinus tabuliformis. The sequence continues at coordinate 1,677,907,864 of CM062819.1, forward strand.
CAGAAATCGAATCGTCTTCTCTAAGAGAGAGTTATGATGATTTTCCCAAGGTCACTTCTTTGAGATGAAATTCGGTAGCCTGCAAAAACAATAATGTCCATAGATCATATCTCCGAAAATATAGCGAACCAAGATCTGAAATTTGGTCATGACATTCATCAAGATTTCGAGTCAAATGGGTTTTAATTTTAGAATCTAAGACTTCACAAAAATGAAGTTATAGCGAAAATTCCATGATCACTACATTTGGAGGATATATGAGATTTCTTTTTATAGAGTTGAGTTGGGTTTCTATAGAGAATTTTGGAGGGATTTTAGGAGCTTAAAAAATTATTAATTATTGACTATTCAATTACCAAAACCAATAATGAGTGCCATGCCACAACCCCATAGGGCTTTATCCCACTAATTGAGGTTACTAACTTCAAAGATGTATATCTCTCAAACCATGAAGAATTACTTGGCGTGCCATATATCAATGGAAACATCTCAATGAGTAGAATCTATATAGAAGATACTTGACTCAAAATAGAGTAATTTTTCAAGTCAAAATTCCCTCGCAAGATCAGGGTAGCCCCTAATGCTACTTGGGTTGACATAAATGACAACCTTAGATCATCTTTAGATCAACAAATGGGAGGTGGAAGCTTGACGGTCCAATAGTGTGGACTCCAGAATTAGTGCGAAGGTTGGAAGCTTCTGAAGATAAGATCATGCGAGCTATTGACCATTGGCTTGATCGGGTTATAAGAGGATTTGTTACAGAGTTCGTGGTCGACACCTCAGTTAGTTACAATGAAGCAGAGCAACGTTTCTTCAAGGGACCGCGAGGTAAGTATCTAAGATCTTTGAACACTTGGATTAAGATGTTGTTGTGTGAAAAACAGTTTATGCCACTCCATTGATGTTTGGAGCTACATGGCGTGGAAAGCTCTTTAGGGATAGGGGAAGAACAAACCCTGAATATAGCCCATTGATCAAACCTCCTGTGAGTGACGACGAGGGAGCAGCACAAGCTTCACTGCAGAGCACTATCCAGTTGATAAGGAGGAGTTTTCCACGAATACCTCATCCATCCACACCACCTCCACCTTCGCCTCCACAACATACACCTTCGCCCACATCGCCGCCACCACCACCGCTGGTCAACATGTCGAATACAATGAAGTTGGAAGTTTTCAAGGGCTTAGGAAGTGAGGATCCAGATTTGTTTTGGTTTGTTGTGAAGGCTATGTGGACAACACAACAAATTACAGATGATAATATAAAGATGGCGCAATTGGTTACTGCTTCGTAGGATCGCACACTGAAATGGTATGTTAAGTACTGTATTGATAATCCATTGGCATCATTAGTAGACACTGAGGCCACTTTGAATAAAGATTTTGGTAAGCCTAAGTCTACCTCACAATCAGTAATTTGATTTAAGGAAATCATGATGAGGCCTGGTGAAATGCCATGGGAGCTAGATCGAAGACTGAAGTGTAGGATTCGTAAAGCTAATATGAATCTCATAGATAGTTAGCACTGCGATTGGTTTATAGCCGTACTCCTGCCCCACTTAAGGATTCCTTTATCAAAACAAAATATAGGAACTTAGGCAGAAGCACTAGAAATTGCAATGAGATTGTAAGAGACTCCTATTCAGGATGCTTCGTTAGGGGTTCAACAGATACACGTAGAGTTGCAAAACCTTTTCTTGGAATTGTAGAGCTTGAAAAAAGAAAAAGCGGCGTGATTGGAGGTGCGCGACAAAGTTTGGTGTCTCAATTGTAAAAACCAGGGCATGGTAAAGATCATTGCCCTATCTTCATGAGCTACATCACAGGGGGTGGGCAATGCTCCTGAGGCAAGAAGCTCCAACAGGACCGAGTGCAGGGCCCGTGCTATGGTGCACTATTTATCAAGTGGCTGGAAAACATGTCATGGATAATTGTCATTGCTGCAAAAGTTTATACAGACACCACAACAATTGTTCTGCAATTTCTACAAATCGGTGGGCCACAATGAGCACCATTGTCGAAGCTATGAATTAATGATGGAAAGGATGCCTATGTATCGAATGCAAGTAGAAAATCAACCTTCGAATCAGGGCACTGGGGGATATCATGGAGGATATCAAGGATGCGGACGAGGTTGAGGAGGAGGAGGACCTAGTAGGGGTTGTGGGTAGGTCATTTGCTACAATTACGGAACGCTAGGACACTATGTGCAGGAGTGTACGAATCAGAAACACCCATCATGTCAATACTGCACTCAATTTGACCACACAATTGAAAAATGCCCTGTGCTGATGACCAAGATGTAGAAGAAGATAATGAGGGATTCGCCCCATGTGGAGGACCCGAATGTGAATATCATCCTACGAGGCAGGATCATGATTGAGGACGATAAGCGAAAACAACCCGAGGAAGGTGGATGGGTTTGCAAGGCCTCAGAAAAGGAGACTGGTTTAGATTTGGAGTGTGAAAAGGAAACATTCATGGAATCGAGGAAAATCTTCATTGAAGCCTCTACCTCAGGGAGTCAGAACAAAATGCCAGACACCAGTGCACCTATAGAGGTTGACCCCTATGTGCTTACCATCTTCTTGGAAACTTGTATGAAACTACTGTGTGAAAGAAAGGCTGTGAAAGGACTACAAGAGTTGATAAACAAGTGTTCCAGTAAGGATAATGCTCCTGATGGACCCCACGTAGTTAGAAATATTGGTAAGCATAAGGCAAGAATAGGGCACGAGATGAGGCTTACTGCACAAATAGGAGACTATGAGATGGACCAAGTTATTTTGGATTTGGGGTATGATGCAAACGTATTGCCTAAATAGACCTGGGAGAGAATGGGGAGACTTGCGTTTCAATGGTCTCTGATTCAACTAAGGATGGTGAACTAGCATAATATTATCCCCATGGGATGATTGTAGGGAGTTACCATAGATATAGAAGGTGCATGTGCATTGGCTAATTTTGAAGTAGTAGAAATTGTTGGTAACAAAAATCCATACCCCATGCTCCTTAGAATAGAATAGGCTATTGATATGAATGGGGTAATCAACTTGAAGAAGCGTACAATGTTGTTTGAAAGAAACTTGCTCCATGTTGTAGTACAATTGGACCCTGTAGGAGGACTGTACTATACTGAACGGTCTGTGATTATGAGGAAAGTGACGATAATTTGGATCAAATCTACAAAATTATTGCACGAGACCAAGACTGGGTAAATCCAATGACTGATGGATAGATTGCATGGGACTGTGAAAGTTCCTGTACCTCAGATTCAGATGAAGAATTGGAACATTGACAAAATAGGCTCCACGAAGTATCCACACTACGTTGCAACATGATGACCAAGTCGTTGCGCTGTGTGTCATCAGAGGTAAGAAATTTACCTTATTACGATGGTTTAACTGATGTAGATAAGTTTTTGGATGCTTTTGAAAGAGAAGTCCAAGACAATCATCACTTTTAGGCACTGGATTTGGCACTACGCGCTAGGCCTGCTCGGTGGTGGGGTACGCACAGAGACAGCTTTGATGAGTGGCACAGTTAAAGGAAGATGATGAGGATGCGGTTTGGTCACCCTAAAGTACGATTAGACGAGAAATATGACAGTAGGAATGATCCATGTGATCATTTGGCAAAATGGACTAAAGTGTATGGAATGGAGCCACAGCCAGAATGGGTGCATTTATTCTGTCACACCCTGGATATAATGCCTATGAATTGGTATTTGGAAACGGAGCTTTGCCATGACACCACGGAGTGGGATATCTTAAGAGAAGGATTCTTGAGGACTTTCAGCTTTGAAGACAGGTACAAAATCATTGATGAAGCACTGCAGGAGGTTAAGGCAGCAATCTTCCGAATTCCGCAGGATCCCTTGGAATTGGTTCAACTGGATTGGAGCATCCAGCTACGCCATGCACTAGAATGCTATAATATGACTGCTAAAGTGGAGGGTGAGGATCCAAGGAATATCAATATCCTAGAAGTGGAAGGCCACCGTGAGGTTGAAGGTCTACAAATAGAGAACCCAGATATCACCGTGCCACTGAAGACTAGGCAGGTAAACATTGGTACTAAAGCAGAGCCTAAATTCGCAAATATCGAAGATTATTGGGATGATGCCACAGTGGATAAAGTTGTTGAGTTACTCCACGAGTACTAGGATATTTTTTCTACAAAATTTTCGAACTTGAAAGGCATCATAGGCAATTTAGGAGTGATGAAAATAACTTTGAAACTAGATGTGAAGCCCTTTAAGCAGAGGCCATATTGCCTTAATCCCAAATATAAGGAAAAGGTCTACTTGGAATTGGACAAGATGCTTGAGGCAGGTATTATTGAACTAGTGGAGGAATCTGATTAGGTAAGCCCAATGGTAGTACAGGAAAAGAAGCAGAAGGGAGAGATAAGCATTTGTGTAGATTTAAGAAAGCTTAACGATGCTTGCATCCATGATCCTTTCCCAACACCATTTATTGATGAGGTACTGGAAAATTTTGGAGGGCAGGAGGCCTAATCATTTACTAATGGGTTCTCTAGATACCATCAGATCAAGATCGCACTAGAAGACAGGATTAAAACAACCTTAGCGACAAAATGGGGGTGTTTTCAGTAAACAGTGATGCCCTTCAGACTCAAGAATGCATCAAAGATATTCTCTCGTGTAGTCATTGCAACGTTCAAAGAATTTATTCACAAATTCTTGGAGGTATATTTTGATGACTGGACAGTGTTTGGGCTATTAAAGTGCCATGTATCCAGTCTGCACTTAATGTTGGATATGTGCCGAAGGTATCAGGTCACACTAAACTTGAAGAAGTGCTTGTTTTGTGTCCCCTTTGGGATTTGTCTTGGTCATGTGGTATGGAAGCAAGGACTAATGGTGGACCTTGCCAAGATCGTGGTAATAATCAATTTGGAAGCCCCAAGGAGTGTTAAATAGCTATGTGCAATGCTAGGCCATATTGGGTACTATCGAAAGTTCATCAAGGCTTATGCTCAGATTACCATGCCCATGGAGAAGTTTCTAAAGAAGGACACTACATTATGTTGGGATGAAGAATGTCAACGTAGTTTAGATGTCTTGAAGGAAAAGATGGTCATTACGCTGATCTTGGTCTTCTAGAATTGGAAGAAGGAATTCCATGTGCACGTTGATGCCTCATGTATTGCATTGGGAGCAATGCTAACTTAGGCTGGCAAAGGCGAGATGGATCACCCTATAGAATTTGTAAGCAGAAAATTATCAAAGGCTGAGAAGAACTACTCAACGACAGAGCGCGAGGGGTTGGCTATGGTGTACAAGCTCCATAAATTTAGGCACTATCTATTGGGCGGACATTTCAATATGTACACAGGCCATTCCGCTTTGAAGTATCTAGTCAATAAGCCTGTGTTGGGGGGATAAGATATGCTAATGGATGTTTTTGTTTCAAGAATACGACTTTGAGGTAATTGTCAAGCCAGGAAGGTTGAATGCAGGACCTGACCATTTGTTTCACATTGAAATGGGGGAGGAGCCTACTAATTTGGAGGAAGCACTGCCCAACACACAGCTCTTCATGGTGTGCGTAGAGGACAACTGATTTGTAGATATTATCCATGTTTTGACCATAGGGATGGCTCCATAAGACTACACCAGCTAGCAGAAGAAAGAATTGGTAGTAGGCGCAACTAATTTCTTAGTAATTGCCGAAAATTTGTATAAAATGGGATCGGATGAAATACTCCGAAGGTATGTGCCTGATTTTGAAAGAAACAACATCCTTGCAGAGGCTCATGGAGGAGATGTAGGAGGGAATTATGCAGGAAAGGCAACAACGCAGAATATTTTGCACACTGGGTTGTGGTGGCCTATGCTGCATAAAGATTCTAACGCATATTGTAGGGCGTGTGATGCATGTCAAAAAATGGGCAGGCCATTGTGGAGGGATGAGCTACCTCTGAATCCACAAGTGTCATTACAGCCATTTGAGAAATGGGCTATTGACTTTGTAAGACCAATCTAGCCCCCAGGTAAGAAAACAGGTGCACGCTACATCATCACCACGACAGAGTATCTGACTAGATAGGCAGAGGTATAGCATGTAAAGGATTGTATAGGGGTTGCAACAACTAATTTTTTGTTTGAATATGTTCTAACCAAGTTTGGGTGCCCAAAAGTATTGATGAGTGACCATAGTGCACACTTCCTCAATGAAATGATCAGCACGCTGACAAAAGAATTTTAGGTTTATCACGAGAAGAGTACACCATATCACCCCCAGACTAATGGAACAGTGGAGGATTTCAATAAGATATTGGAGAATGAGCTGACAAAGATTTGCAATGTGCAGTGGAATGATTGGGACATGCGCATACCAACAGTATTATGGGCATACAGGACTACTTGCAAAAAAGTAATAGGTCAGACACCTTTTCAATTCGTCTATGCCGTAGAAGCTGTGATGCCTATGGATTATATCATGCCTAGTCTATGCATAACAACCTTCACAGGGATGGCAGACCATGGAGCCTTGGAAGAATGACTCGCGCAATTGATGGAGCTCAAAGAGGACAGATTCTTGGCTACATGGCATGATCAACACATCAAGTTGCCCACATTCAAGGTAAATGACTTGGTTTTATTATATGATAGCAAGTTTGCTAAATTTCTAGGAAAGTTTTAGATGCACTGGTTGGGGCCATATGTCATCAAAGAAATCACTGATGGGGGTGTGATTCAGCTCGCAAAGCTGAATGGAGGACCTTTCTCAGGAAAAGTAAATGGGAGCTGGTTAATGCCGTATGCAGGAGACCCGACTCAATGACTACATGACGTCAAGACAGTCTTAGCACTCTAGGCAGTTGTAAGGGAGCACGAGACTTTAAACTACATTGGCCAGTTTTGGGAGCTATGCGATAGAGGGGCTGCGCGGAAGACGGTGATGTGAAAATGGCAGAAGTGATGCGAAGGGAGCTGTGCTATGAAAGGATATACTGCGCAACACAGCCAAAAAATGACTGTTAGGGTCACTGTTCATGATTTTACATTCAGGAGACGGTTAAGTGGAGCGAGGGGGCGCATTTAAGGTTGAAATCTTTGGAGATCTGCCACCAATTCAACATTAACGAAAGGATTTTGGGGGGGATGGTCAAATTTGAATTCAAAATATCCTATAAATTACGCATGGCCGTCTAGCAGAGAACACTTTGCATCCTTAGAATTTTTGCACTGTGTTGTCTGTCGCTTATGAATCACAACTTTTTCGAGGATTTGGTCGCAAGCTCTGTGTTTGATAATCTACTCGAGGACACCTAGCAATTTATTCGTAGCACTATGTGAGGACCAGGAAAGACTGCAAGCATAGGAGGAACTATTGCCTTCGAAGGAGCGGCCCCAGAAGTTGTGAGCATGGAAGCTCCAGCTCCTGTTCCTACGGCACTGAGGTCACCTAGGCCGAAACCTACACCAACGTGCTAGACCCACAAGCTGAAGAAATATAAGAAGAAGAGGCCAATTCCAGTGCATGAGTTGCCTAGGAAGCACTCTACTACCAGGCACAAAGGAAGGAAATCTAGCCTAAGAAGGTTGTATATTTGGAGGTCCAAGAGGGCGTTGAAGATATGGACACTGAGGGCGTGGAGCCCATCCAAGTTTCTGGAGTATATCCCTTCGCACAAAGGAAAGGTGAAGGTAACCAAGGACCCAGACATAGAGAAATTCAACATTCACACGCCCCTGTTGCAAGAAAATATAACCTTTGAAGGTCTATGCCTGGTGAGGGCTCCCCTTTTAAAGATGGAAGGCTGGGACTTGGATGACCATGAGAGGTTCCCCCACCTCGCGATGGAGAAATACATGAAATAGGTGTATTAAAAAGAATCTGGGGTCGTTGCACTGTAGTTAATTGAGTGGATTCGTGGAGTAAATCAATCGGGGTTGCTGAACCTGCTGTGGGTGCCCCACTATCTCCGCTCCAACATCAATATCAACTGCATAAAGCAGTTGCTGACTCTGGTGCATGAAGGTTTTTATGGCTTTACGCACCTATCCCCATCACATACATGCTTATCCATCGGATCATGCTCCTGTCAACAAAAGGCTTGAATCTGTGGAAGGATTTTGGCGGAAAGACGAGCAAGCAGGACTTAGCAGAGAAGATGAAGGTGAAGTTTAAGCTTATCAAGAAGTTGTGCGGATACTCCATAAAATCAATGAACAACCCCATGGTGAATATTGTGACACATATACTAGCTAGTAAGGTCATGAGGAAGTGCCATGTAGACGAGGTTACAGCGCCTGTGGTGTCGTTGGCTGCACAATGAATGGAGGGCGCGCAATTCAACTGGGCGTGATACTTATGTAGTGAGTTCCTTGCAAATTGTTGCGAGGCTCAAGATGAGAGAAAGACCTTCCACTATGCATGGTTGCTGCTCTCTATTGTGCTGGTTACTTGGGAATTACCGGAGGAAAGTTAGTTCCCCCCATTGGAGGTAGGTTTACCAAAGGCTCCAAAATTTTACTCCCTTTGGGCCATAAAGGATCCCACACGGGTAATTGAGACAAAATTTCTGGGTTTTGATTGAGTCTAGCATTTGCATGGTCATCAACTAGTGGCAACAGTTGTCCCCAACCGTGTACGAGTAGTCATCAGAGTAAGCGGAGTTCAAGGAATATTTCCACCGCATGTATATCAGGGCGCGGAAGGATCCAGAGCAAAAGTATTTTGATTTGCCATATCTTGCCATAGATGATGTGATTCAGGAGGTCATCAAGTGGTGGCCAACAGATTAACATTCTTCTTCTGACTTGGCCACGGGTACTAGCAAAGGTGTGGGGAGTTCCGTGAAGAAGAAGAAAAAGGAGGCAGTGAAATAGGTGATCCAGAAGTTGGTCGTGCAGCGTAAGAAGGAGGCTGAGGAGAAGGCTCGATTAGAAAAAGAGTGTGTTGCAAAGCAGCAAGATGAACAAGAAAAGAGTGACTATGAGTGAAGCGGTAAATCCCCTTCACCCCAGACCGAGTAAGAAGAGCAGTGAACGTAGGGCGATGGTAGTGATGAAGGACAAAGCACCCCATTCTAGGTCAAGAGGTACAAAGAACAAAAAAAAGAGGGACCTTGAAAGAAGTCCAAGGTGACTAAGCCACCGCTGGATCCCATCTCTCTGACAGAGGGCGACATCGACGAGATCAGGGATAAAGTGCGTGACACCACCGCTAAAATACTGTAGAAATTTGAACAAAAACACTTGCAGTCATTAGGTACTATTCAGAAGGATTTGCATGAGCTAGAGATCCAGACCAGCAGGATACAAGTGGGAGCAGGTAAGGTGGGCATTGCACAGACGAGCTTGGCACCAGGGACAAGTCAGGTTGCAGGACTTGTTAGGTCAGTGGACCTTAGGATAGTCGCACTACCAGAAGGGTCCCTGAGCATGGAATCAGCCGATGACAAGGTCATCGTAAGCACTTTGAAGAATATTGGCCTCAAAGTTGCAACGCTCGCCAACGAATACCTTCATGCATTGTAGACTGGTGTGGCTGCAGAATTGATAGCGCAGGAGTAGCGCACCCTTAATTTAATCAGCAAGTATAGGGTAAACAATGAGCAAATGTTCGCTAAAAAGATGGAAGCCTTGAAGGCAAAGGAAACAATCCAGGTGCAGAGCGCCCAGCTAGCGGCTGTGGTTGTAGAGGCATGCAGGATAGTGCCGGAGTTGCACATACCTGAGGAGGCACTGCTCAAGGACAAGGTCTGGAAACTTGTTGTAGGCATCCGCGATGCTAAGGCAAAGGTGGCTAGAATTCAATTCGAGCTTAATATGAAAATCACAGAACTGGAGCTTAAGTCACAATCTTCGATTCAACAAAGCTGCTATCAAGGAAGGACTAGCTACTATAGATGCTGCGATGGCTCATTGTACGACACTATTCAAACATGCCATGGAAGTGGTGACAAGCTTGTAGGAGGATAACACCGTGCAAATTTTGAAGGCCGAGATCTGTGAGATCCAACAATAGTATGACAAAGTAGGGGCGAAGGCACGCGCCATTGCTACAACATAGTGCCTCACCAAATTGCAAGAGGAAAAGCAGCTCCTTGCACAAGTGGAAGCCGAGCAGAGAAATGAAACAATCCTTAAGGCTAGGTTAGGTCCTTGGTTGGATGAATCCTACCTAATATCGACTACCTTATAGGAAAAGTTAGCGAACTTGTAGCTTACGTAGTAGAAAATCGAGCGAGCGGTGAAGGACCAGACACAGAACAACTTGTGGAGCAAGTCAAGTAGGAAGCCATACAGAGTTAGGGGATCTTCACAGCAATATCACTGTGCTAGCTGAGTGACTCAAGGGTGAGTCATGACCTTTGTGTTGGGGGCCCATTAGGATGGGGTCCCCTGGGGTCAGTTTTGGGGCAAAAGCCCAAGTTTTGATGTAAAAAGATGAAAAGTCTCTGCAAATTGTGGTTGCGAAGCACGTAGCTAGTTAAGAGTCAAAAAGGGTTTTTACCCTCCTTTATGTAAATTTGAGTCGGCTTTTGAGATCTACCCATGGTCCATGGGCCATGGGATTATATAAATAGGTGTGTCTTAGAGTGTCTAAGGAAAGTAATAAAAGAAGTCTATGGTACGAGTGAAGAAGTATAGCACAGAGAAGAAGTCTTAGAGGAGGGAAAGGCTCTGTAGTAGAGTGCACAAAGGCCTAGAGCAGTGTCTGCAATTGAGTGCGTGAACCCCTGTAATTGAGTGCGCAGGGAAGTATTGAGTTTGTAAACTTATATTAAAGATCAATAAAGAAGATTGTTATGAAAATTCTTGTGTTTTAGCTCCTTATTTTTGTTATGTATGATTGTGATATATGCTAGGATGAATGATGTCTTTATGAAATAATGATGCATTGACGCACGAATTTACTAGATCTGTATTATTATATGAAGGAAATTAATGTTAAGTGATTATGTGAAGATCATAACACTGTCTATTAAAGTTATCAAACACTTAGGTGGATATGAGTAAATATTGGCCTAAAGGTAATCTATGATGCATGTAAGTAGCTAATTCGCATGTTCAGGGTTTGCAAAAACCAGCCATAGACCTTCGCGGAGGTCTAGAGGCTGATTCAAGGAAGTTACTGTCGTAATCCATAAGCGCTTAAAGATCTGTGCAAAGGAAGATCTAGGTCGCAAAAGGACATCACACTGATCTCTGGGTGTGGAAACTTGGTTTCAGCATCCCCCCATACTGCTTCGGGTGAGACTTTAGTCCGCGCATCACGGATTGATGCCGAAAGGACCAGTAGTGTAGGGATTTGTTTAGTGCAACTAACTCTGAACCTAGGTCAGGACCCCCTAAGCCAACATTCATTTGCTGTAAATATTTGTAAATATATTTAATGTGAATTGATTTTATGGAATGTGTTAAGTGAGGATTGCTTCCTTTTAGTAATTAGCTTGAATGTGGAAGGAAAACTAGGTCTCTTTAAAAGAGCCTCTTCTGCATGAGCTAGGACTAAGATTGAACAAGCTTCGCTTCTTTCAAGATTTATTAGATTAAGTTCTTATGCTTTCATTACATTCTTTTGTGCTTACTTAGATATTGGAAATTTCATTATAGAATTGTTGAGGGAGGACAACCAGGTCTCTTTAAAAGAGCCTCTTCCTTGTTTTTCTAAAATAGTCTAATTTCGTTGACCAATAATGCATGCTTTTATGAAATAGACTTAATGTTTTTGCTTAGTTATGTAGAATGATTTATATTTGTAATATGCACCTCTATTCTCATAACTACTTTCTATATTAGTTCTTATCCAAAAATCCAAAAATTGTTGTTTGCTTCTAAGATTACCATGGATTGATAGTAAAATACATGTCTTAATTTACACAATAAATTGAGCTAACACCCACATCACTCTGCGATGTTGGAGTTGTTTGATGAAGGGAGGGTGGATAGTCACTTGTAATAGCGACCGTGTTTGTCTGTGATGGCATAGCTCCATCACCGAATTATGCTGAGTGGGGCTTGGGCTCACACTTCTTCTTTGGATTGACAGATTTGTTAAGATAATACTCGAATCTATCCCAAAGAAATGGAAATTTCATCTAACTTTTCGAAGCTTCAAACTGCAAACCATGGAAACACTACCAAAAATCCATAGGCAATTCATGCAGGGCCTTCCGTTGTTGTAACAATTTTTGGTCAAGAGGTTATGGATGAAAATGATGGAAAGTAGATTCAATGAGATCACAGAACTGCTCAAGTGAGTGCATGGTGTCAATAGACAGACTACAACACCATTGTTGTGGGGATTCACAAAGTGTGTATGAAAGCAGTAGGATGGCCTCTTCATCAAAACATTCATCTGCCTTGTCAAGCATGGCAAACAAGTCTTATAAGAACACAAGCCAAGCCATTTTGCCTTCACCATCATATGTGAATTCAGACCAGAGATTGAAAAAATCGCTCATGATGTTGAGAGGTTTGACATGTGAAAAACATCGTGGAGGGTTGAGTATAATGAAATCCATGATAGATGTGCAAAGATTCAAAATAGGATGAGAGAGCATAACTTGTCATCTGGCCCTCCTTCTAGTGCCAGAAATGTTGACAGTGCTGGACCCTCAACATGTCAAGGGATCTCCCCGGTAAGAAGTCCCAACTAGACCTCAGACCATTTGGTGTAGGAGTCCCAGCAGTGGGTCATACGATATCGCCTTGACCAGGGTTGCACGCAGAGGCAAGTAAGATGTCCCTGTTGGTAGCAAGGGTGTGACATATGCAACAAGTCAAGGAAGGTGCATGAGCGGTTCTAACACACATGGGGTGAGGTGAGTGCGCCACTTAGAAACCTCTCAGAGCATAGATTTAAGAAGGGAACAAACAAGCAAAGATGCACCACAAAGTGGAAGACAAGTAAGCTAGCAATCCAAAGTGGTGGTTAAAATAAAAACCATTTTAGTAATATTCATACATACATATACAAAAAATATCTACACATGCATGCATAAGTAAATATATACATATATCATTTAGAGTAAACAAGATAGCTAAAATACAATACGACATATGCATGAAATGTGTTGTCTCTATTATATTAAGAAGCGAAAGTTCCAGTCATACAATACAACCATGACCAACCACTAGTTTTGACAGTGGAACGTTACAGTCACTGCTGCTTGTTCCTCCAAAGATATATACTAGCTCTGCACAGTGGAGAAGCCAAGGCTCATTACAATATTCTCCAAGATTTCTCTAAGATAATCCTATCAGAAGCTTGGTTGACCAAAAGCTATACAATGAGTTATGAGGGACTATATATAACAAAGGGCGGGGTGGCACTTGACATTCCCCTTTGTGACTATTCATCTATCCCCATGAAGCTTCATCTACTCTATGACTGTTACATCCAACTATCGACACTTTAACTTCCACTTGACAAGAGGTTACATACAATCTACACATGTACCAATGTGAGACAAAATAGGCTTGAGAAAGCCATGCAAGAAATCACTATGGCTTGGAAAATTGTGGGAAGACCAGCTCTTCGACATCCTCATGGTTTTCAATAGTAGAGAACTGATTGTTATACAACAAAATGACCTCCTCATCAGCTCAAAGGAGAAAGACATGATGACTAAAGGACTGACCAAGTTCACAGGCCCAGTTGTCAAGCTAACACTGTCTAAACACTAGCAACTTGCTTTATAAAGCTTCCTAGCAAGGCTAAGGGTGTGTTAGTGCCCAAAGTAACTCTATCTGTTACATTGAGAAGAGCGTTAGTGAACCCTAATGAGTTTCTATGGGTCAAGAGAACGAGATGACTAAGAAATATCACAAGATTCTCTCCTATGTCAGCTCACAAAAGCAAGGAAACATCAGAACTCGACCTGTTTGGGGGAATTACTATTTCCTAATGGAGTATGAAAATGGGAAAGAGCACAAAGGCATGGAAACATCAGTTCTTTTGCCTAATGGAACTCATGAAGGGCTTGGAAACCCTATCCTTACATGTTATATATGCAAGGCTAGGGACATTGTGAAAGAGGGAGAACCATTTGAAATGATTTCCTATTTGACTATTGAGCAGAGTCTCAGACTAAGGCATCAGAAGAGGTTAAGAAGGGAGGGAGTGTGAGCAGCTGAAGGGGTAAGGGAAGGTTGATATAACTGATGTTTGTAATCACTCTTTATACATCAATATAGAACTGCAATTGTGTTGTCCACTTTGAGATGTTGGTAGTATAACTTGTTTATATGTTTATGCAACACTGTTAGCATGAGTGGATTTTATATATGCAACTAGGTATCTTTATATTTTCATGCATTGTTTATCAAGGTTTTATGTTGTGATATTACACTTGTCTTTGCTATGTGCAGGTTTTGATCTGGAGCTTGCTTAGGGGTCTTCTGCCTAGCTACATTGCGCTCTCCAGCAACACCACACTAAGACTCGAGGTAATATGTCATTCTCGCTTTGATATTCATTTGTTAATAATAGATATGCATGCATATTTATGAAAACTGTAGCTAATCTGACTGTCTGCCAAGGATCTCATGAATATCCTTGAGGGTTTCTACATCACCAAACACCTGTGTATTAATCTCTATAGCGGAATTGGCGACTCCGCTAGGGACTACACTTAGCTCCCGGTTTTCCCAGAAAGTTCCTAGATCTCTCTTTCTTCTAGGCCTTCCTATACTTCTTCATTCCCTTTGCGACCACTCAGGAATATACAACACCCTTCTCTTAGTGCTCAGTCCTAGATATGATCCCCACAACCTATTTTTTTTAGCCTTTTTCCTCACTAACATTGTTTGCTAGTGTAAACAGTGATTTATAAAGTACTGTGTCCTCACAAACAGTGCGTTAGTGATGAAAATAACTCTCTACAACCTCTAGTACAGAGCGTTAGCCAGCCATTTCTTGATAAACAACTTGTTCAGTGACCTCATGCGTTGGGAAATTTGCTTGCAGACTGACCAGAGATCTGTAACTGCACTTGTTTAATGGATATGTGTCTTCAACAATTTTTTTTTTAAGAAAATAGCTTTACTCAAAGTTTTTGTTTTCATTAAATAAAAAGTACAAAATTTTTACTGTATTCTACTTAGCTAGTTAGATCTCCATTATTTGGTTTAAAAAGTTGTTAGTGAGCATTGAAGTTCTGTCAATTATACTAGTGTTTTACTGAATAGGATGCATGGTATATATATTGAGGTATGAATGAATCTCCCTTTGTAGAAGCAGCTTATTCATCGAAAGTGAAAATTTACAAGCATTGTTTTTGCATGATTTGAGTCAGAGTCCCATATAACTTCATATGTCAACACCCCTACCAAAGACTCTAACGAATTACATTTAAAATCCACCTAATAAAATCAATCAGCAACTCTTTTTAGAGTAAACACACATTAGTTTAGGCTAGGATCTTGGGATAGACAGTGTGAGTTAACTGCCCAAGATTATACGCCAAAACTAGTGTCATTAAAGAGAGAAATCCTTTTGCACTCATACTATCCGGGACCACTGTAGTAAAAGCGGAGCTAAATATGAGACAACATCAAATTGTAAGTGAAGGTAGCCCGCCTTTTCTTACATATCCTTTGGGTATTTTGTGTATCGGGGATTGTTACCAAGAATAATGTCTATGCAGAGCTGCTAATCCCACTAAGGCTGTTAGCTACCTTAGAAAAAAAAAAACTAAAACTACTTTCGTTTTCCTTTATGAGATATAGATGAGAGAAGAATAAAGGAGACCAACCTTTGTCTTGTGCTTGGTTCCTTGCTCGATTCCTCTCTCTTCTGATAGTCCTTTGCTACTTGCTTTCTTATGTACCCAGCTTCACAGAGTACCTATAGAATCAAAGCAGCATAACACTATACGAGAACATAGATCTATTATCATAAGCAATATAGGATCAGATGTATATTAACCACACAAATGCATAAAACATCAATCACACAAGTGTATGGAGGAAAACTTGAATAGCTTTATTGATAATAAAGAAAGAGCCAAGAGAATTACAACCAATTGTTCTGACCCAGCATCATCCTCTCAGCAATAAGCCCTTCTTCACGTCATGACAAGCTTAGATCACCCAACACTATGATATTCCACCAAGAAAACAGCAGCACTTCCTTACAAGATACAAAATTCTAGCCTCTGGATCTCTGGGATGAGGGATCCATATATAGATGTTTGCAAGGGGGGTGAGTCAGCTTTTGAGATTTGATTAGTGTCTTCCCTCTGATAGTTCTTGATTCCACTTGGAGATTGATGATCTCTTACTCATCCCTGGTCGAATTCAGAGAGGAAAGTGTCATAGGATAAGTTTTTGGAAGATTCCATGCTCCTCCACCTTGCGGATTAACCCTGCCATTTGTCCTTTCTCGCCCATCACACCCCATAGAAGGGCTTTTTGACATGCATCACACCTACTATGTGTATTCAGGTGGGATGCAACGCACTTTGCCTATGGAGCAGGTGAAATGGTCCAGTTTTGACCAGTTCTGAGTAGTTTTTCATGGAGAACTTCTGGGAGAAGATGTAATTAGTTGACCTTGTTCTTTTAGGGGTCGGAACAACACTTTTAGGGACTTAAGAGCCCTTGGTTTATTGACATTTATGATTGGGGTTGCAGTTCCCAAAAATGTCTATAACAGGGATCCCTTCGGGGATATCGGAGCTGAGTCAGGGACTCAGGTATCTTACCCACACAGCGTACTGTCTGCGACTATGTCCCCCCCGATAGTGTCTATGATTGCAGGTATCCTTAGTGGCCATACTTTTAGGGACGAACACAAGGTGACTGAGGCAGGATGCCCTGGTACCTAACATAGACGAACCTACTCTGTCTTCAATTTTTGGGAGGGTGCTCATCTTCACGAGAGTACTTGGCGCCTTAGTCTGAGGTTTGGACAAAGCTCAAGAGTAATCATAACTGTACGTTTGGCCAGATCTCTCTATTATTCATTGTGATACTAGGTTTCATCTCGAGTGATTAGTGCTTATCAGAGAGGGTCATTTCCCTCTTTTTCTTGATTGGTTTCCCTAGTGTATTTTTTATTTTTCAAGTGCCAGATAGTTATCACCGAGACTTTAATAAAAATCACTATAAAATTTACTGATAAAATTGTTAGAAAATTATATATTACAAAGAAATGGAACACATAAAATATTACAGAAATATTAACACAGAAAACGCATAAAACAAGAGAGACACAGATATACGTGGTTCACCTAGTTTGGGCTACGTCCACAGAGAAACAGCTAGTCCTTCTTTTATTATATTATCCATGAAACTGAAGAGATACAACCTACAACAGATCCGCTGTAACTCCCTCTTCGCTCTCAATCTCCTCCCTCTTCCTCACTCAGAATACAGATATACATAGACGCAATACAATTCCCTCATATATAGTGGGGGTTTCCTTCTGGGAAAAAAACCCTCAATTAAACATAACTTCTACCATCAGATCATCCGCCTAGTGAACGACCCAGATTGGAGGGGTGTACAGTCTTCCTAGGGTATGCATTCGGCTGAAACCTTTGAATATAGAAGATAATCAGGCTCCACACCCAAAAATCTCCCACTTGGAGACTGATTATAGTAACTCCATCACTGCTTCATTTGCTAGACAATGACTCCACTTTGGACCTGGCTGTTTCTCATCTTCTTCATCATACTTGAAGACCAATTGAAACTGAGCATATTCTCAGTTTCTCCCTAGTTACAAATTTTGTTAACATATCTATAGGATTCTAGCTAGTGTGTATATTTTCCAGCTTCAACTGTCCATCTTCCAATGCTGACCGTATGAAATGGTACTTGAGCTGTATATGTTTAGTCTTCGAATGAAATGCAGAGTTCTTTGCAAGATGTATGGCACTCTAGGTGTCACTTTATAACCTGCCCAACTCCATCTTTTTACCCAATTCATCCAGTAACCTTTGTAACCAAATCATTTCTTTACTAGCCTCTGTAGCGGCAACATACTCTGCTTCTGTTGTTGAAAGTGCAACAACTCTTTGGATTTTTGAAACCCAACTGACATCTGTTCCACCTATAGTAAATACATATCCTATAGTGCTCCTTCTATTATTTCTGTCGCTTGCCATATCTGCATCAACATATCCCTGTAGAGAAATATTTGAACCACCAAAGCATAATGCTTGATTTGTGGTACCTCTCAAATACTTGAGAATCCACTTCACCGCCATCCAATGTTCTTTTCCTGGATTGTTCATGTACCTACTTACAACTCCCACTACATGTGCAATATTAGGCCTTGTGTGGACCATTGCATACATTAAACTTCCAACTGCTGATGCATATGGAACTTTAGACATATGAGCCACTTCTTGAGTCTTGGGACACGCCTCCTTACTTAATTTTCAATGGCTAGCCAAAGGTATACCAACTGGTTTTGCATTCTGCATATTAAACCTTTTCAACACCTTTTCTATGTACTCATTTTGAGACAACGTTAATTTGCAATTCTTCCTGTCTCTAGTTATTCTCATACCAAGGATTTGGTTTTCAGCACCCAAATCCTTCATTGCAAATGAGTTTTCCAATTTCCTTTTGAGCACATTTATTTCCTGCATGTTAGAACTTGCAACAAGCATGTCATCTACATATAATAACAATATAATATAGCTGCCATCATTTTTCCTTTTGAGATAAACACAATGGTCAGAGTGACATGTAGTATAACATTGTTCAGATATAAACCCGTCAAATTTTAGATACCACTGCCTTGGAGCCTGTTTTAAGCCATACAAGCTCTTCTTCAACCTGCACACTAGTTTCTCCTTCCCTTTTACGTCATATCCTTGTGGCTGCTGCATATATATCTCTTCCTCCAAATCCCCATGGAGAAAGGCTGTCTTTACATCTAACTGCTCAAGATGCAAATCTTCAGTAGCTACTAGACTTATAATAGTTCTTATTGAAGTCATTTTCACAACAGGAGAAAATATCCCATCAAAGTCTATACCCTTTTTTTGTGCAAACCCTTTCACCCCAAGTCTAGCTTTATACCTTTTTCTACCTCCATCTTCTTCCTTAAACTTGTAAACCCATTTATTTTGTAATGTTGTTTTACCTGCAGGAAACCTAACTAAGTCCCAAGTCTGGTTATGTGCTAAGGAGTCCATCTCTTCTTTCATGGCTTGCTCCCACTTCTTCTTGGTTTCTACCTACACTACTTCTTCATAACATTCTGGTTCACAAGAATCAGTCAACAATACATAATATAATGAAGGAGAGTATCATTCAGGGGGTCCACTTATCCTGGTAGATCTTCTAACACCACTTTTAGGTGTTTGAGGTGCTCGTTGTTGTTGTGCTTGTTGTTCTAGCTGTTGATCATTATGATTTTCAGGCACCATCATTTTTCCTGTGATATCGTCAAGAACTATGTATTCTTTGTTTTCTTTTTCCAGTTTCTTTTCCTACAAGTGATTCTTATACAAGACCTTTTCATTGAATATTACATCTCTACTCCTAATGATTTTGTGATTTTCATAATCATATAAGCGATAACCAAAATCATTAACACCATATCCAATAAAGGTACATTTCTTTGATTTTGCCTCAAGCTTTGTTCTATTTTCTTTATTAATTTGGACAAAGGCTTCACAACCAAAAGTCTGTAAAAATGAGTAGTTTACCTTTTTACCTATCCATGCCTCCTCTGGAATATCACCATCCAAGGAACTTGAAGGCCCTCTATTTATTAGATAAACAACAGTGTCTACAACATCTGCCCAAAATTGTAAAGGCAATCCTGCATGCAATCTCATGCACCTTGCATGCTCCATGATTGTCCTGTTCATCCTTTCTAACACACCATTTTTTTGTGTTGTTCCTAGAACTGTCTTCTCTCTACAAATTCCATTCTCTGAATAGTACCTACCAAACTCTTTGCTGGAATATTCACCTCCATTATCTGATCTGAGACACTTCAACCTTTTCCCTGTCTCATTTTCAACCAAAGCTTTCCATTTCTTGAAAGTATCAAATACATCAGATTTATTTCGAATACAATAAATCCAGGTTTCTCTGGTTGCATCATCAATAAAGGTAACATAATAACAAGAGCCACCAAGAGATGATACCTGAGCAGGTTTGCCATACATCTGTATGCACAAGCTCTAATTTTTCGCTCTTCTTTTCTTTCCCAACTCTAAGGAATCTGACTCTCTTCTGTTTTCCATAAACACAATTCTAACAGAATTTTAAATCAACATGCTGCAAACCTGGCAACAGATTTCTTGAGTGAAGAATCTGCATCCCCTTCTCACTCACGTGCCCAAACCTATGATGCCATAATGCCATATATTCTCCTATAGAGGTTAAAGCATTAACAAAATTAGAAATACCATTGCATAAGTACAATGTACCAACCTTTTCTCCTTTCGCTATTACCAAGGATCCTTTAGTGACCTTCCAAGTTTATCTATGAAAGTAGTTACGCAACCTTCACCTCCCAACTGCCCTGTTGAAATCAGATTTTTCTTCAGATCTAGAACATGCCTTACCTCCTTCAATAACCATTGATTTCCATTCTGTTGTTTTATGAAAACTGTACCCATTCCAACGATTTTATAGGGTTTATCATCACCCAATCAAACCTGTCCAAAATCTCCTTGAACATAATCATGAAAATGTTTCTTATCAGGTGTGGCATGGAATGAGGCCCCTGAATCTACCACCCAGGCATCAACAATATTTTCTAATGAAAGAATCAAAGCATCTTGCAACACATCACCTGTTACATTCGCTTCATGATCAGTTTCTTACTGCGCGTCTCCTTCTTTTCCCTTCCGAGACTTGCAATATTTCTTCAGGTGTCCTTTCTTCCCACATTTCCAGCACACTATCCCCGATCTGGACTTGTATCTACCTTTTCTTGACTTACTGCAATATCCTAGGCTCTTTCCTCTTTCCATTTTTCTTCCCCTAGTCCTTGCAGTCAAAGCATTGCCTGATGTCTCACCGGAGCTTTTTCATCGCATTTTCTCGCTAAGGATTGCACCGACAACATCATCAATCTTTAAAGTACTAGATCTAGAGATAGAGTTACTAATGGCCATAACTAAACCATTCCAAATTTCTAGCAATGAGCACAGAAATAACAGAGCCCTAACTTCATCATCAAAATTTAGCCCTACAGAACTTAACTAACTTGTAACTGTATTAAAATCATTTAAATGGTCTGCAACAGATCCACCTTCTGACATCTTCATATTAAATAAATGCTTCATAAGAAATAACTTATTTGAGGCCGAGGATTTTTCATATAGTTTGGCCAATGCTGACATTAAACCCTCTATTGTCGTTTCCTTTGAAATATTAAACGCTACCGATGCCGCTAGGCACAACCGTATTGTTCCAAGTGCCTTTTTGTCAAGAATATCCCATTTTGTGTCTGTCATACTCGTCGGCTTCTTTGTCTTTCCGCTCAATGGTAGGTACAGATCTCTCTGATATAGATAATCTTCCATCTGCGTCTTCCATAGCTGGTAGTTTTGGACGTTGAATTTTTTGACCCTAAACCTACCATCTTACGCCATTACTCCCACTCGAACCAGGAACCCTTCTCTCCTGCGAGTTTATCAGCCAAATAGACCTTTGGCTCTGATACCAGTTGTTAGAAAATTATATATTAGAGAGCAATGGAACACATAAAATATCATAGAAATATAAACACGTAAAATGCATAAAACAAGAGAGACACAGATATATGTGGTTCACCCAGCTTGGGCTACGTCCACGGAGAAATAGCCAGTCCTTCTTTTATTATATTATCCAGAAAACTGAAGAGATACAACCTACAGTGTATTTGTTGTAACTCCCTCTTCGCTCTCAATCTCCTCTCTCTTCCTCACTTAGAATACAGATATACATAGACGCAATACAATTCCCTCATATATAGTGAGTGGTTGCCTTCTAGGGCAAAAAACCCTAAATTAAACATAACTTCTACCGTTAGATCATCCGCCTAATGAATGGCCCAGATTGACTAGAAATTACTAGATTTTTACAAGGGGATTGTCCCCTCGAACCCCCGCGGGGGGGACAAGTCCCCCCCCGCACCCCCCCGTGTGGAGGGGTGTACAGTCTTCCTGGGGTATACATCCGGCTGAAACCTTTGAATACAGAAGATAATCAGGCTCCACACCCAACAAAAATTTATCGATTACCGTGGATACATCTGGCCCTCATCATAATTCTAGATGGTTGTTAGCTCTTCCCCCACTCATTGTGGAGGATCTGTTGAGCCCCAGTGAACTGGATTCCCTGTCTTCGGGCAATCAGTCTCCGAGATCTAACACATAATCAGTTTGGACATCCCACGATTCAAGCTTACCAACATATTTCTTTACCGAAGGATTCCTTCCTCCATACAATCCTCCGATCACGAATCCGTTGGGACCACTCTTGACTCCCATTGCATTTGTACCTCCTTTGTCTTTCGTTGGAACATTTCCACCCATCCCATTGACAACTAACGGGTCATGGGATTTTGTGGGAACTTTTGGTCCACCACCACCTCCCCAGTTGATAGTGTGTACCACACCTCTAATGGAAAACCCTGCTATCCCATCTATCCTAGGTTCAAACCCTATCATGACACCCACCACGAGTGAAACCCAGCACATTCTAGGTTCTTCCCCTTTTATGTCAGCCCCTGGACCTTCGACAAGTGCTACATATATCTCTCCTTATAACGCTCAATATAGAATGGTTAGCATGGGTCCCCTCAACCACCCCTATGGTTGGCATCCATTATTTAGTTCTAACTCCCAGGTTCAGATGCCTGGGGGCACAGTTCCCAATATGCATATACCAGCTGCGAAGGTAACAATTCCCCCTCCGTTTTCAGGTTTGCAGGGTCAGTCATTGATTGACATGAACCCTCCTTATGTCAGTCAAGGACCTATAGCTAGTTATGTGGCGAGTAGGAACCCTCAACAAGGTCCCAATAAATCTATATGGGCACCCTACTCACAACCTCAAATGAGTCAAGGGGGCACTCCTTATCCTGGGGGAACTTCCAATCCCTTGCCTAACAACCCCTATGGAAACCCACAGTATAATACTATACCCCAAGGCACTTACTATACCACACAACCTGTGTATAATATTGGAAACAACACGATGGGAGGACCGCAAGGATCCTCAAGTCATATGTCATCGCCTTGGTCTGATTCAAGGGCATCAAACACCTTGCCTTTGTTGGCAACGCTTGATATCCCTAACTTGTACAAACTCACAAATGACCCCATATATCACAACTTACTTTGGCCACCAATCCTGTATAAAATCCCGACAGACATCCCAAAGTTTGAAGGGAAACAAGGGGAGGATCCAGGTACACACATCACCAACTATCATTTATGGTGTGTTTCTAACTCCATGGTGGATGATAGTATCTAGCTACAGCTCTTTCCCCGCACCCTTATTGGAAATGTAGCCAAGTGGTCCATTGAGTTACCATGCACGTTAGTCAATACCTTTGGCACTTTAACGATGGAATTCTTAAAGCACTTCCAGCTACCCATCTGCTATGAAACTGGGATGAAAATCCTCACTTCATTACGTCAAGACACTGCCACCCACATCTATGATCATATACATGAATGTAGACATAGGAGGAGGTTAGTGAAAGCTCCCCTCCTAGACTATCTATTAGCAGATTGGTTCTACAAGTCTCTACTCAACAAAATCGCTAAAGAAGTCACCTTAGGTGGTGTGGTCACGGAAGACCAATCCATTCGTCATGCCCAACACTTAGATTTGATATATTCATAGTCTGGCACTTTATACGATGTCATTCCCAATGCCTCTCGCAGCTCCAATGCTCTCGCTACTTAGCACCCTAGAGCGCACGCCAATGGGATTATTGGTGCTACCTTCAAGGATGGTGTAAAACAACTCAGCAGTCACATTGCCTAATTGTTAGTTGACCCCTCTACCAAATCAACTTCTCTTCCTACCACCGCAATAAATTTTGTGCAGTCTACATAAAAACCTGGTGGTAAGAACAAGAAGAATAAGAAAAATACCACTCCTTCTGAAGAGCAGTCAACAAAGTAGTACAACACAAAGCAGAACATAGCTGCACCTTCTGACGATGGAAAGGACAAATCTGCCCAGTTCCCTTGCAAAATTTATGCAGAAGGCCACATGACATATCGTGTCTGCGTCTTCAGGAAAGCACATATTTCATTGCTAAAAAGGACACTGGCAGGACCCCTGCATTCCTAAACAATCCTTTCCCTGCTTAGCAGTAACAACACCTTGTTGCAAACCAACCCCAACCCCTGCAAGGGGGAAACGATGGTTTGCATCATCCTTCAGCTGGTGATGGACCATCTACCATCTATACCTTTGAAATAGTAGATCTACAAACCGAAGCCAAATCTTACGGAGCTCTAGTCGCTAATGTTGAGGAAGCCTCCTCGAGTCAAAACCCACCTAACACTCTTCATATTGAAAGTTTGGTTGTTGATCTTGTGATTCGCCCCCAAAAAGGGGCACTTCGTTGCACAACGTATAATACATCTGCACGTTCCACCCAGAACTACAGTATTGTAAAAGATTTGGTGTAAGCACCATCAGCTATGTCGACACTCAAAGTATTACAAACCTGTCCAGCACAAAGCAAAGCTCTTATTTTAGCAATTGGTGATATCGACCCTCATGATTCCATGCTTGCAATTTTCTACATGGACAAATGTAATGCTACCCTTTCACGCTAGCTTTCATTTTAGGTGCAAATATTTTTGAAAGGGCAAGGAATAAATAGAACTTTCATTGACGAAGGTGCTTCAACCTGTGTCATGTCAGCTTCATGTTGGCTCGCTTTGGGTTCTCAAACACTGTCCCCATCGTCGAATTCCCTTAAAGCTTTCGACGACCACACTTTCATCCCCAAAGGTTACCTAGCTAGCTACCCCATCACCTTGAATGGGAAAATAATAACAGTGGACATCGAAGTCGTAGATAGAAAGCTCGACTATAATCTATTATTGGGTCGTAGTTGGACTTACGACATGACTTCCATTGTGTCTATTTTCTTTCACGTCATCCTATTTCCATTGGATGGAAATATAGTCACAGTGGACTAGCTATCCTTTTGAACCCTTGATTATTCCCTGTTACCCAGTGGTTCTGTACCCTTAGTGGGTGGTGTACCTGACTCTTACGTTAGTATTGGTACTAGTCTATTGAAGGGATCTTTGTTGATGGGTTGTTTCCCTCTCCTGCTGCCCACGGTTCCATAGACGGTCAATATGGTTTCATCCATTCCTCACGAACCGACCGATCCTTGGATCCTCCCGACCCCTTCAGACATTGACACTTACAGAGAACAAATGCCGCTATCACCATCTGAATTGGCCTACCTGGCCATTCAATTTGCATCCAAATCTTCTGTCACTTTGGTCACGGCTAACATTACCAGATCCCCTCCCATAACTACTCCTTCTTTCAATCTCCTCAATCAAGTCCTACCTTCGGACGAAGCTATTAGAGAGACCATGTGTTTAGAAGAGTGACCTTGGGAGGACTCTCATCATCATGTTTCGATATATGATTTGGACACGATGCCTCTTCAAACCCTGTCATTTGATGCACCTGAAATCATTGCCTCACCTTATACGACTATCGAAAGTTTGGACTCGAAGGGAAACATGGTAAATATTTCAAAGACATTGCTCATTGATATTTTTGTCATGACAGGCATCATAGAAAACATCCAAGTTGGAGCAGATTTCATTGCTGAGGAAATTGCAAGCTTCACTTGCCTTTTTAAGGAATTCTATGATGTATTTTCTTGGTCTTAGGAGGAAATTCCCGGCATAGATATGTCTATTGTCGAGCATGAGATCAGGATATATGACAATTCTAAACCTGTCCGCCAAAGGCTTTAACCAGTCCACCCCCACAAAATGGCAGCCATCAAGATTGAGGTGGAAAATTTGTTATGTGATGGTTTCTTCTATCCCATTCCCTTAACAGAATGGGTTTCCAATCTAGTTCCTGTTGATAAGAAATAAGGAACCATCCATGTATGTGTCAACTATCGTGACTTGAATGCAGTGTGTCTAAAGGATAATTATTCGATACTGTTCATCGACCAAATCATCGACAACTGTGCTGGTTGTGAATAATTCTCATTCATGGATGGTTTCTTAGGTTACAACCAGATGGCCATAAACCCAAAAGACCAGCACAAAATTGCCTTCGTTTGCCCATGGGGAATCTTTACGTATCGAAATCTCCCATTCGGTTTAAAGAATGCTGGAGCAACATTTCAAAGGGCCATCGACTACGCATTTCATGATATCAGACATATTGTTCAATCTTACTTGGATGGCCTTCCAGCCCATTCCAAGAAGCGAGTGCAACACCTAGATCATTTAAGAGCTATCTTTCTTAGGTGCCGGTTCTATAACATATGTTTGAATCCACATAAATGCATTTCTTTGTCGATTCTAGATGCTTACTTAGATTCATTGTCTCCAAGTATGGGATTAGGGTTGATCCCAATAAGGTAAAGGAAATTACTCAATTTCCCGAACCAAAATCCATTCTACAGCTCCAATGTTTATAGGGGAAAGAAAAATTCTTACGACGGTTCATCATAAATTATGCTGAGTTGATGAAAGGCTTTATGCACCTACTTAAGAAGGTAGTGTTGTATTTGTAGGATGATCAAGCTCAATGATCATTTGATGCCTTGAAAAGGTGCTTATATCAAACCCACTCCTTAGCACTCCCAACTATGGGTGTGACTTTATTCTATACCTGGAAGCCTTGTCATCCTCTCTAGGAATGATCTTGGTTCAAACTCATGATGAACAGAGTGCGCATGTGATATACTATTTGTTGAAAGGCCTGGCTAGGCCTGAACTTAGATATTCAGATGTGGAAAAGTTGTCCTTGGCAACTGTCTTTGTTGTCAACCGCTTCCGACATTACATACTACTGCAACAGACTACTGTCATCACCTTGGATAATCCCATGAGACACATTTTGTATTGTCAAGTCATTCAAGGGAAATATTCCAAATGGATAGTGATCCTCCAACAATTTGATTTGGTTTTCACTACTGCCAAGGCGAAAAATTCCTTATTCTTTGCCAAACTTTGTCGGATCTTCCCATTGTCGATCCTAACGAGATAACCCATGATCCTCTTCCGGATGAAGCTGTTTATCTTATCAACTCTACTAAACCATGGTATGGTGACATTCTTGTCTACCTCCAAGCACAACGTTTTTGCCCTGAACTATCGTCCGGTGACCATCGTTGCATCTGCCACCAAGCGCAGCACTATTTAGTGATTAACAATACATTATATTGCCATGGTGTTGATACAGTTCTTCAACATTACCTCACTCATGAGGAGGTGGAACACGTTTTAAATGACTTCCATGTTGGGGCATGTGGCGATCATCTTTCTGGCATATCTACTGCTCAGAAAATTTTGCACGCAGGCTACTACTGGCCAACCTTGTTCAAAGATTGTATCAAGGCTATCTGGTAGTGCCACCCTTGTCAAGTGTTTACAAAGAAAATGCACGCTCCTCCAGCCCTACTACACCCAGTTATCTCCATCGGCCCCTTTTCCAAATGGGGGATAGACTTCGTAACTTGCAACCCCACTTCCTCTGCCAGACACAACTATATTATCGTAGCTATGGACTATTTCACAAAATGGGTTGAAGTCCTCCCCACCTTTCGGGCCACTGGAGAAACTGCAGCGCTATTCCTGTTTAATCAGGTCATCTATCACTTCATTGTGCCCTATACGATCATTACAGACCATGGGTCTCATTTTCAGAATCACATGATGTCTGGCTTAACATTGTTGCTCGGTTTTCTCCACGATCAATCATGCTCCTACTACCCCCAAGGTAATGGTCAAGTAGAGGCTGTCAATGACGTCTTAAAGACCATTATCTATAGGTTAATAGGGAATCATAGAACTCATTAGCATTGAATGTTATATCCTGTGCTGTGGGAATACCGAACTTTAGTTAAAACTGCTACAGGCTTCACACCTTTTCAACTAGCTTATGGCCTGGAAGTAGTTTTACCAATCGAGTGTCAGAATGCTTCCTTACAAATCGCCATTGAACTCTTGCTTGGCACCACTTCCGAAGAAGAGTGCCTGCTATACATAAATCAATTGGATGAAACCCTTCAAGATGCCAAATTGGCACTTGAAGCCCACGTGTGCTGGGTCAAAGCCTAGTATGAAAAAAAGGTCAAGCCTCATTCTTATTGAGAGGGAGATATTGTTTTAATCTATGATAAAAAACATGACCTTTTGTGGGTAGGAACACTTCAACCCTTATGGCTCAGTCCATATGTCGTCAAAAAAGCCCTCTCAAGTGGGGCATATGAACTTTGGGACTGGGAAGGAGTCCCACTCACTGAGCCCCAAATTGGGCTCTATCTAAAAAAGTATTATGCCTAATATTGCACTAGGCATGTGCTTTGTAATTTTATGTATTTATAAGTTTTGCTTCCTTTTGATGTGACTATATTTTTTTGGTATTTCTTGAAGTATTTGTCTCATACATATTTCTCGTTATGCAGATGTCTTCATTACTCGTAGCATACGTGGGATACGCGGATGGTGCCAGTCGTGACACACAACACATTGCATTAGCTGCTTGGTTCATTTACACACCTGAGTTGGAACTATTTTGTTCCAGGGGACTTTTTCTTGGTACTGCCACCAACAATATTGTTGAGTACATGTCCGTAATTTCACTTCTCATTGAAGTGTCATCAAGGGACATCTCCAATCTGGTGGTTAGGTTAGACTCTCAGCTTGTTGTTATGTAATATACAAATCATTATCACGTTCGTAACCTAATCTTGTTACGTCATTATTTAAGGGTACGACTCTTCGAACATCAATGTGAGGTTATCACATATGAACACATTCCTAGAGAAATTAATACAGTTGTTAATTCATTGGAAAACTATGTGTTAGATTGGCATCTATCTCATTCATTATAGATACATGTATGAAAGTAAATATTTACACAATTAAAAATTTACAAAATCATTTAAAAAACATTTACATCATAAAATACCAATATATATATATATATATATATATCGAATCTAGTCTTTTACATCATAAAATTTCCTGAAACTTGGGTATTTTAAGTAAAAAATGGCTACTAGGCCTACCTATAAACACCCACTGGCTATACCACGCATCTGCTAATAGAGCCTATTGTTCATGAAAGATAACACTACTCTTGCTATCCTTCGAAGAAGAACCAAAAATGCTCAGGCACACCAACTGTGTATCGCTATATATGAGCAGGGATCTCCCTCATTGGAAGGGGTGGTACACCCATGCTCAAGCCTTCTAGGTTCCTCAGAACCTTGCGAAGACTCTCAGCATCACCCTGTTATAGACATTTTTGGGCACTGCAACCCCAATCATATATGTCCATAAACCAAGGGCTTCTGAGTCCCTAAAAGTGTTGTTTCATGCCCTAAAGGAACAAGGTCAGCTGATTAAATCATCTCCCAAAAGTTCTCCACAGAAAACTACTCAGAACTGGTCAAAACTGGACCATACAAGTTGCTCAGTGCTAAGGGTGCAATGCATCTCACCTGCCCAGTGTAAAAGGTGCGATGCATAATGGAAAGCCCTTCTATAGGGTGTGATGGGCGAGAATGGACAAATGATAGAGACAGTTTGCGAGGTGGATGATCATGGAATCTTCCAGAAACTTCTCCTATGACACTTGCCTCTCTAAATTCATCCAGCGTTATCGAGAAATCTAGTGTCCACTCGGATCTGCTAGTCCCACTAAGACTGGTAGCTATCTTAGAAACAAACAAACTAAAACCACATTTGTTTTCCTTTATGAGAGGTAGATAAGAGTGGAATGAAGGACACCAACCTCAGTCTTGCGCTTGGTTCCTTGCTTGATTCCTCTCCTTTCTGACAGATCCTTGCCGCTTCTCCTTTGTCTACCCAGCTTCAAAGAGCACCTGAGGAATCAAAGTAGCATAATACTATCGAAGAACAGAGATCTACAATCATAAACAATATAGGACCAGATATATATATCTTTTATGCTAATGGAAAAACCTGTGAGCAATTTATGAAAGCAACGTTTTGGACTAGCTAGGTGAGTCCATCATCAGGGCAATGAGATCTGTGACCACAAATGCATATATCATCAAACATACAAGAATGTGGAGGAAAACTTGAATAGCTTTATTAATAATCAAGAATAGCAAAGAGGATTACAACCAATTGTTCTGACCCAGCGTCACCCTCCAGCATGAAAGCCCTTCTTTCACCTCATGAAAAGCTTAGATCACCCAACACTATGATATTCCAACAAGAAACCAACAACACTTCCTTACAAGATACAAAATTCCAGCCTCCTGGATCTTTGGGATGAGGGATCCATATATAGATGATTGCAGGGGGGTAAGTTAGCTTCTGGGATTTGATTAGTGTCCTCTCTTTGATAGTTCTTGATTCCACTTGGAGATTGATGATCTCTTACTCATCCCTAGGCGAATTCAGAGAGGCAAGTGTCACAGGAGAAGTTTTTGGAAGATTCCATGATCATCCACCTCGCAAGCTGTCTCTTCCATTTGTCCACTCTCGCCCATCACACCCTGTAGAAGGGCTTTTCAGTAAGCATCACACCTCCCATGTGAATTTAGGTGGGATGCATCGCACTTTGACCATGGAGCAGGTGAGATGGTCTAGTTTTGACCAGTTCTGAGTAATTTTTTCATGGAGAACTTCTGGGAGATGATGTAATTAGCTGACCTTGTTCTTTTAGGGGATGGAACAACACTTTTAGGGACATAGGAGCCCTTGGTTTATGGACATGTTTGATTGGGGTTGCAGTGCCCAAAAATGTCTATAACAGTTGCCCCCTAAAGCATGAGGTCGTTAATCTTTTGATGTCGGGTGAAATGCTTTATCATGAGGATCCAAAGTTTTTTCGAGTTGGAAGGCAACCTATAATAAGATACAATACAATACATTATATTCATAATATTTTTCATGATCTAGCTGAGGCGGGCATTCCCATGCTCAAATTTATAAATTCATTTGCATGTACATAAGACAGACAACCGTCTGCGTGGGAGACTGATGATTCTGATAGAGTCATCATCCTTTGATTCGGATGATCATCTGTGCAGCAACAATGTACATTTGATGTCTTTATTTTCCTGAATATAACACAGCCTGGATGGATGAAACTAGATCCGGGGTCTTCAAACTTGTTCAATCTTCACTCGGAGTACAAGTCGATCCATGTGAAAGATGTTCTGGAGTCGAACATGGAAAGACATCGCCCGATTACCAACCAATGATGTGCGCTGTTAACAGGCGCGAGAGGAATCACCGATAATGATGATGACCCTCAAGGTACTATAGTACAATTCGCGGGGTGTGAATAAGGGACTTGGCGTCGAACACCATGAAAAATCTTTCGGTCGAAGGCCATTGATGTGAACCTGTCACCGGAAGTGAGAAACTTGCCATTGAGGCATGCAAGTTTCAAAGTACTGAAAGGGTTGTTCCTAAGTCGACTTCTTGGATAATGCGCTGATGTCAACAAGAAGTGACCCGCCGTATGAGGGCCTTAATGAATCCCACATCTACGACACGGAACGGAGTAAATTATACCGGCGACACTGACATGATGGATTGGTAGCGTTAACCCCAAATGTGGATGGTGTGATGGACCAATGGTGATATGACCAGTGAACAGAACAACCCAACCCGACTCAGATGCAGAGTGAAAGTGCCATGTTCAAGATCGACTTGCTACCAATAAATTTTCTTCAAGTTTTCTTCCCAATTTTTCCCCAGTCATTGCTGACCAGTACCTCTTTATTTTTGTCAAGCTTGAGGAGGATAACATATGCTTGTTCTATAATTTTCCCTTCGGGCAAACCCATTGCTATATTTTAACGAGCCTAGCGACAGTGAAACTCGTTCTTGTCTATACAGACAAGTTTGTCGCTATTTGGTTTTAACGAGTTTAATGACAAAGATAACTCGGTCCTTTTCAATTTTAGAGAGTCTGAAAAGGGACATAAAGGAAACTCCAATGATCCTTTTTCATCTTGTAATCCCTTAAGTCCAAAAAAGTATAAAATAATACAAAAGGGATGAATTTTTGGTAATTTTAACGAGCCGAACAAGACAAGCGCTTGTTCTTTTTGTGTAATAATCCCTCAGGTCCAAAAATATTAAAATCTAGAAGAGGGATAACACTTCTGGTAGCTTTAACGAGCTGGAGAGGCCAATTGTTCGGAAATATTTTCATATTTTACGAGTCAGATCAAGAGAGCTTAAAGGAGACTTGTTTTTTGAGGAACGAGTGATAATTTCAGGTAGCAGCTGATTCCAGGTAAGGTTTGGAATTTTCCATTCACAGCAGTGTCACAAGGATGGCTAATAGTATCACTCATCGCAGTTGTTCCTCAAAAGGGGTAAACAATCAATTGGAGGTGAATGATCGGCTAAAAATGAGTGGAGGTGATGGTGAGAACACGACCAAGGCTCAAAAGTTGATGACAATGCATTCACAATGGTTATTTACCGGAAATTGGTTCATTTTTTAATGAGCTTAAACTTTGGGGGAAACTTTTCTCATTGCTTAGGTTTAATTTTAACGAGCTTGAACTTTGCATAAAACTGCTCGTGGCGGGTTTATTTTTTAATGAGCTTTAACTCTGTGGTAACACTGCTCATGATAAATTTTCATGCCCCCAGCATAATAACACAAATCGAGGTGCATGCCCCCCAAGCTTCATTGCATTCAACGCGGTGGTTGGAATGAAGGTTTACCTCCGAGATCTTTTGAAAGACTAAACTTGGAAAGGGAGTTGTTTCATTTTTTAATGAGGTTGACACAGGAAAAGAACTATCCTCAGAATCCACCGTATTTACAGTATTTGATAAAAAATAAAAAACTGAAGGATGATTAAGGTCACTGGAATTATCTTCGTGGTAATCCGGAAGATGGGAACGATGGTGGTGATCTTCCCATGGTGCCTCTCCTATCATCTTTGACTGAATGATTCCTTCATCTGTAGAATGTACATGCGACCAAGGATTTGAAGAGGTGCCATATTCCTTAGACCTATCTATCCAAACACTCGATGAGCGTTGATTTGGGTTTGCCCCCCAGGCCAAGAAAATTGATTGCTACAATATTTCTAAAATGGCGATGATCCATGCTGTCAAAATGTTCAGGAATCTTCTAAATCTAGAAGATATCATATTGCAGGTTCCCACCGTGGCCACTTCCGCCAAATTGTTTGGAGGTGGTAGGGAAAAAGTACCCATCAATGTAGGGTCTTTTAGTAGGCCTACTCTGATATTTTGAAGCGCCTGAGAGCTTCCGTGGATCATCGGAATGCTTCCCGTAACTTGTGAACTGTTGGGGAGAAATGTTTGTTGGTTGACGATTGTAATTCCTCCTTGGAATGGAAATGAAAATCATCTTGAAGTAGGTCGACACAACGGCAACCATAGCATATATCCAGGGCCTTCCTAGTAGGATGTTGTAATCGAGGTTTCCATCAATTACTTCAACATCTATTTCTACTGTTTTTCCCCCCAGTTCGACTTGAAAGTTACTTAAAATCCCGTATGGGGTGTATGTTCGTCCATCAAATGATTTTAATGTTGTCGAAGATCACGACAAGGGTGGAGATCCTAAAGTTTCCAGCAACTCATCGACATGATACATGTAGATGCCCCCTCATCGATAATTGTTCGATGAACAGTTTTGTTGAGGGCTTTCACTTGAATCAGGAAAGCTAGTTGAGCTGGTAACTGAGGGTCATATCCTTTGTGATTAAAGGACACAAGATTGGAATCTGTTGGGTTAATACCACCTATCGCTGATAATAAAGCCTACTTTTGGGAGAGGCAATTTTGCAGTAGTGTCAACATAGCGGATGGCAATTGGGCTAGATATTCCACTATATTATAATGTTGTGCTGTTTTGGCACGAGGATTAAATGTCGATTTGTGTACTACTCCCTTTGGCGGCTTTATCATTAGTTCAGGAATGGTGGGTGGCACAACTTCGGTCGAAGTCATTGTCGAACTATTGGGTTGATCATTGGCCTTGTTGTCTGACAGCTGTGGATTCCCGTAATCTTTATTCCTTGTCGATATCAAAGCATCATTTTGATGCTTCGAAACCGACAACATTAGCACTTGGGACGGGGAAGCATATTCACTAGCAACCAGATTTGTTCCTGGATTTGGAAATGGATCAGTCAATACTGCCGAGGTTTTTGAATTCTTGAAGAATTTTCTAAGCTCAGCTTTATACGGACACTCTCTTGTCCAATGATCCTCATCACATATAAGGTGTGGACGATTTGGTTTCCTATCTCCAGGAGGGTTTGCAGAAGATTTTTCAAGGGACGACTCTTCTTGTTTCTTCTTCTTCCCTTTCTTTTTCTTCTTGCCTCCTAGTTGCTTGGTTTCTTTGCATTTGTCAGTCGATACAACATTTACTTCCGAGGTGAGAAGTTCTTTATTTGCATTTTGACCTGAAATCATATGGGCTTTCTTCGACTTAGCCTTTACAGTTTTTGTGCTAGTCGTTCCTATCACACCGTCCCTAGCATGAGAGTCTTTGTTTGATTTAGGAGATGGAGGAACAGAAAATTCCGGTCTAGGAGCATCAGGGATTTTATCGTAGAGCATGCCAGACTGAGTATAGATTAAGTCTAAATATTGCACATGAGAAATTACTTGCTCTCCAGTGATGACTCCTCCCTTTGCCACATCTTCCGTAATAGAAGGTAACAATGACTTAATAAACCATTCAGCCGACAGCTGATCAGGAACATATGTTTTTACCATTCTATGATGACGTCGCCACTCATGAATACGATCGGATATGTGAGTGGCCATTGTTTGCTTGAAATTGGTAAAAAGATCCGTTCCCGTTTCGTACCTTATGGGTAACTGAAAATGGGTTAAAAAGGTTGTGGCTAGGGTGCTGAAGTTATCAAATGAAGCTCTAGGAAATTTGATATACCATTTTGCTGCTGGACCAGTTAACGTTCACTGAAAAAGGCGAAGCCTAATCGAATCATCATTTAGAGTGTTAGATGAACACCACAGGTTAAAGGTCATCACATGATTTGACAGTTCTTCACCTGGATTTCCATTAAATTTAGGAATATCTGATGGAATTTTATGAGGAATCGTTGGCCACCAAGGGGCATAAGCTATTGGATCGTTTGTTAGCCGATTTAAATCTGGTAACTCTAAAGTTGCCACAAAGGGAAACTGTTGGTTTAGGTTCGGCGAAGCATACCCAGGATAAGATGGGATTGCCTGAGCAGTGGGCCTTTGCATACCAGCATAGTGCATTTGATGCTGATAACTTTGGTAAGGTTGTTGGGCATAACCATTGTGAAATCTTTTATGTTGACCATTTTGAATATACGACTGCCCATTACTTGCAAAGACTTGGTGCTCAGATCCTTGGTAAACTTGTTGGAATTGTGGTTGTTGATATTGCACCAGCCATGGTTGTGAGACCATGCACTGTTGTCCAATACTGGCTGTTTGACCAAGATGAGGGGTAATGGTACCCGTTTGAGCCTGGGTCACTCCAATTATGGAGCCACTAACCGATGATTGTGGTGGTGTCACAGGGACAAGGGGCTGTTGGATTGCGACTTGAGAGACCTGAGGTTGGCATACAACAGGTAACACTTGTACTTGCGACATCGTCACAATAGCTGGCGTAGTGGGGATATTTGACATAGGCAAAATTTGTTGCATTGAGTATACAACTCTTGGTTGTTGAGGCTGTATTGGTATCCAACCACTGGATGTAATTCCAGCATAACCTGATTTTTTTTGCGAACTATCATATGTTTGACCTCCCAGAGGTGACAATGAAAGGGCATATTGCCCTCCATACAACGGTAATCCGGTGCTTAAGGGAATTATTTGACTTTGAGGACTAGATTGCCCAAATTGACATTGCGAAGGATCAATTTGCTGAGACTCAACATAAGAGATTCTAGATATTATTCCAGACGAACAAACTGGAACAGACCATACCGTCGAAATATCCCCTGGATGGATCCCATCCATTGATTGTGAGCTAGTTGCGACAGAAAGTACACCAGCGAACATTGTTGGAGTAGCAGCAGGAAGTTCTGCCACTAATGTGTCAAATGACACAGTCCTAGATGTCGACGGTTGTTCAGACATATCTAATCTATCCAAAAGGTTTCCTAGCAATTCTACAGGAACTTCCGATAACGGTAAACTAATTTCTGATGAAGAAGGATATAGAATGACCCCTACTCCAAATTGCGATGGAGTATTAGGTGGTGGATCGTCCACAATCTCTTCTATAGCAATCAAACCTGGTGGAAGAGGTAGACCGTCAGGTCCGTAAAATATTTCTGGTGTCGAAGAAGGTATAGATTCTGCAGTGACTGATGTTTGGGGAACAACACCTTCCGAATCAACTATGGATGGAGCCGGTTCAGATGTAGAAATGTTTACCCTCACACTAGGATCAGTTCTACTATCCTCTTGTTGCTGCGAAACTTCTTCTGTACCAGAAATGTTTGGAGTAACCGGAGTCCCCGAGGGTGTCAGAACACTTGTTCCAACCCGGCCATGGGACTTCGAACCGGTTAAACGAGTTCGCTTTGTCTAGAAAAGTTTTGATTCTGGGGACAAAGAGGGTTGACTCGTAAGCCTCCATGAACGACGGGGTTTCAATTGAATTTCTTCCATGATTGCGGATTACTCGATCAACTAAAAATAAAGGGGAAAATGTTTCCAGATTAAATGAATTTTAGACACTTTGACACAACTTGTTTTTTCAATTTTTAAGAGTCGAGAAAAAACAAAAGATGACTCTAGTCGCCTTTGATTTTTAATGAGCCTAAAGTGACAAGTGCTCAGATGGACCTTTTCCTTTAAGGAGTCTGAAAAGGAACGAAAGAGACTGCTCTGGAAATCTAGACAGAGGGATTACCAAACCAATCGCAAAACTACAGAATACTTTTTACGGTACGGCAGTCAATCTTCTCGAATGTTGTGTTCAGTGCATTACGATCGATAGGGCGGCAAACACGACTTCCTATGGATAAATGATATAGGCTATTGTGGTCTCCCAATATATACTTGACGGTACGTGGGAGCACAAGTCCGTACTGGCACTTGTCGTCTCAAAGAGGAGGAATCACCCAACGAACAGTGAAAGTGACAGTTACCAGGCTTTACGATGCCGGAATACGTCTCTAGCCTAGACTTCTAGATGTTGTGCGTTAGGTTCCAAAGCGTTTTTAGGTTCATTAAATTTATTTTACAGTTGATCTTTCTTAATAAATTTTCCTTTCAGGTTCACCGCGTGATGAATATGTACAATTCCTAAAATTCAATCTAAGATGATAAACAATCATTTAGTCTTCTTTTTGCAATGAAAATCCTAGCTACTAAAGAAAGAGAGACGATATTCTTTCAACATAGAGCAGAGAGCACACACTAGATGCATTTTCCTAAATCAAACCAACAAGCAGTCTAAATGCAAATGCGCATGCATGTATTTGTTTTTATCTTTCTTAATGTGTGAATGACAAGAAGAATGCTAAGTACAAATCTGAATTATCTTTTCTAAGCAACAGTACTAACACATTTCTCTTCAAAAACGAAAGGAAGATAATGACGACACTTTACTATTTCGAATTGAAAACTGCTTTCGACACTTGAAAAACTACTAATTCAAATCAAATACAAGAGTAACTGTATAATAGACCATCAAGAACAATGTAATTCTTTTCTTTGACTGAAAACGACACTTGTGACACTTTCAAATCAAAAGGCGATAGTTCGACTATGCTACTACTTTGCAAAAGAGAACTGAAAATGGCGGAAGATACATAAAACATTCACAGTTCTTTGCGCAATGGAGGCAGAATGATGGAAAGGAATGGGGTTTCCACAATGGTGTACTAACCACAGATAGCAAAACTCCAGAATAGAGCTGAAAAGAGTGAAGAAAAACCAAGACCTAGAGGCAAAATTAGCCTTTTCTAATCATCGAACATGTAACACAGGGAAATAGGGATGCATCCCACCTACTGTACATGGGAAGTGTGATGCATCCAGATTTCCTTGAAGAGAGGGTGCGATGGTACCAGGACGAGACTTTACTTGGCTCTTGGTCATATTTTGCAGCTCAGTTCAGGGATTTAGGCCGAGAAAATGATGTACAGTAAATGGAAATCACAGGGGCTGATCTAATGAGGTTACTAGAGCCACCACTAGGGAAATTAGAAAGTTTGCAAATCGATTGTTCAGTTTATAAACAAAACCTGGAGATAGACTGAAGCAGCATTGATCTACTTTGCACTTGCGTAGCAAATGCAGTTCGAAGGCTAGCTAGCTTGACTTCAGGCTTCGTCTGTAAGTTTATAAAACAAACAAATATAGATAAACAAACAATCTATTCGCTCCCCAGTGGAGTCGCCATTTTGTTATCAGGAAATCTAGTGTCCACTCGGATTTGCTAGTCCCATTAAGACTGGTAGCTATCTTAGAAACAAACAAACTAAAACCACTTTCGTTTTCCTTTATGAGAGGTAGATAAGAGTGGAATGAAGGACACCAACCTCAGTCTTGCGCTTGGTTCCTTGCTTGATTCCTCTCCTTTTTGACAGATCCTTGCCGCTTCTCCTTCGTCTACCCAACTTCAAAGAGCACCTGAGGAATCAAAGCAGCATAATACTATCGAAGAACAAAGATCTAAAATCATAAACAATATAGGACCAGATATATATTGACCACACAAATGCATATATCATCAAACATTCAAGAATGTGGAGGAAAACTTGAATAGCTTTATTAATAATCAAGAATAGCAAATAGGATTACAACCAATTGTTCTGACCCAGCATCACCCTCCAGCATTAAAGCCCTTCTTTCACCTCATGAAAAGCTTAGATCACCCAACACTATGATATTCCAATAAGAAACCAACAACACTTCCTTACAAGATACAAAATTCCAGCCTCCTGGATCTCTGGGATGAGGGATCCATATATAGATGATTGCAAGGGGTGAGTCAGCTTCTTGGATTTGATTAGTGTCCTCTCTCTGATAGTTCTTGATTCCACCTGGAGATTGATGATCTCTTACTCATCCCTAGGTGAATTCAGAGAGGCAAGTG
This sequence comes from Pinus tabuliformis, assembly GCA_031772625.1. Lineage (NCBI taxonomy): Eukaryota > Viridiplantae > Streptophyta > Pinopsida > Pinales > Pinaceae > Pinus > Pinus tabuliformis. The sequence goes on from CM062819.1 coordinate 1,677,947,116, forward strand.
TCACAGGAGAAGTTTCTGGAAGATTCCATGATCATCCACCTCGCAAACTATCTCTTCCATTTGTCCACTCTCGCCCATCGCACCCCATAGAAGGGATTTTCAGTATGCATCACACCTCCCATGTGCATTTAGGTGGGATGCATCGCACTTTGACCATGGAGCAGGGGAGATGGTCCAATTTTGACCAGTTCTGAGTAATTTTTCATGGAGAACTTCTGGGAGATGATGTAATTAGCTGACCTTGTTCTTTTAGGGGATGGAACAAAACTTTTAGGGACATAGGAGCCCTTGGTTTATGGACATGTTTGATTGGGGTTGCAGTGCCCAAAAATGTCTATAACACCCAGGGATGAGTAAGAGATCATCAATCTCCAAGTGGAATCAAGAACTATCAGAGAGAAGACACTAATCAAAATCCCAGAAGCTGACTCACCTCCCTGCAATCATCTATATATGGATCCCTCATCCCAGAGATCCAGAGGCTGGAATTTTGTATCTTGTAAGGAAGTGTTGTTGTTTTCCTAGTGGAATATCATAGTGTTAGGTGATCTAAGCTTTTCATGAGGTGAAGAAGGTCTTTCATGCTGGGAGGATGACGATGGGTCAGATCAATGGGTTGTAATCCTCTCTTCTAATATTTACATCAATAAAGCCATTCAAGTTTTCCTCCACATTCTTGTATGTCTTATAGTATATGCATTTGTGTGGTCAATATATATCTGGTCCTATATTGCTTATGATTGTAGATCTTTGCACTTTGAAGGTATTGTGCTGCTTTGACTTTACAGGTACTCTTTGAAGCGGAGTGGTCAAGGGAGAAGCGGTTAAGACCTATCGGTGAGGAGAAGGAACAAGTAAAGAACTGAGCGAAAGATCGAGATTGGTATTCTTTGATCCTCTCCTATCTACTTCTCATAAAGGAAAATGAAAGTAACTTTAATTTGTTTGTTTCTAAGATAACTACTCGTCTTAGTGGAACTAGCAGCTCTGCATAGACACTAGATTTCCCGATAACAAAATGGCGACTCCATTGGGGAGCGAATAGCTTGTTTTCTTGTTTATACTTGTTTACTTCATAAACTTACAGACAAAGCCTAAAGTTGAGCCAGCTAGCCTTCGAACTGCATTTTCTATGCAAGTGCAAAGTAGATCAATGCTGCTTTACTCTATCTTTGAGTTTTGTTTATAAACTGAACAATCGATTTGCAAACATCCTAATTGCCCTACTGGTGGCTCTAGTAACCTCATTAGATCAGTCCCTGTGATTTCTATTTACTGACTATCATTAGCTTGGCCTAAATACCTGAACTAAGTTGCAAACTGTGACCAAGAACCAAGTTGAAGTCTCGTCCCTGGACTATCACACTTTCTCCTCTTGGGAATCTGGATGCATTGCACCTCCCATGTGCAGTAGGTGCGTTGCATCGCACTTTCCCTGTGTTGCAGGTGTGCTGATCAGATAAGACCCCTTCTGCTTCCAGATTTTGGTTTCTTTGTTCACTCTCTTCAGCTTTATTCAGGAGTTTTGTTGTCTGTGATCAGTATACCACTGTTGAAACTCCCTTCCTTTGCATGATTCCGCCTCCATAGTACAAAGAATTGTGAATGTTTTTATGTATTTTGTGCCATTTACAGTTCTCTTTTTGGCATCTACCTGGGACTTATGACACGTCAAATGGTCGCCTGAATCTCCCGCAATCGTCTGTGGAAAATCTGCTCCTCTTTAGCTCCAAAACACTCTCACAACTCTCAAATGATGCAAATGGTGAAAGTGGAGGCTCAAGAACTCCCTTATAATCACTTTGGAGACATGAATTATCTTAATTTAATTAATTAAAGTTGAAGTAGTCCATTTCTAATGATATTTATCATGCACCATGACCCCATATGGGCAAAAATTGCTCAAGTTTTGATGAAAGAAATTTCAGGATTGAACCACATAACTGACCATGTTTGATTCTCAATCAGTGCTTTCTTTTATGGAATGTTTTCTTGCTCTAAAACTGAAAAATCTCCGAGTTTTTCATCATTGGGCTCGTTAAACACTTACGATGACGGTTTGAGCAACTCTTTTTACCTCTTTTTCTAGCTCACTAAACTGAAAAAGATCGACTGAGCATTCTTTTTTGGGACTTTTTTCTCGCTAATAAAATCGAAAAAACCCTAAGTTCCATCTTCAGACTCATTAAAAACTTATGAAGAAGCTCTGATAATTATTTTTAGGAACTTTTCTCGCTCGTTAAATCAAAAAAACCCCAAGTTTTCGTCATTGGGCTCGTTAAACACTTACGACGACGATATGAGCGCTTTCTTTTTTGGGACTATTTCTTGCTCTTAAATCGAAAAATCCACTAGTTTTTCCCTTCTTTGGGTTCTTTAAATCTACGAAGAAGGAATGAGAAGTTCTTTTACGTCTTTTTCCTTGCTCGCTAAAATGAAAAAGATACCTCAACTTTTCTTCATTTGACTCGTTAAAGTTTGATGAAGTTCGATTGAGTTTGTCATCGCGTGACTCATTAAAATTTCACGACGAATATTGAGTTTAATATGTCTCCTCGTACTCATAACAAAATGAGGCAAACATCTATTGAGCATAGGTTTCTCTTTATCCAAACTCAGTAGATTAACTTACGGAAAAGGAACCGTTCCGGGTATACTATTAAACCTTTGTCGCACCCAGTTAACAACTATGACAAAGGGACCACCTTGGAGTCATTCTTTACGATCTTTTCAGGCTTTCAAAATATGAAAAGACCATCGAGTTGTCTCATCTAGACTCATTAAACTACACATATGAGGAATAGAGTTGCTCTTTTTACAATCCTTTTCAAACTATTAAAACATAAAAAAATCAACGAGTTTGCCTGTCTGGACTCATTAAACTAATCAAATAGGGCATAGAGTCATTCTTTTTACAGTCCTTTTCAGACTCTTAAAACATGAAAATATCGATGAGTTTACCCATATGGACTCACTAGACTAATCAGATGGGGAAAGTGGACAATCAAATTGATTTGTGTTTCATATTGTGAAAAGAGTTTTTTGGCAATAGTCGCTCCCTTGAACATGGCACTCCCTCAGATAAAACTTCCTTGTGACGGCTTCTCAATATGAATCTTACCATCCTATGAGTTTAATCTATATACCTCAATGTTCTTGAATCTCTATATCCTAACACTCTTTGTTGTTCATGAGTCTAGTGCTGCATGGTTAAAACCGTTGTCATGCCTTCTATTGTTCAAGGGGAAACCTTTATCTTTTGTTTCCTCCATCAAACCACCAAGCATATCCTATCATCATGCCCTTTGTCGCTTTGACCCAATGCTCAAAATATTCCTCAAAACACAATCATTCTTGTCCTGTTTCGTGTCGACTAATGTAGGACACCTTATTGCCTACCTTTCGAAAGGTCTCTTCCTATCGACTTCAACACTCTATCTAGGAAGAAGACCCAAAAACACTCTAGTGACTTGGTACTTGCAGACATTAGTAGCTAGTCACATTGTGTTTGGTCAGGCATTTTCATTGTTGGCTCTTGGTTAAATTATTATATGAGCATTCGATGACAAAAACATTATTCACACTCGCTAGATTGTATTGTTCATCTTGGAGATCATCACCATTATTGGTGTCCATCCTCATGTCTATTAACAGTATCCCTTATTGACTGGTAATTAGATGATTTCGTGCATGTTCAAAATCAATGACTATATTCACATGTATTGATCTATGTTGTTGTGGTGAAGTGGAAATCAAGACCTTTGGTAGAGGCTTGCATCACTCAACCTTGTTTCCTCTCCCAAGTTGCATTTTTTTTGGAGACAGCCCATCAGAGTGATCCTATTATGACAAAGGTTCTACATTGTGCTTATCGCCGGCCCGCATTGTCATATCTCTTTATTGAGAAAATCACTCAGACATAGCTACTGCGCATGGGAATGCCCGTCTCCGGACATGATTTTAGTTGTTTTTTATATATGTGTTGTATCAAGTTTCTCGTACCGCCTGAAGCTTCGATCCTCTCTCTATTTTATTCAAAGAAAAGGATAGTTAAATATGTAGGTTTTAACCCCTTACAAAAATTACCTGCATAGGAATTCTAAAACACAGAAAATAAATGATGCGAGAGCATAACACATAAAACACATATACACAGAGATTTTCCCCTGGATCCCAAAACTGGGACTACCAGCTTGATTTTTCATTTTTTTCCTTTCAATTTTATAATACATATTTATACATGCCGAAGCATCCAATACCATGGACCGAAAACCATCACATCCAATACCATGGACCGAAAACCATCGCATCCAAAAACATGTGCAAAAATCATGCACAAAACCATAGGTGGGTCCGCCCAACCTAACATAGGTTCCAAAACCAAAATTTTCCGGGGCACTGCCCTGGACCCCATAGTGTGGGGTTACCTACACCACTCAAGCCCCTTGTGATCCCCCCACTACGCAATCGGCGCAACAAAGGGGGGGCTCCGTCCCCCGCCCCCTCTAACCCCCTGGTTAACTACGTGGGCTAGTCATGGAAAGAATATAACACAACCCAACATTCTCCCACTTGTTGTTTTCTTTCCATAGGAGGCCACAAGAGAGCTTAGTCATTTATCCAGCCCTGCAATGTTAGGATATTCCGACACATAGGAAATAGTTAAGTTCAACTTGGTCTAGTATAGAGTTAGGTATAGAGTTAGGTAAAGTGTGTTTCTTTACCGTTGTACATTTTGTAACTTACAATTCGACAGTCACGATATGTAGTGATCTGACGGTTCATTCTCTCCTCGGTATTACCGACACTTGATCCGTGGCTTGACACCCGATTGGTCCATGAATTCTATTTAAAGCGCATGGAGGGTCATTTGTAGGGTAATCTGTGCATGAGAGAAGCTTATGTAAATTTTCATTCTTTGATTAATAAATTGCCTGTAGTAGCCACGTTGGCACAGGCCGTGGAATGTTTCCCTCTTTGAGGGTTTTAACCACGTCAAAAATACTGGTGTATTGATTTGAGATCTGGTTGTGAGCGGTGTCCTTTTGGTGTTCTTTATGAGGAACTTACCCTGTAAATTCCTACAAAACAAAAACACAAAACCCAACACGAATATGCAAAGAAAAACGAACCTTACGGCTCGAAGTTAGCTTTAGCCGGAAACTAAATATTTTTCTCAATGTTTCTGATTTTCCAAGATCACACTAAGGTGCAGGGAAAAGAGCATACGCATGAGAAAAAAAAACTTCCTTTCTGTTTCTGATTTGCCCAGATCGCACAGAGTCGCAGGGCAAAGAGCATACGCAAAAATGAAAGGTATAGATCCGGTAATTAAAAAAAAGCTAAATAAACAGAAACCGAAATAACTAGAGAGAAAATAACAGTAGACTGCAGATGAACACTGTATACCTCCAGATCTTAAAAATGACGCAGATAGGGCTACCGGAAACCTTTTCGCGTGAAACGAAAGGGGTTCCTCAATGGAACAGATGCTCTGAACACAGCAGAGAAGTCCTCTCGGCCTGAAAGCAGTCAGAAACAGTAGATCTAGGAAACAACAGCCGCATGCAGTTCTACCGGCTTCAGATTTGGATCACCAACGGACGCGGCCCTCAACTTGAAAATGAGTTGCTTACATTGGATCCTAATAATTTTTCTTGCATTGAAGATTTCTTGTCCAAATTCAAGACCCTTAGATATCTCTTGGAAGGTGTTAAGGTTAAGAAAGAAGATAGTAACCTTATTTATTCCATCCTTACTAAGTTGGGACCAGCCTACTCTGTATATGTTTCCACCTTCCATTCTACAAGGGAAGCTTTCATTTGTCAAGGAAAAGACTACAAGGCACCTTCCTTTGACTCTTTTTGTGATTCTTTAATAAGAGAACAAGAAAAACTCTTACACCTTGGTCTTCTTAATCTTGGAAACTCTTCCAAGAAAGCGTTAGCCGCCCAGCAGCAACCAAATTCAAAGAATCCTAAGAAGTCATATCCTAAAAAGAATGGTCCTAAACCAAACAAGGGTCCTAAGAAAACTCAGCCTCAAAATGAAAGATCATTTCAGCAAAATGATAAGACCAATAAAAACAAATGGAAGAAGACTGATAGACATTGTAACTTTTGTAATCGAGATGGCCACTTAGAATCTAAATGCTTTAAGAAGATGGAAGCCTTGGAAGCCGCAATGAAGAAACATAACATCCATGTGGAGCATTCTTCAACTTCAACTTCAACTTCATCTTCAGGAATGGCACTTTCTGCATGTCGTTGTCAATCATCTCAGTCTGGTTATGCATTAAATGTATCTTCTTCTTCTCATTCTCATGAGTGGCTCATTGATTCTGGAGCCTCTTATCACATGGCCAAAAACAAAGCCATGTTTTCTTCTTTAAATGATTGTAACACCAAAAATATATATATTGGTGATGATAGATCTCTTAATGTTGTAGGGACTGGAACTGTTCATCTAGACAATGGTCAGTTTAATGATGTATTATGTGTTCCAACCTTATCCTACAACCTTCTATCTGTATATCAGATAACTCATTCAGGTGAAGGTAAAATTGTTGAATTTTCACCTCATGATGTTGTAATCAAGGATCTAAGAGATCCTAAACAGATTCTAGCTACTGGTATTGCTGATGATTCCACAAGGTTGTATAAGTTTCACAACTTTGGGTCATCAAATCTTCCCTCAGTATTTGTTTCTCATAATGATTAAGTGAGCAAACTTTGGCATGAGCGATTTGGTCACTTAAACTATCGCTCCCTTCAGCATCTATGTAAAGAAAATATGGTGACAGGTCTTCCTATGGTATGTTGTAGAGATGGTGTTTGTTCCGGATGTGTACTTGGAAAACATCATCGGGACAGTTTTGAAAAATGTGCCTCTTGGCACGCCTCAGCCCCTTTACAGCTTGTGCACAGTGATTTATGTGGTCCACTACCTGTTGCTTCATTCTCTGGCTGCAAGTATTTCTTAACTTTCATTGATGATTTCTCTAGACGCACTTGGGTATACTTCTTAAAACTCAAGAGCGAAGTATTTAACACATTTTTGGCCTTCAAAGCGTTTGTTGAAAAAAAATCTGGACATCAAATTCTTAAGCTAAGAACTGATAATGGTGGAGAATATGTTAAAAACACATTCATCAACTTTTGCACCGAAAATGGAATTCAAATGCAACATACTGTTCCATACACTCCACAACAAAATGGTGTAGCTGAAAGGAAAAATCACACCTTAAAGGAAATGGCTAATTGTATGCTGCAATCTAAAGGACTCAGTCTTAGTTTTTGGGCCGAAGCAATTAATTGTGCAAATTATATAATCAATCCACTCCTACTAAGGTTCTAAAGAATATCACTCCAGAAGAAGCTTGGAGTTCCATTAAACCAGATGTAAGTCACTTTCGTGTTTTTGGAAGTGAAGCATGGGCCCATATTCCAGATGAAAAGCATAAAGCTTTAGAACCTAAGAGTGAGAAATGTACTTTTGTTGGATATTCTGAAGATGTAAAAGGTTATAGACTTATTCCATTTAAGTCCAAAAATGTTATCATTAGAAGAGATGTAAAATTTGATGAAAATAAATCGGCCTGCGAGCCTAGTCCGGCGGATGTGCCACCTCTTCCTATCTCTTCCACTTTTGAAAACATTTCTTCTTCAGATGATGAAAGTGAGGATGATAATCCTCCCCCACCTTCTCAGGATCCTCAACTTCCAAGATGGGTCCGTGCTACTCGGGATGCAGCAAGTGATCTTGTTGGTGATCCTACAGATCAGCGACGTACACGTTCTCAGTTTGAAAGAGCCTCTTCTTTACTGGCTCAAGCTCCAGTAAATCATGATCCTGACACTTTTGCAGATGCTTCAGGCCATCCACATTGGGAAGAAGCTATGAATGAAGAATATCATTCATTGTTGGCAAATGATACATGGGATCTTGTTCCTCTACCAAAGGGACGCAAACTTGTTAGATGTAAATGGGTTTACAGAACCAAGTATGGACCAGATGGGAAAGTTGATAAACATAAAGCTCGTCTCGTTGCTAAGGGCTTTTCACAGGTTGAAGGCATTGACTACACTGAAACATTCTCCCCTGTTGCCAAAATGAACTCTATCCGCCTTGTTCTTTCCCTTGCTGCCTCTTTAAAATGGGAAGTCCATCAGATGGATGTTAAATCTGCCTTCTTGCATGGGGACTTGCATGAAGAAATCTATATGGAACAACCCATTGGCTTCATCCAAACAGACTCCAGCCTTGTATGTCGACTTAAGAAATCTCTTTATGGTCTCAAGCAAGCTCCTTGGGCTTGGTATGCCAAAATGGATAGCTTTCTTTTAGAATCTGGCTTTTCTAGGTGTTATTCTGACAATACTGTCTACACCAAGAAAGTGGGCAACTCTCTTATCATCCTTGTTCTTTATGTTGATGATCTTATTCTTACTGGTAGTGATCCCAACCTTATAAACCATGTGAAGTCCAGCCTCAAAAAGAAATTTGAAATGACAGACTTAGGACACTTACACTATTTTCTCGGTCTTCAAGTCTTGCAATCCAAGGAGGGTATTTCCCTTTCCCAGTCCAAGTATGCTTGTGATATTCTTCGTCATTTTCACATGGAAGACTGTAATCCAGCCCCTTCTCCCTTTCAGTTTGGAGTCAAAATTTTAGTCTCTTGTACTTCTCCTGAAGTTGATGCTACCTTATACCGTCAACTTGTCGGAAAACTCTTGTATTTAACCCATACTCGTCCTGACCTTTCCTTTGCTGTTGGCCTTGTTGCTCGTTTTATGCAAAACCCCTGTGAAAGTAATTGGAAAGCAGCTAAAAGAATACTTTGTTATGTTCAAGGTACAGTACAGTTTGGGATTCATTACAGTGCCAAAGCAGCTCCTCTATTAGTTGGTTTCACTGATTCTGATTGGGCTGGTGACCCTGATGATCGGAAATCTACTGCCGGTTATGTCTTCACTCTTGGTTCAGGACCTATTACATGGGCTTGTAAGAAACAGGCTGCCATTTCTCTTTCGTCAGCAGAAGCAGAGTATCATGGTGCCGTGGAAGCTAGTAAGGAAGCCTTGTGGCTTCGTCAGATCCTATCAGAGTTTGGCTTTGAGCAGCAGCATCCAACCACACTTTGGTGTGATAATCAAAGTGCCATTCAGCTATGCAAAGATCCAGTCCAGCATCAGCGCAGCAAACACATTGAACTACACATGCACTTCATCAGAAAGCTCATTCATGACCATGTTCTTGAAGTGCAATATTGTTCAACAGATGATCAGGTTGCAGACATCTTCACAAAGGCTCTCACAGAGGCGAAGTTCACTAAACTTCGATATATGCTTGGAGTTCAGGAAGTTGTCACTAAGGGGGGATAGGCTCTAGTGCCTCCTTCCTTCTCCTATTGTGTCATATTTGTAAATCCTTCAATCCTATCCCAAGTTGTTCTTAAGGGGGGATGTTAGGATATTCCGACACATAGGAAATAGTTAAGTTCAACTTGGTCTAGTATAGAGTTAGGTATAGAGTTAGGTAAAGTGTGTTTCTTTACCATTGTACATTTTGTAACTTACAATCCGATGGTCACGATATGTAGTGATCCGACGGTTCATTCTCTCCTCGGTATTACCGACACTTGATCCGTGGCTTGACACCCGATTGGTCCATGAATTCTATTTAAAGCACATGGAGGGTCATTTGTAGGGTAATCCGTGCATGAGAGAAGCTTATGTAAATTTTCATTCTTTGATTAATAAATTGCCTGTAGTAGCCACGTTGGCACAGGCCGTGGACTGTTTCCCTCTTTGAGGGTTTTAACCACGTCAAAAATACTGGTGTATTGATTTGAGATTTGGTTGTGAGCGGTGTCCTTTTGGTGTTCTTTCTGAGGAACTTACCCTGTAAATTCCTACATGCAACACCCATTGTTTCTCTACACCAAGAGAACTTCTCAGAGCTAACATATTTTGTCAATTCATCTACAATATTCTTCAAAGTTTCCACCTTTACCGGCAACACCTTTTTGTCTTCTATCATATCCCTCACAAAGTGATACTGAACATCAATATGCTTTGTCTTTGAATGATATGCAGGGTTCTTTGCCAAGAAAATTTCACTTTGGCTATCACAGTCTATCCTTATATCTCCCTATACTAACCCCATACTTGAACACAATCTCTGCAGCCAAACTACTTCCTCGATTGCATGAGTTGCTGCCATGTATTTTTCCTCTGTAGTTGATAGTGCCACTACAAATTGTTTCTTATGCATCCAACTAACTTCACCTCCAAATAGGTTAAACACATACCCACTTGTAGATCTTCTTTGATCTAGATCTCCAACCCAGTCTACATCAATAAAGCCACTAATATCCAACACTCTGTCCAATCCTAATCTTCCTTGGTAGCCCAAACCATAATCACTAGTACCATGCAAATACCTAAAAACCCGCATCACTGTTGTCCAATTCTCCTTTCCTGGTTTTGACATAAACCTGCTCAATACTCCCACTGCATGTGCAAGGTCTGGTCTAGTACAGACCATTGCATACATCAGGCTATCGACTGCACTTGCATATGGAACACGGGACATGTCCTCTTCCTCTTCTTGTGTCTTGGGACACTGTTCAGCAGATAACTTTACACCTACAAGAATAGGAACCTTCACTGGTTTACTATCCTACATATTAAATCTTTGCAATATCGTCTTGACATACTTCCTCTGGTTTAACTAGAGCTTCCTCTTTGCATGATCTCTTTTAATTTCTATGCCCAAAATGTAGTTTGCAGCACCAAGATATTTCATGTCGAATTTGGAGGACAATTGGGTCTTCAAATCTTGGATAATTTCTTTGTCATTTCCAACCAAAAACTTATCATCCACATGCAAGACCAAATAAATAACATGGTCACCAATTAATTTAAAATACACACAGTGATCTGCTTTACTTTTGGTGAAGCCAAGTCCCCATATAACTGTATCAAATTTCTGATACCACATCCTTGGTCACTGTTTTAACCCATACAGAGACTTCTTTAACTTGCATACCAGTTCTTTCTTACCCTTCACCGCAAAGCCTTCAGGTTGCTTCATGTAGATTTCTTCTTCCAGGTCCCCATGAAGAAATGCTATCTTCACATCCATCTATAAATCAAAAGAAACAACAACAGATAAAATTAATCTAATAGAAGTTACCTTGGCAACAGGAGAAAAAATATCACCAAAATAAATTCCTGGCACCTGGGAATAACCTTTTTCTACCAACTGAGCTTTGTATTTCTCCACCTTTCCTTATGCATTTGTCTTCTTCTTGAACACCCATTTGTTGCCAATGGGTTTCCTTCCAGTCGGCAACTCCACTAGATTTGAAGCCTCATTTTTGTGCAAAGATGCCATTTCATCAACCATGGCCTCTTTCCAGAGTTTTCCATCCTCTGAATCTACTGCTTCCTTCATAGTTCTGGGATCATCATCAGTAATAGATAAATAAAAATTTGAATAGAAAGTAGATGGACTATACCTTTCTAGCTGCCTTCTTTCTCAAATTGATCTTCTCACACCCGGAGTTTGTGGCTCTTCATCTTCTGATTCCTCCTCTGTTGTAGAGTCTGATTCTTCCTCCTTTAGCTCAAACTCTATCTTCTCAGGTTCCTTTGATTGGACTTCATGTTTAATAACATCTTTCACCTCTCTGAACACCACATCTCAGCTATACGCAACCTTCCTTGTTACTGGGTTCCAAAGCTTATAACCCTTTAAACCATCCTTATACCCAATAAAGATGCACTTTTCAGATTTAATATCCAACTTGGTTCATTTCTCCTTTGGAACATGTACATATGCATCACATCCAAATGCCCTCAGATGTGGAAGAGACGGTTTCTTACCAGTCCATACCTCTTGTGGAGTTTTATCCTCCAACGTTGATGAAGGTGATCTATTGACCAGGTAGCACACTGTCTCCACTGCCTCTGCCCAGAATTCCTATCCTAACCTGGCACCATTAAGCATGCTTCTTTCCCTTTCCATCAACATCTTGTTCATTCTTTCTGCAACTCCATTTTGCTAAGGTGTATATGGAGTAGTCTTCTGCCGTGCTATACCACACTTCTTACAGAATTATTCAAACTCCTCACTACAAATCTCTCCACCATTATCTGTCCTTAGCACCTTTATCTTTTTCTTTGTCTGGTTTTCCACCAGAGCCTTGAATTCTTTAAACCTGCCAAAGACTTCAAATTTCTTCTTAAGGAAATATATCCATGTATTCCTTGAGAAGTCATCTATAAATGATACATAGTATACAGACTTACCCAGTGATGGAACCTTCATAGGTCCAAACACATCACTATGCACAAGCTCTAATATATGTTTCGCCCTCTTACCACCAGAGGGGAAACTCACCCGATTCTGCTTCCCATATACACAATTTTCACAGAAATCAAAATTCAGAGAGCTATTACTCATACCTTCTACCATAACTTTACCATGAAGTATTCGAAGGTCCTTCTCTCTAATATGTCCAAGCCTATGATGCCACAGCATGGTCTTCTCTCCAGAGACCACTAGATTTTCTGCTCCACTTTCAGGAACCACAGAACTATTGCACCCATCCACAACCGTGTTATCTTGCAACTTGTATAGAGTTCCAATACAAACTCCCCACATCAATACCAGTGCCCCCCGAACCATCTTGCAGGTATCCTTCTCGAATAGTGTTTTTACACTTGCATCATCCAACTTGCTTATAGAAATCAGATTTATGGCTAATGCGGGAATATGCAGAACACCCAAAAGTGTTCTAACCCTTCCACCTTGCAACTTAAACTTCAATTTTCCGTGACCAACGATTCTAGCCTTCCTATCATCCCCTAAGAAGACATCACCACCATCGTATTTCTCATACTCACAGAACCACTCTCTATGTGGAGTGAAGTTAAAGGATGCACCTGAGTCAATTAACCATGCCTCATGATCTACATGTGTACTTGAAGAAGCCAAGTACACATCCCCACCTTCATCTGAGGTGGTTTTTGCCTCTGCAGAAGGAGCATCATCAGATCCCTTTCCTTTATCAGGAGCTTTAGATTTACAGTCCCTTTTGTAGTGCCCTTCCTTTCTGCATTTCTAGCACACCACCTTTACAGGTTTTCCTAAAGATTTAGAACTCCCTCTAGATTTAGATCTCCCACTCGATGAATTATTTTTGTTTCTGTTCCAGGATTGTCCTCGTAGAGACAAGGCATCACCATTCTGGCTCTCCATATTTTTCCATCTCATCTCCTCTGTCAGCAAGGATGAGACTATTTCATCAAGCTGCAAGGAAGTTGCATTGCTACCTATTGCAATAACCAGACTATCCCACGAATCTGGTAGAGAACACAACAAACTGATGCACTTATCTTCTTCTGAAATTTTCATATCAATAGATGCTAACTAACTTACCATAGTTTGAAATGCATTCAGATGCTCTATCATCGAGTCTCCATCTTTCATCCTCAGGTTATACATCTTTTTCTGCAGGCACAATTTATTGACCAGAGACTTAGATTGGTACAAAGTCCCTAACTTGTCCCACAAAGCCTTCACCGTAGCTTCCCTTGATACATTTAGCAATATTGAATCTAAGACACACAATCATATTTTTCTGTTTGCCTTCCGACCCAACTTCTTCCATTCTTCATCGGACACTCTCGTTGGTTTAGTACCCAGATCTACTGTGATCCACTGATCTTTATCCACCAACAGATCCTCCATTTTGAGTTTCCACAACTCAAAACTCTGAACATTAAATTTCTCGATCTCTATCCTTCCACTGCTCGCCATCTTCTTTCAGCACCATAATCGATCTCACAGATCTCCCACTGAATAAGGTCTACCACAAGCCTGAGAGAAACCCCTCAGCAACAAAGACATCCCCTTGAAGCCAAAACAACTTTGATACCAAATGTAGGTTTTAACCTCGTACAGAAATTACCTGGATACGAATTCTAAAACATAGAAAATAAACAATGCGAGAGCATAACACATAAAACAAATATACACAGAGATTTTCCCCTAGATCCCAAAACCAGGACTACCAGCTTGATTTTTCATTTTTTTCCTTTCAATGTTACAATACATGTTTATACATGCCAAAGCATCCAATACCATGGACCAAAAACCATTGCGTCTAATACCATGGACCGAAAACCATCACGTCCAATGCCATGGACGGAAGACCATCACATCCAAAAACATGTTTGAAAATCATGCAGAAAACCATAGGTGGGTCCACCCAACCTAACATAGGTTCCAAAACCAAAATTTTCCGGGGCGCTGCCCTGGACCCCATAGAGTGGGGTTACCTGCACCACTCAAACCCCTTGTGACCCCCCTGCTACGCAATCAGCACAACGAAGGTGGGGCTCCCCCCCCCCCACTCTAACCCCCTAGTTAACTATGTGGGCTAGTTATGGAAAGAATATAACACAACACAACAAAATATAAAGTACTTCAGCCATCATTGCAGCTTTTGATCTCACACTTTAGGGGGCATCTATTGTATAGGAAAATGACCTCCTCATCAGCTCAGAGGAGAAAGACATGATGATTGAAGGATCGACCAAGTTCATAGGCCCAGTTGTCAAGCTAACGCTCTTTAAACACTAGAAACCTACTTTATAAAGCTTCCTAGCAAGGCTAAGGGTGTGTTAGTGCCCAAAGTAATTTTTTCTGTTACCTCAGGAAGAGAATTAGTGAACCCTAATGAGTTCCTATGGGTCAAGAGAACGAGTTGACTAAGAAATATCCCAATATTCTCTCCTATGTCAGCTCACAAAAGCAGGGAAACATCAAAACTTGATTAGTTTACGGGAATTACTAATTCCTAATGGAGTATGAAAACGGGAAAGAGCATAAAGGCATGGAAACATCACTACTTTTTCCTAATGGAACTCATTAAGGACTTGGCAACCCTATCCTCACAGGATATATATGCAAGGCTAGGGCCACTCTGAAAGAGGTTGAACCATTTGAAAGGATTTCCTATTTGACTGTAGAGCATAGTCTCAGACTAAGGCATTAGAAGAGGTTAAGAAGGGAGAGAGAGAGAGAGGAGCTAGAGGGTTAAGGGAAGGCTGATACAACTGATGTTTGTAATCACTCTTTCTACATCAATATAGAACTGCAATTGTGTTGTCCACTCCGAGATGTTGGTAGTATAACTTGTTTATATGTTTATGCAACATTGTTAGCATGAGTGGCTTAGATATATGCAACTAGATATATTTATATGTTCATGAATTGTTTATCAAGGTTTTATGCTGTGATATTACAATTGTCTTTGCTATGTGTAGGTTTTGATCTGGAGCTGGCTTAAGGGTCTTCCACCTAGCTACATTGCGCTCTCCAGCAACACCACACTAAGACTTGAGGTAATAAGTCCTCACTTTGATATTCATTTGTTAAACATAGATATGCATGCATATTTGTGACAACTGCAACTAATCTGACTATCTGCCAAGGATCCCAGGAAGATCCTTGAGGGTTTCTACATCACCAAACACTTATGAATTAATCCCTATTTCTCTGATGCCAAGCTTGGTAGTCCGCGATGGTGTCCATGTACTCAATGGTGAGATCTTTTTGGAAACAAACTCTTGCCTCTGAAGCATCTGGGTACACTGCTCTAGCTTCTCTGTCCAACTCATCTGATAACATGCACACCATTGTCTTCAATACGGTCAGACCAATGACATGCTGATGCACGGTGTATGCATTGATCAGCAAGACTGTGCTGGTAGCTATGCGCATCAACTTGTCAAAGTATGAGTCAATCTCTAGTTGAAATTGTGCCTTTGTCTTTGCCTCGGTGAGTGTCCCAATAGATGGGATCGCATGTGTGTGCAAAACAACATCCATACTCCTGAATACCCGTGCATGGGAAGCCTGCAAAATAGTGATGAGCTACGGGAGCTCTTCATAGTTATGGATCTGACTCCGGATGCGTCCATTCAGCTCAAATGCTCTAGGCTTCATCACCTTGGGTAAGTGTAAAGGGGCTCCCTTGTATCTCATTTTCCATGTTTTCATGTAGTCAACAACAATATGCAAATTTGACAAGATACGTGCTCTCCTAGTACATCACTGTTGGGCAGCGGATCCCCCCATAGCGGGTTTTTGGGGCTTAAAGCCTGAATTTTGGTCAAATGTAATGTAAAGATCCCGCAAAATGTGGGCGCAAAGCACGAGAGTCTAGGGTTGTCCACCCTAAAATAATGTAATATAATGTATGGTATGTCGACCTACCCATGGTCTGCGGACCATGGGATTGTATAAATAGAGCGAGGCTCTAAGTAGAAAGGAATTCTTAAGTCTTATGATGTTCTTGGATGATGAATTCGCTCTGAGTCTATAAGTCCAAGTATTGGATTGTAGTAGTAGGAAGAGGCTCTGCAACTATGTGCGCAAAGGCCTGGTAGAGTCTGTAGCTATGTGCGCGCAGGGCAGAGTTGGGTTTGTACTTGAACAGAGAAGTAATAAAAGATAAGTTGATTTTGAATTATTGTGTGTTTATGCTTCTATTTTATTTATGCATCCTTTTACAGTTTTATGATCGTGTGCACTTGTTAGGAATGATTGAATGATTAATGAGAATATTGGGCCCACACAATTAAGTTAATATATATAATAATAAGAACAGTAAGGATTAACGATCTAGACAGCACTTCTTCGCTCTCTTTACAGAGCTGCGCAGAAGCAGTCGCACAAGTGACGAAGGACAGACAGCTGTGCGGAGCAGCGAAAGCTCGCAGGTTCGGTTCGCGAGCTTCCTAGACTTCATCAAGACATCCCTAGGGTGACGAAACCTGGTTCCAACACCCTCCCATACTACCTCAGGTGAGACCTCAGTCTGCGCACCATGGACTATTGCCGAAAGGGCTGGTAGTTTCTGGATTTGTTTGGCTAAATCACTTTTAAACCTAGGTAAGGCCCCAACAAGCCAACAAATGGTTCCGTTACCGAGACTGAGATCTTCCTAAGGGATGTTTGATGTCATGCCATTGGAACCCAACAAAGAAGGAAATTGAAGAGTGGTTGGACAAGAAGCTTCACGAGTTCGTGACACAAGAAAATAGAACTCCACAGATATCCGAGAAAAGGTGGCTAGATCGCTACGTGTATAAAGAGATCCATGAGATCTTCTTCACGTCCTTTCCTTCTGAACTGTATGAGTGGATCACGAAATTAGCTGATAGCTAGGGAAGGTATAAGTTCGACCAATCGATAGTGTGGACTCCGGAATTAGTGTGCAGACTAGAGACATCAGAAGATAAGATCGCGCGAGCTGTGGACCATTGGCTCGACCGGATAATAGGGGGTTTATCACTGAGTTTGCGATAGAAACGACCATGAGCTACAACGAAGTAGAGCAATGTTTTCTCAAGGGACCATGAGGTAAGTACATTAAATCCCTGAATACCTGGATTAAGATGCTGTTATCTGAAAAACGGGTGATGCGAATACATTAATGATTGGAAAAATGTAGAGCGGAAGGATCTACAAAGGTAGCGGGGAATTAGGAAATAGTTCCTTGATATCACCTTCACGAGAGAGCGAGAAAGAGCTCGCTCGGGTCTCTTCAAGAAGTGCGGTCAGTTTGATAAGGAAGTGCATTCTGCAGTTACCACCTCCACTTATGCCACCACCCGCTTCACCTCCTTCACCTCCATCTTCACCCACCCCACCTCCACCAAACTCGTAGTTTAGCATGGCAAGCGTGATCAAGTTACCCGTATTCAGAGGAGTAGGGAATGAGGATCTGGACTAGTTCTAGTTCATGGTAAGAGTAGTGTGGGAAGCACAAGGGGTCACGGATGACAACATTAAGAATGCTACATTGGTGAGCATGCTGCAAGATCACGTGTTGACATGGTATATCAGGCACTTTAATGACCACCCAAATGCAGGGATAATAGAGATCCAGAATGCGTTGGACAGAGAATTCAGCCAGCAAAAATCAGAGACACAGTCAATCATCGGATTTAAAGAGATCGCAATGCTTCCAGATGAGACCCCTTGGGATCTGGATCAGTGGCTTAAGAGTACGATCCGTGAGGCAAATATGATGCTAGTGGATGCACTGTGCGTGGTTTGTGGCGTCTTTGACACCACACCTGAGGACGGCGTTGTCATAGCAGAAGCTTTCAACCTAGGCCGAAGCGTTGGAAATGGTGATGAGGTTGCATGAGACACCGATACAAGATCCGGGGCAGGGAGTTCAACAAATCCATGCGCATCTACGAAATCT
Source organism: Pinus tabuliformis (assembly GCA_031772625.1). Classification (NCBI taxonomy): domain Eukaryota; kingdom Viridiplantae; phylum Streptophyta; class Pinopsida; order Pinales; family Pinaceae; genus Pinus; species Pinus tabuliformis. The sequence goes on from CM062819.1 coordinate 1,677,965,414, forward strand.
CTACTTGGAAATGCAGAGCTTGAAGCAGAATAGGGAATTGCGGCTAGAGGTGCGCGAGGAATTGTGGTGCATAAAATGCAAAGGCCAGGGTCATGACAAGGACCACCATCCAGTATTCGCAAACTACTTAGCAGGAGGGGGACCAATACCATTGAGACCAGAGGCACAGGTAGGGCTGAGTGCGAAACCCGCGTTATGGTGTGTGATCTGTCAGATAGGAGGCAAACACACGATGGATAACTGTCATTTGCTACAGAAGTATACACAGACTCCATAGCAGCTGTTTTATAATTTTTATAGGTCAATAGGCCACGACGAGTGTACTTATCGCAGCTACGAGTTAATGATGGATCGGACCCCAAACTATAGAATGCAGATAGAAGCGTGAGGCCTCGACCCAGCCGTGGGGATGGCGTGCGCTGGATTTTAGGGGCGAGGTCGAGGACGAGGAGGAATAGGGCCAGGAAGGGGCTGCGGACAATTAATTTGTTACAATTGCGGAGGACCAGGGCACTACGCTCGCGATTGTACCAACCAAACGAGAGTGTCCCATTCATACTGTGCTTAGTTTGATCATGAAATGATAGATTGTCCTACGTTGATTGCACAGATGCACGGGAAAGGGGTACTCTAGCCTACTCCAACTCAGGATATCCAAATGATGAGGTCTAAACTGTGCGAAGAAGACCCAAATGTGAATATGGTGCTCAAAAGTGGTACGACTACAGGGGAGGATAAGGGGAAGCAGCTCGATGAATATACATGGGTTCACAAGGCTCCTAAAAAGGAACCTGATTTTGACTTAGAATGCGCAAAGGAGACATTCATGGAAGCTAAGAAGAGCTTCACGGAGGCCTCTACTTTAGGTAGTAAGGATCAACCAGAGCCAGGAATGGATCCTTCTATGCTTACTACCCATTTAGAGTCATGCATGAAACTGCTACGCGACAATAAGGCAGTTAAGGGACTACAGGAGTTAATCAGCAAGTGCGCAGGGTCAGGGGAACTACGTGTAGTCTGGAAATTGGGGAAGCATACATTGCTTCGGGAGGGAAATGAGGTTGACGACATAGATTGGCAAATATGAAATGGATCAGGTAATCCTAGACCTGGGTTTAGACATGAATGTATTACCGAAGCAGACATGGAATGTATGGGCAGGCCCGTGTTACAATGGTCTCCTATTCAATTACAGATGGTGAACGAACAAAAGATTTTTCCCATGGGAAGGTTGCAAGGGGTAATAGTTGATATCGAAGGCACGAGCACACATACGGACTTTGAAGTAATAGAGATTGTCGATGACAACAATCATTATCCCGCATTGCTAGGAATAGATGGGGCCACTGATATGAATGGATTCATTAACCTAAAGAAGCAAAAGATGATATTTGAGAAAAAGTCCCTATGCATAGTAGTTCCGTTAGATCCAGCCGAAGGAGCGTGCTACATTGAGCCAATGTGTGACGATGAGCTAGATTGTATTTACCAGATAATGGCACAAGACCAGGATCGGGTGAATCTGATTGCAGATGGGAGAATCTCATGGGAGCGCGATAGTTCTTGTACTTCAGATTCAGACGAAGAAGTAGAACGCTGGCAGAACTAGTTGCACGAAGTGACAACGCTAAATTGCAATATGATGATTAACTCACTACGGTGCGTGACGACAGAAGCAAGGGAACTACCAACATATGATGGGGTGATAGCGGTGGATGAATTCTTGGACAAATTTGAAAGCGCAGTACTAGAACAACAGTGGTATGGTGTAATGGAATGGGCACTGTGCACAAAACCCGCATGATGGTGGAGTGCACATCATAAGACCATTGGAAACTGGCACGAATGTAGAAGACAAATGCGCTTACGGTTTGGAAGTCCCTAAAGTCCAATGAGAGCCAGGCAGCCAGGATGACGTAGCTTGTGCGCTCACCTGTTTCGATGGGTGTAGACGTGTGCTGTGCAAGCACATTCTAGGCTAAGGATAAAAAATTAGAACCAGACGCAACAACAAGAAAAGCGACAAATATTCCACGTCGAAGCATTCAAAAAGCTATACAGAATCATGAACAAAGTTCAGCTGGTGAAGAAAACTGACTGGGACTTGTGCGTACCAGCAGTTCGATGGACCTATAGGGCTATAGGCAAAAACCGGAGCGCGGAAGTGATCCCAACACTGACAAGAAGAGATGAAACCATAAGAGCAAAGAAGAATCCCCCTAAAGAAGCTCCCACAGTTGGGACAGTACGCAAGGATCTGGGTAAAGGAATTATGCAGTTACAAGAAGTCATTCGGTGAGGGCACTTGAAACTTCATGAACTCGAAGAAGATCGGGTACGACTGAAGCAGAAAAGCATGTTAATAGACGTGGAAATCAGAAAAATGGAAACCAAAATCGCACAAACATGTCGCATCGATAAAAGGACACGACAAGATATGGGCAGCCATAACACCACATTAGAAGAGTGTCTCCAAGAATTTCTAGCTATATTACCATGGCTGCGACCGCAGCTTGTCAGACAAAGTAAACAGGGGAGCACACCGTCTAAGGAGGAAAGTGAGGCACTGACTGGAGCGAGGATAATTAAGAAGGTCCCGCAGACTGGAGTGGAAGGTGATTTGAAGCCTCGCACCAATGGTGCGACCACCTGACTATATGTAGGAAGCATAGTCTCAACGCTTCAAGCAGTTGAAAGAGAGCGTGAGACTATAAAAGAGTCTATATGGGAGTTGCGTGACAAGGAGGTTGTGCGCAATATTGTTATGTCATAGAGGTCGCAACCACACATAGGGGGCTGCGCTGCTACACAGTTAGGCTGGGAGGTGACCATTGGTGTCACTGTTCATGACAAGAGGTCCAATTTAAGGCAAAACACAGCAGGCAACAGGCAATTAAGACATGAATTAAGAATGAGATTTGGGATGATCTGCCACCAAGACGATTTAGCGTTGTTGTATAACAGCAAGTTCGAAAAATTTATGAGAAAACTCAGAATGCATTGGTTAGGACCATATGTGTTAAAAGAAGTTACAGATGGAGGCACGATCCAACTAGTCAAACTTAATGGAGAACCCTTCCCAGGAAGAGTAAATGGCAGTCACTCGAAGCCCTACACGGGTGGGCCGACTGTCTGACTAACCGACCAAAGTACAATCTTCGCGACCCGACAAGCCAGACAGAGGTGCGGGACTATAAACATAGGTACTTGAAGCTGGCATCAAAGTAGAGAATCAAGTCAAATGCAAATGATTTAGAAGTAGAAATGGAGCAGATCTAGACAATGATAGCATGGTGCATTGCGGACCTTCGTGCAACATAGGCACAGTTGGATGGACTTTGTGCAAAGATCACCACACCAGCAGAGTGACTCAAGGACGAGTCACGATGATTGTGTTGGGGGCCTGTTGGGTAGCGGATCCCCCCATAGCAGGTTTTTGGGGCTTGAAGCTCGAATTTTGGTAAAATGTAATGTAAAGACCCCACAAAATGCGGGTGCGGAGCGTGAGAGTCTAGGGTTGTCTGCCCTAAAATAATGTAATTTAATGTATGGTATGTCAACCTACCCATGGTCCATAGACCATGGGATTGTATAAATAGAGTGAGGCTCTAAGTGGAAAGGAAGTCTTAAGTCTTATGATGTTCTCAAATAATGAATTCGCTCTGAGTCTGTAAGTCCAAGTCTTGGGTTGTAGTTGTTAGAGCCTAGATTTACCTCAGGTTGAAAAGGCAGGATCTAGGACCAACATCAAACCACGCTCAGCCTCGTAGCTAGCCCTACGAGGACAGGGGAGGGCTCTCTCCGGGTCAATCTCAACAAATTATGATCGATTGGGGCTTGAGATGACTGAAATATCTTCTGATGTTAGGCTAGGTATGAAGTGCAAGGATTTGATTTGATTTTTTGAGGGTTTTGTTGGAATCAAGGGAAAGGCAATTTTGGGTTCGGGGATGAAGGCCAGTTTTGCAGAGTTCTGATTGGGGCAAGAAAGGCAATCGTTTTGATGCTTTAATTTGTAAAGGTGGAGGTTTCAGACCAGTGAGAAGTTGAAGAGGGAAAGAGGGTACCAATAATCCTCTTCAAACTGAAGAAAACATTGAAAATTAAACAAAACTAACAGGCAGAGCACAACAAGCTAATGAATTCTACCTTTATCACTCATTTGTTTAATTTCAGAAGAAAAGAGAAAAGAAAATGATGCACATAAATTTCAGTGAACTCACAAATTACATAGAGAGGAACACCATCAAAACACAGAGCCACAGGAATCCCAAAAAGTGCTGCAAAACCCTGGTCTTTCCTTTGCCAAAAATGCAGAAATCAGATGTACAATGGAGTGTCAAGCAATCCCAAGTGTCCAACCCTGAAAATGACTGAGAAATTACATGATATAGACAAGCTTAACTCCTTCCCATGCCTCTAGGGGTGTAGCTCATCACTCTAGGAGCTGTTGCAAATCTAAACAAGGAACTGAAAAATAGGCAATGAAACAACTTGCCTCTAAATAAAAGGAAACTGATTCATTCACTATCTTTTCAACTTTTAGTGAATGAATATAAATGGATAAGTATCAATGTGCCAAAATCACATCAAAGTCATGAATTTACATCAAGATAAGTCAAAATTTACATGAAAAAGTGAAACTAGTCAAAATTGGGCGAAATTTTGAGCTACTGAGTGAAAAATAGGCCAAATTCCCCTATGCGCCATGCTTGAAACCTGTATGCATAGCACAATTTTGAGGATGATTTTGAGGGTCTTCCTGAAGTCCAAATTGAGCTCAAGATAGCTTGTTGGAAAGCCCTACCTGTATACTTTTCAACCCAAGTGGAATTTCTAGATTTAGTGTCCATTTTCCACTCCAAAAATCCAATCTCCCAACACTACTTCCTGTGGGTGCAAAAGGTGGCAGAGAGGTCATTTTTTGTGTGTTTTTGACCCTTTAAGCAACCCAGAACATGATGAAATCCTTAGGTAATTCATGAGCATGCATAAATTTTCATGAAAAATCCAGAAATATAAAGTTTTCCTCCAGAGGATCTCCCAATTATAAGCGCGCGCTAAGTGGCGCTACGTGTTGGGCAGGAAAATCTGTTTTGAAGCCAAAAAATTCAAAATTGACAAAATTTTCTCCAAATTTGTTGAAATTTGGATTGAAGGTCCATCATCAAGTATCATGCTCAACCAAAGAATCTTTGGCCAATATTTGGAGCCTATCATGCCTTTTGCATCGTTTTAGTGCCCTCCTTGGTCTTGCCTTCAGGGTTTTGATCCTTGCTTTGCAAACATGAGTTCGTGCCCGATAATGATTTTTCATGTGCCTGAGCATGTCCTTGTCTTTGTTTGCATTCGCCAACAGCTTCTCAAGATGAATATTGACCCTCTCAAGCCAAGTCTCTCGATCAGCCTCTATCTCCTGCTCCAATGAAGTGAACTCTATCCTCCTCCTTTGGGCAGCTTGGTGGTTTTGCCGAATGTTTTGTAACTCCATGACTGTATGCTGATCCTCCAGTTGTTTGTTTTTCTGCTCCAAATAGTTTATGACCCATTGAGATCTTTGCAACTTGTTGGTTAATGCATCTATCTCAGCTTTCTACTCTTGAATGACCTCCCTCAGCTTTGAGCTAGGGAGAGCTCACATCATCATCGATGAGTATGAAATCAGTGTCTAGGCCTCTTGAAGGGCCCTCATGCTACATAGTCTTCTTGCCTCTGTCCTGTACCTGTACTACTGATGACGGAAACGAGACCCCTTCCACCCCAGGTGGAGATAGTACTCGTCGGGCTGCTGCAAACAATCCTCTCATGCCTCTCTGATAGGTGACATATGTTGGCACACTAGTAGTCTCTGCCTCCCGACCTCCATGTTGATGTGAAGGTTCACCTGCATGATGGACAACCTCCTGATGAGCTGCTAAAGCTGTGAAGAACTCATAGGAAATGAAGTCTTCCCATGTGATACCCTGCAAGCCAAGCTGATATACAACAATGATCTTGATGAGCGCATAATGGTAAATGCTATTGTACTGCTATTCAGGAGTCTTCTTTTGCACAAGAGTAGTCATCCTCTCGATGTTTCGGCACATGAAATATGGAATGTTCATCATCTTCACTCTCGTGAAATGCATCAACAACATGATATGGTATGCATAGAGGCGTGAGAAGCGGCCCTCACAACTGAAGTATCTGATAATGAGTCTCATCAACGGTGCATAGGATTCTTTCAAAAACCAGAATGGGAACACCCTGCTGAGCTGTTTCACATAGCTGGGCCTGATGTATGGTTCATAATGTACTTTTTCTACCTACATTCTTTTGTTCCACTCCTCACCTACATTTGGTATTCCTGTTGCTTGAGAAATGGTCTCTAGTGTCAAGGTGAAATTTACACCAGCAAGAGTTACCTGACCATCATGCAAATGAAAAACAAATAACCGAGCCAACTCCTGATGATGTTGAATCTGAGCAATCATTTTGCAATACTGAAAGCATGATTGTTGTTGGAAACATGCCATGGCAAGTGGGCAGGCTTGCAGTTCAGTCAAAGAGGTGGGCTCTTCTCTAACATGTTTGCCTCCTTTACGAGGCCTTCTCGGTGCATGAAGCTCTGTGGTAGAATCACTGTCTTGTTCATATGATGAATCAGTCTCCATTTCCATAATGTTTCAAGCAAGGTGTATGTTTGTTTTGTTGAGAATGACTAATTGGTGCGTTTGATTTCAATGCCAAATATGCCAAATGGAAATGAGGGACTGTGAGGAATATGAAACAGTGGGAAAAGTGGAGTTTGTCAAGTGAAATTAAGGTGTGCAATAACAATCACTTGACTGTTGGGAACTGGGGATTTAAGTATTTCGCAAATGATATGGGGAAAGGGATAATGATAAGAAATGGTAGTGTTTAGGGATAGGAAAAAAAACAAAATGGGGACAAATGATATGAATGATTTTAAAATATAGGGGAGAAGGAGAGGGAGTGTATAATGATGTGACAGTGAGGGGAAAGGAATTACAGGTGGGAAATGATAGTATGACAGTGAGTATTCAGCATGAAAATGACTTTTAAAACACCATTTGAAACCCTAAGGAGCAGCTTCAACAAAAGGATAGGGTTTATGCTTTCACCATTCAAACCTTATATTCTTCTCTTCAAATCATAGCAAACACCGTTTAATAGCAATGGAAAAGGCTAACACACTTACTTGGATCATAGAAAACTAAATCGATTTGAATAAATTTGGAAGCAGTGATGAAATTTCAGTTGGCAGCTCTGTGTGCCGTGCGCACAACCCAGTGCGTCGCGCCATCTATGTGCACTACGACAGTTATAAATTACACAGTGAAAAACCTTTGTATGTGCCGCACTGTCTATGTTTGCCGCGCCTTCCTCCCAATACATCGCGCAAGCAATTCAACACACAATCAGCCTTCAAAATCACAATTCCACCCTTCCACAATCTAACTTGACTTCTTGCTGTCTCCTTGTGTGCAAATGAATTGTTTGAACACCAAAATATCTTTTATAACCATTGGACTTAAATTTTTGATCTCAATAACCCACTTTCTAATGTTTCTACTTTAGCACTTTTCACTTTCTAATACAAACTTTGTTTTTTGTTGTTTCCTTTGACTTTTGACTGAAATGATGAAACTCTTGGCAATTTTTTGCAGGGATGATGGCCTTGGATTTCAGCAAAGGATGACTTGAAAAACCTTAAAAATTACATATTTATTACAAAAAATAAATTTAACGATTTCTTCTTCAAAACAGAGTTTTGAAGAAGAATTCTCAAGCATTATTGATAATGAAAATTTTGGAATGAAAACTTATTAGGGACATCCTCATGTGCCTGCTGGCATTATTGGACACTTTGAAAACAAAATTTGTGAAACCCTAGACCTAATGATTGAAATGACTCTCGACTGACCAAAAGACCATCCATAATGACTGTAAAATTGATTTGATGAACATTGATGATCAGACACGAACTAGTAGGTAAATGACATGAGGGAAGTATGGAGACAAGACCCTTCCGTCAGAAGATTGATGTTCCTAATGGAATGCAGATGATCGAGCTGAATGAGACACCTAAAATGAAATGCAACAAAAGAGGTTTTGATCTCTGACGGAGGGCTGAACAGACCAAATCTAACAGTAGTAGTAGGAAGAGGATCTGCAGTTGTGTGGATATAGGCTTGGTAGAGTTCACAGCTGTGTGCGCAGACCCCTGCAGCTAAGTGCGCAGGGTGGAGTTGGGTTTGTACTTGAACAGAGAAGTAATAAAAGATAAGTTGATTCTGAAATATTGTGTGTTTATGCTTCTATTTTATTTATGCATCCTTTTACAGTTTTATGATTGCGCGCACTTGTTATGAATGATTGAATGATTAATGAGAATATTGGGCCCACACAATTAAGTTAAGATCTATAATAATAAGAACAGTAAGGATTAAGGATCTAGACAACACTTCTTCGTGCTCTTTACAGAGTTGCGCGGAAGCAGTCGCATAAGTGACAAAGGACAGACGGCTGCGCGGAGTAGCACAAGCGCACATGTTCGATTCTTGAGCTTCCTAGACTTCATCAAGACATCCCTAGGGTGCAGAAACCTGGTTCCAGCACCCTCCCATACTACCTTAGGTGAGACCTCAGTCCATGCACCATGGACTGTTGCTGAAAGGGCCGGTAGTTTCAGGATTTGTTTAGCTAAATCATTTCTGAAACTGGGTCAGGCCCCAACAAGCCAACAATCATTGTTGCCAACCGTTGAGATGGACAACTGCCTTATGCATGAGATCAAACTTGGAATACATGTTATAGACATTTTTGTGCCTTACAGCTATAAGCATGAAATGTCCATAAACCAAGGGATCCTAAGTCCCTAAAATTGTTGTTCGAGCTCCTAAAGAAACAAGGTCAACAAATTACAGCTTCTCCCAGAAGTTCTCCACCAGAAACTGCTCAAAACTAGTCAAATCAGGATCATTTCAGATGCTCCACTAGCTAGCTGCGTTGCAAAGCACCCAAATACACTGGCTAGGTGTGTTGCAACGCACTTGACGGCACTACCAAGGTGCATTGAGCGGGAAATGACAAGTGGTAGAGTCATTCCACGAGGTGGAGAGACAATGGAAGCTTCCAGAATCTTCTCCAATGACACTTGCCTCACTGAATTCGACCAGTGATGAGTAAGAGGGTCTCAGTCTCCAAGTGGAAGCAAGAACTGACAGAGAGAAGCCACTAATCAATTCATGAGCTGACTCATCCTCTTTGCATACATCTATATATGGATCCCTCACCAAGAGATCCAGAGGCTGGAATTTTGTACATTGCAGAGAATTGCTGTTGGTTTTGTGATAGATATCAGAGTATTGGGTGGTTTATGCTTTGTTGGAGGTGAAGAAGGGATTCTATGCTGGGAGGTTGATGCTGGATCAGGAATCATCGGTTGTAACTCCTCCTGGATCTTCTTGTTTTATCAATAAAACTATTTGAGTTTCTCCTACATGCTTGTATATCTGATGTGTGTTATATTTGTATGTTTAGCTTAAATCTGATCCTAAGCTTTTTATGAACATAAATCCATGTCTTTGTGTAGTTTCTTTCTTCTGTGAACTTGCAGGAACTTGGTGACGCTGGGCAAGTGAGGGAACGGATAGCTGGGAGCTGCCAAAGAGAAGAGAGATTGGATCAAAGGACTAGCGCAAGACACAGGTTGGTTCATCCTATTCATCTTCGTTTTTAGTTCATAAAGGAGAATACAAGAATAGTTTTCCTTGTTTGTTTCTGAGGTCTCTGTCACAACCCAGTGGGATAGGGTCGTTCTGAATAGACACTTTTCCCGAAAACAAAATGGCGACTCCACTGGGGATCGTGTCTAGTTAGTTTGTTTATGTTTCTATTGTTGTTCATCTCATAAACTTAGGAGTAGCGAATCGAACTGCATTTGCCATTTACAAATGCAAAGTAGACATCTGTTACTCTAGTCCATTCACTGGATCTGTTTGTGATCTAAACAGTTGATTCATAAATGATCTAATTATCCTTTGTGATATCTCTCAAACCTCTTGTAAATAAACCCTCTGATTGTGCATTACTGATTGCTTTTACCTGGCCAAAAACCATAGATTAAACTGCAAACCGTGACCCAGAACTCGGATAGAATTCTCGTTTCTGCCCCAGCGCAGGTGCTGTGAAGAGTTCCTGCATTTTAGCGCAGTTCCCGAGAGGGCTACCTGCGTTGCAATCCAGTTTCTCTGTGTAGCAGGTGCATTGATCAGCTTAGCCCTGTATAGCTGAGGTTCTTTGCTCATTTTTTCAGTTTTGCCTCTGATTTTTGCAGCCTGTGATCAGTGTGTGTGTATGTTTAAAAGCCCCTTTTCTTTGCCTTAATTCCACCTCAGTTGTATAAAAGAAACTGTATTTGTTTTTGTGTGTTTGTTACGTCATTTACAGTTTCCCATTGCAAAAGTAGACTAGTCATACTGTCGTCCCTGGATTTAGATCTGTCGTAAGTGTCGATTTTGATCTTAGGCGGAAGTTTATTTGCTGTTGACAGTTGATTATGCTTTTACTTTCGCCTTTGGCTTGAATTTGTGAATTTCTAGTGTCAAAACAAGTGTTTACATCAAAATCATAAAGTGTCGTAATCGTCTCTACCTTTTGATTTCGAAAAGAAGCTTGTTTGTGCTTTTCACCTGAAAGCGAATTCAAATTTGTACAACAACTTTCTTTTTAGGCCTCAATATTAAGAAAGTGAAAAACAAATACATGAACATGTGCATTTGCATATTGACAGTCTTTTTGGCTTGATTTAGGAAAAGTGCATTTACAGTGTGCTCTTTGCTCTTTGAGAAAAGATTGTGTCTTTCTTTTCCCCTTGTAGCTAGGATTTTCATTGCTGAAAAGAGATAAAAGCTTTCTTATCATCTTTAGATTGCATTTTAGGAATTACATCTACATCTCATGGTGAACCCAAAAGGCAGACTTCATAAGAAAGATCAACCTAAAATAAATTCAATGAACTTAACAACGCTTTGTAACTTAACGCACAACATCTAGAGGTCTAGGCTAGAGACGTATTCCGGCGTCGTAAAGCCTGGTAACTGTTGTCCTCACTGATGGTTGGGTGATTCCTCCACTTTGAGACGATAAGTGCCAGTATGGACTTGTGCTCCCACATACCGTCGAGTATATATTGGGAGACCCCTATAGGCATAAAACCTTTATCCATAGGAAGCCGTGTCAGCCGCCCTACTGATCGCAATGCACCAAACACAACATTCGGGAAGATTGACTGCCGTACCGTAAAAAGTATTCTGCAGTTTTGCGATTGGTTTGGTACTCCCTCTACCTAGACCTCCAGAGCAGTCCCTTTCATTCCTTTTCAGACTCCTTAATGGAAAAGGTCCATCTGAGCACTTGTCACTTCAGGCTCATTAAAAATTGAAGGAGACTAGAGTCATCTTTTGTTTTTTCTCGACTCTTAAAAACTAAAAAAACAAGTTGTGTCAAAAGCGTCTAAAATTCATTTAATACAGAAACATACTTTCCCTTTTATTTTAGTTGATCGAGTAATCTGCAATCGTGGAAGAAAGTCAATTGAAACCCCGTCATTCGCGGAGGCTTATGAGTCAACCGTCTTTGTCTCCGGAAGCGAAACCAGTACAGACAAAACGAACTCGTTTAACCAGATCCAAGTCTCCTATCAAAGTTAGAACAATTGTTCCAACGACATTAGAGACTCTGGTTACTCCAAACATTTCTGGAATCCCTGCCTCAATTGAAGAATTTCAACAGCCACAGAAGGACAGTGGTACTGATCCTAGTTTGAGAACAAACACTTGTGTTATTGAACCAGTTCCATCTATAACCGGTTCAGAGAGTGTTACTCTTCAAACATCTGTCGCTGCCTCTTCGGCACCAGAAATATTTTACGGACCTGAAGGTCTTCCCCTTCCACCTGGTCTGATTGCGATATAAGAAATTATAGAGGATCCTCAAGCAACTACTCCAACACACTTTGGAGTCGGGATCACTCTATTTCCTTCGACATCAGAAGTTAGTCTACCACCAGCGGAAGTTCTTGTAGAATCGCTAGGAAATATTTTGGATAGACTAGATATGTCTGAACAACCGTTGACATCCAGGACTGTGTCATCCGATACAGCAGTGGCACAGCCTCCTACTGCTACTCCAACGATGTTCAATGGTATACCATCTATCCCGGCAAGTTATCAACAACAAGCCGGAGTCCAATCAGGGACTGTTTCGACGACATGGTCAGTTCCTATTTCTTCATCCGGATTATCATCTGGTATTTCTTATGTTGAAACTCAACAAATTGATCCAATGTGTCTTCAAAGGCCAATCTACCCTTTAAGTACTGGATTTCCACCATATGGAGGGAAATATGCCTTTTCATTGTTCCTTCCCAGAGAACAACCATATGCGAGTTTACAACAAACTTCAGGTCAAACTGGAATTACATCCAGCGGTTGGGTACCAATACTGCCTCAGCAACCAAGGGTTGTATATTCAATGCAACCAGTCCATCCTGTGTCGAATATTCCCACTATACCTGCTACGGTGACTGCGTCGCAAGTACAAGCGCTACCTGTTGTATTTCAACCCCAAGTTTCTCAGGTTGCAATACAACAGCCTCTTGTCTCAACAACTCAATCACAACCTTAGGGTAGTACCTCCTTATCTGGAGTGACTCAGGCTCAAACAAGTACTATGACTTCTCATCTTGGTCAATCATCCAGTATTGGGCAACAGCAAATGGTCCAACAACCATGGCTGATTCAATCTCAACAACCGCCATTCCAGCAATCATATCAAGGACCTAAGCAACAAGTCTTTGTAAGTAATGGGCAACCGCATTCCCAAAGTGGTTATCAACAACCATATCATAACGGTTATGCCCATCAACCTTGTCAAAATTGCCAGCATCAAATACATTATGCTGGTATGCAAAGACCCACTACTCAGGCGATTCCATCTTATCCTGGGTATGCTTCGCCTAACTTGAATCAACAGTTTCCTTTTGTAGCAACTCTAGAATTACCAGATCTAAACCGACTGACGAATGATCCAATTGCTTATGCCCCTTGGTGTTGTAGGGAAAAGTATCCGACTCGGATGACCCTAACCCACTCTAAGGGTGACAGTTCCTTAGCAACAACTGTAAAACAAACTACTGAAAGTTTACTTCTTTATGAAAGCAAAAGAGGATGGAGAAAGCACTAACCGTTGCCTTGCGCTTAATGTCGAATCCAAACTCTCCTCTTTGGCCGTTTGTTCCTAGCTCTTTGTCCTTCTGCTCACCCAGCTGCAATGAGATCCTGCACAATGACAAAGAAGGAAACTACAAGAGGCATGCAATCATAACTGGTTCATGGATTAGTGTAAACCAAACATGCAATCATCACAATATATAATTGAAACAAGAGCACATAGAAGAACCTCAATAGCTTTTATTAATGAAGAAATAAAGGTTCTGAGAGGATTACAACCATTGCAGGCTCCAACCCAGCAACACCTCCCAGCAGAAAGAATTGCTCTTCTTCACCTCTCTCAAACAATCACCCAATAACTCAAGAATGAAACCAACAGCATATCATTACTTTGCACAAAATTCCAGCCTCCTGAGCTCATAGGAGAGAGCTCAATATATAGATGAATTGAGAAAGGATGAGTCAGCTTGAAACTGATGTGTAGCTGCTTTGTGTCCTCTCTCTCTTCAGTTAATCTTTAGTTGATCTTCAGTTCTTGAGTCCACTTGGTGAACCTTGCTTCCACTTGGAGAAACAAAGCCTCTGACTCATCAGAAGGCGAAATACCTGATCCAAGTGTCATTTTTGGAAGATTCCAAAGCAATGACACACTGTGCCACATGTCCAAACTCGCCCAACGCAGGTGGGATTTGTTCTACCTGCTTTGCAACGCAGGTACACCATGGAGTAGTTGTGTTTTAGCGCAGAAGCCTAGTGGAGCACCTGCTTTGATTTCAGGATTGCTTGTTTTTGAGTGTTTTCAGGTGGAGAACTGATCTGAGAGCTGTTGGTTTGCTGACCTTGTTCCTCTAGGGGTAGGAACATCATGTTTAGGGAACTTTGGATCCCTTGGATTATTGACAATTCATGCTTGTTGCTGTAAGGCACAAAATTGTCTATAACAGATGCCCCCTAAAGTATGAGGTCGTTTATCGGGTGAAATGCTTTATTGAGAGGATCCGAAGTTCATTCAATCTGCTGAGAAGTGTCCTGTAATAAGATACAATACAATACATTATTTTTCATACATTTTTCATGATCTAGCTGAGGCGGGCATTCCCATGCTCAGCTTTATAAATACATTTTGGTACATAGAACAGACGATCGTCTGATGCTAGACTGATAATTCTCTGCCGAATTTATCATCCTTTGAAAAGGATGATCATCTGTTGCAATGATGTACATATCAAATGTCTTTATGTCCTGAATATATATCGCAGCCCGAATGGATGAAACTAGATCCGGGGTCTTCAGTCTCTTCCGATCTTCACTCGATGTACAAGTCGATCCATGTGAGAATTTCTTGAAGTCAAACATGGAAAGACATCGCTTGATTACCGGTCAATGATGTAAACCGTTAACAAGCACGAGAGGAATCACCGATAAGGATGATGACCCTCAAGGTACGGCAGTACAATCTACATGGTGGGAATAAAGGACTTGGCGTCGACCACCATGCAAAATCTTCTGGTCGAAGGTCATTGATGTATACCTGTCGCCGGAAGTGAAAAACTTGCCATTGAGGCATGCAAGCTTCAAAGTACTGAGGGGGGTGTTCCTAGATCGACTCATTGGATAATGAGCTGATGTCGACAAGGAGCGATCCGTCAAAGGAGGGCCTTAATGAATCCCACATCAGTGACACGGAACGGAGCTAGTGATTATGATGAGGTGAAAACAAACTGTGATGTATGATTCAGGGTGGCGGTCATGAAGTGGATGAAGGATAATGTATGGCAGTGGGTGGAACACGGTTGACTCTTTACAGAACCACATCTCTTGAACATATAACGACACTGATGTGATGGATTGGTAGCATTACCCCAATTGTGGACGGTGTGGAGAGGACCATGGTTCTGCGACCGGTGAATGAAACAACCCAACCCGATGTGCTACGGAGGACAAAGTGTCATGTTCAAGAGCGACTTGCTACCATTAATGCTGTGAGGTTCTCCCAATTTTTCCCCAGTCATTGCTGACCAGTACCTCTTTATTTTTGTCAAGCTTGAGGAGGATAACATATGCTTGTTCTATAACCTGCCCTTTGGGCAAGCCCATCGCTATGTTTTAACAAGCCTAGCGATAGGGAAACTCGTTCTCGTCTAAAGACAAGTTTGTCGCTATTTAATCATTTTAACGAGTCTAACGACAAGGAAAACTCGGTCCTTTTCATTTTTAGAGAGCCTGAAAAGGTACGAAAAGTTAACTCCAAAATTCCTTTTTCGTCATCTAATCCCTTAAGTCCGAAAAAGTTTAAAACAATACAGAAGGGATGAATTTTCGGTATGCTTTAACGAGCCGAACAAACAAGCGCTCGATATTTTTGTGCAATAATCCCTCAGGTCCAAAAAGATTAAAATCTAGAGGAGGGATAGCTTTCAGGTCGCTTTAACGAGCTGGAAGGCCAAAACTCGGCAAACTTTTCATATTTTACGAGTCAGTGAAAAGAGCTCAAAGAAGACTCGTCTTTTGAGGAACGAGTGATGAACAGGGATAGCAGTAGATTCCAGGTACAGGTTGGAATTCTCCAATCACGGCAGTGTCACAAGGATGGCTGAGTGAAATCACTCTTCGCAGCTGTTCCTCAAAATGGGTAAACAAACATATGGAGGTGAACGATTGGCCAAATGAACAGATGGAGGTGATGGCATATAAACACGACCAAGGGCTTTTAATATGGCTTTCAAAGGTTACATTTCTCGAGGTTGTTTACCGGTTCATTTTCTGGATGAGCTTGAACTGCTAGGGGAAGATTGCTCACAACTTATGTTTATTTTTTAACGAGCCTGAACATCTGTACAAAAACTGCTCGATTCTTGCGTTTATTTTTTAACGAGCATGAACATTGCTAAAACTGCTCGATGATATGTTTGCATGCCCCCAGCATAATAACGCAAATTGAGGTGCATGCCCCCCAAGCTTCATTGCATTCAACTTTGTTGGTTGGAATGAAGGTTTACCATTGAGATCTGGCAAGGGGATCCTTTCATTTTTTAATGAGGTTGACATAGTAAAAGAACTATCCTCATTGCCCACTGTATTTACAGTACTCGATAGAAAATCGAAAACTGAAGGATGATAAAGGTTATTTTGAGTATCTTCCCCACAACCCGGGAGAAGGGAACGATGGTGGGAATCATTCCATGGTGCCCCGTCAATTACCATTGATTGGACTATTCCTTTGTCGGTTCCATGCACTCGCGACCAAGAACTTAAAGGGGTGCCATATTCTCTAGACCTATCTATCCAAACGCTTGTTGGGCGTTGATTTGGCGTTGCCCCCCAGGCCAAGAAAATTGATTGCTACAATATTTCCATTGGGCTTGGGGACAAAACCTTTGCATGATCCATGCTGATATCGTTTTCTGACATCTTTTGTGCGGAAGATATCATATTGCAGGTTCCTATTGTCGCCACTTCTCCCACAATGAACGTTGGCGGAAGGGTGAAAGTTCCCATTAATGTAGGATCTTTTAGTAGGCCTACTCCGATATTTTGAAACGAATGGTCGCTTCCATGGATCAGAGGAACGCTTCCTGTAACTTGTGAACCATTAGGGAGGAAATTTTGTTGGTCAATGATCGTAATTTCTCCTTGAAAGGGGAATGCGACTTTCCTAAAATAGGTCGACACAACAGCTTCCATGGCATAAATCCATGGTCTTCCTAGTAGGATGTTATAGTCAAGATTGCCATCGATGACTTCAACATCTATTTCTACTGTTTTGCCCCCTAGGTCAACTTTCAAGTTACTAAGGATACCGTAAGGGGTATATGTCCTTCCGTCGAATGCTTTTAATGTTGTCGATGATTGCGACAAGGTTGGAGATCCTAAAGTTTTCCAGCAACTCATCGACATAATACATGTTGATGCCCCCTCATCAATAATTGTTCGATGAACAGTTTTGTTGAGGGCTTTCACTTGGACGAGGAAAGCTAGTTGAGCTGGTAACTGAGGATCATATCCTTTGTGATCAAAGGATACAAGATTGGAATCTTTAGGATCCACCCCACCAATTGCTGATAACAATGCCTGCCTTTGGGATGGGCAATTTTGTAGTACTTCAAGAGTCGACATAGCAGACGGCGATTGCGCCAAATCTTCCACTATATTATAATGCTGTGCCGCTCTGGCACGAGGATTAAATGTCGACTTGTGTACTACCCCCTTTGGCGATTTTATTGTTAATTCATGTGTGATGGGGGGTACAACTTCTGCCGAAGTTGTTGTCGAACTGCTAGGTTGATCTTTACCTTTATCATTCGACACCTGTGGATTCCCGTAATCTTTGTTCCTTGTTGAAATCAAAGCATCATCTTGTTGCTTCGATATCGATAACATAAGCACTTGCGATGGTGAAGCATTTCCACTACCAACCAGATTTTTTCCTCGATCGGGAAACGGATTAGTTAACACAGCTGGAGTTTGCGAACTCTTTAAGAATCTTTTTAGATCAGCTTTGTATGGACATTCTCTCGTCCAGTGATCCTCATCACATATCTGACACCCATAAGGTGGTTTCCTATCTCGAGGAGGGCTTGAAGAAGTTTTTCGAGGAGATGACTCTCCTTGTTTCTTCTATTCCCTTTGTTTTGATTTTTCTTGCTTCCTGGTTGATTGGTTTCTTTGCCCTTACCTGTCGATATGGCATTTACTTCTGAAGCAAGAACTTCTTCATGCGCATTTTGATTCGAATCCTTACGGGCCTTCTTTTGTTGGGTCTTTTTCGGATTCGTGTTTGCCGTGCCAATCACGCCATCACCGGCATGAGAGTCACTGTTTGATTTAGGAGGAGGAGGGATTGAAAACTCTGGTCTAGGGGTGTCTGGTATTTTGTCATAGAGCGTGCCGGACTGAGTGTATACTAAATCCAAGTATTGTGCACGAGCGATAACCTGCTCTTCTGTTACGACTCCTCCCTTTGCTACATCTTCCGTTATGGCCGGAAGTAACGACTTTATAAACCACTCAGCTAAAAGCTGATCAGGAACGTATGTTTTAACCATTCTTCGTCGACGTCGCCACTCATGTATATGATCTGATATATGAGTTGCGGTTGTCTGTTTGAAGTTAGTCAATATCTCTGTTCCCGTTTCATACCTTATTGGTAATTGAAAGTGGGTCAAGAATGTCGTGGCAAGGGAGCCAAAATTGTCGAACGAAGCTCTAGGCAATTCTATATACCATTTTGCCGCCGGACCTGTCAATGTCCTCTGAAAGAGGCGAACCCTTATCGAATCGTCATTCAAAGTGTTCGACGAACACCATAGATGAAATGTCATCACATGATTCGACGGGTCTTCACCTGGATTTCCATTGAATTTAGGAATGTCGGACGGGAGTTTGTGTGGAATCACTGGCCACCAAGGGGCGTAAGCAATTGGATCGTTTGTTAACCGATGTAAATCAGGCAACTCTAAAGTCGCCACGAATGGTAACTACTGGTTCAAGTTAGGTGAAGCGTAACCAGGATACGATGGAATCGCCTGAACAGTCGGTCTTTACATACCAGCATAATGGAGTTGATGTTGGTATGATGAATACGGTTGATGGACTTGGCCACTATAAAGTGGTTGATTTTGACCATTTTGAATATATGGTTGTCCAGTATTCGCAAATATTTGCTGTTCAGAACCTTGGTACACTTGTTGGAATTGCGGCTGTTGGTATTGCATTATCCACGGTTGCGACACCATGGGTTGTTGCGCTACACTAACCATTGGACCAAGATGTGGGGTAGTCGTACCCAACTGTACTTGTGTTGTCCCACCAGTAGGTGATTGTGGTTGGGTCGCAGGGTCAAGTGGCTGTTGCATGAGAACCTGAGCAATCTGAGGTTGACACACAACAGGCATTGTTTGAACTTGCGACATGGTCACAATAGCCGGTGTAGTTGGGATGTTTGTCACAGGTACACACTGTTGCATAGAATATACAACTCTCGGTGGCTGGGATAGCACAGGTACCCAACTACTCGTTGCAATTCCGCCATAACTTGAATAAGGTTGAGAGCTCCCGTATGGGTACTGCCCCCCATACAGTAGCAACCCAGAACTCAAGGCAACTGCCTGCCTTGGAGGACTGGATGGCCTAATTAGATTCCCAAAAGGGTCAATTTGATGAGCCTCACCATGAGAGTTACCAGACATTACTCCGAAACAAACAGGAACAGACCATACTGTCGAGATAGTCTCTTGATGGACTCCTTCTAGCGACTGCGAGCTAGTTGGGACAGATGGTATGCCGGCGAACATTGTTGGATTTGCAGCAGGTAATTCTGCCGTCGCCGTGTCATTCGACACAATCCTAGATGTCGACGGTTGTTCAGTCATTTTTAGTCTATCCAATTGATCACCTAGTGATTCTACAGGAACTTCCACTGGTGATGGACAAACTTCTGTTGTAGCAGGAAATAGAGTGACCCCTACTCCAAATTGAATTGGAGTGGATACTTGCGGTTCCTCTATAATTTCCTCTATCGCAATCAGACCAGGTGGAAGAGGAAGACCGTCAGGTCCGTAAAAGATTTCCGGTGCCGAAGAAGGGGTTGTATCGACCGCGACGGATGTTTGAGGAACAAAACTCTCTGGACCGGTTACAGATGGAACTGGTTCAGTCATACGAGTATTTGCCCCCAGACTAGGATCAGTATTACTGTCCCTCTGTGGCGATTGAACTTCTTCTATTGAGGCAGGGTTTCCAGAAATGTTTGGAGTGACCAGAATCTCAGATGTTGTTGGAACGCTTGTTCTAACTTTTAAAGGAGATTTTGAACTGGTTCGACGAGCTCGCTTTGTCTGGATTGTTTTCGATTCCGGAGACAAAGACGGTTGACTCGCAAGCCTCCGAGAACGACGGATATTCAATTGACTTTCTTCCACGATTGCGAATTACTCGATCAACTAAAATATGAAGGGGAAAATTTGAGTTTCCGATTTGAATGAATTTTATTAGACGCTTTTAAACATAACTTTTCTTTTTCATGTTTTAAGAGTCGAGAAAAAGCTAAAGATGACTCTAGTCACCTTCGATGTATTAACGAGCCCGAAGTGACAAATGCTCGGCTGGACCTTTTCAGTTATAGAGTTTGAAAAAGGCCAAAAGAAACTGCTCTGGAGATCTAGGCAGAGGGTGTGCCAAACCTTTCGCGAAACCACAGAATACGTTTTACGGTACGGGTGGTCGATCTTCGTGAATGATGTGTTCACTGCATCGCGATCAGTAGGGCGGCCGACACAGCTTCCTATGGATAAAGGATAATTGCCTATAGGGGTCTCCCAATATATACGCGACGGTACGTGGGAGCACAACTCCGTATTAGTGCCACCGACTCTCAGGAGGAATCACCCACCTTCGTAGAGATCGACAGTCACTATGTTTAACGACGCCGGAACACGTCTCTACCTAGACCTCTAGATGTTTGCGTTATGTTACAATGCATTGTTAGGTTCATTCAGTATATTTTAAGTTGATCTTTTTAAAGTTTGCCTTTCAAGGTTCACCACGAGATGTATATGACAAATTCCTAAATGCAGCCTAAGATGAGAAGCAAGCTTTTTCAAATCTTTTTGACTGATGAAAATCTTAACTACTGAGGGAGAAAAAGGCAAATTCTTTTCACACAGTTCATACAACACAAACTAATGCACTTTCTCCTAAATCATCATGCAAACTTTTTCAAATGCAAAATGCACAATGCATGTATTTTCTTTTCCCTTTCTTAATGTTGATGGATTACAAAAAGAAAGTGGTTATATAACTTTGATTTCGATTTAGAGCGAAAACAAACAAGTTTGTCCAAAATCAAAAGACACCTTAAGATTCACTTGCTTAATCACTGGAAATACATGAAATCAAACCATACTGACGAAAGTAAAAATGACTAATCAGCTATGGACAGCAGACAAGCTAACTCTTTAGATCAGCAAAATGCTTAACACAGGTTCAGATCTAAGAGGCCAAAAGCAAGACTAGTTTACTCTTCGTTATGGGAAATTGTAAATGAGTAAGAAATACAAAGAACAAGTACTATTTCGTTATATAACAGAGGCAGAATGATGGCAAGTAATATTGGTTTCAGAACAGGTGCAAGACTGGTAACTGGCAGCCAAATCAATGGTGAAAACAGGCAAGAGAAAAGGAGGAAACCCCAACAGCACTAGGCAAAATTGGGCCAACGCAGGTGCTGCACAGCCAGTCTGGCTCTCAGCGCAGGTAGCCCCTTTGGGACCTGCGTTGCAAAGCAGGTAGCCTATGTACTACCTGCTTTGGAAAACGAAACTTGCGTTTTCACAGTTT
Source organism: Pinus tabuliformis (assembly GCA_031772625.1). Classification (NCBI taxonomy): domain Eukaryota; kingdom Viridiplantae; phylum Streptophyta; class Pinopsida; order Pinales; family Pinaceae; genus Pinus; species Pinus tabuliformis. The sequence continues at coordinate 1,677,986,989 of CM062819.1, forward strand.
CCGGGTCATAATTTTCTCAAAAATGCACAGTTTTTGCTCAAATCAGAAACAATCAGTCAAGCACACTCAAAGGGATGATTAGGAAGGTGAAAAGCTATCACTAAGAGCTTACAAGGATCCTTGTAGATCAGCTCTTCAAATCATGAATTTGCTCAGAAAATGAGCAAGAGTAGCTGCCCTCTACTTCGCTTTTGATATAGTCAAAAGCTTTTCGATTTGGTACTCTTTTGTTCAGGAAATGAATAGCAAAATACTACAACACAATCAAACGGATACGATCCCCAGCGGAGTCGCCAGTTTGTTGTAGGGAAAAGTATCCGACTCGGATGACCCTAACCCACTCTAAGGGTGACAGTTCCTTAGCAACAACTGTAAAACAAACTACTGAAAGTTTACTTCTTTATGAAAGCAAAAGAGGATGGAGAAAGCACTAACCGTTGCCTTGCGCTTAATGTCGAATCCAAACTCTCCTCTTTGGCCGTTTGTTCCTAGCTCTTTGTCCTTCTGCTCGCCCAGCTGCAATGAGATCCTGCACAATGACAAAGAAGGAAACTACAAGAGGCATGCAATCATAACTGGTTCATGGATTAGTGTAAACCAAACATGCAATCATCACAATATATAATTGAAACAAGAGCACATAGAAGAACCTCAATAGCTTTTATTAATGAAGAAATAAAGGTTCTGAGAGGATTACAACCATTGCAGGCTCCATCCCAGCAACACCTCCCAGCAGAAAGAATTGCTCTTCTTCACCTCTCTCAAACAATCACCCAATAACTCAAGAATGAAACCAACAGCATATCATTACTTTGCACAAAATTCCAGCCTCCTGAGCTCATAGGAGAGAGCTCAATATATAGATGAATTGAGAAAGGATGAGTCAGCTTGCAACTGATGTGTAGCTGCCTTGTGTCCTCTCTCTCTTCAGTTAATCTTTAGTTGATCTTCAGTTCTTGAGTCCACTTGGTGAACCTTGCTTCCACTTGGAGAAACAAAGCCTCTGACTCATCACAAGGCGAAATACCTGATCCAAGTGTCATTTTTGGAAGATTCCAAAGCAATGACACACTGTGCCACATGTCCAAACTCGCCCAACGCAGGTGGGCTTTGTTCTACCTGCTTTGCAACACAGGTACACCATGGAGCAGTTGTGTTTCAGCGCAGAAGCCTAGTGGAGCACCTACTTTGATTTCAGGATTGCTTGTTTTTGAGTGTTTTCAGGTGGAGAACTGATCTGAGAGCTGTTGGTTTGCTGACCTTGTTCCTCTAGGGGTAGGAACATCATGTTTAGGGAACTTTGGATCCCTTGGATTATTGACAATTCATGCTTGTTGCTATAAGGCACAAAATTGTCTATAACACTTCGTGGCCAGCAATTCCGCATAAACTTCCGTCAGATATTCCTAGATTTAATGGAAATCGAGGTGAAGATCCCTCGAATCATGTAATGACCTTTCATCTGTGGTGTTCATCAAACACCCTAAACGATGATTCGATTAGGCTTCGCCTTTTTCAGAGGACATTAACTGGTCCGACAGCAAAATTGTATATCGAATTGCCTAGAACTTCGTTCGACAACTTCAGTACCTTAGCCACAACCTTTTTAACCCATTGTCAATTACCAATAAGGTATGAAATGGGAACGAAACTTCTTACCAATTTCAAACAAACAACGGCCACTCACATATCTGATCATATACATGAGTGGCGACGTCATCGTAGAATGGTGAAAACGTATGTTCCCGATCAGCTTTTAGCTGAATGGTTTATTAAGTCATTATTGCCTTCCATCACGGAAGATGTGGCAAAAGGGGGAGTCATCACCGAAGAGCAAGTGATCGCTCGTGCACAATATCTGGACTTGATTTACACTCAGTCCGGCATGCTCTACGACAAAATACCTGACGCCCCTAGACTAGAATTCTCAATTCCTCCTCCTCCTAAATCAAACAATGACTCTCACGCTGGCGATGGCGTGATTGGCACAACAGACACGAAATCAACAAAGGCTACATCTAAAAAGGCCTGTAAGATTTCTAGTCATAATGCAAATGAGGAACTTCTTGCCTCGGAAGTAAATGTCGTGTCGGCCGACAAGGGCAAACAACTGAAGCAACCAGGGGGCAAGAAGAAAAAGAAAGGGAGAAAAAGGAAACCCCCTGCAGGGTGTCATATATGCGATGAGGATCATCGGACGAGAGATTGTCCACATAAAGCTGAAGTTAAGAAACTCTTTAAGAGTTCAAAAACCTCAGCAGTATTGACTGATCTGTTTCCAAGCCCGGTAACCAAACTGGTTGCTAATCAAAATGCTTCCCGATCCCAAGTGCTTATGTTGTCAATCTCAAAGTAGCAAAATGATGCTTTGGCAAGGAATAAAGATTACGGGAATCCACAGGTGTTGAATAACAAGGCTAATGAACAACCTAGTAGTTCGACAACAACTTTGACCAAAGTTGTGCCACCCATCATTCCTGAACAAATGATAAAGTCACCAAAGGGAGTAGTGCACAAATCGACATTTAATCCTTGTGCAAAAATAGAACAAAATTATAATATAATAGAGGACCTGGCCCAATCGCCGTCCACTATGTCAACACTTGAGGTACTGCAAAATTGCCTCTCCCAAGAGCAAGCTTTATTATCAGCAATAGGTGGGATTGACCTAATGGATTCCAATCTTGTGGCCTTTAATCATAAAGGATATGACCCTCAGTTACCAGCTCAACTAGCTTTCCTTATTCAAGTGAAAGCCCTCAACAAAACTATTCATCGAACAATTATTGATGAGGGGGCATCTACATGTATTATGTCGATGACTTGCTGGAAAACTTTAGGATCTCCAACCTTGTCGCGGTCTGCGACGACGTTAAAAGCATTTGACGGAAGGACATATACCCCATATGGTATCCTAAATAACTTGAAAGTTGAACTAGGAGGGAAAACAGTAGAAATAGATGTTGAAGTCATAGATGGGAATCTTGATTACAACATCCTACTAGGAAGACCATGGATATATGCCATGGTAGCTGTTGTGTCGACCTATTTCAGAAAGATTGCATTTCCCTTTCAAGGAGGGATTACAATCGTCGATCAACAAAACTTCCTCCCCAATGGTTCTCAAGTTACTGGAAGCATTCCATTGATCCATGGAAGCAATCATTCGCTCCAAAATATCGGAGTAGGTCTCCTAAATGACCTTGTCTTAATGGGTACTTTTGCCCTACCGCCTCCGAGTAATCTGGCGGAAGTGGCCACAGTGGAATATGAAACCTTCTATATCTAATGGATTTGGACTCCGAGGACGGTTCTTATCTCGTGTCGACCTCGTTAAAAAATGAAACAAGGAGTCTTGAGGATGGTTCTTTTACTGTGTCAACCTCATTAAAAAATGAAACAAATCCCCTTTCTCAAAGGTAAACCTTCATTCCAACCACCAAGTTGAATGAAATGAAGCTTGGGGGGCATGCACCTTGATTTGCGTTATTATGCTGGGGGCATGCAAACTTATCACGAGCAGTGTTACTGCAGGGTTCAAGCTCGTTAAAAAATAAACCCGCCATGAGCAGTGTTACCGCAGGGTTCAAGCTCGTTAAAAAATAAACCCGCCTCGAGCAGTTTTAGCGCATAGTTCAAGCTTGTTAAAAAATAAACATAAGTTCGAGCAAATGTTTCCACCCGCGTTTAAGCTCGTTAAAAAATAAACTATCCTCCGGTAAATAACCACCGTGAATGAAGCATTTTCAGCCATTAAAGCCTTGGTCGTGTTTGCACCGTCACTTCCACTTTTCCATTGGCCGATCATTCACCTCCATTTGATTGTTTACCCATTTTGAGGAACAGCTGCGAAGAGTGATTTCACTAGCCATCCTTGTGACACTGCCGTGATTGGAAAATTCCAAACCTTACTTGGAATCAGCTGCTACCCATTTTATCACTCGTTCCTCAAAAGACGAGTCTTCTTAAAGCTCTTTTCATCTGACTCGTAAAATATGAAAAGATTGCTGAGTTTTGGCCTTCCAGCTCATTAAAGCGACAGGAAGTGCTATCCCTCCTCTAGATTTTAATCTTTTTGGACCTGAGGGATTATTGCACAAAAAGATCAAGCGCTTGTTTTGTTCGGCTCGTTAAAACTATCGAAAATTCATCCCTTCTGTATTGTTTTATACTTTTTCGGACTTAAGGGATTAGATGACGAAAAAGGAATTCCGGAGTCACCTTTACGTACCTTTTCAGATTCTCTAAAAATGAAAAGGACCGAGTTATCTTTGTCGTTAGACTCGTTAAAAAGAATTAATAGCGACAAACTTGTCTTTAGGCGAGAACAAGTTTCACTATTGCTAGGCTCGTTAAAACATAGCGATGGGTTTGCCCGAAGGGCAAATTATAGAAAAATCATATGTTATCCTCCTCAAGCTTGAAAAAAATAAAGAGGTACTGGTCAGCAATGACTGGGGAAAAATTGGGAAGAAAACTCAAAGAAACTTTATTGGTAGCAAGTCGCTCTTGAACATGACACTTCCACTCTGTGCCAGAGTCGGATTGGGTTGTTTCATTCACCAGTCACATCACCATGGTCACGCCATACCATCCACATTTGGGGTAAATGCTACCAATCCATCACATAAGTGTCGTCGACATGTTCAAGAGAAGTCATCCAGAGAAGTCACCCGTGTCCCATCCACTACCATACATTATACTTCATTCTTTCATGACCGCCACCCTGAACCATATATCATCAGATTGTTTTCACCTCCATCAAAATCATTTGCTCCGTTCCGTGTCATTGATGTGGGATTCATTAAGGCCCTCCTTTGACGGTTCACTTCTTGTCGACATCAGCTCATTATCCAAGAAGTTGATCTAGGAACACCCCTTCAGTACTTTGAAGCTTGCATGCCTCAATGGCAGGTTTCTCACTTCCGGCGACAGGTATACATCAATGACCTTCGATCGAAAGATTTTGCGTGGTGTTCGACGCCAAGTCCTTTATTCACACCATGTGAATTGTATTGCAGTACCTTGAGGGTCATTATCATTATCGGTGATTCCTCTCATGCTTGTTAACAGTTTACATCATTGACTGGTAATCAAGCGATGTCTTTCCATGTTCGACTTCAAAACATTTCTCACATGGATCGACTTGTACTTAGAGTGAAGATCGGACGAGATTGAAGACCCCGGATCTAGTTTCATCCATCTGAGCTGCGATATATATTCAGGAAAAATAAAGGCATTGAAATGTACAGCATTGCAGCACAGATAATCATCCTACCAAAAGGATGATGACTTCATCAGAATCATCAGTCTACCATCAGACGATTGTCTGTCCTATGTACATGAAAATGGATTTATAAAGCTGAGCATGGGAATGCCCGCCTCAGCTAGATCATGAAAACAGTATGAAAATAATGCATTGTATTGTATCTTATTACAGGTCTCCTCCCCAACATCAAAAGAACTTTGGATCCTCCTAATAAAGCATTTCACCCGATAAACGACCTCATACTTTAGGGGGCAACTGTTATAGACATTTTTGTGCCTTACAGCTATAAGCATGAAACGTCCATAAACCAAGGGATCCTAAGTCCCTAAAAGTGTTGTTCCAGCTCCTAAAGAAACAAGGTAAACAAATTACAGCTTCTCCCAGAAGTTCTCCACCAGAAACTGCTCAAAACTAGTCAAATCAGGATCATTTCAGATGCTCCACTAGATAGCTACATTGCAAAGCACCCAAATACACTGGCTAGGTGCGTTGCAACGCACTTGAATGCACTACCAGGGTGCGTTGAGCGGGAAATGACAAGTGGCAGAGTCATTCCTTGAGGTGGAGAGACAATGGAAGCTTCCAGAATCTTCTCCAATGACACTTGCCTCACTGAATTCGACCAGTGATGAGTAAGAGGCTCTCAGTCTCCAAGTGGAAGCAAGAACTGACAGAGAGAAGCCACTAATCAATTCATGAGCTGACTCATCCTCTTTGCATACATCTATATATGGATCCCTCAGCAAGAGATCCAGAGGTTGGAATTTTGTACATTGCAGAGAATTGCTGTTGGTTTTGTGATAGATATCAGAGTATTGGGTGGTTTATGCTTTGTTGGAGGTGAAGAAGGGATTCTATGCTGGGAGGTTGATGCTGGATCAGGAATCATTAGTTGTAACTCCTCCTGGATCTTCTTGTTTTATCAATAAAACTATTTGAGTTTCTCCTACATGCTTGTATATCTGATGTGTGTTATATTTGTATGTTTAGCTTAAATCTGATCCTAAGCTTTTTATGAACATAAATCCATGTCTTTGTGTAGTTTCTTTCTTCTGTGAACTTACAGGAACTTGGTGACACTGGGCAAGTGAGGGAACGGATAGCTGGGAGCTGCCAAAGAGAAGAGAGATTGGATCAAAGGACTAGCGCAAGACACAGGTTGGTTCATCCTATTCATCTTCGTTTTTAGTTCATAAAGGAGAATACAAGAATAGTTTTCCTTGTTTGTTTCTGAGGTCTCTGTCACAACCCAGTGGGATAGGGTCGTTCTGAATAGACACTTTTCCCGAAAACAATACAACACCCGCAATACTGCTTCAAGGGAAAATACTTCATCTAGTATTGCCTTCTTCAACTTTGATAGGGCAGATGCTGTAACCAGTGTTCCTCCTTGCTTGGCTGTCTGTATCTTCTTAGCCATTTGCTCATTCTCAGCTATCAGGAAGTGAACACTCAAGCTAGTGGCTTTGACATATGCTATGGTAGCATCAGCCAATGCTGCTAGATTCTTTCACACATCACACATGATCACTCATTCCTTAAACTGCGCAGGAGACATGTTGTCATCCAGAGTAGACACTCTACGAGATTGCAAAACTCTATGTTGCGACTCGATGAATTATACGTTGTGCATCTCTCCTTCTGGATTGTCTCCAAGGAAGTCTGTGTCTCCTTGGTCGCTTGCGAATTTCTCTGCTTCCAAATCTAGTGAATCTGGTAGGTCAACATCTTGGTGGTAAGGCATGAGGTCGATGTCTTTCTCTAACTCTTTCTTCTCCATATCTGTATCCATCTGTTCAAGTGTTTGTTCAATATCTTGAGTGAAGTCCTACTCCTGCGACTACTCACCCTGTCTTCTTGGTGCCAGCTATTCAAATGAGTCTACCACATGTACAGGTGTAGTTTCATTTCTCTATACATGTTGCGCCCCCTGTTGTACCTGTTCTTGCTACACTTCCTTCTCCTGTCTGTGTAGCTCCTATTACTTTAGGAGTTACTCCTTCAACTCATGCAACTCATTCTCTATTTCCTCCATTCTCCATTTTTCTCTCTGCCTTTGCGTATTCCTCTTATCATGTTGTTGCCTCTTTGCCTCTATTGCCAAAGCTGATTTCTGCACAAGTGGGTCTGCTGTGAATTTGTAGCTTTGTTCTGCCTCCGTGTCGTCGAAAATATTCCTATTGCCTTTCTTGCGCGCTGATATGTTTACCTCTGCTGCTGCTGCTGCTAGTGCTATCCTGGATGCTGCTTCACGCTGCTTTGTTAACCATTCCACAACAATGTCAACCAGCTCATTGGGCTTGGAGAAGCTATAACAATATCTCCATGCGTGTTCCTCCGCCCAATGCTTCAGATGTCGAAAGGATATTTCTTGACCTCCTCTATTTCGAAATTTTCATGCTTGAGGTTTCGTATCTCATACAACTTGATCTGCAACGGAAGAGTGGGCCAAGGTTCCTTCTTCTTCCGGTGCAGCCTAGCTGACAGTCCTATCGATATGTGGTATGATACTTCTTGCATGACGAGCTTGTCCATGGAAAACTTTGGCAAAACACGTGAAGGCTTCTCCGTGCTGTACATCCATATGAAGGTGACAGACGGTGAGGCATACCAATCCACTATATCGATCAGTGCCTTTATTGTTTCCTTTGACATGTAAGGTCGATCCTGCTCAAATATCATCTTGTACACCGGGGTGAAAAAATGATCTAACAGCTGTGTGATAACTCCTCTGAAGCTGCATTTGGAAAATAGTTTACAATAAGTGTTGACAAAGGTTTCTGCTGATGTCCATGCCCACTTCATGCCTGGGAAATCTTGACGGGCACAAATTTCATCCAAGTTGTAGGCGGACATGTAGATTTTTGCTTGCTGAACTTTGGGTGGTTGCTAAGCTCCTGTGACCTATTCCTTCAACCTCTGAGCCAATATGTCAGACCAGTTTCATGCTTTGCCTTCACTAGCCAGTTGGTCCAATGCGATCACCCAACTCTACGGGAAGGTCTCCATGCTCTCTTGGCCATACAAGCGACATGCAAAGATGACCAAGTATTGATATGCCTTCCGTAGTATCTTTGTCTTGTAAACATGGTTGGGTGTCATCCTGAATTTGGCTGGCTCCTTTACCCAGTTCTTCAAGATATCCCTGGAGTTGGCATTGCTGTTGGGTAGGCTGAAAGGTGTCTCCATGATGATCATTGGCTTCAACAAATGATACATTTGCTAATAATCCTGTGCCCTAATGGTAGCAATCTCAGTCCTTCTGACACTTCCCAATGACATCATCTTGGGATCAGTGTGTGAGATGATCCAATGTATCATGTCTGCACATAGGAACGGGGTATACCTGCGTGCAATCCGGTACAAGCTGAACTTGTGAATGTTCACAAAGACTTGGAGGTCTTAGAGATGTTCCTCAAATGTGCATGAGAATGCATCATTGACCTCTTGCCATTTCATCTTTATGTCTTTGTTAACAATCAACTTGGTGTTTTCATAGATCGGTAAAATTGTAGACACTCGCTCAACTGCTGCTCCAGTTGCGCTTTTTTCGGTGTCCTTTGATACTACTCGCTTGGAGGCCATTGATCCTGAACTGTTGAGAGATGGATGAACACTTTCTATATCGGGAGACATGGCAACATGCATAGCAAGAAATTTTTCAGCTAAAATAAAAGAAAACTTGAGGGATGACATGCTACATACCTGGGGATTGACTGGCAAGGTGTTGAGAATGCAACAAGATGATGGAGCTTAGTGGAAAGAAGTCGCCTTCACTAAGTGGGCCCGCAGGCTATTTTTGGGGAAAAGTCTATTTTTAGACTATGTCTATTTTTAGACATATGGATCATGGTCTATCTGTTGTAGGATGCTATTTGTGGATGATTGGTCATGTTGGTAAAAACAGATGGACTTATATTTTTAGACATATGGGCGGTTTCTATTTTTAGACTGCCAGGCTAAAAATAGAACAATCGAATATTATTGTCTCATAATAATATTTGGACTATAAACATTATCTTATCCTCTTGGAGCACTTCAGTTTGAGCTACAGATGTGGCACATGCAGCTGTCAGAAGGAAATACGCTTTCCTTGTGGGTCAATTGAGCTATTGCATGCAGGACTTCAATTAGAACCCATGTGGTTGAGTTTGGTGGAGTTGATTGTGGAGTTGATGGAGTTGTGTTCAGTTTGACTTGGTTAAACTAGTTGTATTTTAGTCTAACTAAAGAATACTCTTGTGATGAGTTGTGTTAATTAATTATTAATTAATTCACTAATTATTAACTCATAAAGCAACTGAAGAATACATCAGTTAACTCAGTGCATGTATAGTGCAGTGGAGACAGGTGTTAGAGGTTGAGATTGCTATCAGTTGTGACTATAGTTGTGCATGAGATTTGCACATGCATGGATGGAGATTTCCCATGAGGCTTGCATGGTATAACCAAAGGAATTCAATTTCACAGAGTGATTGATTCCCTTGCAGGATTGTGCAGTGGAGACAAGAAAACAGTGGAGGAGATTTGAGGCTTCAGATCTGAGCTAGTTTTTGTGTAACAGGTGGAGATAGTATTGAGTACTTGTGATGAGTATTTTACTATGTATTGTTACATGTTCTCTATCATTATAATATACATATAGTGTGGGGTTTTCAGCTGTATGCTTTCCCCGGGTTACATACTGTGTTAATGTGTGCATGCGATTGATGTTTCATTGTTTTTGATGCTGCTAAATTGATGATCAACGTAGAGGAGAATGTATTGTGCATGTATTCCACAATACTGTATAATCGGGATAATCTCTGTGAATAAGTGTTTAATTATTCAAAATTTCTACATGGTATCAGAGCTGTTGATCATCAGATCTACTATTTAGAAAGTGTTTACATTTTATTTCTTCAGGCAGAGTCTGTAATCGGGCCAGGTAGCCTCTGGATTCATCCTTCCTATGGAAGGTGAGATATCCAGTAAGAGCCCATACAGTCAATCTCTGTACGAGAAATACTTTGTTCTCACGAATTTTAGATCAGAGGCGGTTGAGTTTTGAGCTAGGGGAATTCGAATTTGCAGCAGTGTTTTCTTGGTATCAACGTGGCAATGTCTTTCAACGAATTGTGATTAGAGTATGCTCTTGAGGGCAGCTCGAACTATATTGCATGGAAGGACAGGATGGAGGCAGTGTTAGATGATAATGGGCTGAAGGATTTCATAGAGGCTGAGGTCCCAAAGCCTACTAATACTGCGCAATTTTATGCTTGGCAAAAGAAGACAGCAAAGTGTCGAAGGATTCGGTTGGAGGGCGTGAAGGATCACATTGTGTCCAGACTGCATGGGAAGGCTTCTCCATACTTGATGTGGAAAGCATTGACAGATCTATTCCAAAGCAATAGCGATCAAAGGAAGCTGGCGCTTAAGGATAAACTCAGAAACATTAAATGCGAGAAGGGAGACAGTATGCCCAAGTATCTCACGAAGTTAACTCAGTGCAGGGATGAGCTGGGAAGTGTGGGGGTGATTGTCGATGATGAGGACTTGGTGAGCTTGGCTCTCCTTGGTCTTTCGAAGAGTTGGCATTCCTATCAGGACTCTGTCAATGGTCGTGAGAAATTGCCAAGATGGGAGAGACTTTGGTCAAATCTTGTGCAGGAGGAGATCAGGCAAAATACCAGGGACAGATATTCATCAAAGGCACCTGATGAAGAAAATTGCGCTTTGGCTGCCAAAGTAAAGAAGGGGAAGAGCAAGAAAGCTTCTCATTCCAGTGCGAAAGGCAAGAAGCAGGACATGTCCAAGGTGAAGTGCTTTCACTGTCACCAGCACAGACACTATGCCACTAATTGTCCTCAGAAGAAGAAGAACAAGCAAGCTGTTGGATCTCCAGTGGGAGAGGCCTTAGCCTCGCAGTTTGAGCTTGATTTTTCATTGATCGCATGCTTGGTTTCAATTTTGATGGGATCGGTATGGTTCTTGGACAGTGGTGCGTCTTTTCACATGACAGGAGATTGCGATTTGTTTTCTGATCTGGAGGAGAAAGATCTTGGAGTGCACATCGAGATGGGCGATGATGGTAGATACAGTGCGACCGGTATCGGTACCATTTCCTTTGAGAGGGAGTCTGGTAAACCATTCGTATTGAAGGAAGTGATGCATGTTCTAGGATTGAAGAAGAATCTTACCTCTGTGGCGATGTTAGAAGATAAGGGATATGATGTTGTTTTCAGCGAGGGAAAGGCTTTCCTGCGTAGTAAGACAATTGGAGAAACCCGGAAGATAGGGGTTCGAGTCAAGAACCTTTATCAGTTGCATGTAGATGGCTGTGTAGAAATGGCATGCAAGGCAGAAGGATTGGTGAGCCGGGATGATGGTAAGCTGTGGCACAGGAGATTGGGTCACCTTCACCATGGAGCCTTGAAGATACTGCAACAGATCACTACTAGGCTTCCTAAAGACACTCTTGCGCAGTCAGATCAGTGCAAGGGGTGTACTTTGGGAAAGTTTGTAAAAGCCACCTTTCACGAGAAGGATAGTCATGCCACGACGATCCTTGAGAGAATTCACATAGACATGTGTGGACCTTTCTCAGTAGCTTCGACAATAAAACACAGGTATTATGTGATCTTTGTTGATGATTTCTCTCATAAGTGCTGGATCTTCTTCATGCAGAAGAAGAGCGAGACATACTCAAAGTTCTGTGAGTTCAAAGCACTGGTTGAGAAGGAGTCGAGGAAGAAGGTGAAGGCTCTTAGGAGTGACATTGGTGGTGAATACATCTCTGGCGAGTTCAAGGATTTCTGTAGCGCAGAAGGGATTCGAAGAGAGCTCATAGCTCCCCATAACCCACAGAAGAACGGGGTTACTGAGCGGAAGAACAGAACGATCGTGGGTGCTGCACGGGCAATTTTGCATGATCAGGGCCTACCCCTTCACTTGTGGGTGGAAGCATGCAATACCGTAGTATATGTGCAGAACCGTTGTTCTCACAGGATAATTGGCATGAGTACACCCGAGGAGGCTTATTCTGGTAAGAAGCTTGATCTTTCTCATTTGAGGATTTTTGGTGCTAATATTTACATGCATGTGACGAAGGATGCCAAGAAGAAGTTGGAGCCGACCACAGAGTTGGGATATTTGTGGGGTACACTGATACGCCCCACAACTATTGTGTGTTTTTTCTAGATAGTGGCAAGACCGTTGTGCCACGGGATATAAAATTTTAGGAGGAGAAAGCCATGAAGTGTTCGCTTGAGAGGGAGCCACACTTGCATGTAGATGAGGAGCTATTAGTTCCTAAAGATGAGCTTTAGGATGTGGATCAGCCACATGATGAAGTTCATGGAGTGGAAGAGACCACTCATGTAGCGCCAACCATCAGAGGGTGAAAGCGCTTGACAGAAGCTGAGTGACTGGCTCAAGATGCAGAGAAGGTTGTAGGACCACCTACAACTCAACATAGACAGAGACAGTCACCTGATCGGTACACTGGATACATGGCTCTTGTGAGAAAATGTGTTGTGACTAAGCCATCCTCTTTCGAGGAAGCTGTGGAGGATCCCGCATGGGTAGATGCCGTGGTGGAAGAGTATGATTCGATTGTCAGAAATAGTGCATGGGAGATTGTCCCAAGACCAGAAGGGAAATTAGTGGTGGGTTCGAGATGGATCTACAAAGTTAAGAAGGCAGCTGACGGGAGTGTGGAGAAGTACAAGGTAAGATTTGTTGCCCGAGGCTTCTCACAAATAGAGGGGATCGATTATGAGACCTTTGCACCTGTCGCAAGGTATTCTTCCATACGGATGATTCTTGCTCTCTCAGCATGGATGGGGTGACACATTCATCAGATGGATGTGAAGACTGCATTCCTCAATGCAGTCATTGAGGAGGAGGTGTACATTGAGCAGCCTGAAGGTTTTGAGATCTTCAGTAGCGAATCGCATGTGTGCGGGCTCAAGAGAGCGCTGTATGGGTTGAAACAAGCACCATGTGCTTGGTACACACGGATAGACAATTATTTCACAGGACTTGGATTCTCCAAGAGTGAGGCGGATCCTAACCTATACCAGATTGTGGTGGAGGGTAAGTTGCTTATCATTGTACTTTATGTAGATGATTTGATTCTAACAGGTGATGAGCTGTTGATACTTTCATGCAAGGATGATCTTGCTAAGGAGTTTGAGATGAAGGACTTGGGCCTCCTTCATTATTTCCTGGGATTGGAAATTTGGCAGCACAGTGATGGACTATTTGTTTCTCAGGGTAAGTATGCTCGAGAGATACTGGAGAAGTTCAACATTCATGGCTGCAAGCCTGTTGATACTCCTCTTCCTAAAGGTTGGAGGAAGGAGGATGCTACTTCGGCGGAGGTAGTGGATGCCACTGTCTATCGACAGTTGGTGGGGTCGCTTATGTATCTGGTCAATACAGGACCCGATATAAGCTATGCTGTTAACCAACTTTCACAAGCTATGGTTAAGCCAACCAAGCTCTTCTGGAAGGCAGGAAAGCATGTATTGTGTTATCTTAGAGGCACATCAGGATATGGTTTGTGGTACAGATAGGAGGATGAGGTGAAGCTATGTGGCTTCACGGATGCAGATTGGGCAGGGAGCCTAACGGATAGAAAGAGCACATCTGGAGGGGTCTTTAGTATCGGGTCGACAATAGTTTCTTGGTATAGCAGGAAGCAGAGATCCGTGGCACTCAGTTCAGTAGAGGCCGAGTATATGGCAGCAAGTTTGGCTGCATGCGAGGCTATATGGATGAGGAAGATCTTGGTCGGGTTGTTCGGTTCTCACTTGGAGCCTACAATGATTTATTGTGATAACCAGAGTTGCATTAAACTCTCGGCTAATCCAGTATTTCATGATAGATCCAAGCACATTGACATCAGGTACCATAATATCAGAGATTGTGTGCAGTGGAGAGTCATGTTACTTTCATACATTCCAACAGAGGATCAGGATGCTGATATCTTGAAGAAGGCGCTCACCAGAAGCAAGCTTGAATACCACCGAGGCAGGATAGGGGTTGCTAATAATCCATATCTTGTTGAGAGGGAGTGTTGAGAATGCAACAAGATGATGGAGCTTAGTGGAAAGAAGTCGCCTTCACTAAGTGGGCCCGCGGGCTATTTTTGGCGCAAAGTCTATTTTTAGACATATGGATCATGGTTTGAGTTGCAGGATGCTATTTGTGGAAGATTGGTCATGTTGGTAAAAATATATGGACTTATATTTTTAGACATATGGGTGGTTTCTATTTTTAGACTGCTAGGCTAAAAATAGAAGAGTCGAATATTATTGTCTCATAATAATATTTGGACTATAAACATTATATTATCCTCTTGGAGCACTTCAGTTTGAGCTACAAATGTGGCACATTCAGCTGTCAGAAGGAAATACGCTTTCCTTGTGGGTCAGTTGAGCTATTGCATGCAGGACTTCAGTTAGAACTCATGTGGTTGAGTTTGGTGGAGTTGATCGTGGAGTTGATGGAGTTGTGTTCAGTTTGACTTGCTTAAACTAGTTGTATTTTAGTCTAACTAAAGAATACTCTAGTGATGAGTTGTGTGAATTAATTATTAATTAATTCACTAATTATTAACTCATAAAGCAACTAAAGAATACATCAGTTAACTCAGTGCATGTACAGTTTAGTGGAGACAGGTGTTAGAGGTTGAGATTGCTATCAGTTGTGACTATAGTTGTGCATGAGATTTGCACATACATGGATGGAGATTGCCCATGAGGCTTGCGTAGTATAACCAAAGGAATTCGATTTCACAGAGTGATTGATTCCCATGCAGGATTGCATAGTGGAGGCAGGCAAATAGTGGAGGAGATTTAAGGCTTCAGATTTGAGCTAGTTTGTGTGTAACAGGTGGAGATAGTACTGAGTACTTGTGAGGAGTATTGTACTATGTATTGTTCCATGTTCTCTATCATTATAATATACAGATAGTGTGGGGTTTTCAGCTGTATGCTTTCCCCAGGTTACATACTGTGTTAATGTGTGCATGCGATTGATGTTTCATTGTTTTTGATGCTGCTAAATTGATGATCAACGTAGAGGAGATTATGTATTGTGCATGTATTCCACAATAGTGTATAATCGGGATAATCTCTGTGAGTAAATGTTTAATTATTCAAAATTTCTACACAAGGATTGCACAATTTTCACTGGGAGGTTGTGAGACTAGCTTCCGGAACTATGCAAAAGCACTTTGGACTGTCTGAAGGCTGGTTGGCTGCTAGAATTGTGCAATCCAGATTGGCCTACTAGGTACTAGGATTGTACAATGCATAATTTCAGCTGGTAAGTGCTGCAGGCCTAGGGAATGCATTGCACAATTTTATGGGCCAACAGTTATTGCCTCTTAGAATTGCGCAAGGCAAGAATGGAGGGTAGTCACTGGCCAAAATCACACATTTTCTGGGAGGAAGGCAGAGCCTTCCCTTTCAAAATTGTGTAATGTTGTCTTGGTGAGGCAGAGTCTGGGCAAAGGTTTCCCAGACCAGCCAATGGGCAACTGAAATAAAATTTAGGTGTGTGTTAACACCCAGGTTGTTCCCTATGACTCCCAAGGGAATACGGCCGGGGTAACCACTAACCAATCTTTGGATCACAGTTTCTAGCCAAACTGTAATCAGAGAGGGCTCTCTCTTTATGATTTGTCTCTGTTATGATGTTGTTTTAGGCTAGGTATTATGCTCAGGTTTTGGTTTATGTTTTGGTTGAAGGACTTCTTTCAGGTCTTACAGTGTAGTGTTTGAGGAGTGAAATATCATTGGGCGATGGAGTCCGGAATTGTGAAATGATTTGATATGCAGGATTGGTGGTGTTCAAACTGCAGGGCCTATTTTGTATTTTAGACAAACAAACTTAGCTTAAATGGTGATGTATGTCAACCAATAGAAAGCAATTAAGAATTTTCTATTAAGCTGGTGAGGTGAAAGTGTAACACGCTGCTCAAGAGCAAACTTGAATTCCTGTGACAAAGGCTACTGTGAAAGATGTATTCTGAAAGTGCAGCAATTAAGAATTACACTTATCAAGATTGCATCTGAAGAAAACATTCATTAACAACGCAGATTGAACTCAGGGTATTCATTGAATAAATCCTGAAAGTTATTCTTTTTCCTTGTTGCTAGATATTTAAAGTGAGAAAACATATGGATTTTAACAAACAAAATACATAACAGAGAGAGTTACAGAGACTTATTGTATGGTGAAATACACAGGAATCCAGCAGTTTCCAACAGACACCAGTACGCATTCAACACTTCAGAAATCCGAGAAATTCCATCACTTTCTTTATTAACTTCTGAAAGGATTACAGCATAAGAACTTCTTCAGGAGAAATCAACAACAACCCTTGCAAGCTCATGCGAAGGGGACTTTATAGGGATATCTATACAAAATATCTCAGGCATTGAGTCCTCTGAGAGAGAAAATATCTTCATAAATGCATACAGAAAGTAGGAAAAGAAGTTATTGCAACTTTGAATGCAGCATAAATGCTCTTTATGTCCGTCAGAGGATAATTTGACCTTTGGAGGTCATTGAGTCGGTTGAGCCGTTTTGCTTTAATGCTGAATAACGCATCTTTATTTCTTGTTGCGCTGTATTTTCTCGGCCCTGCCACCTGTAGTCTTCTATTTATGCTTTGTTGGCCGATCCATCTGCTGAGTTGGCTCAGCTTTAATCCGCCGTGCATGCTGATTTTGTTAAACTTTGCTTTGCATGACAACTGATATTTTTTAAGAAACAAAATTGTTAAGTGACTCCCTGTTTACAAAATCTTTTGTATTGCGTCTGTCCACCATTCTTGCGTAGGGAGTTGATGCCTGAGAATAGCATCCATTGTCTCCTCTGCCTCTGTGTACTTGAAGAAATTGGGAGCCACCCCAAATAGGTGATTGATCTCATTCATTATAAAAAATAGATTCTCGACTCTGTTGTAAAGAGACTGTCCTGTGGCTGGCCCTGTTTCCTCTGAGGTGCTGGGCTTATCATTGATCTGGCTAGTGGCAAATGTATTGACCCTTTTAGCATACTGGTCATGTGTGAACAATCTCCCTGCGCTGTTCAGTAAGCCAGGGAGTCCTCTGCTTTCTAACATTTGAAACTTTTCTAAAAACTTGTTCACCTCAGTCTGCATATCCTGGGTTCTTCTCTCCAAGGTATGCACAAAGTTTCTCAGTGTGAGAACCCTTTTGACCATTTGGATAGTGTCAGTTCTGTTTGTAATTCCCATGGTAGCCACATCAGCATCCCTCAACTTCAAGATTTCCTGTATCCCTGAAATATCTTTGGGATCATGCCCAATTTCAATGATTATGTCTTCCAGGGACCTTATTCTGTTGTCCTTTGCCTGGGATGATGCCTTCTCCAATTCCAGTTGAGAGGCTGTGGCATTGAGGCTGCTCTTTAGCTTATAATTTTCCAATGTTTCATCTGCTAAGGAGGCATACACCATCTCACCAGTTTGTTTGTGCAGTTCAATTTTGTCCATTGGGTGTATGTCTTTGGCCATGACCTCCAGGTTGGTCCTGAGGTAATTTGAGGCAGATTGGGGTTGTAGTGTTGTGGGCAAAAAATGGCTCATAATCATTTTGCCTTCACCTACATCAAAGGCAAACATAAGTCTCTGCTGATTAGTAGGAGCCATGTTTAGCAGATGATTGTACAGCTGTATTTTGATAGGCTCATTCCTCCTTTTGATGTCTATGAATTGTTGTTTGATGCTTGCTTGTCCTTCTTTTTGTTGGCTGGAGGAGCTGACCTCCCCTCCCATAGTCCTGTCCTGTTCCTGCTAGAAGGAACTTGCTGAAGTTTCTCTGCTGGGTGGGCCCATGCCCAATGCCTGTCTTATTGCTATATCCTCCTCTGAAAAATCATTTAATCTTTGTCTCTTTTCTCCCTGGTCGATAGATGAAGTGAGGGGAGTTTCTCTATCCCTCTTTCTGCTTAAGTCCTCCTTTTGAGGAGTTTGGAGGACCGAGGCATCGGTGGTGACTTCTGGCCTAGGAGGCACTATGTTCTGAGCCTGTTGCTCAGTGGAAGTTGGAGTATCAATTACTCTCTCCTGCTGTAAGGGCTGCTGTCTGTCATGTTGCCCTTCTTCTTGCTGCAGATCTTGTTGCTGTTGTTGCTCTTCTTTATCTGTCTGCTCTGTCTCCATTTCCTTTTCTTTGCGTCTGCTGGATATATTCTCAGTGGCCTTGGTAGTTTGCTGCTTGGCAGTTGAGGAGGATTCAGCTGCTTCCGTTTGTGTGCTTGGAAGTGTGAATACCTGTGAACAAAGCTCAAGGTCAGCCAACTTCTTTAGATTCCTTAGTGCCCTCTTGTTCAGCTCTTCTTGTGACAAGGGCTCTTCTAAGGTCCCTCTCCTCCATTTGTCTTGGTTTGCATATTTTTCAATGTGAGGGATGCTATGGTGATCATAGGCAGATAACTTATATTTGAGCCTCCTCATGGATATGAAATGATTAGGGTCATAGGGTACCCATATGAAACTGGTTTGCAGGCCAAGGGCCTCAAGCATTCTCTCTGCTTCCCTCCATCCTTGCTCCCTCTCATTATAGATAAAATGGCCAAGTTGGCTTTTGACCTTCAACTGTGCCTTTTTGCCTTTTCCTGAAAAATGAAGCACATCAACTCTGCCAAATTGCCTAAAGTACTCTAGGGCAAATAGCCTCATAGGCACATACTTGGGTAATTTGAAAGGAGGTAGATCACACCCATATATCCTGATGACAGTGTGGTTTTGGTAGAAGTACCAATCCCCAATGCTATAAGCTTTGGACAGCTGAAGAATTCTCTGCATGTCATCAGTGAGTCTCGGAGGAGGTGAGCTCATCAGCATTGCCATAGTTGGATGGATGAACAGATCCATGAATTCGCAGTAAGTGTATGGAGACTCAGGTCTAATGTGGAAGACAGATGACCAGTAGACCACTGATCTGGGATTGCCTTGGGCATCCATTCTTTTGATTGAAAAGTGAAACTTCTCATGTTGATGGTACAAGATCAAATGGTAAATGTAGGAGGTGTATCTGAACATCCTATCTCTCCTTAAATTCATCAATTGCTCATGAATCTTGTCTGATATGTAGGTGGCGTAGTCATAGCAGATTGGTGACTTGCCAGGAGCAAACATAAGCATCATTACCAGCACAGTTGTATCAATATGCTCAATTGAACTATATCCCAAGATGGGAGAAATCATATCTGCAAGGTCTCTGCCCAGCTCATTGAGGTATACATGAAGAATTGGAGGGCCCATCACAATGTTAGTTTTGATGTATAATTGATTAAATTTGACAATTTGAGCATCTGTGAGTTTATCCCCTTGTTTTATCAGGTTTACCAGTGATAAAGGAACCAACTTCTTCTGAGGGTTCAAGCAAAGCATGTCTCTGATAGCTTGAGGGGTAACATAGAAGAGTACTGAACCAGATGGGTCAACAACAGCTCTCTGAGAAACATCATATTGTTCAGCACAGAGGTGGATTAGTTCAGGGAACTGGTTGACCTGAGGGAGCTTAAAAATAGGGAGGAAAGAGTCCCATAAGCCCAATATATCTGTCCCATTTTCATGCTTGGCTTTCAACTCATTCAACAGCTGAATGTGGAATTTGCTGCTCATAAGCTTCTCTTCTGTAATTTGGTAATCCATATCTGCCAAGGTTTGCCATTTCAAGTCCTTTTGAGGGGCATTCAAAGGTTGAACATTTAGTACTACAGGTGTCTCCATTGCACGGGAGGATTTTGAATCAAGTGCAAAGTGATTTTGATTGAGCAGGACAGTACAGAGGAATGCCTCTGTACCAGGGAGGTGAGATTATGAGGAACAAAGAGTGGTTCTGGGAAATAGTAGTCGAAATACTATTTATAGTGCAACTAGGACCAATGTTTGGCCTTTCCTTGTCTCTCTCAGCGGTTAAATTTGGTTTGAATGAGTCTGTCGCGATTGCGCAGATAGAACTTAGTTTTTCAATAAAATGTAGGTAAAACAAGGCTCGGCTAGCAGTTTTCGAGGTGGTAGTTGAAAATTAGAGGCTCTGTAGAGGAATTCACTGGTGAATTTATAAGTTTTATCGTCTTTTAAGCTTTTTGAGTGATTTACAGAGAATTCCAGACATACGGAGGATAAATGATGAAAAATACCTGGTAAAACAGCGAGCAGAGGTGGTGTGAGCAGGCAGGATTGGTGCTCTGGAGGTCTCCTGGTTGATTTAGCAGGTTGGCGGTAAGTCGGACGTGAACAGCATGCAGCAGAAAAAATGAGCGAAAAGAACGTAAAAACATGTTTTTCGGCCATAATATAGACTTTTTGACAATTTGGCGCCTTTTCTGTGATGACGTCAGCATGACGTCATTGGTGGGGTCAGGGCCGGCTGACGTCATAGGTGTGGTGGCGGGCTCTGATTGGTACCCGGGGATGGTGAAGTGGCATGCCAGGTCGGCAGGTGGTCGGGCGCAAGGGTTGAAGTGTCGGCATGGTGGCAGTGACGTGGGATGATGCGGAGGTGACGTAGCACAGGCGGAAAAAGCTGAAACCGGAAACAGCCAGCGGTTTCATATCGCACCGCTTATGGTACGGGGGGGAAACTGTCAGACGTACCTCCGACGAGCTGTGGCGAGGACGCGTGGCAGCCGAGTGACGTAACCATTTTACGGATATCGGACGATATCCGTCGGACGTGAGACCCGCTCCGATATCGATGCTGACCGTCGGATCTGGAGGGCTTGATCCAACGGCCATCAGGGAAGTGACGTGACCGGTATATACGGCGGGTAAACGGTGGACGTTGGAGCCGCTCCGATGTGATAAGAGCCGTTGGATGCTCTGGATCAGATCGGGCGGTTGTCGGGGTGATGACGTGATATGTGGATAAGGCAGCGGGCGGAGGCATAAATACATATTTTTAATGTTTTTTCAATATATTTCGAAAATCGAATATATGCGCAAACTTTGGTTAGGCAACAGAAAGTGGGTTTTTTCGGGATTTTTGGTAGTTTCAAAGGGTTTTCATGGGTAAAGGGGTTTTATAAGGTTTTTCTTGGCAAATAGCAGTTTAGTGAGTGGAATGACTTGAGGAAAGGGAGGGTGGATGAGGTGTAGGTTCATCCAAGTGGCCAGATGTCACTTTGATCCCTGATAGAGAACTTATTGGCTATAATGCCAAAAGGAGGGATATTTATACAAATTTTGGGGTTTATACACCATGGTGTTTAATACTAGTAGGGGAAAGATGATATAGGGATTTACATAGTAAAGTTAAAGTTAATATGGGGGGAAATGAGTGAAGGGAGAAAACACTAAGTTTGTTTGAGACTAACTTAGTTTAGGGAGTAGATCAAAATGAAAAGAATTTTTAGACAAGAAATGTGGCTTCTAAAAGATTAAAAACCACCATAACACTTCAGATTTTTCAGAAATCTTCATGGATGAAGGGATGTTAGTAATGGGAATGGAAGGGGATTTGGGGAATTAGACATGCTTCCTTCTTGCTGCAACTTGATGAAGAAGAACACCTTCTCAATTGTTTTGATTTTGCTTTAGTAACCAAAGTTAACATACCTGCAATGGTAAGGATAACCTTTCTGCAACCCCAACTACTTACCTAGCTACTTTGCCTAGCATTTTTTGTTTCTTCTTGGAGGGTGCACTTGGACTTGCAGACCCTTACTTGCCTTTTCTTTTCTTTGGCTTTTTCTTTTGTTTTTCTATCTACTTCTACCCTTATTTCTTCCAAGGTCCCAGATTAAGCAGTTGGGAACCTTAATTTCTCTACCTAAGCTACTTGTCTGCCAAGATTAAACAGTTTGGACAAACTTCTTTCTCTATTCTACAACTGGAAATTTAAACCATGGAATGATCCAGATTAAACTGTTGGACCATCCATCAAAATTGGGACACATTAAGCTATTTGCACACCTTGCACTCCTTTGGAAATATGGGATCTTTGCATGATCAAAGCAGAGCATATTTGGAACTTCTATAGCCAATCATGAAATATGAAACCTATTGGTATAGGTAGCTAACAGTGGCTCCACATGGGGATGGTTTTTCATTTGAAAGACCAAGAACAGCAGGTCAGATTGCCTTGCTTCTTGACTGCTCTTTCCAATCTTTGAAGTTTGCTGCTTTGAGATGTCAAAATTGTGTGCTTCTCTTCTTGGTAGACCTCTGATTCTATTTGCCTTCTGCTGACAGTCAATAAACTTGGAAAACTGCATTTTACAATCTTAACAGAAAATAATATATACATCTGCCTATATACAAGGGAACCTCAGGCTGCACTCATGGGAAATAGTCAAAATAGTGCTTGAGCATCCTGCCATTCACAGGACCTTCATCCAAGTCTGTTTCATTAAGACTCTTAAGGAAGTAAGTGTTGTTTCCTTGTACTACTTGGACAACAAATGGTCCTCTCCAAAGGGAATCAAATTTTCCATGTTTTCCCTTCTCCTCTCTTCTTGCATCCCACTTGAGGACTTTATCATCAACATTAAAATCTTCTGCTTTGGTTCTTCTGTCAAAGGCTTTCTTTAGTTTTTCTTGTAATACCTAAACTCTGCTGAAAACTTGATCTCTGGTTTGCTGCAGACATATGATTTCATTTATCCTTCTTTGCATATCATTTGGTTCTGCTTGGCTTTCTTGAAGAAGCTTCATAACAGGCACTCCTAAGGATGAGGGGAATTTGGCTTCTAGTCCATAAACCAACTCATATGGGCTGGTCCCAATCGATCTTTTTGTTGTTAGTATATCTGCCCATAAGGCATTGACTAGTTTCTTGTGCCAGTTCTTTTTGTTCTCTTCAAGTACGTTCTTTATAATGTTTACAAGGCTTTTGTTTGATGATTCAGCAAGGCCATTTCCTTGGGGATAGTATGCAGTAGAATGGCCTAAAGTAATATGAAATTTGTGACAAAAGTTCACCATTTTCTTGGATCTGAAAGCAGCAGCATTGTCTGTAATAATTTTGTCAGGACAGCCAAATCTAGCCAGTATGTTGTTCTCCAAGAACTGAATGATTACTGAATCATTTGCTTGTCTGCATGGGGCAGCTTCAATCCACTTAGTGAAGTAGTCTGTGGCTGTTAAGATCCATCTATGTTGGCCTGAAGATGAGGGATGAATTTCCCCAATGAAGTCCAATCCCCATTGTTGAAAAGGTCTCTCTGTTGCAATAGGCCTTAAAGGAAGTGGCAGCAGTTGTCTCTTTCCCTCAAACACTTGGCATTTATGACATGATGTGATAAATTTCTTGACATCAGAGAACATGGTGGGCCAGTAGTATCCAGCCCTTAGTATTTTATCCACAGTGGACTTCCAGTACAAGTGTCCACCACAGTCTCCTGCATGAAACTCTTGCATGATATTGTTAGTTTCATTTTCAATTAAACAGTGCAGCAATATCCCTTCATGGTTTTTCCAAAGTAAATTGCCATCCATCACACAAAATCTTGATGCTTTCATTTTTAGGAACCTACACTTAGTTTTGGACAGTCCTGGGGGAGCACACAGGTTTTGTAACACATAACAGATATCAGAGTACCAGGGGGATTGTTCAAAGGCTACATTGATCTTTGGAGTCGCCAGCTCTATTTCTCTGTCCAGCTGATTGATGTCTAAGGCTTGAAAATTTGCTTCTGTCATTAATTTGGCCAAGCCTTGCCCTTTTATTAGTTTTGTAGGTTTTATCTCAATGTCAAATTCCAAGATGCTGGCAATCCATTTTCCTCTTCTGCCTTCTAAATTTTCTTGGGTGAGAATGTCTTTGACAATAGGACTTGGCACATATGATTTGACATGGGAATAAAGGATATAAATCCTAAAGTCTTTGATTGCTTTGACCAAAGCATAAGCTTGTTTTTCCATGATTTGATACTTCAAAGGTGCATCTCTGAGAGCTTTGCTAAAGAAAGCAATTGGCTTCTCATTTCCTTGGTCATCCTTTTGTAATAA
Source organism: Pinus tabuliformis (assembly GCA_031772625.1). Lineage (NCBI taxonomy): Eukaryota > Viridiplantae > Streptophyta > Pinopsida > Pinales > Pinaceae > Pinus > Pinus tabuliformis. The sequence goes on from CM062819.1 coordinate 1,678,011,240, forward strand.
AACAACAGCAATAGTATGTTGGGAAGCAAAAGAGAAAATGATAAATTCTCTGTCAAACTGAGGATTGGTCAAGACTGGGGTCTGGGTAAGGGCCAATTTTATACCTTCAAATGCTTGATTGGCTTCAACAATCCACTTCACTTTTGAATCCTTTTTCAGCATGTTATTTAATAATCTGGTTAGCTCTGCTAGGTTTGGGATAAACCTTCTCAAGAAATTGATTTTTCCCAAGAATCCTTGTAATTCTTTGACATTCCTTGGGTGAGGCATTTGCAGGATAGCTTGTATCCTATCTGGGTCAATTCTGATGCCATCTTTTGAGATGATGTGTCCTAAGATCTTGCCTTCTTCTAGACCAAAGAGGGACTTCTTAGGATTCAAGGAGATTCCATATTTTCTGCATTTTAGGAAGATCTGTCTCAAATGTTTTATGTGTTCTTGGTCTGATTTTGAGAAAGGCATTAGGTCATCTAGATAAATGACTAAAAAGTCATGAATTTCCTTGGCAAAGGCAATATCCATTGCTCTCTGAAATGTTGCCCCTGCATTCTTCAATCCAAAAGGCATCTTTACATATTTGAAAGTTCCCCATGGGGTTGTAAATGCTGTTTTGTCCTGATCATCAGGGTGAACTAAGATCTGGTTAAAACCTGAAAATCCATCCAGTAATGAGATCCTTGAGGCCCCCACCACCCTTTGAAGAATGTGATCCATCTTGGGTAAGGGGTAGTTGTCCTTTAAGGATACTTGGTTTAGATTCCTTAAGTCCACACACAGCCTGATCTCACCAGTCTTCTTTCTTGTAGGGACTAAGTTGGAAATCCATTCAGAGAATCTGATTGGTGCTATGATGCCTGCTTTGAAAATTTTATGTACCTCTTGTTCCATTGCTGGGAGAAGCATAGGATTGATTCTCCTCAGTTTTTGTTTAAAGGGCTTTTGATTAGGTTTGAGAGGGATGGTGTGTTGGATTACAGAGGTGTCATAGGACTTTAGGTCCTCATAGCTCCATGCAAAAACATCCTGGAACTCTTTGAAGAGGTCAATGTATTTTGGCTTTTGGTCAGGAGGTAAGGAAGCAGATAATTTAATTATCTTGGGTTTGTCAATTGTACCTATGTTGCACTCTTCAATGGCTGCATTCAGGGGCTGCATTTTTGGTTTTCTGGGAATATCATTTGAATCAAAAATGTCTTCTAGTGGGGTTAGGCCTGTTGGTAAAAAATTGTCTTTTAGCTCAATGATTTCAGTTTCAGCATTGGACACTCCCTCTTCCCAGTCAACTTGTTGAATTTGCTGGATGTTTTCTATGTTGAAAATAGTTGGATTCAGCATTAGCTTTGCAGTCCTAGGTGATATTGGCTGAGCAGTCTGTTGAAACTATATTTGTGATGGACTTGCTCCATTAAGTATTTGTGATTGACTTGCTGTCTCAAGTATTTGTGATTGAATTGCTCTGTCATTGTCAATATTTAGTCCTGAAAATTCTTAATGCAAAGTCAAAAAATTGTTTATTTGCTTGTCATCCTCAAATACTTGCCAATCTTTAGCATTGTTTGGGATGGAGGGTCTGTGTTTTATCTCAGCTGTGAAACAATGATGGGGCTCAAAAGGCAGCTTGCAGGTACTTGCAAAGGTGGCTAAACTATGAGCATTTAGGTTGTGGGTCCTAGAAATCTTGGTGATTTGGAATTCAAAGAAGGAGTTTAGTACCTCAGCAACAGCAGACCTATAAGTTCTTAGTCTTTTGTCATTGGTGACAAAGTTTCCTTTCACTTGTTGAATAACTAACTCTGAATCACCCATGATTGAAACCCTAGCAGCTTTTAAGAACTTTACTAACTTGAGGCCTAGTAAAAGAGCTTCATATTCTGCCATGTTATTAGTACATCTGAAATTCAATCTATAGGCTCTGCCTTCTGCATAGCTATTTTCTTTATTGTGTACCCAAACTCCAGCCCCTGCTCCTAATTTGTTGACTGCACCATCAAATTCAAGGAAACATAGAATGTCCTGTTGGGAAAGAGATTTGATGATATGTTCATGAGCTGGTAATGTGAGTAGCAATTGTGGTTTTTTCTCTAGCTTGTCTTTTAGGACAGTCTCATCATTTGATTGGATGTTCTTGACATTTAAGGCAGCAGCACTATCAAATGTTTGATTGACTGTTGTTTCATGAGTGATACTACTCTCATTTGCATCTTCCTCCTGTATGAATATCTTGGTTTCAACTTCACCTTTTGAGGGAGTGGTTGTATCATTGAAGAGAATGTATGAGTCTATGTCTGAATGGACAGCATATATAGGAAAATTTTGAGGTTTTTCTTCGCTGCTGACCATGTACTTCATTAGTGTTTCTCTATACAGTCTTTTTGGTTGCCCAAACACAGAGATGGTGGCATATGACATGTCTAATTGTAGGGAACCTTGGAGTTTGGCTCCCCATGATCTTGATAACAACATTCCATACTTAGGTGGGATATCAGGAACTACCACATCCATTAGGATTGTCTTGTTTGGGTATTGAACTAGAGAGACACATAAGTCTTTTATGAGACCTAGACACTTGACTTGGCTGGAGTCAAAGGAAAACAGATCCTTGTATGGTCTTGTTATGTCTAAATTCAATCTCTCCATGACTGCTTTTGGCATAAGATTGTGAGAGGCACCTGAGTCAAACATTGCATTATGTAGTATTTTGTCATGAATATGTAAACTGACATAAAAAGGCAGTACCCCTGTGACTACTGTTTTTCCATCCACTTCTGGGCCAAACAGGAGTTCTGGGGTGTCATCCAGTACATTGACATCATCTTTGTTGCTAGTGAGTTGAAGGGACCTTTTGATTTGCAATTTATAGCTGTCATGCTTAGCTAATTCCACGAGAGGAATAGCTATCTTTATTTTGCCAATTTCTGTTTCAAGATCAAAAGGTTTCTCAGATTGGGTCTTGGGGTTATAGGTGACAGTTCTTTCCTTGTTCATTAAGTCTCCTTCTAGATTTTTATCTTGACTTTGAGATTTATCCTTTTTACTCATCTCTTGAGGAGTAACATTTAAATTAGGATGAGAAGATGAAGTGTCCAGAGACTGCTGTCTTAAGGACAGTGGTTCGGTGATCTCTTCAACAATCACTTCTTGTGTATGTGAATTTATTTTGTCATTAGGTTCTGTGCCTGTGACTCCTTCGGGCTGCTGATTATCCTTTTTCTTTTCAGGCTGGTTAACATTCACAGTTCTGCTCCTCAGCTTGTATTGTTTATGGACTTCATAAACAGCAGTGTCATAGCCTTGTTTGAAGTCAAAGGATTCACCTGATTTAGTTTGGAATAGTTTGATTTCATCATCCTCATGATCCTCTTGTGTTAAGAAAACTTGACTTTCACCATCTAGACCCATTAAATTAATCTCAGGATCTTCATTGGGCTCAGCTGATGTGGAAGTTTCTACATAATTTTCTTGGAAAGGGGGTCTTATATCTGGATCAGGGTTGGCCCTGCCAACATTCGGGTTTGGATTTCTCCTAAAATTTGGATTCCTAGGAGGATTGTTTTGTGGTGCTTCCCATGATTTTTTTCTTTCGACTGATTCCACCCTGTCACCCAATCTTTTCATGCTGTTGAGTATGGCATCAAGCTTTTGATCAAAGGCTGTGGGTTCTTCTTTGTATATGCTTCTCTTTTCCAACCTTGCCTGGTTTCTTTTGGCAATCAGGTTTGCTTCCACTGTGACAGCAGCCTTTTGAGCGTCCTCAAGGGTTTCAGGTTCTCTTTCCTTCAACTGATATGCCATGTCAGGATCAAATCCATCAGGGAATTTGTACAAGGCCAAATCAGGAGGAGGTCTTAGGTTTTGTGGTGTTGCATTGTACACATTATTGAATCTAGCACAATACTCTAGAACGGTCTCTTGAGGACCTCTCTTGATTGTTTCATATTCACCAAGTATGTGCAGAGGATCCTTCTTCTTTTCCCATCTAGTAGTAAAGGCTTGATACAGTTCATCAGGAGTTGCAATGGAGTTTGCATTCAGGGATCTAAACCAAGTTCTTACATCCCCGGTTAGGCTTTGAACAAACATCCTCATTCTGACACTGTCATCATCTATTTCATAGGTCTCAAAATGGTCTTGCATTTTCTTCGCATGCTGGACAGCTGTTAGAGAGCCATTGGAGTCAAAATATGAGATTTTGCTTTGGTAATCTTGAGGTAAAGCTGCAGCATTAGTTGGTATCTGCAAGGGTGCATATCTGTTAGCCATATTTACAGGATTTAGAGGATTAACAGGGACAGCTGGGATAATAGGAACAGCGGGTACGATAGGGGTGACAAGTGAGGATGAACCTAGAATGTTGGTCAAGGGGATATGAGCAGTGGATGAGGATGTGAGAGGAGGAGTTTGAGAGGTGGACGGTGAGCTAGGGGAACTAGGGGTGGACCGGAAAAGGACCTTGCATGGAGTAGGGATGAGGCTGGGACGATCTGACCCTGAGGTCAAATCAGCAGGTTGCTCCTGCCTTTGCTGCCTCCTAATATTTCTAGGGATGGTATTTGGATTATCAACAATGATGGGTGGATTAGGGTCAGGGTTTGCCCTAGTGTGCCGTGGATTTTTCTTAGGAGCCAGCTTCCAACCTGTTTTTGGGATTTTGTAGGAAGTTTTTATATCTGAAGGGACTGGACGAAGATTTTAGAATGGCTATATATTCTTAGAGCTAAGATGAAGATTCCCTAAACAAGCTCCTCCTCAAAGCTGTTAATGTGATACAGAAACAGATTAAAGGCCTCTTGGCTGATTTCAGGCTTGATAATAGCTATGAAAATATATGGAAGTTAAAAAAAAACTCAAGCACTCCCCAGTGGAGTCGCCAATTATGTTAACACCCAGGTTGTTCCCTATGACTCCCAAGGGAATACGGCCGGGGTAACCACTAACCAATCTTTGGATCACAGTTTCTAGCCAAACTGTAATCAGAGAGGGCTCTCTCTTTATGATTTGTCTCTTTTATGATGTTGTTTTAGGCTAGGTATTATGCTCAGGTTTTGGTTTATGTTTTGGTTGAAGGACTTCTTTCAGGTCTTACAGTGTAGTGTTTGAGGAGTGAAATATCATTGGGCGATGGAGTCCAGAATTGTGAAATGATTTGATATGCAGGATTGGTGGTGTTCAAACTGCAGGGCCTATTTTGTATTTTAGACAAACAAACTTAGCTTAAATGGTGATGTATGTCAACCAATAGAAAGCAATTAAGAATTTTCTATTAAGCTGGTGAGGTGAAAGTGTAACACGCTGCTCAGGAGCAAACTTGAATTCCTGTGACAAAGGCTACTGTGAAAGATGTATTCTGAAAGTGCAGCAATTAAGAATTACACTTATCAAGATTGCATCTGAAGAAAACATTCATTAACAACGCAGATTGAACTCAGGGTATTCATTGAATAAATCCTGAAAGTTATTCTTTTTCCTTGTTGCTAGATATTTAAAGTGAGAAAACATATGGATTTTAACAAACAAAATACACAACAGAGAGAGTTACAGAGACTTATTGTATGGTGAAATACACAGGAATCCAGCAGTTTCCAACAGACACCAGTACGCATTCAACACTTCAGAAATCCGAGAAATTCCATCACTTTCTTTATTAACTTCTGAAAGGATTACAACATAAGAACTTCTTCAGGAGAAATCAACAACAACCCTTGCAAGCTCATGAGAAGGGGACTTTATAGGGATATCTATACAAAATATCTCAGGCATTGAGTCATCTGAGAGAGAAAATATCTTCATAAATGCGTACAGAAAGTAGGAAAAGAAGTTATTGCAACTTTGAATGCAGCATAAATGCTCTTTATGTCTGTCAGAGGATAATTTGACCTTTGGAGGTCATTGAGTCGGTTGAGCCGCTTTGCTTTAATGCTGAATAACGCATCTTTATTTCTTGTTGCGCTGTATTTTCTCGGCCCTGCCACCTGTAGTCTTCTATTTCTGCTTTGTTGGCCGATCCATCTGCTGAGTTGGCTCAGCTTTAATCCGCCGTGCATGCTGATTTTGTTAAACTTTGCTTTGCATGACAACTGATATTTTTTAAGAAACAAAATTGTTAAATGACTCCCTGTTTACAAAATCTTCTGTATTGCGTTTGTCCACCATTCTTGCGTAGGGAGTTGATGCCTGAGAATAGCATCCATTGTCTCCTCTGCCTCTGTGTACTTGAAGAAATTGGGAGCCACCCCAAATAGGTGATTGATCTCATTCATTATAAAAAACAGATTCTCGACTCTGTTGTAAAGAGACTGTCCTGTGGCTGGCCCTGTTTCCTCTGAGGTGCTGGGCTTATCATTGATCTGGCTAGTGGCAAATGTATTGACCCTTTTAGCATATTGGTCATGTGTGAACAATCTCCCTGCGCTGTTCAGTAAGCCAGGGAGTCCTCTGCTTTCTAACACTTGAAACTTTTCTAAAAACTTGTTCACCTCAGTCTGCATATCCTGGGTTCTTCTCTCCAAGGTCTGCACAAAGTTTCTCAGTGTGAGAACCCTTTTGACCATTTGGATAGTGTCAGTTCTGTTTGTAATTCCCATGGCAGCCATGTCAGCATCCCTCAACTTCAAGATTTCCTGTATCCCTGAAATATCTTTGGGATCATGCCCAATTTCAATGATTATGTCTTCCAGGGACCTTATTCTGTTGTCCTTTGCCTGGGATGATGCCTTCTCCAATTCCAGTTGAGAGGCTGTGGCATTGAGGCTGCTCTTTAGCTTATAATTTTCCAATGTTTCATCTGCTAAGGACGCATACACCATCTCACCAGTTTGTTTGTGCAGTTCAATTTTTTCCATTGGGTGTATGTCTTTGGCCATGACCTCCAGGTTGGTGCTGAGGTAATCTGAGGCAGATTGGGGCTGCAGTGCTGTGGGCAAAAAATGGCTCATAATCATTTTGCCTTCACCTACATCAAAGGCAGACATAAGTCTCTGCTGATTAGTAGGAGCCATGTTTAGCAGATGATTGTACAGCTGTATTTTGATAGGCTCATTCCTCCTTTTGATGTCTATGAATTGCTGTTTGATGCTTACTTGTCCTTCATTTTGTTGGCTGGAGGAGCTGACCTCCCCTCCCATAGTCCTGTCCTGTTCCTACTGGAAGGAACTTGCTGAAGTTTCTCTGCTGGGTGGGCCCATGCCCAATGCCTGTCTTATTGCTATATCCTCCTCTGAAAAATCATTTAATCTTTGTCTCTTTTCTCCCTGGTCGATAGATGAAGTGAGGGGAGTTTCTCTATCCCTCTTTCTGCTTAAGTCCTCCTTTTGAGGAGTTTGGAGGACCGAGGCATCGGTGGTGACTTCTGGCCTAGGAGGCACTATGTTCTGAGCCTGTTGCTCAGTGGAAGTTGGAGTATCAATTACTCTCTCCTGCTGTAAGGGCTGTTGTCTGTCATGTTGCCCTTCTTCTTGCTGCAGATCTTGTTGCTGTTGTTGCTCTTCTTTATCTGTCTGCTCTGTCTCCATTTCCTTTTCTTTGCCTCTGCTGGATATATTCTCAGTGGCCTTGGTAGTTTTCTGCTTGGCAGTTGAGGAGGATTCAGCTGCTTCCGTTTGTGTGCTTGGAAGTGTGAATACCTGTGAACAAAGCTCAAGGTCAGCCAACTTCTTTAGACTCCTTAGTGCCCTCTTGTTCAGCTCTTCTTGTGACAAGGGCTCTTCTAAGGTCCCTCTCCTCCATTTGTCTTGGTTTGCATATTTTTCAATGTGAGGGATGCTATGGTGATCATAGGCAGATAACTTATATTTGAGCCTCCTCATGGATATGAAATGATTAGGGTCATAGGGTACCCATATGAAACTGGTTTGCAGGCCAAGGGCCTCAAGCATTCTCTCTGCTTCCCTCCATCCTTGCTCCCTCTCATTATAGATAAAATGGCCAAGTTGGCTTTTGACCTTCAACTGTGCCTTTTTGCCTTTTCCTGAAAAAATGAAGCACATCAACTCTGCCAAATTGCCTAAAGTACTCTAGGGCAAATAGCCTCATAGGCACATACTTGGGTAATTTGAAAGGAGGTAGATCACACCCATATATCCTGATGACAGTGTGGTTTTGGTAGAAGTACCAATCCCCAATGCTATAAGCTTTGGACAGCTGAAGAATTCTCTGCATGTCATCAGTGAGTCTTGGAGGAGGTGAGCTCATCAGCATTGCCATAGTTGGATGGATGAACAGATCCATGAATTCATAGTAAGTGTATGGATACTCAGGTCTAATGTGGAAGACAGATGACCAGTAGACCACTAATCTAGGATTGCCTTGGGCATCCATTCTTTTGATTGAAAAGTGAAACTTCTCATGTTGATGGTACAAGATCAAATGGTAAATGTAGGAGGTGTATCTGAACATCCTATCTCTCCTTAAATTCATCAATTGCTCATGAATCTTGTCTGATATGTAGGTGGCGTAGTCATAGCAGATTGGTGACTTGCCAGGAGCAAACATAAGCATCATTACCAGCACAGTTGTATCAATATGCTCAATTGAACTATATCCCAAGATGGGAGAAATCATATCTGCAAGGTCTCTGCCCAGCTCATTGAGGTATACATGAAGAATTGGAGGGCCCATCACAATGTTAGTTTTGATGTATAATTGATTAAATTTGACAATTTGAGCATCTGTGAGTTTATCCCCTTGTTTTATCAGGTTTACCAGTGATAAAGGAACCAACTTCTTCTGAGGGTTGAAGCAAAGCATGTCTCTGATAGCTTGAGGGGTAACATAGAAGAGTGTTGAACCAGATGGGTCAACAACAGCTCTCTGAGAAACATCATATTGTTCAGCACAGAGGTGGATTAGTTCAGGGAACTGGTTGACCTGAGGGAGCTTAAAAATAGGGAGGAAAGAGTCCCATAAGCTCAATATATCTGTCCCATTTTCATGCTTGGCTTTCAACTCATTCAACAGCTGAATGTGGAATTTGCTGCTCATAAGCTTCTCTTCTGTAATTTGGTAATCCATATCTGCCAAGGTTTGCCATTTCAAGTCCTTTTGAGGGGCATTCAAAGGTTGAACATTTAGTACTACAGGTGTCTCCATTGCACGGGAGGATTTTGAATCAAGTGCAAAGTGATTTTGATTGAGCAGGACAGTACAGAGGAATGCCTCTGTACCAGAGAGGTGAGATTATCAGGAACAGAGAGTGGTTCTGGGAAATAGCAGTCGAAATACTATTTATAGTGCAACTAGGACCAATGTTTGGCCTTTCCTTGTCTCTCTCAGCAGTTAAATTTGGTTTGAATGAGTCTGCCGTGATTGCACAGACAGAACTTAGTTTTTCAATAAAATGTAGGTAAAACAAGGCTCGGCTAGTAGTTTTCAAGGTGGTAGTTGAAAATTAGAGGCTCTGTAGAGGAATTCACCGGTGAATTTATAAGTTTTATCGTCTTTTAAGCTTTTTGAGTGATTTACAGAGAATTCCAGATGTACGGAGGATAAATGATGAAAAATACCTGGTAAAACAGCGAGCAGAGGTGGTGTGAGCAGGCAGGATTGGTGCTCTGGAGGTCTCCTGGTTGATTTAGCAGGTTGGCGGTAAGTCGGACGTGAACAGCATGCAGCAGAAAAAATGAGCGAAAAGAACATAAAAACATGTTTTTCGGCCATAATATAGACTTTTTGACAATTTGGCGCCTTTTCTGTGATGACGTCAGCATGACGTCATTGGTGGGGTCAGGGCCGGCTGACGTCATAGGTGAGGTGGCGGGCTCTGATTGGTACCCGGGGATGGTGAAGTGGCATGCCCGGTCGGTAGGTGGTCGGGCGCAAGGGTTGAAGTGTCGGCATGGTGGCAGTGACGTGGGATGATGCGGAGGTGACGTAGCACAGGCGGAAAAAGCTGAAACCGGAAACAGCCAGCGGTTTCATATCGCATCGCTTATGGTACGGGGGGAAACTGTCAGACGTACCTCTGACGAGCTGTGGCGAGGACGCGTGGCAGCCGAGTGACGTAACCATTTTACGGATATCGGACGATATCCGTCGGACATGAGACCCGCTCCGATATCGATGCTGACCGTCGAATCTGGAGGGCTCGATCCAACGACCATCAGGGAAGTGACGTGACCGGTATATACGGCGGGTAAACGGCGGACGTCGAAGCCGCTCCGATGTGATAAGAGCCGTTGGATGCTCTGGATCAGATCGGGCGGTTGTCAGGGTGATGACATGATAGGTGGATAAGGCAGCGGGCGGAGGCATAAATACATATTTTTAATGTTTTTTCAATATATTTCGAAAATCGAATATATGCGCAAACTTTGGTTAGGCAATAGAAAGTGGGTTTTTTCGGGATTTTTGGTAGTTTCAAAGGGTTTTCATGGGTAAAGGGGTTTTATAAGGTTTTTCTTGGCAAATAGCAGTTTAGTGAGTGGAATGACTTGAGGAAAGGGAGGGTGGATGAGGTGTAGGTTCATCCAAGTGGCCAGATGTCACTTTGATCCCTGATAGAGAACTTATTGGCTATAATGCCAAAAGGAGGGATATTTATACAAATTTTGGAGTTTATACACCATGGTGTTTAATACTAGTAGGGGAAAGATGATATAGGGATTTACATAGTAAAGTCAAAGTTAATATGGGGGGAAATGAGTGAAGGGAGAAAACACTAAGTTTGTTTGAGACTAACTTAGTTTAGGGAGTAGATCAAAATGAAAAGAATTTTTAGACAAGAAATGTGGCTTCTAAAAGATTAAAAACCACCATAACACTTCAGATTTTTCAGAAATCTTCATGGATGAAGGGATGTTAGTAATAGGAATGGAAGGGGATTTGGGGAATTAGACATGCTTCCTGCTTGCTGCAACTTGATGAAGAAGAACACCTTCTCAATTGTTTTGATTTTGCTTTAGTAACCAAAGTTAACATACCTGCAATGGTAAGGATAACCTTTCTGCAACCCCAACTACTTACCCAACTACTTTGCCTAGCATTTTTTGTTTCTTCTTGGAGGGTGCACTTGGACTTGCAGACCCTTACTTGCCTTTTCTTTTCTTTGGCTTTTTCTTTTGTTTTTCTATCTACTTCTACTCTTATTTCTTCCAAGGTCCCAGATTAAGCAGTTGGGAACCTTAATTTCTCTACCTAAGCTACTTGTCTGCCAAGATTAAACAGTTTGGACAAACTTCTTTCTCTATTCTACAACTGGAAATTTAAACCATGGAATGATCCAGATTAGACTGTTGGACCATCCATCAAAATTGGGACACATTAAGATATTTGCACACCTTGCCCTCCTTTGGAAATATGGGATATTTGCATGATCAAAGCAGAGCATATTTGGAACTTCTATAGCCAATCATGAAATATGAAACCTATTGGTATAGGTAGCTAACAGTGTGAATGCATGAAGATGATGAATGTAAGCATAGGTGAATGGTCATGCATGAAAACATTGAATGAAAGATTCAGAAAATAGAAGAACATGCATGTGTGTGAGATGAGTCGCTGAATCAACGACTGGTCATGCAAAATAGTGTCATGCATGCAACAATAGTGAGATGCTAATGGAAAATGAAATGGTGCTACTACAATATAATATGCATGTAAATGAAAACAAGAATTCATAGAAATCAAGAAGACAACACTCACACAAGCCAAAACAGAAAAAGCGGCAGAAATGTTGCAAAAGACAAGTAAAGCGGACTTACCCAAAAATAGTTGAGCTGGATGTGTCGAAGACTCTTGGATGTGCTATGGGATGTCAGAGCTCCAATATCGATGTGAAGAATGAGCTCTGAAGTGTTGAATAAATAAGTTTGTGGCTCATGATGCGCATGCCACAAGTCTAGGAAAAGGAGACACTTGGAGGAGGGTTTCTAAAACGATCTTTGTATGTAACCTCTAGCTGCTAAAAATGGATCCCTAAAATATAGGGATGGCTTTTTCATGTTTCTTTTTTCTATTTCGAGAAAAAGAAGCCCATGCATGCAATTCAATTTTTCTCGGTCCTGGGTGGAACCGGTCAACATGAGGGCACATGCAACAACCTACTTGACTGAGGGGAAATTTTGCGTAGTTTCTGGGAGGAAGTTGGGTTGGCTACCCAAAGGGATTGCACAATTTCTGGGAGGAGCAACTAACTGCTTCCCAGAATTGCACAATTTTCATTGGGAAGGTTGACTAACAGGATTACGCAGTTTTGAGCCTAGTAGGCTGCCTGTTAGGATTGCACATTTTTGGAGGGAAGTTTGATTCCCCTCCAGAATTGCGCAATTTCTTGAGGAAGCTGCTCAACCAACAGCTAGAACAAGTCCGGAGTAGTAGTCTGTGAGGGGAGTGAATAAAGCTATCATGCACAGTGGTGAGCACTAGTATTGCAGCAATAATGTTGCAACTCCTGGGCTGCCTACTTTACTCTTATCAACCTGATGGTTCGTAACAAACTTGGAAGCGTTGGTGTTATATACACAAGTACTAGTTCTCACTGTAGGTTGTCACTTGGTCAGCTGGCGCAAGATCACTAGGAGCTCGAGCCAACTTCTATGGATTCTAGAAGAAGCTCTATATGTGATGAAAGGAAAGAAAGATAGATGCTATTCTAACTGCAGAAAGGAGAAAGACTGAAGTGTAAAGCAAACCTAGTGAACCCTAATTAACCAACTAATTCTACTTTTGTAGAAAGTGCTATGAAAACCATGAAAGGAATGCCATTACCTATTCAAGGAAGTAAACAACATCTAACTATGCTATTTTTGGAAGTAAATAAGCAAAAGACATATTTTTGGATTTTTATGTATTTTTAGGTGAAATTGACATGCATGTAATTTATTGTGTGTGAATGTGGCAGCGAATAGGTGGTGTTGAAGGACAGTTTTGGGACTTGAGAGGATGTAGGATGGAGTGTATGGACCCTAGGAGGTCTTAGGTGGCCTTCTGGAGGATTTTACCACACTCAGCCTTCAAAATAAAGCCTACAGGAAAATCTACAGGAGGACACAGGAAATCTACAGGTGGAAAACAAGGAATCTACAAGAGGCCTACAGGAGGAGGCCGAGAGTAGTTTCCACTATTTTGAGTGTGTGAGAGTGGGTGAAAAAGGTGGATGAAGGTTGGAATGAGGTGTTAAGGTTCCTAAGGTCCACCCTGAATCACCAAGACAGAAAAAGATGATTGGGTTTGCTCAAGGAGAGAGGAGGAAGTTCTATGGAAAAATGCAGGAAACTGGGGCAGAATTGAGGTGAGATTTGGGAGACCTATAGGGCATGGATCAGATGGAGGGTGTGATTTCTAATAAGCTAGCCTACTGTTGGAAGAGATCTGCTGCAAAGAACCAGACATTTAACCAAGAAAATCAAGCAACAAGTGAAATGAATGCATTTAGGAAAAACAAAGTTTTGCATAAAAATGGTCTAAACTATGATCTATGAAAGGAAATGATGAGAAATGCTATAGGAAAGGAAAGCATGAAAGAAGACTACTGCAAATCAAGAAGTGAGCATGATGAAGAAGATCTAAAGCAAAGCAAAGCTGGACTATTAACCTACTAAAAAGCTGCAAACACTAGAAGTCCTATGAAGGAGGAAAATCTGTGTTTTTGGGCAGCAAGAGGATCTTTGCCTCAAATCATGGTCCCAAAGGGAGGAAGAGAGGCCAAGGCACTGTTGCTAGCCTTTTGAGTCTTTTTTGATCACTGTTTAACCTGCTATAGAAAGCACAAATGGAAGCAAACTATTGAATCATCAAAAACAACCTATTCTTAATCATAAAAGAAATACATCTAACAACAAACTAATCTACAAATTGAAATAAAACATACAAATACAAGTAAATAGGAGATTTTCTACTTGGATTGGGCCCTAACCCAAGATCTTCAGCCCTCTTAGGTAACTCAGTGCTAGCTCAAAAAGGATTCCATCTTTATTTTCAAAACAATAGCAAGATTACATGAAACTGTCACAAAATAATAAGCTCGAAGTTGGAGCAGAGTTTACATAAGCAAAAATCCAACAAAAATCTGACCCTAGTGAGGCCCTAGGCCCCTCTACTTATACAAATGAAGCTACCAAAAAATTCCTTAAAATCAGGGAGGCTTGGCTCCCAAAACTCGATATATTCATCAGTCATCCTCCATTTGCTCGACTGCCTTCTAGTGCATGATTTGGCTGCTTGTACTCCGAGCTGAATGAAGGGGAATTCGAAGTGAGGAGTAATAAATGAGGGGGATTCCCTCCTATAAGTCCTCTCCTTTTTCCACTTTGAGTTATTGCTACCATTTGTCCATTGGATCCTTGACTTTGACCTTGAAACTCATCAATAATCTGCATTAAGTACATGTTAGACCACATGGCACAATAACTAACTCAACTCACTCTATAAGCATAAATATAATCAGAAAATCATACAATAAGTTAAGAGAATGGTTGTGTTGACTAGGTTAGGAGGTAAAATGAGCCCATATAATTACCCATTTATGAGGCTCATCATCACCCCCCTACTGAAAGTGTTGCTCATCCTCTGAGCAACTTAGTCAATCTCCTCATCCTTTATGGCCCTGGTGGCCTCCTTAGCATCCCAGGCTTTTGATGTGGTCTGCTCTTCTTTGCCATAGAATCCTGCCTTCTTGTCTATCTCTTTCCACTGCTCCTCCTCTTCTTCTTCTCTTCTACCTTCCAGCATGCCTAACAGCAATGGGGGACTCAGTTTGAGGCCAATCCAATTGACCTTTAGTCTCTACATGGAGTGCTTGTACATTGGGACTCTTTTTAAAGCCTCCTTCAGGGTCATGGGGGAATGGTATTCCCTGATCTACAAACTGTGTGGTAAGGTGTTCCATCTCCTCATGCATGCATGCACATAGTCATCCCAAAGTAGCCTTTGCATATCCTCAAAGTGTACAATGGCTTGTGCCTGATTGGTGAGATATCTAGGGGCAATTTGAGGGTCATTAGAAAGCAGGTTGTGTGTGTTGATGAGTGCCATAGGATTTGATGGCTCAGCTCTTATCATTAGTGGCTAATTTTGCTCCTTTACCATAAATCTTTTTATTTCTGCTGCCCTCAATTATTCATGTTTCATCCATGAGGCCATGGCCATTAATTGCAGGTCCCCTAGCTTGGCATTGGGGTCCCACACATTCATGTCTATGAGGGCCATGTTATGTAGGTAGAATTATTCCATCTTTGCCTTATCCTCTGATGTGCTTTGGTCACATAGATCCATAAATTACCTGTAATCTTGGAAAGGCATTGTGCCTCTTTTTGCCAGAGTCTTTATCTGGAATTGTAACCATTGGTCCTTGAGATAGAGGCCATAGGATTTGGCTGGTGTTCTGCATTGCAATGCCTCCATGGATAAGTTGGCCATGCATGCCAGCTGAGTCTCTTTCTCTTGCAGCTACCTCCTTAACAATTCATTTTCAGTTTCAAGGTGGCTTCTTGTAATTACTTCCCTGTCTCTGAGAGCACTCAACTCTTTGCCCATTTCTCTGAGTTTGTTTTCCATATGGCCAACATCCTCAACTCCTTTGAATTTGGCTATTTGCATCCACCTATGTGTTCTTACTCTTTCTTTCTCCAATTCAAAGAATAGTGGTATTGCAATTTTTTGTGGGATTATCCTTCCTCCTTCAAGTAGATTGTAATAGGAGGCAAGACTAGGCTGGGGATTAGGTTCTTGTAGCTCTTGTGCTTCCTCCTTCACCTGTGGTTGTTCTTCTATCCTTTTCTCAAGCTATTGGGTCTCCTGTAGTTTTGACAGTGTCTCCTGTAGAACTGTTTTTGGGTCCTGTAGTAATACCTTTTCCTTCCATGTGTATGATCTAGGCGTCCCCCTTTCATATGTTATAGGTGTCTTGGAAGGGGATTCTTTCCCTTTGGCAGAGGGTGAACCTTCAATTGTAATTGGCACTTTTGAATAGGGTTGAGGTTAGCCTGTTTTGATCCTTGTGCTCTTCCTAGCCCTGAAATACATGGAGGCCTGTCTTTTCCTCTTTTGCTTTGGCTTGATTGGTGTACTGAGGGTAGTGAGGGTAGCTACTGCCTCCTTTTCCAGAGTCTCACAGGACTCTTCTCCTTGTTTTACTTTTTCAACCTCTTTTTCTCCTCCTTCTGTCTCTTCTTGCTTTGTTTCTTCAACTCTCTCCTCCTCTATTTCAATTTCTTCCTCCTTCCTCTCTTGTTCTACTGAGTCACCAGTGGCTTCACCTTCTCCCCCTTGCCACTCTTCCTCCTCACTACCAGTAGGACAGACATCATAGGTTAAGGCCTTTATGTCATCCATAGTTGTCATGTTTTGGAAAACTTTCCATGCTATAGGGAGTGTAAATGTATGGAGGGCTTCCTCCACTAGGATTTTGATTAACCCATTGTGAGCTAACTATTATGAATTTCCTGCTTGAACCTTAGTGCTGGAGTCAATGAGGGATTGCAAGAGGAAGTAGGGGATACTGAGCTTCTGAGGTGCTGGAGTGTCCATGCCATACCTTAATTCATGGAGGATTCTAAAGTGATAACCATAGACAATGATGTACCTCCCCTAACAGGAAATGTATTTGATTATTTGATTATTTGATATCTAACCTCATACCAAGGATATGGTATGCTATCTCTTCTAATGCCATTTTTATCCTCTACAGGGGTTCATTGTTTTGGAAAACGTTTTTCTTGGCAACCTGGCCAATTGGTTTCTCATCCTTACTCCAAGGTAGCCCAAGAGGAAGGGTAGTGACCCTACTGATAAATTCAGGGGTTATCTCCATGGAAATACCTCTAAAGGTGACAGTGGCATGTGTTCTTGTGTGAGGGACCAAAGAGAGGGAAAATTCTTGGGCAATCTCCTCATCAAACCCTCAGAATTTCTCAAAAAAGTTCATCCAATTTTCTCTTGTGAATATGTCCACTACTTGGGGATGTGCATGGAGCTGAAGTTAGTGGGCTCCTTTCTCATAAACCCTCCTGTCATATTGTCTATACTCTTTTGGAAAACCAAATATGGAGGTGGAGACAATGAATTTTGAGAAAAATAGAGAAACAGAGGAGACTGTGTTTTTTTTAAATAAGCAGATTTTTTTTAATGTATTTTCTCCTCTCCTAAAGACTTATTTCCTCCTCAAATTGAAACCACTTCTTGCATATATTGATATTCAATAGGGGGCATGCATGAACCCTACCTCTTCAGACTAAAAATCGTGCTAAAAATCGTGTTTTCTCCCTTCAAAACAACTCACTGCCCCTCTTGTAGAAGCCTGCTGTCCCTCCTGTAGAATTCCTGTAGGTGCTCCTGTAGAAAATGCCGAGAGCAGGAATATGGGAGAGATCGATGGAGGACGATGGTTATGAGGCTGTGGGGGCACAAGGAGACTGCTGTAGCTGAGTTACGAGGAGAGAATGAAGGAAAAGGTGGTGAGAATGCTCGGGGAGGAGTACTTATTACCCTTTATGGATATTTCCAGTGATGAGGGGTGAGCTGGCAAGGTATACATTGGCCATATTCGAACCGTTGGTCCCCACCTGCCTTGTCATCATGGCTTTTCCTTGTAATCATCTCCCATCATTGCATCGGAGTTCACACTTCCTCCACTACATGTCCTTGGCATCTTGGTCTGGAGTTGACTGTGCGCACTTGTGGGTGACATCTCGAATGAGTGGATTCAACTAGATGAAGGTGGCCAAGTTAACTGGCCACCTTTCCCTCGTTCAACCTCAACCATCTCATTGCTTTTTCATGACTTCTAATTACACAAATGCAAATAGAGGAGCGATTTAGTTACTTACCTGTGATCCAAATGTGTTTGTGGTGAGGTGTTGTGGCTCTCTCTACTGCATGCCTTTATTTCTTTTAATGCATGTTGTCTTCTTCCTGATGTGTGGCTATGTCTTGTGTAGATTTTTCTGTGGCTGGGTCTGAGCTTTAGGTGCCTTCTCAACCTTCATGTGTGCATTCTCCTGCTATTGGTGCTGGGTTTTGATGGGATCAGCTGCTACAGGAATTCCTATAGGAGCTCTTTTAGTTGCTTCTCCCATTGAAACATCAACTTCTTTCGGTGCTTGTAGGTTTGAGGATGATGCTAGAGGTGTAGATAAAGATGGAGAGGTAGTAGGTAGGCTTCAGGTGAGGTGGATGGTACTACTTCCTCTTATTTTTTTGTTTTTTTTCTTTTACTGAAAAACTGTTTTTTTTTTGTGTTTTTCTTGGAGAGGAAGAAAAATGATGCTTGGGGTGTGATGTAGGCTTGGAAATTATGGCAAGGAGGTAGGAGGGATCATAGGTCCTTCATGAAGCTTCTTTTTACCTCAAACTACCTTCTGTAGCCACGTTTAGTGCTTTGTAATTCCTACAGGAGCCTCTTGTAGAAAACACAGAGCCTCCTGTAGAAAACACAGTTTTTGAAAAAGAGGTACAATGGGGTGAATGAAATGCCATATATGATGGAGGAAGGTGTGGAAAAGGTGAGATGGATGCTGGTGTGAATGTCAGGGTCCCCTTGGCACCTTCTTCTGCTCCCTGTAGTCCTCCTGCAAACCTGCAATACAACAAAAATTGTTTCTTTTCTCTCTATTTTTGTTTTTGTTTTTGTTTTTTTTTTTTAAAAACAACTAGAGTGCCTCAGAGAGGTTTTCACCCAGGTATCTTATTCATTTATTCATTTTTCTCTTCTTTTTTTTGACATCACTGGGCCGCCTCATAAGAGGTTTTCAACCCAATGATGGGACTCAAGCGCCTCATGAAGGTTTTCACTTGAGTCATTATTATTTTTTATTTTTCTTCAGTGAGTGGGTGAAGTGGCAGCTAAGACATGCTCCACTACCATCACTGTTTTATTCAAACCTTCAATAAACTCTCACTTGGAGAGGGGTTTCTTGTAGACTTTCAACCGATGTCCATTTACAAGCATGGGGATGGCTTCATAATCAATGGTTCTAATCAGAACTGAACCATTGTCATTAAATTTCTCCACAGTGTGGGGTCCTAGCCATGTTGTCCTCAGCTTGCCTTTGAAATCTTTGTATCTTGAATCATAGAGTAGTGCCCAATCTCCCTCTTGGAATTGCTTCTCCTTGATATTTTTGTCATGCCATATATTTCTCTGAAGCTGAACTACCTCTATATGGAGAAGGGCTTGCAATCTGTATTCATCTAATCCAATGAGCTGAAGTAATCTCTCCTTTGGTGCATGGCTGAGGTCTAGGTCCAGCTGAGCTGCCATCCTTAGTGTATTGAACTCAAATTCTATTGATAGCAAAGCCTTCTTCCCATAGACCAATTCATAGGGTGTGAACCCTGTGGTGGTCTTCCATGTTGTGTTGTAGGCCCAAGTGGCCTCAACTAATCTGTCCGCCCAGTGTTTTTTGTTGCTGCTCACCACCTTGGTCAGGATCCCTTCCAATGCTCTGTTAGTGACCTCCACCTGCCCATTGGCTTGTGCATGGTAAGGGGTGGAAGTCCTGTGCCTGATTTTATGATGTGTGAGCAGGTCTTCAATCAAATTAGAAGTGAACTGACTGCCTTGATTTATGACTGTTGGATGGAAATGTTCCCCTAGGGCTTTTTGGGTTGAAACCCTAGCAGACTGAAAGTTATCTATTCAAAGAAACATGCATTCACACAGCCATTATGCTATTATAGGAAAATTCTATTATAAAGGGTGCATACCTTAGGTCCTACGTTTGAGAAGGCCTTTAGGGTCCAAACCCTTCTTGGAGTTCCCTTATTCTCTTTTGTCCTGCAAAACAACCAATTCCAAAGAACACAGCATTATATGGACAAAACCTTATAAAGAAACCATCTTCATGTTATAAATAAAGGTAGTTAGTTATGAAATCCAAACAACCATTTACATATATATTCCAACATGAATATCATAAACATAAAGAAGATTTATATCGGGAACCAAGACATGTGTTTCTTTTATTATAGACAAATAAAGTACATAAAAAGGAATAATTTCACCTGAGTCACCTTCAGTAGGCTCCAAGCAAAGCTTCCTTCCGGATCCGTTCCAGCCTCAAGCCTTTAACAAACTCCTTCCATGACTTACTCCATGATGTGATAAGTAGTGGATGAACATCAACACACAAGGAAACAAGGGTTTCCTGTACAAATGGGGGAAGTGCAGAAGGCACAAGGGACTTCAGACCTGGTCAAGGGAAAAATCTCAACATAATAACCTTTCTCTCTCCTCTCTCCTCCTTTAGGCCTTCCCTTTGATGTCTTTTTATACCTCTCCCAAAGTAGTTTTTTAGTTGGGAGTTGGTTGGGAACAGTTGGGCCATGGGCACTAACAGGTGATCAGCAGGTAAAACCCGCAATCTCCACCTGAAAATAAGGAGTTTTATATTTTTTTAAGTGTTTTAATACATATACGTGGGTTGGGTATACACAAACCCACGTATACACGCATTTAACTCAGGGCAATGTCGCGTATAAGGGATAAAACACTATTCTTTTAATTTTAGGACCAGGTCTGGAAGGAGGGGTTGCCCTAGGCCATGAGTGCAGCATCACAAACCATAAGAGTGAGATTTGGAGCTATAATAGATGCCCCCTAATATATGAGGTCAGAAGGGGTACATGATGGCTGAAATGTATTATGCAAGTACATGGAAAGGAAATCTGTCAAAAACGGAGGAGGACTTCACCAGAATTCAGCCTGCCAAGCCACCAAAAGAGATCAGAAAGAAACACTGTCTGAGGCGGGCATACCCATGCTCATAAAAAGTAAAGCATGTATGCATATTAAGTACAAGCGGATCCACTAAGTATACAAGTATAAATGACTGGAAAATACATAATGGATCATCTGATCATGATCGAACAAGTACATGTCTGAATATCATATATAAGACTGTCAATGATGCTGAAAGATGCAACGGATCATTGACATCAAAGACTGATCCTAGAAGGTACCAACTGAGCATGATGGAATAGGATGGTACTACACTGCAAACTCAGGTGCCAGCATATAGAATGTTGCCATGACTGACTGCAACATATAAGGTGGAGTGGTATCAACTAGCAGCAACAGGAGCAACTGTCAAGTGAACCAATGAATACTGATACAACCTGAGGTCTTCACCAACCACCGTGGTACATTTCTACACCATGGGAATAAATGATCTGAAGTCGACCATGTGAGAAATCGTTTGATTACTGGTCATTGATGTATACCGTTAACAAACGCGAGACTACTCACCGATAATGATAATGAGCGTCAAGGTACCCAGTACAATCTAACAAGTGTGAATAGATGAGCTGGAGTCGAACACCTGTAAGAATCTATCGATCAGGAGACTATGATGGTTTCCCACTGTCGATAGCGAAGGATCTGCCACTAATGACTGCAAACCCCAAGGTACTACCAAATGGACTCTAGATATTTGCCCCAGAGCAATGAGTCAGAGTCGATAGGGAAAGATCTACTAGAAGGAAGGCATTAAGGCATCCTTCATCAATCTAGTGCGAGTGTAACCCGTAGGCCAATAATGTGGAAGGAATCAGACGAAAGAGATGTAGTAACTGTACCAAAGTACGTTTCCGGTGTACACAAGATGTGGCTAGCCCACGACAGAAACCCTCTGAACCAACCAATAATGAAAGCTGGCACAGAGGTGAGGTATCCACCAATAGGGTCAAATGGAAACCAAGGTACTGCACGAATCCCAATGTGTGTGATAATGTAAGCTGATGTCGAACACAAGGGAAACCACTCAGTCAAAGACCCATGATACTGATCGATGTTGAGCACAAGGTGACCTATCAATAATAAAAATATGGCTAGGGTGCAGCTCTAGGCCTGTCCTTAGAGCAAGATGTCATCATCGATAAGGACAAGACCCGCCAGCAAGAAGTCAATGGGGACCTTCTCAAACTGGCACGAGTAAAGGACCAATATAACTGATATGATGATAGACGTGATACTGACAACCAGGTATGGCCGACTGAAAAATGAGTCAAGAGACACCGCAGAAAGGCCGACTCAGGCTAACTTCCCTTGAACAAAAGCACGACTCAATGTGATTATGTGGCAGCATATGATGACTCTGTATAAGTTCGTCATGCAGGAGGCACGAACGAACCCTCCATATGATTGGAAGAGATAACCAATCGAGGGAGAACTGACTCAATAACAAGGTTAAGTCAAACTAAATCCCGCCCAAACAAGGAAGACTTTGTTTTGAGTGCTTTGTTCAAGGGCGACATGACTAACTCTAGCTGCCAACAATAAATGGAAATATTGTCCCGTTCCTGATCTTTTTTGGAATATTTAATTTTTTTGTTAAGCTTGAAAAAGAATAAAAGAATGCTATGGTATAGTGGAAAGAATGAGTGTCAGAGAAACAGATGATCTAGTTCCTGGGAATGGAACGTTCCTATGCTCAATGCAGGGAGGTGAAAACTGGTCAGTGACACTCAAAGATGTGTTCCTTCCACGGGTCACGGTGCGTCAAGCTGCGGAAGTCAAAGGTATGCAAGGTTGATTTTTCAGTTGTCATGGTCAAAAGTTGGCTTAAACACGAGTCCAAGTGAAGCCGGCTCTAGGCCAAAAGGTGCAAATGGTCAACATGCAATGCAGTAGTACAACTCAACACAAGGGAGCCTCTAGGGTATAAGGCCAGAATGAAGCGAAGAAGCAAAGAGGAATGAGTCTTCAACGCATAAGTCATGGCAGGACTACAGAGGACTCCCGAGCCTACTCAAATCGGAGCAACATGGGCAACAAATGTCAGTGAGGTGCTAACTACGATGCCCATGTAAAGGATGGCTCTACCATCATGTCATGATTTAAAGAATCGGCGAGTGAAGATGGCTTACGAACCATAACACGATTGGATCGACCCTATGGCAGATGTATCGGCAAATGGAGGCTAGTATGCATAATGCAATGGAAAAATGGTGTCCCTAACCTATATGCCAGTGAGAAAACGATACCTGCCATGACGGGTCAACGGTCATGGAACCGGCTTGAAACTATCGAAAAACGTCCAAAATGTCCTGAAAAAATAACCATTCTCGACATTCCAAGCTCCCAAGTTAAAAGTCACATGAGGCCAAACAAAATAAAATTTTGAAAAAATTTGACATTTTCAAAACTTATAAAAGAGATTTTGGACTCACCATTTTCACCATTTGAGTTTGAGAGCAAAGGATTTGGAGCAAAAGGAGCAAAATTCCCATAGCCAGATTCAATCGTTCAAATTCTTCAAAAACCTCCAGGTAACTCTTATACTTAGCTTGCAATTGATTGTGACTGGTTTTAAGATTTTTAATCAATGTTTCACCGTTGAATTTTTGCACAAAATTTCACCGTGGCGTATACGCGGGTTGGTAATATGAAACCCGCGTACACGCGGGCCCTATACGCGACTGTGTTCATAGGGACTCGCGTATACGCCGCGAACAATTTTAAACCAAAAACTAATGGTTGAAAATCATTTTTTTCTCAGAATGCCGGTCACGTGGCATGAAAGAGAGCACGCAGCGATGGATAATGAAGTTATGAACATCCCAGAATCTTTAGATGCCCTACGGGGATGCGGTTTGCTTAAATTCTTCAAACTGCCGAATATGAAAGCAAACACACGTCTGCTTGAGATGCTCATTGATTATTGGGACGTCGAGGAGGAAGCCTTTATGATCGATCAGATGCCACTCAGGGTAGAAGTGGAGGATATCTATTTCATCATGGGCCTTTCCCGAAGGGGAGAGGTAGTACATTCCCGGGGCAGGATACAGAGCAGTCTCACGATAGAGGACTATGTACAGATATATTGCCTGGGACATCCCAAGAAGGTTGGGAGCCAGATTTCCATCACACATGTGGCGAGTTTATCACTAAGGATAATCTTGTTCACCATAGCTCGAGTGAACGGATAGTCCTCTCTGCATCAGGCATCACGGCTAACCATGAGCATGGCAGTTGACTGTCTCACTACTGTGTTCAACTGGTGTACTCCTCTTCTAGCCAACATGAAGAGCCAGCTCACTTCTATCAAGAGGGGACAGACCAAGAACTTTGGATATGGGACTATCTTGTGTACTTTATTTTTCGAGAAAGTTCCCGCACTCCGCCCCAGGGTAGCAGTTTCCATTAGCACCCCACGCGATCCACGGATGGGCCGGTGGGCTGATATGATGAAACGTCTGGGGGGTGGGGAGGTCCCAAGGACTTCCTTCGACGATGACTTCTTCACCTGGTGGGATTAGCAGATCATTGCCGTATATGACTACCCCTATGCTGGGCTGGATTTCTGAGGAGATCCTAATCTAGCATTACCACCAAACACAGCATGGGGCAAGATTGGTAAGAATTTTTGATTTTATGATTTTTTTGGATTTTTCAAATATAATGATGAATTTTGAAAAATATTTTTGATGAGATTCAAATGACTGATATGATGATCATGTTCCAAACATTGGGCCAGTACGACCAGATGGGTTCCCGCGGCATGGACGGCGCGGCCAAGGAGCCGAAGAGGCGGCTGCTGATACAGAACGGACTCTAAAAAACGTCCAGCGACACTTGGTGAGACTGAGCTGCCAAGTACCGATGACTACCATAGAGGACCTTCCTGAGGATATGCAGCGTCAAGTGGTTGGCATGCCACGTGACTGGGTTCTCACTTTTCGGCGTGTGGCCAATGCGATAGTTAACTACTTAGCCGCTTATCCTGAGCCGGGGCATTAGATATGCCGGACATGATTATGGGCATTTGAGTCCCAATTTTGTATATTTTTGGACACACATATGTACACTCGAGACGCTTTATGATATATATATACAGTTCGACTTTTTGATGCTTGATTTTATTGTGATGAATGATTGATGTGCCAGTCTAATGCCTGATTATCGATAGAATCAGCTAACCAATTATGAGATCTTGGAATGTGCAAATAATTAATATAAGTAAATGATCTTTGCAACAAACTCACCCTTAAATACTGGCGATATAAACATGAATCCCTTACCCGATAAATGTTGTTTAATTGTGACACTATCAATTGAGAATCAAGATAAACTACCAACGAGTCGATCCTATGAGAGATTGCCTCGGATAATAAATTAATAACGGCAGTATACTCAGCCATATTATTTGAAGAAGGACCGATGCATACGCCTCTTGATACCATCAATTGACCAGTTGGATAATAGAGTACCCAAGTTGCGGAAGCAAGATTCCGAGTGTGCCGACTAGCACCATTGGCGAACCCAAAATAGACCAAGTCATCCATCAACACCTGTCACCAAAAAGTGCTGATATAAAAAAACTCTCGATGATATATGTACAAATATACATAAAGTACAAAGAAGCCATTGCTTGGCCAAAACTCAGCAAAGTACTTCTTTAGGTAGAGCCCGTTTTGAGGCTCTGCCAGCTTGTTTCCCTCAAAATCGATTAACTCATATGACCCTTTTTCTAAAACTCGTTTAATAATGAAAGGACCGTACCACATAGGCTTAAACTTGCCTACCCCCATGGTGTCTTTATCTTGGTCATAGACTTGGACAAGGTCACCTTTAGAAAAGACTCGAGGATGGACAGATTTATCATACTGTATTTTAACCCTTTTCTTATGAGCCTCATTCACCGTGGCGGCATCTCGACGCTGCTCATCGAGATGTTCCAAGTGAAGTAGGCGCTCTTCGAGACTCGAAGTCTCTGGAAGGAGCTCAACAGATAACTTAAGAGATGGAATTTCACATTCAACCGGAAAGATAGACTCCATCCCATAAACCAACTAAAAAGGTGTAAAACCAGTAGCCGTCTTTACGGAGGTTCGGTATGCCCAAAGAGCCGAATACAACATAATGTGCCAATTGGACCGATTTTTATCGATTGTCCGTTGGAGGATCGTCTTAAGAGTTTTATTAACTGCCTCGATCTGTCCATTGGCCTGAGGATAATAAGGAGACGAATGCTCCTGCCAGAAACCCAATTTGAGAGCCAATTCAGACATCAGTTGATTCTGGAAATGACTGCCATGATCAGTGACAATCTCTCTTGGGATACTGAATCTTGAGATAACCTGATTGAAAAGAAACAATGATGCCGTGTCACTATCGTTCTTATAAGTAGGCATGGCCTCATCCCACTTCGTAAAGTAGTCTACAGCCATGATAATGTACCTGTGATTCGTCGCTGAAGGAGAATTACAAGTCGTAAAATCAATACCCCGCTTAGTAAAGGGATCGACGATGACAACGGGGAAAAGAGGAGCTGGATGCGTGCACATCTTCCGAGTAAAAATCTAACAAGGGTGACAGCGTTTGACCGCTTCCACACAATCTTTAAAGAGTGAAGGCCAAAAATAGCCGGCACGTAAGATGCGCTGGGCTGTAGCAAGCCCTGATAGATGACCACCACAACCTCCACTGTGGCAGTCATTGAGCACTGACTCTGCTTCCTCTAAGGTTAAACAACGTCGAAGGATTGAATCAACTCCTCGACGGTATAATGTGTCACCAATGATAACATAATTTCTAGCCAGGTGACGTAATTTTCGAAGTTCATCCTTGGAGAAAGTAGAGGGGAATTTTGAAGTCTGGAGATAGACAATGATATCTCCATACCAAGGGTCAAGTGAAGAGATGAGGAATAAAAGTTCATCGGGAAAACTTTCCTCATAAACAGTATCCTCTCCATAAGGCAGCTCAGAATTAGCTCAGCGAAAACCATGGATTTCTTAGACTTAGCAGACAAGAACTCGAGATCAAATTCTTGCAAAATGACTATCCATTGATTATATTTGCCCCCAATCACTCGCCTACTGAGGAAAAACTGAAATGGATTGACTGCCGCTAAGACAAAAGTTTTGCGTAGCAGGATATAATGACGGAGCTGCTGGACAGCATGGACAGCTGCCAAGGCCAACTTCTCAACCGGAGAATAGCAGAGTTCAGGACCTATTAAGCCTTGGCTCAAATAATAAATCACATGCTCCGGTGAGAGCATCGTCCTCCTGAACGAGAACCATACCAATGGTTGATTCTGCTGCAGCGAGATATAAAAGGAAGTCTCTACCATAATCCGGTGGACTCAAAAGCGGGGCAGAGACTAATGGTTTTTTCAAAGCATCAAACGATCGTTGTGCAAAGTCGTCCCATACAAATGGAACTCCTTTCCGTAGCAAACGCATGAACCCTTTAGTGATCTCGGCATAGTTCGCTATGAACTGTCTTAAGAAATTAGCCTTCCCTTGAAGACTTTGAAGTTGTCGAATCGAGGATGGGGGAGGCAACTGAACTATTGCCTCAACCTTGAAGGGATCAACCCGAATCCCTTCATTTGACACAATGAACCCTAACAACTGACCAGACGTAACTGCAAAAATGCACTTGTTGGGTTTCAACTAGATTTTATAAAAATGACATCGCTCAAAAACCATTCGAAGATGACTAGGGTGATCAATTCTCTTTCGAGAACGAGCAGCGAGATCATCCAAGTATGCTTCGATGACATGTTTGATGTCGTGGAAAGCATATGACATGGCCCGCTGAAAAGTGGCTCCAGCATTTTTAAGACCAGAAGGCATCTGTCTATATGCAAAGGTACCCCAGGGACATATAAAGGCTGTCTTATGTTGATCTTCAGGATGGATAGAAATTTGATTATAACCCGAAAAACCATCCATGAAGGAAAAAATCTCATTACCCACACACTCGTCGATAATCTGATCAATGAATGGCGTGGGGTAATTATCTTTTGGACAAGCCTTGTTTAGGTCCCTAAAATCGATGCGCACTCGGATTGTTCCTTGCTTTTTATCCACAGGGACTGGATTAGAAACCCAATCAGTAAGAGGAACAGGGTAAATGAAACCCACCTTTAGCAGCTTCTCAACTTCAGCTTTGATAGTTGCTGCTTTCCTAGGGTTAATTGGCCGAAGCCTTTGACGAACCGGTTTGGCGTTTTCATACGTCTTGATCTCATGTTGAACTATAGAAGGATCAATGCCAGGAATTTCTTCATAAGACCAAGCAAATACATCTCGAAATTCCTTGAATAGGTCGGTGTAAATTTGAATTTCTTCAGGGGAACATTCGATTCCGATGAAGAGATTCTCGATCACGTTAGGGTCCCTAGAGATGTTTATAGGTATCGTTTTTGAGATCACCGACATATTACCTTCGGCACAAATGTGTGTTGGAGCCAAAGGATTTGACACCGTACAAGCATCACTAGTAAAGAGCTTGGAGAATCGAGATTCTACTTCCTGCAATGGAGGAAGAAAATATGAACGATGGTGTAAGTCTTCCCAAGGTTGATCTATACCTATCATTGCTTCGAGGATTGCTTCTTCAGAAGGTAAAAACGAATCTAAGCAGTCCAAGGTAGAGGTAGAATCAAGGCTCCAAGCCGGGGCCACATCACCATCTAACTCCTCTTCCGAAAAAGGAGTAGAGTGGTCGTCTGCAGAGTTAACGATAGACTGATATCTAAGCTCAGCTGTAGATATAGGGAATGCCATTCCATTCACTTGTCCTTCAACTAATGTGGTCGTAGGTGAAGGCAAGGTCCAAGGGTTTGAAAAATAACGAGTTCGGAAGAACTCTTCTCGAGGAGACTCCTTAGATGATGAAATGGCATTGATTTTAGCGAAAGGAGAGGGAAGTTCAAAGGTACCCATCAATGAGGAATACATCCCCACTCCTAAATTCTCAGTAGGCGGACGAGGGTTATCCACTAACGGAACAGTAGAGTGAAAGCTTACTTGAGGATCAACTAGACAATAATCCACTTGATCAACCTTAACGATTTTCCCCTCACGAGGAAAGCAAATGACACGAAACAGAGTCGAAACAATGGCATCCATTTCATATACCCAGTTCCTTCCTAAGAGGAGATTATAGTCTAGGTTAGCATCTATGACTTCTACTTCAATATTGACGACCTTCCCCCCAACACATATAGGAAAGGCCGGGATAATCCCATGCGGCTTATGAGAATGACCATCAAATGCAGTCAAGACAGTGGGTGAAGGAACAGCCGAAGGCGATCCAATAGCCTTCCAACATGACATCGACATGACGCACGTGGAAGATCCTTCATCGATAACCGTACGAAAAATGTTAATTTTCTGGTATGTAGACTTTATTTGGAAAGCCATATGATGAGGGAGTCACTTTTTGACATTTAACATGTCAAAAGTGAGCACTAAAGAGTTAGTTGGATCGACTACCCCAATCGCAGAAAGTAAAGCACTTCGCTGAGCCGGACATGACTGGAGAACCTCTAAAGCGGACATGGCACACAGACTCTGAGCCAAATCCTCCACAATGGAATAATTCTAGGCGGCCCTAGCATTAGGATTAATAGTCACGTGTTTAGCGGAACCTTTCGGTATCCGTGGCATAGTCTCAACAGGGGGTCGCTCAATATGAAGGTCGGTATTTCCGGGAACAGTCTTGTCCTTGGAAGTTTTGGATTCACCATAATCACGTGACTGAGTAGCCACATGGACGTTAGAACCCATCATGCCAACATTCGATGATTTTTCCCCTTCCTGGTTGCCCCCTGTGGAGGTACCAGGATTTGAACTCGCGCCAGCAAGAAGTTGCTGCCCTTGGGGAAAAGGGTTGTTTAACACAGCCTGAGAACTAGAAGTCCCTTGCTAAGCATCTTCAATCTTAAGGCAGAGATGAGTTAAATGGTCTCCACTGCACAACTTGCATGGAAACTTGACTTTCTTTCTAGACTCATTTCTACCAGCACCAGCGTTGTTGCCGGATTTATTTGCATCAGGCTTCCCATCCTGGTTCTTTTTCTTACCTCGTCCTTTCTTTTTCCCATTGGAATTTTGATTTCCTTTGGGGTTATCAGATTGGACGGCATTAATTGAAGAAGTTTGGGAAGTCGGGGGATTAGACGATGTGACTTGGTTGTTAGAAGCAGTTTGTAAAGACAACTGATGCAATTGATTCAACAAGTTCACGGTAGTTGTGTCTACCGACCCAACGATACCATCTGCATGGGGACCTGGCTTCGACTTAGCTATGTCAACCTTAGACCTTGGAGCATCTGGCAAGTATTTTTGTAGGATCCCAGACTGAGAGTAGATCAATTCTAATTGTTGGGCCCTAAAAATGGCTTGCTCCTCAGAATAGACTCCAGACATGGAGACATCCTTGGAGATCTCAGATTGTAAAGATTTCAAAAACCATTCGAGACGGTACTCCAGAGGGATTTCAGCTTTAATGAGCCTCTTTCTCCATCTCCATTCTTGAATATGGTCAGAAATGTGAGTTGCCTTATCCTGATGAAAAGTGGCTAGAAGTTCAGTTCCGGCATCATAACGGACAGGCAACTGGAAATGTTTTAAGAAAATATTGGCTAAGTCAGTGAAAGATGTAAAGCTTCCCCCTGGAAACTCTATATACCATTTGGCTGCATTACCAGTCAAGGTGCATTGAAAAAGTCTCAACCTAATCGAATCATCGATAAGGGAGTTAGATGAGCACCACAAATGGAATGTGGTTACATGGTTGCCTAGGTCCTCACCGCTCTTCCCTTCGAATTTTGGAATGTCCAAAGGGAGTTTGGTTGGGACTGGAGGCCAGGCCGGATTGTACTTGACTGGATCGTTTGTTAACTTAGTGAGATCTGGCAAGTTCAACATTGCTAGAAACGGAAGCCTAGGAGGACCTTGGGGATTCCACCCAGACTGGGCAGAACTCCCAAAGTTCTGAAGAGATTGGCCTGGATTTTGGAAGGCACCAGGCTGCCCGAAGTAACCAGTAGAACTTGCTGAACCAAAAAGTAAAGCTTGTGATCTAGCAAAATTCGGAGTTTGACCAACTCCGGCCGCAAAGCCTCCATAACCAGCAAAGTTTCCTCCTAAAGGATTATAAGGAGTTGATAACCCTTGATACGGATTCCAAGACGAAGCTAAGGGAGGAATACTTTGAAACGAACTAACTGTGGAGTACGGCCTATTCCCTTGTTGGCCGAAAGATGGATTCCCAGTTCCCATGCCACTAATCCCAGGGTTAGTCCAACCTTGGAAAGGATTGCTGCTTTGTCCTATAGAAGAAAAAGGGATGGATCCTATTGTCAGGTTGGAATGTGGTATATGACCACTTTCGAAAGGAAAACCCTAGAATGAAGCCGATCCGCCCATCATGGACGTAGCGGCACTAAACGGAACTGATGGAATACCCTGTGAGTGGGTGCCAAATGGGAAGAATCCAGTACCAAAAGCATTGGTTTTGGCATTTCCACTCGTGGACGGAATGGAGGTAGACCCAACTAAAGATGTGCTGGCAAAAGATCCAAACAAAGAGGCAGAGGAGATGGAAATCGTTCCTCCTCCTTATACCAATTTCAGAGTTTGCATAGTTGCAGCACTTGTAGTAGAAGCCATGCTTCCAGTAGTGGTCATCGATGGTAAGCACGTAGCGTAACCTGGATTTGATGATCTATGCGTCAGAGTCCCAACGTATTGTAATACGTCTGGATGACTAGATGGTAGTGGAGAATTCGGAGCCGCTAACGACTCTGAGAGTTCTTCTACCTCTATGTTATTCTCCGCTTGAAAGAGAACTCGAGAAAGGACTGGAGTGTCCCTCTCTTGTTCAGAAGTGCCAGGCCTTGCTTGAACACTAATGCCCCCGAGAGGAGGATCAATCCCCGATGCGTCAACTACCGTGGGACGAAACCCACCAGTAGTATTACCTCTGCACCTTCTAGGAGAAGGCTCTAAACTTGGTGGTGAAAGACCACGAAGTCTTCGAGACCGTCTAGGAGATCGGTCAACCACTTTGAATATTTTGTTATGATCTAACTAAACACTCAAAAAATTGAAAGCTAGGCCAACAAAGAGCACAGAGCACACACTATAAAGTCCCTAAAGATAACAGCCAGTCAAACAACTTCCAAGTATTTTCACTCCGGGTGATTAGGACCGGACACCAAAATACAAGAAAGTGAATTAAGGGGCCTTCCGAAGATAGTCTGGGATGATGAGGGCCCAGTCCTATCAGCGAAGGTATCAGAGGAAGTTACGCTGACCTCCTAACAACAGCCTACGATGGTGCAAGCCCCCAAGCTTCGCAAGGGTGCCCTCGAGTAGTACTGTCAAGAGTGATGCAACGTCGACCTCAGGTGCCACGGGATTCCCCTCCGTAGCCACCTGTGTAGATCCCTAGGAGTAGCAACTATGGAATCCAACTCGTCGCAGAAGCCAGGCGGAACAGTCGTGAGGTAAGTTCGAACAAGTAGGAGAGGGGGTATCTCTCTTCCCTGTCTTCACAGACCCTCGTGCTTAACTCCCAGATCCGGAGCTTTCCTGGTCTTCCTAACACTATTGGATTTTCACTCGCTATTTAGACTCCTATGTTTGACATTTATATGGCCTTGGAGAGTTAACTCTCCACTTGCCTAATCCAAGGCCCTAAAATCCTAAACTTGTTGGTGTAACTGACTTAAACAAAAAAGTTTTAGTGAATTTTAGTTAGCGCTTGATTTTAAAATAGGCTGTTCTTTAAGTCACAGGGTAACGGAAGTGAAACTAGTGGTGTTTTTTGATGCAAAAGAAATTAATAAAAACCTAACTATATGCACATGCACTTGTTTTCGTTTTTTGATGAAGAGAAATTTCTATAGGGTTCAGAGGAACTTCTAATAAAACAAATTTTTCTTTTATTTTCGTTAATTCACGCTTCACACTCACAAAAGTTAACAAAGCTATGTATGCCTAAAAGATATGCAAATCTATCATGATACAACAAATATATGCTGATGCAAGATTCAAAACTACTCTAAAAACAAGAAATGAAAGTTGCTTGCTTATCCGTTTTTATCTTGCCACTTAAAATGTCTAGATGGAATATGAGATGCTACCATTCATTTCGTCTAAACACTAAAAACAAGTTCTAAGACAAACATAAAGGACTTTCATGCACTAAAAGGAAACCAAATGAAAACAAAGTTCAAGAAAGCAAAACTAAGATTTTTCAAAAAGTTTTCTTCAAAGCAACAATAAAAAAGTCTTTTCAAAAATGCTCTCAACAACACTGGAACTTGTGATTGAAGAATAGGCAACAAATACTTTTGTAAATTGACACCACACAATGGATGAAAATTTAACAAAAAGAGACGTGTTTAAGGATGCTCTTAACAATCAAAAGTAGCAATGAAAGCTTTGGCAACAATAACCAAAAAGATCAAAAAGACAAATTTCAAGAAAGTGTTAATCAACAACTTTCATGAAACAAAGAAGCGGATGGTCACAAAAGCGGTTTTGTCAAACAAACAAAAAGTCACCAAAAGCAAGATTTTACACGAAGATTTAGATCAATCTCCCGACCCTGATGAATCAGAGCAGCCAAGATTCCAAACAAGAAATCTTGCGTGCTTGTACAAGAAACGATGACACTTGCAACAACAAAAAACAAGACCAATACTCCTTATAATCAGAGAGAATATGGAACAATATTCTCGCTGTAAAACAAACAACTGATATTGGAAAGTGACTGTTTAAGACTAACTCAAACTATCTGACAGGCCTTCAGAGACAATCAGAATTTAAAAATCTTGAAAATTGCAAGATATACGCTACTGTACTGATGTACAGGATGTGTGTATACACGACTGCAACTAAGGAAACCTGCGTATACGTGGGTTCACTTAAAGAAACATGTGTATATACGCCTCTGTAACTAAGAAAAACAACGTATATAAAAGGTTTCAAGAAAAATAAAAAACAAACTGAAGAAACTGGCAAAAGTTAAAGTTCAAAAACAGACCAGACAACAACAGTAAGCAAACAGGTAGCTGAGCCCTAATTGGCTTGAAAACACCCAAACTAGGAACAACAAGAGT
Organism: Pinus tabuliformis; assembly: GCA_031772625.1. Taxonomy (NCBI): domain Eukaryota; kingdom Viridiplantae; phylum Streptophyta; class Pinopsida; order Pinales; family Pinaceae; genus Pinus; species Pinus tabuliformis. The sequence continues at coordinate 1,678,045,040 of CM062819.1, forward strand.
GTTGTCCCCAGCAGAGTCGCCAATTCTGTTGGAGGGAAATGTTCCCCTAGGGCTTTTTGGGTTGAAACCCTAGCAGACTGAAAGTTATCTATTCAAAGAAACATGCATTCACACAGCCATTATGCTATTATAAGCAAATTCTATTGTAAAGGGGGCGTACCTTAGGTCCTACATTTGAGAAGGCCTTTAGGGTCCAAACCCTTCTTGGAGTTCCCTTCTTCTCTTTTGTCCTGCAAAACAACCAATTCCAAAGAACACAACAGTATATGGACAAAACCTTATAAAGAAACCATCTTCATGTTATAAATAAAGGTAGTTAGTTATGAAATCCAAACAACCATTTACATATATATTCCAACATGAATATCATAAACATAAAGAAGATTTATATCGGGAACCAAGACATGTGTTTCTTTTATTATAGACAAATAAAGTACATAAAAAGGAATAATTTCACCTAAGTCACCTTCAGCAGGCTCCAAGCAAAGCTTCCTTCCAGATTCGTTCCAGCCTCAAGCCATTAACAAACTCCTTCCATGACTTACTCCATGATGTCATAAGTAGTGGATGAACATCAACACAAAAGGAAACAAGGGTTTCCTGTACAAATGGGGGAAGTGCAGAAGGCACAAGGGACTTCAAACCTGGTCAGGGGAAAAATCTCAGCATAATAAACTTTCTCTCTCCTCTCTCCTCCTTTAGGCCTTCCCTTTGAGGTCTTTTTATACCTCTCCCAAAGTAGTTTTTTAGTTGGGAGTTGGTTGGGAACAGTTGGGCCACGGGCACTAATAGGTGATCAGCAGGTAAAACCCGCGATCTCCGCCCGAAAATAAGGAGTTTTATATATTTTTAAGTGTTTTAATACATATACGCAGTTTGGGTATACACAAACCCGCGTATACATGCGTTTAACTGAGGGCAATGTCGCGTATAAGGGATAAAACACTATTTTTTTAATTTTAGGACCAGGTCTGGAAGGAGGGGTTGCCCTAGGCCATGAGTGCAGCATCACAAACCATAAGAGTGAGATTTGGAGCTATAACAATGACCAACTCTCTTGGATACCTGAACTTGTAGAATATGTTTTCTCTAAAAAAATCAGCTACTTTTTCCTTTGTCGCCGCTTTGATTGCTTTTGTCTCTACCCACTTTGTCAGGTAATCGGTGCACACAATGATGTATTGTTTCTGTTTTGAAGGAGGGCTGATTGGACCCACAAAGTCCATGCCCCACCTCTCAAATGGCTCAAGGGTCACTTGAGGTTGCATGGGCATCTCATCCTTTGGAGTAGGTTTCCCCATCCTCTGACACCAATCACATTGGCTGGTATATCTCCTCACATCCTGATTAAGAGTGGGCCAGTAGTAGCCTACTTGCAATATCTTGAAGGCAATTCTTTTTGCTGCAAAATGACCTCCACAAGGCTCGTCATCACAGGTCAGGAGGATGTCAAAGACTTCCTCCTCCCTGGCACATCTTCTCAAGATTTGATCTGGGCCAAGTTTGAAGAGATTGCCCCCAATCCAGGTGAAAGTGGTGCTTTTCCTTACTATCTTGCTCTTCTCTTTTGAGGACAGGTGTGGTGGGTACTGTGTTGAAACCAACTAGTTTGCTATATTAGCAAACCATGGAGAGAGTACTGAGATAGCAAATAGATGTTCATCTAGCATTTGGTCATCCACCATTCCTTCTTCACCTGTAGGCAAATTTACTCTAAGCAAAAAGTCAGCAACAACATTTTTTTTACCAGGCTTATCAATAATGGTCAAATCAAACTGTTGCAGTAAAAGCAACCATCTAATATTGCGAGCATTTACATTTGGTTTGTTCAATAAATATCTAATTACAACATGATATGTTTGAACAAAGGTTTGATAGCCTATGATATAATGTCTGAATTTGTTTAAGGAATGCACAACAGCTAGGAGTTCCTTCTCGGCCACTGTATAGTTTAACTCTACCTTTGACAAGTTCTTGCTTATAAAGCATATGGCATAAGGTAACTTTTCATCAATTTGTCCTAAGGCTACTCCTATCGCTTTGTTCGAGGCATCTGTATGAATGTGAAATGGCAGGGCTTAGCTTGGGCCTCTGAGAATTGGGGCAATCACTAGCTTGCTCTTCAAGGTATCTAGGGCTTCTTGACAGTTTTCTGACCATATGAACTTAACATTTTTGCCTAAGAGGCCAAACAAAGGAGAGGCTAGCTTGCTGAAATATTTAATGAATCTCCTATAATACCCAGCTAAGCCTAGGAAAATTCTAACATCTCTCACCTTTTGAGGAGGTGGGACCCTTTAGATGATGGCAATTTTGTTGGGGTCCACCTGCAGTCCTTGCTGAGATATTGCATGACCTAACACTGTCAATTCAGTCATAAAAAATTCACATTTTTATGGACTGAGGGATAGGTTCATCTCAATAAACTTGTCTAGAACTTTTCCTAGGTTAGATAAAGCTTCCTAAAAGTCAGAACTGTAAGGAGTAAATTCATCCATGTATATCTCTACTGCATCATGAACTAATTCAGAAAATATAATCAATACCGCTCTTTGGAAAGTGGCTGGAGTGTTGCACAAACCAAAAGGAAGGACCCAATATGCAAAAGTACTCCAAGGACAAGTGAAAGTGGTCTTATCTTCGTCTTCTAGGCGGATTTGAATCTAATTGTACCTGCGAAACCCATCTAGGAAAGAGAAAAACTTTTTCCTTGTGAGACTGTCTAACACTTGATCTATGAAAGGTAAAGGAAAATGGTCCTTTTTAGTGGCTTTGTTCAATTCTATATAGTCGACACAGATTCTCCAATTACCATTTTTCTTTGGCACTAGCACCAAAGGAGAGACCCATTCATTGTCAGAGATGGGATAGATGAATCCTGCATCAAGCAATTTCTGTAGTTCTTCCTTAATAATATATTTAAGTGCTCGATTCATCCTCCTTTGAGGCTGCCTAATTGGTTTGCAATATTCCTTGATGTATATATGATGAGTACATACTGAAGGGTGCACTCCCTTCATCTCCTTATAACTCCAGGCAAAGGCATCTAGATGTTTTCTCAGTAGGCTACACAGTTCCTTCTCCTAGGAAGTGGATAGGGATGGATTGATTTTCAAGGTTCTTTCTGGGCCAAACTCTATATTATTAACATGGAGAGAAGTAGGATCAGCCACACAGAGATCAATTGAGGGGTTGTTTTGGGTTTCTCTTACTATGTCTTCTAATGGTGATACACTGGGAGGTGGATTCTGAATCAAATTTTCAATCATATCATCCTCATCTTACTGTTTCCCCCCCATGGTGATTTCTAATGCACAAAGTGGTGTAGAATAAACTTCATCCTCATCTTCCTCCTCCAACCAGAGAGGTAGATCATGTTCTAGCAAGGGTTGGGCAGGAGGATATAGGATTAACTGCTTGGACATGTGCCCGTTCTTTATGGTCATGTTCCCAGCTCGACAGCTGATGTAGGCATCGACTGTAGCCAACCAGGGTCTTCCTAGAATGAGAGGATACCCAGTGAGCTTTTCCTTTGGCTGGAGAACTAAGAAATCAGCAAGGTACTCCCAATAATCAATGGAGACCATCACATATTCCAAAATCCCCTCAGGGGTCACGGTGGAGTGGTTTATTAGCTATAGCACGGTCATGGCTTCCTCGAGGAGCCCTAGAGGTTAAGTTTGAGCATTTTGTCCTTTTTCTTCATGTTAATGGCAGCTCCCAGATCAATCAAGGTATGTGGGATCATGGTGCCATTTATGTGGACATCGACTACTGGGCTTCCAGGGTTTTGATATTTTGGACAAATTACGTGCCCTAACATTAGGTTGGACAATTGTCCTATGAAATTGATGGTTGGGGCGTCTCTCTTGTGCCTTCTTGGATGCTTAAAGCACTTCTCTTTGATGAACCCATTGTAGATAGGCACATCTTTTATGGCTTGGAGAAGTGGTATCTTCACACATAAATGATTCAATTCTCCCAAGAGTTTAGTTTCTTCTGGGGTAGGCTGGACTGTCATGGATAGTCTCTCAGGAAAGGGTGGAATTGCTTTAGGTTCACTTTTCTCTTTATCTTCCTCGAATTCCCTGGGTGGAGGCTAGATATTTGGGATAACTTTCCCAGACTGCAAGTTAATTTCTTGAATCTCCACAGCATAAGTTGGGCATGATGGTTCCCCACTATACACTTGTTGAGCCTGTCTGTTGTTCGGGTTTAGATTTGGCTAGGCAGGAATTTGTGGTTGCCTTGGTGGAGCAGAAGGTAACGGTTGTGGTTGGGTAGGTGGTGGAGGCATAAGAGCGAGAGGAGAGTTGTATTGGGGCCTCCACCCCTGATGAGATGCATTCCACTGAGGCTGTGACTGAGCATAGGATTGAAATGAATGGGTGGCTGGTTGGGCATGATATTGAGATGTGAAGGACCAAGGAGGGGGTGTGGACCAGGAAGGATGAGCAGGAGGGCCCCAAGAAGGTATGGAAGTGACTTGGTTGGGGTTGTAGTATGCTTGAGATGTTCCTTGCATCCCCTCCTGGTATGGTCTAGGTCCATGCAGCCTTCTTTGGTTTATGTACCGCCTTCTTTGGTTTATGTAATAGAGCTGTTCAATGATTCCCTCAGCCCCTTGATATACGGATTTAAGTCTAGGCAAGGAAGGGCACTTATCTGTAGAATTATTCTCTTCACAGTCTGAACAAACCTCTATAGAGTTCAATGAGCATTCATTCCTAGGATGCCTCTTGGTGCATCTAGGGCAAAAAATGGCCAAATCCCTCTCTGCTTCCTCTTGTTTCCTTTTGACATGTAAGGTATCCATTTGCATGGCAAGAGTGTGCAGCATCTCACTCTTGAAGTCTTCCAGCATGTTTCCAACTTCTCCTTTAATGGATGAGTTAGAGGAAGAGGTACTGGCTATGGGTTGACTCCCTCGACCTTTCTTTCTGGCTGCTCTAGAATGATTTCTAAAAACAGTCTTTATGTCCTCATAGGATAGTTGGTAGATGTCTCCCCCAGCCAATAGATGGAGGGTGTCTAAAATATCTTCCTGAATTCCCCTGAGCAAGACCAGCTTCAGAGACTCAGGGTCAAGTGTACAACCTGCCCTTTTGTAATTGAGCTGGAACCTCTCTTCATAGTCTTCCAAGGACTCATCACTTCTTATGGTCATTCGAAAAATTTCTTCTTTAGTATCTTTTGACCTACAATAGTCTCGATACTTGTTGTTAAAGGCTTGCTGCATCTGATCCCAAGTTGTGATGCTATTTCCAGGTAATCCCATGAACCAGCACAGTGCTGCATCCTTGAGAGTAGAAGGGAATAGTTTCAACTTTTTCTCATCTTCTGCATAGTCGTAAGTTTGACAGATGACAACAAACTCAAATAAGAAGGTGTCAGGATATTCTGTAGTCAAACCATGGAAATGAGGTAGGGTGGGAGGGCTTATATTCTTCATTTTGGTGTTCCCATTGGTCTCCCAAATGGGAAAGGTACCCTCTACTCTCTCTCCATTCCCCCTAGCATTTATGTTTTCAGCCATTGGCTCCAAAGGAATGTTTTCTTCTTCTTCTTCCCCTATAGGTTCTTCAAATATGTCTGGCTGTTCACCTAAGGGTTCTTCTTGATCATAGCCATACGAGGCATGAAATGAACTTGTTGAAATGGAATTTTGCAGAATTGAAAAGGAAAGCAAGGAAATGCAGAACTTGAAAGGAAAAGAAATGACTAGTCTACTTTTGCTGAAATGAACTATTAGCAGAATGTTGCAATAGGAAATAGAAGAAAGCAGTAATCACAGAATAATCTGACACCTCCTCGACAACGGTGCCAAAAAGTGGTGAGCACCAATATTGCAACAATAATGCTGCAATTTCTGGGCTGCCTACTTTACTCTTATCAACCCGGTAGTTCATAACAAACTTGGAAGTGTCGGTGCTGTATGCACAAGTACTAGTTCTCACTACAGGTTGTCACTTGGTCAGCCGGTGCAAGATCACTAGGAGCTTGAGCCAACTTCTGTGGATTCCAGAAGAAGCTCTATATGTGATGAAAGGAAAGAAAGATAGATGCTATTCTAACTGCAGAAAGGAGAAAGACTGAAGTGTAAAGAAAACCTAGTGAACCCTAATTAACCAACTAATTCTACTTTTGCAGAAAGCGCTATGAAAACCATGAAAGGAATTCCATTACCTATTCAAGGAAGTAAACAACATCTAACTATTCTATTTCTGGAAGTAAATAAGCAAAATACATATTTTTGGATTTTTATGTATTTTTAGGTGAAATTGACATGCATGTAATTTATTGTGTGTGAATGTGGCAGCGAATAGGTGGTGTTGAAGGGTGGTTTTGGGACTTGAGAGGATGTAGGATGGTGTGGATGGGTCCTAGGAGGTCTCAGGTGGCTTTTTGGAGGCTTTTACGACACTCAACCTTCAAAAGAAAGCCTACAGGAAAATCTATAGGAGGACACAGGAAATCTACAGGAGGAAAACAGGGAATCTACAGGAGGCCTACAAGAGGAGGCCGAGAGCAGTTTCCACTATTTTGAGGGTGTGAGAGTGGGTGAAAAAGGTGGATGAAGGTTGGAATGAGGTGTTAAGGTGCCTAAGGTCTACCATGAATCACCAAGAGAGAAAAAGATGATTGGGTTTGCTCAAGGAGAGAGGAAGAAGTTTTATGGAAAAATGCAAGAAACTAGGGCAGAATTGAGGTGAGATTTGGGAGACCTATAGGGCATGGATCAGATGGAGGGTGTGATTGCTGATAAGCTATCCTACTACTAGAAGAGATTTTCTGCAAAGAAATAGACATTTAACCAAGGAAATCAAGCAACAAGTGAAATGAATGCATTTAGGAAAAATAGAGTTTTGCATAAAAATGGTCTAAACTATGATCTATGAAAGGAAATGTTGAGAAATGTTGTAGGAAAGGAAAGCATGAAAGAAGACTACTTAAAATCAAGAAGTGATCATGATGAAGAAGATCTAAAGCAAAGCAAAGGTGGATTATTAACCTCCTAAAAAGCTGCAAACACTAGAAGTCCTATGAAGGAGGAAAATTTGTGTTTTGGGGCAACAAGAGGGTCTTTGCCTCAAATCATGGTCCCAAAGGGAGGAAGAGAGGCCAAGGAACTTTTGCTAGAATTTTGAGTCTTCACTAATCACTGTTTAACCTGCTATAGAAAGCACAAAAGGAAGCAAACTACTGAATCATAAAAAACAACCTATTCTTAATCATAAAAGAAATACATCTAACAACAAACTAATCTACAAAATGAAATAAAACATATAAGCTTGGATGCTTGGATTAGGCCCTAATCAAAGAGCTTCAGCCCTCTGAGGTAACTCAGTGCTAGTTCAAAAAGGATTCCATCTTTATTTTCAAAACAATAGCAAGATTACATGAAACTGTCACAAAATAGTAAGCTCAAAGTTGGAGTAGAGTTTACATAAGCAAAAATCCAACAAAAATCAGACCCTAGTGAGGCCCTATGACCCTCTACTTATACAAATGAAGCTACCAATAGCTTCCTTAAAATCAGGGAGGCTTGGCTCCCAAAACTCGAGATATTCATCCTCCACTTGCTCGACTGCCTTCTAGTGCATGATTCGGCTGCTTGTACTCCGAGCTGAATGAAGGGGAATTTGAAGTGAGGAGTAATAAATGAGGGGGATTACCTCCTATAAGTCCTCTCCTTTGTCCACTTCAAGTTATTTCTGCCATTTTTCCATTGGATCCTTGACTTTGACCTCGAAACTCATCAATAACCTACATTAAGTACATGTTAGCAAGGAAAATTTTAAGAACCCCCCCAAAATTTATATATATAATAAATGGACGAATCTCCATGGTATATAGGAAAAATGGAAGGTGATTTTATCAATAATATAATATGTATATATAATTTTTTGGCGAATCTCTCACCAGGCATGGCGAATATTTTACTCAATTATAAAATCTTGTGTTTATTGAATACACAAATGAAATCATTGCATTTCTTTAAAATATCTTTTGAAATCAAAATTACCGAAATTACATATCAATAACCTAGTGGGTGTAGGATAAAATTCACCCGTGTCATTCATAGAAAGCATGAGAAAAAACCTAATACTATATATAAAACCAAGAAAAATTCGGATTCATCACTTCTAGGGACCTCGTAACCACCCTGCCAATACACAAGTATGTTCCTATTTACAGTTAGAAAAATTACCCAAATTACAATCTGTTTACTCCAGCATATGTTGAAAAGTTATAGAAGGATGACTAGTGCAATCAATCCATTCCTTTTAACCTTGGATTTGTTTAAGTTTAAAACAGAAGTATACAAATATACTTGTCCAATGTCTATGCTTTAACCATTCACCTTAAGATGTTTTTACAATATAATTTCCTAAGTCTATTTAATATCTTCATTATCATAAAAACCAACCTATATCCATCTTAACTCCACATCTACCACTCTTAGGGGGATGGAATCTATTTATCCCTCTGAGCACTTGGTAGACCCAGGATTAAGATGGATCTAAGATGATAGAATTTCCCCTTTAAATAGTCTATGCTCACATGAATACCATGGTATTACCATGGGTCAATACCATGGGTTATCATAAACCTGGAGCTTAAAAATTACTATTAGTAATTTATAAAAATTAATAAAATTAATAGTTGATTTTTATTTTATTTTTTATTTTAACCAAGCCCCGAGAGGGATCAAATACTTTTTCATTCTATGCTAGTTTGCATATCACGATATTTGATACCTCTCAGGGGTTACTAGATCTAGAGTAAAGATGGATCTATGCTGGTTTAATTCCCCCATTTAAATAGGCTGCATTCCAGGTGAATACCATGGGTCAATACCATGTGCCATTTTGGTGAATACCATGGGTCAATACAATGTGCCGTTTTTATTTTTATTAATAATAATGTTTTTTTGCATGGTATTAATAACAATCTAGTCCATGGTATTTGTCCCATAGTATTTTTCCCATAGGTTTCACCTAAATATAACGCATTTTTTGAATGTTCGTAAATATAAGGTGATTTATGGAGTAAATATAAAAAAATGTTTTATTTGTTTACCATACCTCTCGTTTATTTATATTTTTATTAATTTACCATACCTCTTTTACAAATATGGTATTTGGCCCATAGGATTCACTTAAATAAAATCTCTTTCTTGAGCCTTCATAAATAGAACGAGGGTTATGGACTAAATATAAAAAGAGGTTTTATTTATTTACCATACGTCTAGTTTATTTATATTTTTATTTATTTACCATACCTTTTGAGTAAGTATAAAAAGACGTTTTATTTATTTACCCTACCTCCACTTTACTTATATTTTTATTTGTTTACACCCTTGCAGGTATATAAGGTGACTTATGGAGTAAATATAAAAAATGTTTTATTTATTTACCATACCTCTCATTTATTTATATTTTTATTAATTTACCATACCTCTTTTATAAATATGGTATTTGGGCCTTTGGCCCATAGGATTCACTTAAATAAAACCTATTCTTGAAAATGGGCGAATGGATTCACTTAAATAAAACCTATTCTTGAAAATGGGTGAATGGAAGGTTGTAACTCCTAATTTCAAGGGCTAAATTTACCTTTTTTACCCTCTCCCTTAAAATAAGGTGGGCTATTTGAGGTGATTTGTAAAAATGTACTATGATACAAAATATTCGCCCACTAAAAATTTAAAACCCCTTAATTTCGCCAAAGGGCGAACATTCGCCCCTAAAATTATCCTTGCATGTTAGACCACATGGCACAATAACTAACTCAACTCACTCTATGAGCATAAATATAATCAGAAAATCATACAATAAGCTAAGAGATTGGTTGTGTTGACTAGGTTAGGAGGTAAAATGAGCCCATATAATTACCCATTTATGAGGCTCATCACACAGGCTGACAAGCTGCTAGAAAACCACTGAAACTCCTGTACTTGATAGTGCAAGACATGTTGTCGAGGCTGGTTGGTAGGGAGGCTCCAAAACGAAGCTAAGGAAAAATTTTGGAGGGTGGTTGTAGCTGCTACAATAAGCTGCTGTGAGTTCAGTAATCCTAGAATTTGTGCTTGAATAAGATTCTTCTTTATCTCCTTAAAGGTCATCTACTGACCCTTTCCCCATTGGAAATTATTGCCACTTATTGTTATGGCACGGAGTGACACTACTACCATTGAAAATGATGCTACAAATTTCCTCAAGTGTTATGCTGCCCCAACAAAAATCCTAACCTCAGAAACATTAGTAGGCACCAACCATTTCATGATGGGCTCCATCTTGGCAGAATCTATCTTCGTCTCTCCTCCAACTATCACATACCCCAGATACACCAATTACTACCGTGAAAACTCACACTTCTTGAGATTTTCTAGTAGTTGGTGCTTCTTTAATGTTTTCAACACCCGCATCAATTGTGAGATGTCCTCCTCTTAGGTAGCATTATATACTGTACATCAGCCAAATAGACAAGAACAAATGAATCTATAAAAGGGTGCAATACATTCATTAATCCCATAAACATAGATGGTGCATTGCATCAGACAAATAGATGAATGTGGTCTTCCAGGTATCTTATTATCTGACTCAAACAAAGTGAGATCTAGACTTTAAGTCCATATTGGTGAAATATTTCTCTTACTGCAACTGATGCAATATATCATCTAGTATCCTTGGTAGTCGGGGTACCTATTCTTGAGTGTGATTTTGTTCAACACCTTGTAATCTATATAAATAGTCCAAGTACCATCCTTCTTTTGTACAATGATGATGAGTGTGCCATAGGGTGATGTACTCAGTCAAATGAAACCTTTTTCCATTAACTGTTGCAAATGTTTCTTCACCTCACTTGTTTCTATAAAAGACTTCCTATACATCTCAATGTTTAGCAATGGTGGGCCTGACAATTGTTGGATCTTTTGCTTCACTTCCCTCTTGGGTGGTAACCCTTTAGGCTCTTGGAACACATTCCTATATGCTTGTACCAACTCTCCCAATTGTTTTTTATATCCCTTGGTACACCTCTCCAAGGATGCCTTTCCTCTTACTCACTCTTCTAGATACTAAATTTCTATTAAAAATAGTAAAACATACTTCTTTTTGGAACTAATTAATCTTGGCTTGGTTGGCACTTATCAACAAAAATTTCAACACTCCTTTGGGTGTGTTGATGGTGAATTATTTTCCATCCTTGAGGAGCTAGTACTGATTGGCTCTCTACATGAATATTGCATCTCGCATGTACATGTAGGGACTTCCAAACACGACTCCTTATAAATTTAGGGGAACCACATCTATCTACTTCATCAAAAAAATCAACACCAATTTTTTGACCATATCTACTACAATGAGATTCACTGGTGATCTTGATTAAAACGGAACATCAATATTTGTCTTCTTTACATGTATTTTTATGTGGAAGATTTTGGTCATTATTCTCTTCCTGTTGCTGAAAGCTACTCATATTCACCTCCATTTGTACTAATGTACATACAACCTTCTCATCCACATCCGAGTTTCTCTGAACCTAGTTTCTTAAATCAATGGCCATGAGATTCTTCTTCTTATTGTATTTCTTTTTTATTCTTTGGGTTAAACACTAGGCGAAACTTCCGACACTTATCCTCTGTATGGCCATCAATGTTGCAGTGGTTGTTGGGATCTTTGCACTTGTGTGTTGTGGTTTCCATCTTTTTATTTTCCCCCCTTTCAACTTCTTCTTGCCCCCCCAGAAGCATTTTGTTTCTCCTTCATCTTTGATCCACTTGATTTCCATTTCTTTAGGCTTATGTTCTCAATAAATTACTTGAAATCCCTTCTCTCCAACACGTCCTATTCTTTGATACCACAAAATAGTCTTTTCTCCAGAGACTACAAGATTTTTTCCTTCTTCAAATACAATCTCGAGAATGATATAAATGTTGCACCTATCACTAATAATGCTTCCCAATATATTATACTAAGTTCCAATCTAAACTCCCCTGAGCAATACCATTTCTTCTTGAACCATCCTATAAATTTCCTTTTCAAGCAACATTTTTACACTTGCATATTTCCTACAAACATAGGGAGTGCTCTATTCCTTCTGGCATCTATGAGATTCAACTTGAATTTTTCTCATCCCATGATTGAGTCATGTACTAGGAAAACATGCCACCCCCATTCCTTTCATACTCACGAAACCACTCTATGTGAGGAGTCATATGAAAATATGCACCTGAGTTCACCTACCATGCCTCATGATTTGTATGTTTGCTTGATGAAACCAAGCACACTTGCCCTCCATTTTCCGAGGGCATTTTTTCTTATGTAGAAGGAGCATCAATAAATTCCTTCCCTCTCTGAACACTTTTGGAACTACAATGTTTCTTGTAGTTCCATTATTTTCCACATATCAAATATACCTTTATAAGAAACCAGAGATTTATATCTTCCTTTAGATTTTGATCTCCCTATTGGGGAATTATTTTTTATTTCTTTCATAGGAATTATATTTTACAAAAAAGGAATTTGTGCTATGAATTTCCTTGTCTTTCCATCTCATATCTTCTAATAATAAATATGTGACTATTTCGTAAAAAATTAAAGTAGTTTCATTACCACATATTGTAACAATAACACCATCCCATGAGCCTAATAAAGAGCACAACAAACTGATACACTTATCTTCATTTGAGATATTCATATCAAAAAATGATAACTGAATTACCAAAATATTTAAGGTGTTCATATGCTCTGTCACTAAGTCTCCATCCTTTATTATCAGGTTCTAAAAATTCTTATGTAGGAACAATTTATTCACCAAGGAATTAGAATGAGATAAATCCCCTAACTTGTTCCATAATGCAATCATTGTAACTTGTCATGAAACATTTAGTAATACTAAATATGAGATCCACAATCATGTTGTAATATTTTCCTTTCAATACAACTTGGTCTAGTATTCTACTGACATTCCTATTAGTGTAGTACACAGATCCACAATGGTCCACTGATCTTTTTCCACCAAAATATCTTCCATTTTGAGCTTCCAAATCCCAAAAATATGGCCATTGAATTTCTCAAAATATATCTTTAAATTACTCACTATTTCCTTTTACCACAAGAATAAATACCATATATCTACAATTATAACAAGGTTTTCCACAAGCCCAAGTCAAAAGCCCTTAGACACAAATGTGTCCCATTGAAGCAAAACTACTCTAGTCCCAAATGTTGGTTTTAACCTTATATTTTATATTTACATTGTTACAATATAATATGTATATCCTGCATCTTCTGTTGGGCATGGAATCCCCCCAAAGCATGTTTTGGGGCTCAAAGCCCAAGTTTTTTTCAAAGGCATTGTAAGACTCCGCGAATTGTGGGCGCAGAGCGCAAAGTATAGGTTAAGTCATAGGGTTGTCTGCCCTAAATATTGTAATGTAATGTAAAGTCATGTCAGCCTACCCATGGTCCGCAGACCATGGGATTGTATAAATAGAGCGAGGCTCTAATTTGTAAAGAGAGCGGAGAATAAGGGAGAATACAAATGGTTCAAGCATAGAGTAAGAGTCTAAGTGTATTGGGTCATAGTACTAGGAAGAGGCTTTGTAGCTGAGTGCACAGAGGCCTAGTAGAGTCCAAAGCTGAGTGCGTGGACCCTTGCAGCTGAGTGCACAGGGTGGTGTCGAGTCTATAATCTTGCTCAAAGAATAATAAAGAGAAGTTGATTCCTATTTCTGTGTATGTGCTTGTGCATTTTCCTTATTTACATTTATACTGTTTTATTTATCGCGTGCACTGATATGATTGCTGAATATGCTGTAATAATCATTAGTCTTACACAAATAAGTTAAGTAATTAGGTAATAACAGATTAAATAGCAAGGAACTTGGGTATTATATGGGTTGCGCCCCGAGTAGGGCTGTGCGGAAGTAGCATTATAGGTTGCGAAGGAATAACAAGTGCGCATAGCGACGTGTGCATAGGGTCAAACCGCAGACCTCCAGAAGCTCATCAGACATCCCCAGGGTGCGGAAACCTGGTTCTAGCACCCTCCCATACTACTTCAGGTGAGACCTCAGTCCGCGCTTCGCGGACTGTTGCCAAAAGGGCCAGTAGTACCGGGATTTTCTTGGCTAAATCACCTCTGAACCTGGGTCAAGCCCATACAAGCCAACAAATGGTTCGATTGTCAAGACTAAGATCTTCTTAAGGGATGTTTGATGTCGTGCCACTAGAATCCAACAAAGAAAGAAGTTGAAGAGTGGTTGGACAAGAGGATTCACGAGTTCGGGACATAGGAAAACAGAACTCTGTGAGTATCTAAGGAATAGTGGTTGGAGCGCTACTTGTATATGGAAATCCATGAAATGTTCTTTGCATCCTTTCCTTCTGAGCTGTATGAATGGATCGCGAAGTTAGCAGATAGCAAGGAAGGTGTAGGCTCGACAAACCAATAGTGTGGACTCTAGAATTAGTGCGCAGACTAGAAGCATTAGGAGATAAGATCGTATGAGCTGTGGACCATTGGCTTGACCGAATAATATCACTGAGTTTGTAGTAGACACGACCATTAGCTACAGTGAGGCAGAGCGAAGTTTCCTCAAGGGACTGCGAGGTAAGTATATTAGATCTTTGAACAATTGGATTAAGATGCTATTGTGTGAAAAGTGGGATATGCGAATAAATTAATGTTCGGAGCTACGCGAAGTGGGAAGATCTACAGAAGCGGAGGTAGCAAAGACTTAGAAACTAGTCCCTTAATTTCATCCTCATGGGAAAGTGAGCAAGAGCTCGCGAAAGTTTCTCCGAGAAGCACGGTCAGTTTGATAAGGTAGCGAATTTTGTGTTTACCACCTCCACCCACACCGCCACCCGTCTCACCACCCTCACCTCCATCTCCATCCACCCCACCTCCGCCACTACCACAGTTCAGTATGGCAAGGGCGATCAAACTACCAGTATTTAGAGGAGTGGGGAATGAAGATCCGGACCAATTCTGCTTCATGGTAAGAATAGTATGGGAAGCACAAGGTGTCGGGGATGACAATATTAAGAAGGCTACACTAGTGAGTGTGATGTAGGATCGCACATTAATGTGGTATATCAAGCATTCTAATGACCACCCAAACACAGGAATCGTAGAAATCCAGGCTGCGCTAAACATGGCTTTTAGTAGGCAAAAGTCAGAGACACAATCAATGATTGGATTTAAGGAGATCGCGATGCTCTCAGGCGAAACCCCCTGGGATATAGACCAAAGACTGGAGAGTACAATTTGCGAAGCCAATATGACATTAACAGATGGACAGCATTGAGCATGGTTTGTAGCATCTCTGACACCGCACTTAAGGACGACGCTGTCACATCAAAAACTTTCCACCCAGGCTAAAGCTTTAGAAATGGTGATGAGATTGCATGAGACCCCTATACAAGACCCTGATTTGGGGGTCCAACAAATCCATACACAATTGCAAAATCTATGTCTGGAAATGCAAAGTTTGAAATAGGACAGGACACCTCGACTAGAGGCGCGGGAGGAGGTATGGTGCATAAAATGCAAAGGCCAGGGGCACGACAAGGACCCCTGTCTAGTGTTTGCGAACTACTTGGCAGGGGGGGCGATGCCATTAAGACTGGAGGCACAAGCAGGGTCGAGTGTGGCGTCTACATTATGGTGCGTGATTTGTCAGATAGAAGGAAAACACACTACAGATAATTGTCATATGTTGCAGAAGTATACACAGATGTCCCAACAATTGTTTTGTAATTTCTACAGGTCGATAGGCCATGATGAACGCACCTGCCAAAGCTACAAACTAATGATGGATTGAACTCTTGCCTATAGGGTGCAGACTGAAACGTGAGCCCTTGACGCAAATGCAGGGATGGCACGTGCTGGATTTCAGGGGTGCAATTGAGGTCGAGGCGGAATGGGATCAGGAAGGGGTCGCAGACAACTAATTTGTTACAATTGCGGAGGGCCAGGGCATTATGCCCGAAATTGTACAAACCTGACAAGGACATCATGTTGGTACTGTACTCAGTTTGATCATGAGGCAGAAGATTGCCCTTCACTGATAGCAAGGATGCGCGAAAAAGGGGTACTCCAGCCCCCTCCGACTCAGAATTTGCAGATGATTAGGTCTGAGCCAGGTGAAGAAGGCCCAAATGTAAACATGATGCTCAGGAGCAGTATGACCATGAGTGAGGATAAAGGGAAGCAGCCAGAATAAAGTGTGTGGGTTCGCAAGGCTCCTACAAAAGAACCTGAATTTGATTTAGAATGCGTGAAGGAAACATTCATGGAAGCTAAGAAAATCTTCACGGAGGCCTCCACTTCAGGTAGTAAGGATCAACTAGAACCAAGGATGGATCCTTCAATGCTCACTATCTTTCTGGAGACATGCATGAAACTGATGCACGACAGCAAGACAGTCAAAGGACTACAAGAACTTATCACTAGGTGCGCAGGGTCAGGAGAACTGCGTGTGGTTCAAAAACTTGGAAAGCATGCTTTGCGCATAGGGAGGGAAATGAGGTTGATTGCACAAATTAGCGAGTATGAAATGGATCAATTAATCCTGGATCTCAGATTGGATGCGAATGTACTACAAAAACAAACATGGGAACGCATGGGTGGAACCCCGCTATAATGGTCCCCTATTCAGTTACGAATGGCGAACAAATACAAGATTTTCTCCATGGGAAGATTGCAAGGGGTAACAATAGATATTGAAGGTGCGAGTGCACAGGTGGATTTTGATGTGATAGAGATTGTCGATGACAATAATCCCTCTCCTGCACTACTAAGAATAGACTGGGCCACCGATATGAACGGAGTCATAAATTTGAAGAAGCACAAAATGATCTTTGAGAAAGAGTCACTATGTGTAGTAGTACTGCTAGATCTAGCTGAAGGAGCGCGATACACTAAACCGGTGTGCGAGGATGATAGTGATGATGATCTCAATTGTATTTACAAGATAACTGCACAAGAACAGGATTGGGTGAATCCTATAGAAGATGGAAGGATTTCGTGGGAGTGCGAAAGCTCCTAAACTTTGGATTCAAACGGAGAAGTAGAATGATGGTAGAATCGGCTGCACGAAGTAACAATGCTGAATTGAAACATGATGATTAGATCACTGCATTGCGTGACAACAGAGGCAAGGGAGATACCGACATATGATGGATTAGCAGTGGTGGATGAATTTATGAGCCAATTTGAAAGCGTAGTACCAGAACAACAATGATTCAATGCTCTGAAATGGGGGTTGCGCGCAACGCCTGCACGATGGTGGGGTACGCATCAAGGAAATTTTGAGGACTGGCACGGATGCAGAAGGATGATGCGCCTATATTTTGGAAAACCCCAGCTCTAGGGGCAGAACAACTTGCGCATCCACCTTTCTTTATGGGTACATACATATGCTATACAACTCGCACAAGCACACACCACCCCCAGGATAGAGAATTGGAACAAGCCGTAGCAGCAGGAAAGGTGACGCGCGCTACCAATTATCCACAACGAAGCATTCGATGGGGTGTGGGGAGTACTGAACAAGGTTCACTAGGCAAGAAAAACTGATTGGGACTTGCGCGTGCCAGCGGTTCAATGGGCCTATAGGACCATGTCCAAAACCTTGAGTGCAGAGATTATTCCAAAGGTGTGAAACAGAGTAGAAACCGTAATTTCTACAGAGAATACAAAAAGGAATTTGCATGTAATGGCTCCCGTAGTTGTGATAGTGCGCGATGACCAGGACAAAGAAATCACACAGCTATGTGAGGTTGAACATATAAGGATTCAGGAAGCCCTTCGGCGAGGGAACCTTAGACTTCGCGAACTCGAAAAGGACCGGGTACAATTGAGGAAGAAAAGCATTTTGATGGACACTGAGATCAAGAGGTTGGAAAACGAGATCATGCAAGCATGTCTCGTCGATAAACCAAGGATGAAAAGGCAAGATACGAATGATCATACCACTGCATTAGAAGATTGTCACCAAGAATTTATGACTCTGCTTCCATTGCTACGACTGCACCTCACCAAACACAGTAACAAAGGGAGCGCATTACATACAATAGAATGCGCGGCGCAGGTTGTCGCGAAGGAAATTGAGGATTTTCTGCAGACTATACTGAAAGGCGAGTTGAAGTCTCGCACAGGTGGTATGACCACCTGACTAGCCATAGGGAGCACAGTCTCAGTGCTTTAGGTAATTGAAATAGAGCACGGGACTATAAAAAAGTCCGTTTGGGAGGTGCACGATGAGGGAGGTGCACGCAGAATCAGCATGTCACAAGGGTCGCGACTACGCAAGGGGGGGTGTGCTGCCGCGCGGGTAGGCTGGGAAGTGATTGTTGGTGTCACTATTCATGACAAGATGTCCGATTTAAGGCAAAAGGGAGCGGGTGGCGAGCATTTAAGACATGAATTAAGGGCAAGATTTGGGGAAATATGTCACCAAGAAAGCATTGATGGCCCAGAATTGGCGAGTAGGTCGAATTTGAATTCAAAAGGCACTATAAAAATACATGGGCTAGCCACGAGACAACACTTTTTCACTTGATATTTGAGTAGTTGATTAGAGCATATAGTGTTGAGCACCAAGCAATATTTGAGCCCCAAAGTTTGCAAACGACCACAGATAGCTCAAACAAGATGGTGGCTACCAGGAGAGGTGTGGGATTTGTAGAAAGAACCACCGACGAAGCCGCACAAAACCCCATGGTGCAGGATGTTACTGGAGATGATGGGAACGCACCAGAAATCCTGAAATCACCTCGAACGCCGAGGCCCAAGAAAGATAAACAGGGATCGGGACCAGTTCGTATGTCCCCGAGGAATCCATGGTTCGATAAACTCTCCATGGAAGAAAAGGGAAAGGCTTTCACCATTGAGACAAATGACGAGGAGGAGGACCTACAGGATCTTGTCAATGAGATGGAGGAAGCAGAAGAGATGGAAGAGGACATCCAGTCGATGCGCTCTGCAGCGAAATTGCTTGAGTATGTCCCTCTGTGGAAAGGGAAAGCTAAGATACCAAAGGACCTGGAAGCCATTAAGAGCACACTCCAGACCTCGCTCCTCCCCAATGGAATTGTGTTTGAGGGCTCGCACTTGGGTCGTGTGCCCACAATGAAGTTTGAAGATTGGGACCTCACGGACAGCAAGAAGTTCCCACACTTAGAGATGGAGAGCCTCATGAAGCAGAGCATGGAGGGGCCAGTCACAACACTAGAGCCGCAAAAATGGTTGTGCGGTGTGGAAAAGGTCAGATTACTTCATCTGCTGTGGATTCCACACTTTCACCACATGCTGATCACTATTTTCATCATCAGGCAGCTGCTTTTCTTGGTGCACGATGGGTACTTATGGTTGGAGGAGCCTATTCCCATCATGACAGATCTCATCCATAGAATTTCCCGGCTCCCCTGTAAGGGAAAGGACCCCATGGCGATAGTAAGAAAAAGTAGAGATTTGGCACTCGCGGAGGCCATGAAGAAAAAATACAAGCTTGAGAAGAAAAAGAGGGGTTACACAATCAACAACATTAAAGATAAAGGGGTGTGCGTAGCCACCCAACTCCTAGCCAGGAAGGTAATGCGAAAATGCCGCGGCGATGAGGTACTAGCACTAGTAGTTGTATTGGGAAAACAATGCGCATAAGGGGTCCAATTCAACTGGGTTGAGTTCCTCTGCGAGGAATTCTTGACCAACTACAAGGAAGCCTAGGAGCAGGGCAAGACCTTCCACTACACGTGGTTGCTCTTGTCCATTTTACTGGTAACAGGGGAACTGCCCGAGGATAGTTAATTCCCTAGCATTGAAGAGGACTTACCAGAGGCTGCAAAGTATGTGTTGCTCTGGGCCACCAAGGACACAAAGCAGATTTGCAAGAAAAAGATCTTCTAGGTGCTCATGGAGGCAAGCATCTAGATGTGGATCAATAGACGACCGCACCTGTCCCCCATAGTGCACAACATCCTGCAGAGCTTTGCAGACTTCAAGGAAGACATGTGTAATGTTTACATCAAGGCGCATAAGGATCCAACACAGTAATGGACCAAGCTCCCCTTCATCGCCATTGATGATGTAATCTTTTCAGTGTTAGAATCATGGCCCCCCAAGTGGTGTGCCTCAGATCTGGTGGAGCTGGATAGGACAGCAGCACAGAAATAAAAAGATAAGGCCAAGTTGTGTGTCACGAAGTTGGCTGAGAAGAGGCGCAATGAAAAAGCGACCGCGGAGGTAAGGGCTGTCTGCGAGGCAACATGGGTAGCCGTGGAGCAGGCAAAGGCCGCCGAAGAAGCAGCAGCAGCATAGGCAACAGGGGCCACCACAACGTAGGACGAGGAGGGCTAGGACTTGTCTATAAGACAGGAAGTAGAGGACACAGACCTCGCAGAAGAAGGTAAGGATCTAGGCACAACTTCTACCCAGCCGAAAAGGCCACGTGTCACAGAGAGATCGGGTCCATGAAAAAAGGTCAAGGCGTCCAAATTGGCCATCGACCTGATCACGTTAAGAGAAGGCGACCTCTATGACATTAGCGACATGGTTCACGAGGTCACCAAGGAAGCACTCCAAGAAGCCATGTCGGAGCAGCAGATTGTGTTGGGGTCCCTAAGGGCGTAGCTACAGGAACTACAGTTGCAACCCCCACAGGAAGGAACCTTAGCCACCTACGGTGTAGTAGGCACATTAGCAGTGGAGCAGCTGCTATGTGCAAATATGGCCAACACCATGGTGCTACCAGAAGGAGTGCTAACAGCAGAGAACAAGGACTACGGAGCCGTGGCGAGCAGGATCAAGGGACTTGGCCTTAATTTGGTTGCCCTTCCGCGAGACACATTGTACCAATTGTAGGATGGCATAACAACAGAGCTCCATGCTAGGGAGGGATGCGCGATTCAGGTGATGAGTAAGAAAAAGATCAACATCGAACAACTCGGCCTGCAGCTTGACGAACTAGTGCCACAAAACCAGTAGATCATGCAGACAGTTGATGAAGCATACTGGTGAGTCCCAGAATTGTCCATCGCCGTAGACCTACCAACAGAGATGCGGATCCACTGTTTGGCAAGTGGAGCCCGAAGTGCACGCGAGGAAACAATGCAAGTGTAGCTAGAGCTGAACCTTCAAATTGCCGAGCTGCGACTGAAGGCGTAGCCTTCCACTCCTTCCAAAGTTAGAGAGCAGTGCGTTAGCACTATTCAAACAAGACTGGAAGAAATTGGATGAGTAGTGTAGGACTGTACCGGTATGTTGGACCAAGACTTTGACGTCCTCACATCCTTGCAGGAGGACCCCAACATATAGTGCCTGGAAGCAGAGGCGCGCGAGCTTCAGGAGTAGTGTGATAATGTAAAGGGAACTGCACAGACAGTTGTCCTCACCCAATGGCTGCCAAAGATGCAGCAAGAAAGTGCATTGAAAGAGCAGGTGGATGCTGCAAGACAGAAAGAAGCACTTCTCAAAGTGCGCATCCAACCATGGATTGATGAGGCCTTCACCATTACGGCAGATATTGAGGGCAAGCTCGCACAGATGTAGGGACTCTACACGCTAAGGAAGGCAGATGATCCTCACAAAGAAGCATTGGAAGAGCGCACACAGCAGGTCTAGCAAACCACAAAACAGTGCGCCACGGATCTCCTAGCAGTACGGGACCAGTTGGAGGGGCTCCACGCCAAGATCACTACACCAACAGAGTGACTCGGGATGAATCACGATGATTGTGTTGGGGGCCTGTTGGGCATGGAATCCCCCCACAGCATGTTTTGGCACTCAAAGCCTAAGTTTTGGTCAAAGGCATTGTAAGACTCTGCGAATTGCAGGTGCGGAGCGCGAAGTATAGGTTAAGTCATAGGGTTGTCTGTCCTAAAGTATTGTAATGTAATGTAAAGTCATGTCGACCTACCCATGGTCCGTGGACCATGGGATTGTATAAATAGAGTGAGGCTCTAAGTTGTAAAGAGATCGAAGAATAATGGAGAATACGAATGGTTCAAGCATAAAGTAAGAGTCTAAGGGTATTGGGTCGTAGTAGTAGGAAGAGGCTTTGCAGCTGTGTTCGTAAAGGCCTAGTAGAGTTTGCAGCTGAGTGTGCAGACCCCTGTAGCTAAGTGCGTAGGGTGGTGTCGAGTTTGTAATCTTGATCGAAGAATAATAAAGAGAAGTTGATTCCTATTTCTGTGTATCTGCTTGTGCATTTGCCTTCTTTACATTTATACTATTTTATTTATCGTGTGCACTGATATGATTGTTGAATATGCTGTAATAATCATTAGTCTTACACAAATAAGTTAAGTAATCAGGTAATAACAGATTAAATAACAAGGAACTTGGGTATTATACAGGTTGCACCCCAAGTAGGGCTGCATGGAAGTAGCATCACAGGTTGCGAAGGAATAACAAGTGCACGTAGCGACGTGCGCACAGGGTCAAACCGTGGACCTCCAGAAGCTCATCAGACATCCCTAGGGTGCGAAACCTGGTTCTAGCACCCTCCCATACTACTTCAGGTGAGACCTCAGTCTGCGCTCTACGGACTGTTCCTGAAAGGGCCAGTAGTACCAGGATTTGCTTGGCTAAATCACCTCTAAACCTAGGTCAGGCCCATACAAGCCAACATCTTCCATAAACCCCCAATCCATTATCCTTGGATTATAATGCAACCATAATTCCTTAACTAAAATTTCAAAACCATGGCTTGAATCATCATGTGCTAGAAAACCACTAAAATAAAAAACCATGCATCGAAAACCATAAAAAAAAGATGCAAAAAATTTCCATTTTTTTTGGGGGGGGGGATCCAACCCTGAACCTATGAAGAGGGGGGATAGTAACCCCCCCTATTGCACCCAATACGTACAAATCACATATGGGGATAATTGTGCAAAAAAAATAACACATACACAATAGTAGCCTACCTTAGGTGATCTATAAAATTAGGTAATGGAGATTTTTTTTTGTATGTACTACAAATTTATGTAACATTGGTTTCTTTTTAGCATATAATTGCCACAAAAATAGCCAATGGAATTGATATTATAGAGTTCTTTTTATATATAAATCCTTGGATCATGTTTTTGGCTTGAAATGCATCCTATATCGAGGGTAATATAAGGGTGTCGGAAAATTTGAAGGGAGGATATTATAATGAAAATAGACATTAGAGTTGGGAAGCATCAATATACACAAAGATAGCCAAGATTTCTATAGTCGCTACACGGGTTTTATCTCCAAAAACTTATAAGGATTGAGGAACACCCACACATATGGATATTAAAGGAGTCACTTTACTATTAGCTTGAAAATAATAGGAAATTTGTTTAGCTTGTTGATGAAAAACACCTATCAATCAACATAAAGAGTAATATGGGAAATAAAAATAAATGGCCAACAAAAAATGCACATAAATGGATGCACATAGGTGCAAGACAATTCATAAGGAATCTCTAACAACCATAACATAAACTAGAGGCAAGGTGAATGAAGGAAATATATAAGATGATCAAAGTGGTTAGAAAAGGGTCTAGAAGTGATTAAAATTAATGATTGATGAAGAGAATTAATTAGGAAAGTAGATGGTGTTCCACTTATTAATCTAGAAATTAATCAAGAGGGGCATCAAGAATAAGGTTAAGTACCTAAAAATATTCTACATAAACCATGGGTGGATGGTTAAAAGAAGAAAAATAGAGCTTATGATTCAAAATTGTAGGATACCTTTGTGTTATCACATGGTCTTTTACACATAGAACTTATGAGATTCAAATTCTACGTAAACCATTTGTGGGTGGTTAAAAGAAGAAAAATAGAGCTTATGATTCAAAATTGTAGGATACCTTTGTGTTATCACATGGTCTTTTGCACATAGAACTTATGAAATTCAAATTCTATATGCTACAATTCGTAACCTTGGTATGGAGAAAAATTCAAGCCCTTAGTGGAAATAAAGAAACTCAAGTAAATTTATCTCTTAGAGCTTTAGATGACTGTAAATATGTAATTGCATGAGTTGTACACCAAGCCCAATACATCTTGGTTTTTATATTACTTAAATGACTCATGAGATGTGGTAATGAAAGATTTTAAACCTCTTCAAACACACATTCTTACCGAGATAAAGGATGTAATTAACCCTAACATTGTTGGAGATTTCAAAAGAAAACTGTGTAATATTTTTTAATTCGTCCAATGTTTCAGATGGTTACTCCATCCATCATTAGGGACCAAAGAGCCTTGTGAGTAAACAGGTGCTAAAGAGCCCTTTTTAAAGGAGAAAAATAAATAAGCATCTGTTGGGTTAAAGTTTAGAGAATAAACTTGGTTAAGGTAAAAGATTATTTAAAATTAATTAATAAGTGACACTGGTCTTAGACCAAGTTGATATTTAAGTAATTTAAATTAATTTAACAATAAATAATAATTGAAATTTCTATTTGACCAAATTTACAAATAAAAAAGAAAAAAGAATAAATTAAAAATTAATGATTAGTAATACAATAAGAATTAATCGAAAATTAATAATTAATAATTAGACAATTTAAAACTAAAATAAGAATGAATAATAAAATAATATTTATTAATTGAAAATAAGAGTTAATGATAATTACAAATTAAAAAGAATTAGTTAAAATAAGAATTAAAATAATAAAACCTGCAGGGGTTTGATCTCGTGGTCAACGAACGGTTTGTTAAGTCATTCGTATCGCTGTGCAAGTTAGGGGTTCAAGCCTCGTCTTACCCTGAGGGGCCGTTCCTTGCAGGCTGGGTGGTTCCTCCTAGCTGTTATATTGGCAGCTGGTGGGATTCGACCCCATGTAATGCGAGTACGATACCACCACCATTGACGATTCAGCTAGATATCAAAAAAAAAATAAAAAATAAAATAATAAATGAAAATAAGAATTAATAATCAAAATTAATAACTAATAATAAAATAAGGATGAGTTGAAAATTATAAATTAATTATTAAATAAAATAAAATAATAATTAGTTAAATTAACCAAATTGAAAATTAACATAAGATAAAAAATTAAAAATTAAAAATTAAATAATTTAAAATTTCCAAAAAATATAATAGTAAAAACTAAAGAAAAATTGATACAAATTCCAACCAATCCCATTGAAAATAAATTAAAAACTTGAAAAATGATATTGGAAAATATTAGACTTTGAAAATTAATTTAGAATTGGAGTAAAATTAAAAAATGACATTTGGAAGTAATTAGAATTTTAAAATTGAATGACCAGACTAGAACAAAGAGGGTGTAAAAAAGGTTAATTTGAAATAAAAGAGAATACATGCCGATATCAAACAAAAGATGAAACAAGAGAGAATATAGGTCAAGATGAAACTAAAGATAAACTTAATTAATTAGGAAGGATAATGAATAATCAAGGTAAAAGGCTAATAAAGAAATGAAGAGGGTCCAATTGGATCCGATGAAAAGAAATTTTTTTATAGGGAATTAAAGGGAGAGGAGGAGGATGAAGGGCGTGAAATAATGGGAGTGATGGTGGATGACGGGCTTCATAAATTGCCTAAGCCTATATCCATCTTGTCTATTAAAATTATTAGTGTCTTTCTCAATTTCATGGGCTTATCGAATAATGCAAGAGTTATAAAATGAAATCGAGGCTAGGATTTTAGATTGATAAAAAAATCAATTTTTTTGACTTAAATGAATGTTGAATGATGGTATACTTTGTTAGTCGATTGTGGTTGGTATCAACAATGTGTTCTTTGAGTCGAGCTTTGAAAGGATGACCTTTTTGGCCAATATAGGATTTTTCACATGAACAAGGAATCTGATATACCATTGATCCATACATGGGGTTTTATATGTCTTTGGATGATTAGTATAATTTCTTGAGTGTTTTATGGGGCTTGAATATAGTTTTAATGTTGTTCTTGGAAAAGACCTTCACTATAAGATCTATGGTTCCTTTAATGTACGGGAGCATAACTTGGCCACAAGAAGGAGAAGGATCAAGATTGGTGGATCTAGGGTGAGAGACAACAATTTAATTATTTGGTCTGTGGAATAGTCATTGAATTTGAAATCTTGGAACAAATGGGATTTTTTAGCTGAAAGAAACTAGGGGGCAGAGATTTTCCGAGCTTTGGAGATGAGGCTTTTAAGAACAATTTACTTCTTAGAAGGGTGGTGATGCAAAAGGGCATGAAGATAATGGCCAGTGTGGGTATTTTTTCTATAAACTTGATGGGAGAGGGAGCCATTGGGGAGTCGAGTAACGAGGACATCTAGGACTGGAAGGGATTTGTTTGATTCGATTTTCATAGTGAATTGAATATATGGGGAAATATTATTAAGATGGGAATGAAAGGCATTGAGTGTGAGCCTACTGTATTGCCAAATGAAAAATGTGTTGTCAAAAAATAGGAACCAACACTTGGGTTTGAGATGTCAAGAGTTCAGAGCTCTAGCTTCAAAGTGTTTCATAAATATTTTAGCAATTATCAAAGAAAGAGGGGAGCCCATAATTGTACCTTCCATCTGCTCATATATGGTACCTTTAAAAGAAAAGAAAGTTGAGGAAAGGCAAATTTGGATTAGGTTCAAGGTTTCAACATCTACTAATTTTGAGATAAGGTTTAAAGTTTTGGGAACTGTGATCTTGGTGAAAAGGGAAACAATGTCAAAGCTAACCAGCAAGAAATTCTCATCAATCTGGATGTTTTTTTATTTTGAGAATGAAATCAACAAAATATCTGATATATGAGGAACTGGAGCCCACAATTATTGAATATTGGTGGTTAAATATTGGCTTAATGCATGGATAGAGGCTCCAATAGCACCAAAAATGGTACGTAGGGGAACTCCTAGCTTATGAATTTTAGGTTCACCATAAATTTTAGGAGTTTGGGGGGTGTGTGGAATAAGTTTAAGTTGAATGGAAGTGGGTAAAGAGGAATATTTTATGGCCTTAGTGACCAGGTGAGTAGTAATGTTTAAGGGGTTCTTAGGAATGATTTTATACGATTAAGAGGAAAAGAGATCCATCATTTTATATTCATGGTCCTCCGTGTTCATGATGACAACAACATTACCTTTGTGAGCTTTGAGGAAATGGATGTTGGGGTTATAATTGAGGTTGTTGATGGCTTGGAACTCTTCTTTAGATAAATTTAGTTTAGGAGGTTTAGCATGACGAAGAATCCTGCCACAATCTTAAAAAAATTCTTCAACAATGTGAGAAGGAAGGTTATGGGAAACAAAATCAATGAAGAAAATAATCTCCTTAATTGGAATCTTGTGAGGAGCATTGGCAAAGTTGAATCCTTTTTTTCAGGAGCTGGAGGGTGGAGGGATCAATAACAAGAGATGGGAGATTCACAATAGAAGAAGGTAGAGAGATGGGAGGAGATGATGAAGAGGGATTAGGAAAATTTTGAGTATGAAAATTGGGATAGGAGGTAATGGTATTAGAGGAAGAATTATTAAGATGATTATCTATATTAATTAAATGAGGGGGATATTTATTATAATGAGAAAGATCGGTAGGATTATCATCATCATTAAAAGTATTGGGATGACAGGAAGTGGTGAAATCAATAATGGAAATGGTATTGGAGGATCCATTATTATTATTAATTTGAAGATTGTTAAAGGAGATCTAATTTAATTTTGAAATAAGAGAATTATTATTAAGGTAGGGATCGTAGGTGGAAATGCTATTAATTTGAATACCATCCATATGATTAGATCTATCATTAATATGAATATTTTGAGAATTAACCGAATGAGGATAGATTTAAGAGTGTTAGATTGAATGGGGAGCATTGGAAAGGAGCGATGAGGAAATGCATGAAAAAGAATTGTTAATGGGTTCAAAGTTGGGGGTATTATAATAAGAGGACAAATTAAATGAGGTAGCTAAAGAATGATCATGAGAAATGGTTAACGCATTTGAAGGGATAGGATTTAGATTGGAGTTGAGGTTCATGGAGGGGCCATGTTTTAAGGAGTCAAGGCTGAAGGAATGTTGAAGGGCCATGCCATTTTATGTGCTAAACGACTAAAGGGCCATAGTATTAGAAGAAAACAAAGAGGGAGTATGTGTAGTATTAGAAGACAACAAAGAGGTAGTGTGTGATAGATGGGTCTTAGCAACAATGGAGATTAGTGATGGAGCCATCAGAGTTCTGTTGGTGGATAGAGTCGAGGGTGACAGTGGGGATGTCAGATTGCTGGTAGATAGAGCCATATTGCAGGTAGACAAAGCCAATGGAGATGTCGGAGGAACATATGTAGACAAGGACTAGTTTATGGTAATTTGGCAATGGAGTTATGAGCTAGATGCCGAGATAGGAATATCCAGACCTCTGGAGGAGTCGGTCCAATTGTTCTAGGTCTGGCATGTGCGGGGAATGTAGGGACTATGGAAGAAAAATTGGGTTGAATCCGATCCATGAGGATTTACGATGAAAAAATGAAAATAATTTTGAGTTGGATTACGCTGAGCCTATTGAAGCTTAGAGAAATTTCTTATTTGAATTTTGATAGCAGACTGAAAGGTGGTGGAAGTAGCTAAAAATGAGCACAATTCAATCGAATTCTAGATATCAGAGCAGATAAAAGAAGAAACCTTCAGTCAAATAGAAATAAAAAGGAGATAAATCAGACCCCATGCAAGGATAAAGGGTCTATCATATTCCTTGTTCATGATAATTATCCTATATTGGCCAAACATATCATCCTTTCAAATCCTAAATCAAAGAACACATAGTTGATACCAACAACAACCATCTATCAAATTTTGTCATCATTTAGCATTCATTTAAGTCCAAACATTTGATTTTCTTATCGATCTAAAATCCTAGCCTCTGTTCTATTTTATAGCTCTCACATTATTTGAGAAACCATTTAAATCAAGAAGAACCCTAATAATTTTTATAGAGAATATGGATATAGGCTTAGCCAATTCTGGAAGCTCATCATCCACCATCTCTCCATTGATTCCCGCCCTTCATTCTCCTACTTCTCTCCCTTTCATTCCCTATAATGTTTTCATTTTTTCATCAGATCCAATTGGACCCTCTTCATTTGTTTATTAGCCTTTTACTTTGATTATTCATTATCATTTCTAAATAATTAAGATTATCTTTAGTTTCATCTTGACCTATATTCTCTCTCTCGTTTCATCTTTTGTTTCATATTGGCTTGTATTCTCTTTTATTTTAGATTAACCTTTTGTACACCCTTTTTGTTCTAGCTTGGTCATTTAATGTTAAAAGTCTAATTACTTCCAAATATCATTTTTCATATTTACTCCAATCCTTAATTAATTTTAAAAGTAATTTTTTCCAATATCATTTTTCAAATTTTCAATTTATTTTCAAATTATCAAATTTTCAATGGGCCTTGTTGGAATTTGTATCAATTTTTCTTTCATTCTTATTTTTCTATTTTTTTATCTTATTTGCTATTTTTCAATTTAGAATTTCGTCAATTCAAATAATTCTTATTTTATTATTAATTATTAATTCTTATTTTAATTAATTCTTTTTAATTCTTAATTTTCATTAATTCTTATTTTCAATTAATAAATAATATTTTATTATTTATTATTTTTTTAATTTTAAGCCATTTAATTATTAATTTTAAATTTCGATTAAATTTTATTTTATTATTAATCATTAATTTTTAATTTATTCTTATTTTATATTTTTAAATTTTCATTTGTAACTTCGGTCAAATACAAATTTATATTATTATATCTAATTATTTTAATTTAAGTTACTTAAATATCAACTTGGTCTAAGACCAGTTTCACTGATTAATTAATTTTAAATAATTTTTATCAATTTGACCTTGACCAAGTTTATTCTCTAAAATTTAACCCAACAAATACTTAGTTCTTTTTCTCCTTTAAAAAATGCTCTTTAGCACTCGTTTACTCACAAAGGTCTTTGGTCCTTGATGATGGATGGAGTAACCATTCGAAATGTTGGATGAATAAAAATACCATTACATAGTTCTCTTTTGGAAATCTCTAACAATATGAATAACTGTGGAAGGATTTGATTATTTACAACCCTAACATTGTTGAAATGGTAATCCCTTTAGTTATTTCCAAACTTCTCTATGCAATTCATGATGTTTGATCATGATCTCTAATCTACTTAATCTAATTATCGTAAACAAATTGATGAAAATGAAAATGGGTTGAATATGGTAATGCAATGTAGCACATGCATTATGGAATATGTGGCTAATTGTATCTTAATTAAAGGATAAAATAAATGTTTTTGGAAGTCTAATTGATGACAAGGAGAAAATTCAACCATTATTATAAAATATGAAATAATAAGAACTTCCAAACCCCTTCCAAAATGAAACCATCCAATTGTTAAGAACATCTCCTTGTCATCAAACTAGTTAGTGACCAAGGTACAATTAGGTGTTATTAGACATATAGAAATAAGGATAATAGCCCACCAACTAAAATACATGCATATACATAGATTTTGAGCAACTAAGAGAAGTCCACAAGTTACCAAAAAACTCCCTATTTTAAATTAGATCTTAGTGAGTAGAAGATAAGTGTAAGTAGACACCATAATAAGATAATAGTCCCCAATTTAGAATTTTCACACCCACAAGCACTAGGAGAATTAAGAGAGGAAAGAAAAACCTAAAACTAAAGAAATCTCTACAAGATTATAAACACAGTAAGTAATAATGTCCCGTTTATTAACATATGAAAATAACTTTCGATGTCAACTAATGAACCTTTTGCTTGAAGGAAATGATTCTACTTAATAGTTTAATTTGTGTCTCTTGGTCTTCCAACTCCTTGAATCTTCTAATGCCTTGGATACCTCCCGACCTTCTAGTTCATATTTATGCATTAAAATCCTTGCCTTATTCCCACTTTAACTAGTCTAATAGATTATGAGAATATGTATTCTATAAGATTAATAAATATATGAAAATATCTACCCACTCAAGTGAGCCTTTCAAAGATAAGCTATAACCAAAGATAATCACTTATTTCACTTATATGTTAACTCCCTCATTATTTTTTGCACACTTCCTCAAACATTCCTTGCATCTCAAAGAAAGTATATAAAATGTAGTTCAAATCCAAATAATATAAGAGAAAATAGAAAAATCCTAAGAAGGATCTCTTGATAATAAAAAATAGAGGGATATGTTCACTTTCCTCTTTAAGGTGCAACCTCCACTCTCTCTCTCTCTCTCTCTCTCTCTCTCTCTAGTAGAGGATTCCCACTGGCATGTTCCTTCATAATATCCCTCTCTCTCTCTCTCTCTCTCTCTCTCTCTCTCTCTAGTAGAGGATTCCCACTGGCATGTTCCTTCATAATCTCTCTCTCTCTCTCTCTCTCTCTCTCTCTCTCTCTCTCTCTCTCTCTCTCTCTCTAGTAGAGGATTCCCACTGGCATGTTCCTTCATAATATCCCTAACTACTTACCAATCAAAATGTAACTAAAATATGCTTAAAGTATGCAAAAAGGAGAAATTAATAATATATCCCTTGTTGTAAATAATATCCACATAGAATATATTAAATATGTTCATAGGTCCATAGTATATTCTATACAACTACCTAATCAATTTTCGTTAACAATAATGCTTCCTGAACCCCGAGTCAAGGAAATTTTTGACAATCTATCTATTTCCATGTTTAGTTCATGAAATATGTGTGTGTAAGTGATATGAATAAATTCCTTGACTATACATTTGAATTGTATTGTTGATATCAATAAAGCGTTTTCTTGAACAACCTACTCCCCTTCATCAAATTAACTATAAAAGTCAAATCATCAAATAATTGGAACTTTGTGATGTGCATAGTGATAGATAGCTTAAGTACAACTTTCAAAGCAAGTAACTCCACTTTATTGTTAGAATATTTATTCACAATGGCATAGTATTCTAGATGATGCCCCCACTTGTAAATGAAAAATGCCTCCATTATTGCATTATGGATATTCTATGTGGATAACACCATTGAAGAACCCCCAAGGTATGGATTTGTCCCAAATCAATCCCTTAATGATCCATGGAATCCTGGTGATCATTTCCTCTAAGTCACTGTTGTGTTATTCCTACAATCTAAATGGAGACTTGTATATTTAATATTATCCTATCATGAAAGAGGCTTGAGTTGTGTGCTATCAAAATTCCCCACATGTTATGAAAGGCATTGATCAATATTTATTTAGATATATATTATTGAACCACTCATCTAAACATTCCTCCATAGCAGTTCAACACCATATATTATTAATACCAATCCAATGTCCTATATCACTCCAAATTTTCACTAAGAAGGACAACTATTAAAAATATGGGAGATGGATTCATATTCATTTCTACATAAATAGAAAATTCCTAACACATTATTTTTCATTTTTGTAGACAATTCAAATTCGGTAGTTCATCGTTTAGTGCTAACTATATCAAGAGCTTGGGTTTTATTGGGGCAGGCAATTTCTAGTTTTTTATGCAACCACCAATGCACCTCCCCTTCTTCAATGTTCAAAGCCACCTCATATCCTAATTTTGTTGTGTATTGTCTTCTATCCTTTTTTCTTCCAAACTAATTCATATCTTTATTATCTAATGTGAATGTGACCTTGAGTCATTGAGGAGATGAAGTTGTTCCATTGTTCCATTGCATCACCTTCTAATCTGATGTCAAGACCATTCATCTACCCTTGGTGTCAAATGTTTGGTATACATCACCAATTTGATTTAGTGTAAACAATCATTGACCCCAATTACATTGGATCAAATATTACTGTAAGAAGGTGTTATTGTCACACCCCATAATGGTGTTATCTCTATATAATTTTGTGTATTTTTTACAACTTTCCATGCCAAGTATGCATAAATTAAAGGGAGACATACAACCAAAGATTCCCATTCATTAAAAACACTTTTATATTGCTTTTGTGGAGAGTGGATCCAACCCATAATTGTCAAAGATACCAAGTACTTTTAAATAACTGTGTGTTTCCATAAACATCCTTAGAGATGAGGTTCCATAGAATTTTGTAGCAAGGAGTTGGCCAAATGGGATTATATGCTTTAAGCCCTAACCTCCTTTCTTGTTTGACCTCAAAATATTATGCTAGTGTTCCAAGCGATATTTCCTTTCCACAAAAACTCAAAACATAATCTTCAAATTTTGTTTAGGAATCATTTTTGTATATGACATGCTAGAAGCATCTAGTACACTAATATTACTACTAGAATAGGTTCCACTAAGGTTAATTTCCCACCCCTTGATAACCATCCATAGCCACCAATAGTGTATCTATGTAACACACCCAAATCCCTAATACCTTATTAAGGCCATAGAGCGTAATCTACACCTAACCTCTAAGGTTTGTTATGAAGATGGGGTTATCAAAATTCCTCTCCATTTTGGCATCTAATGTCACTATTTTAATACTTCCGTCATCTTCTGCTTGTTGAGAGCTTTCCAATGACATAATTTTCATCTAAATTAGAAACCTAGGCACAAAGTTATGCCTCTTTGGAGTTTTACCCATTTAAGGGCCACATCATCATTTGTGCAACCCACATTGCTATCACATGACAACCATTTGGCCATGCGACATTCCCATGCTCATCCATGTCTATTTCCCACATCATATTATACTCTCACCATATCATCATTTTCCATGCAATGCACTTTTCCAAACCTTTGGTGCCCTTATATGTTGATATAACATATATAACGATATATTGATACGATCAACACGGTGATATGTCGATACATTAAATATAGTTATATAGTAATACAACCAATATACTGACATGCCTAATATACTCCAACTGCTAATACCAAGATATTGATAAACCTATATAACTAAAATACCTTTGCAATTCATCGATAAACTGATAGGCTGGTGGTTAGGTCAACCTGCCACATCATTCTCCAACTTCCAGTCACCACTTGACAAGTGGAAAATGTTGAAATGTTCCTTGCCACATGTCATTACTAACGTATGACATGTGCCACTAATATCTATCTAGTTGAGATGCGAAAACCATCAAATCTAGGTGACACATGTCCTCCATTGGGATTGCCATGTCATTACTTCTAATGTCATGTTGACATCATCCTTTAATTATTCTAGTGTCTGAGGCCATCAACTAACATTCCATCACACTAAAATATATCCATATTGGGACCTTGCTGTGATGATTTTGATATCAGTTGACCTCAAATATCCCAAGGGTTATGTAGCTTCCCTTCCCACATTCACCCACTTTTACAAGCTCCCGGGGGTAACCATGAGTTGAGTGTTACTATGACATGACCTGACCTCTAAGTTATAGTTATGGAAGTGAGGTCAACTAACTGACAACTTACAACCATCCCTCATGGACTACATACCACTTAAGAGACTATGATCCACCCCAGGTGATCAATCCCTGAGCTAAAACTATTTTTCTCAAGAGAAACTCCCCAATCGCTCCTTTGACACACTGTGCGTTTAGTTATAAGGCTCCAACCACACCCATAAGATCGCCTGCAAGTGGTTATAAACAAAAATCCCCTATTCAATGCATGTGGTCATGAGATTTATGCCACTTTTTTAGGAAATCCTCCAAACCACTACCCAGAACTGCCTGTAACTTTCCATAATCATAAGTAACATGAAAACAAGGCATCGAAAACTTGAACAATATCTTGACCAAAGCATGCCTAGTACATGATAGACATTTTGTTAAACATATGGAAAACACGAAAGCTACAGGTCATGAATGCATATATGATCATAAAATTCTGAACCTCATCTAAAAATCACCAAGAAGTCTCAATTCCCTCTCTAGCTAGCTCTACAACAACATTTGTTAGCACACACATTCATCAACCATTCAATAACTTATCAAATCATGGAAGAGAACCATAGTTAGAGCACATCATATAACTAAGCTTATAACCAACATATAACCAGAATAAAAACCTTGACAAATCAACCATAAAATCCACATAATAACAAGTACAAGTGCTCATATATCACAATAGGAAAATAATTCTTATTAACATATGAAAAATCTAACAATGTCAAGGACTTTCACATACCACCCGACCATAGATTGGGTTGAACAAAATATTTCTTTTAGCTAATCACCCTTGTGACATATTCCAAGAATGAATGTGGGATCTCATGGGATAGATTTTAAACCAAGACATAATTGAATAAGGACTCTAGAGGTTAAAGAACCTCCACCCTTAAGTTACTATGATCTCACCTAAACCTGTCCCAACACCACAAAACTTGAACGAAGCTTAGATGCCTCATAATTCCTTCACCATACCTTAAGGAATTTTCTTGTCTGCACCCACCTATCGAGGGCTTACCGAAGAAAATGATATCTACCCCCAACCCTTGGAATTTTCCTAAGACCACCTCACCCAATTCCAAAACCTTCCAGCAATCTAAAGCTCGACCAAGAATGAATCCCATCACACCATGACTATCTAGGAAATGGTAAGGAAAGACTGAAACCACTTTCAAACTAGGAAAAACCCATGCCAATGACATAAAATGAACTGAAAAAAATAAATTCATGTACCATCCATTCACATCCTAGCAAGGAAATCGTACATGTAACCTGTTACCTGCAAAATTTTCCTACTGAAGTTTCTGATCCAATCTTCTCCTTACTTTCCTTTGCTTTCCTTTTATTATCCTTTTCCTTCCTTTGCTCGCCCTTCTCCAAATCCAAGTGAATGCCAACTGCTCCAAGAATGCTCTAAGTGTCCTAGAATGTAATAGAGATAAAATCTTTTGAAAGCTGTGAAATTCTCTGATGCCTTTTAGTCATTGATGTCTCCTTTTTCTTTCATTTTCCTTTATTTTTCTCTAATTTCCTTTGCATGCATATTTGTATCTCTTCACCTTCCTTTTTCCCTATTTTCCTTTATTTTCATAAGTAAATGCCAATTATTAACTCTTTTCCTTTGCCATTTTCCATAGCCATTATTGAACCACAAATGATGCCCACTAAAGTTTCTACCCAACATTCAACCTGGAATATGTGTCTCATGACCTTGGTCTTATTTTTCCTTTATTATCCATTATTACATGAAACTTTAACCTAGAGTTATTACAAACCTCTCCCCTTTACAGGAACACCATTCTCGGTGTTCTCTAACTCCTATGACCAACAAACCACTGAAAAAAAAAGCATACTACCTATAGATATCTATAACATAGATCGATGCAGTATTTACAATGAGGTCTTGCTGAAAACAAAACAATCATACCACTTATTGGAGCTTTATAATACAAGTCATTATGATATTTACAACAACATCCATATATATATATATATATATATATACACACACACACACACCAAAAAATCATTTGCTTGAACCTACAAATAATGAAGGATAAAAAGTCTGCATCTGATCAACAATCTCCCATGTAGCTTCATTGAGCCCAATGCTTCCACTACACTAACTTTCTCTATTTCTCGGTTCCATAGTATGAGTTATTTCCATTGCAATATGCATTAAGGCTCTGCCTAGAACTCTCTCTTTGGTTCCACCTGCAATATAGACTAATCAATCACATCATCAACATCCTGTACATATCTCTTAAGTAATGAAACATGGAAAACATCATGGAATTTCACTGTTTGTGGCAGTGCAAGTCTGTAGGCCACTGATCCAATCCTCTCAAGGATCTCAAAATGGCCACGATACCGAGGTGCCAACTTGGCACATAATCCAATCCTCAAGGAGCTCTTCTTGGGATTAATGCGCAAGTACACATGCTCCCCAACCTCAAACTCCTTGAATGCTATGTGCTGATCTAGATAACTCTTATGCCTTTCCTGTGTTGCCTTCAAATTCCTCTTAATAACCTTTATCTCCTGTTCGATCTCAGCCAACATGTACGGTCCAATCAATACTCTGTTTACTAGATCACTCCAGCTGAAACAAAGTTACCGATCAAATGAGAACTATTACCTTAAAATGAGAACTCTAATAAAAAAACCCCCAAAAAACATGAAAACACCAAAAAAAAAAACATGAAAAAACAACCTGAAAACGAAATGTGTTGATGCTGGAATAACGTTTTTTTGGGTAAATTTTCAACAGTTTTTAAAAATGGAAGTAAAAGCCAATTTTTTTGGTGCAAAAAACACCTTGAAAATGAAAAGTGTTAATGCAGGAATAATGCCTTTTTTTCCAGGGTAAATTGTCAACATCATTTAATAATGACGTTAAAGATAAAATATCATGACTATGAAAAATCTTAAAATTCCAACAATAGACATAACATTAAAGATAAAATATCAAGTCTTAAAATTCCAACGATTTTTAGGCATGGTATTAAAGATAAAATATCATGTCTCTGAAAAGCCTTAAAATTCGAAGGATGACATTAAAGATAAAATATCACCTCTATGAAAATCCTTAAAATTCCAACAATTTTCAGCCATGGTGTTAATATTATTTTAAAAAGTTATTACCATTTAATTTATATTAATTTATTTTTATTTTAAGTTTATCATATTAATAACAATTAATTAAATATAATGTTTTTTTTATATAATGTATTGAAGTCATTAGAGAAGAAACACTTCAGTTGTGATGAATGAACAACTTTAGAAAACAAATGAATTTATATGTGATTTTGGAGCTTTTGATAATCTTTGCATTAAAACATTTGTTTTTTTTGGAATTTTGTGTCAATATTTTAATTTTAAATAATCTTAAGATTTTGAAATTTGCAAATTGTTTTTTAAAAACAATATTTCATTATTGAGAAATATATATATTTTAATTTTATTTCCATATATTATAATAATAATGTCCATTTGGGGTAGCTCAATTGGCAATGATTGTGGAAATGAAGTCTCATTGAACCAAAAGTCTTGGTTTCAAAACTTGTGCTATCCCCCTTGATCGGGGTAAGAAGTTGGACATGATAATGATGTAGTCCTACCAAGCTTACATTTTTTTTTTTACAATAATAATAATAAATTAATATTAAAATTATATTTCTTTTGAATTTAATAAATCGAAACTAATAAACATGTCGAAGATTATGCAAAAACAAAACTGTCGTTTCCAGAATCCTATCGACCACTAAGGAAGTACACCATCAACAAAAAAATGTTCTCCTAAACTTATTACTTCTACAAATTTTTTATTTTGACATATATATCCAATCAAATATATTGAAAATATGAAAACATTGAAATCATAAAAACTAAAACTAAACAAAAAAACACAAAAAATAACAAGTAAATAAAAATATATATTTTAACATAAAAAAATTAAA
Organism: Pinus tabuliformis; assembly: GCA_031772625.1. Taxonomy (NCBI): domain Eukaryota; kingdom Viridiplantae; phylum Streptophyta; class Pinopsida; order Pinales; family Pinaceae; genus Pinus; species Pinus tabuliformis. The sequence continues at coordinate 1,678,083,378 of CM062819.1, forward strand.
AAACATGACCCATAAAATACAATATAAAAAATATATAAAAAAGACAAAAAAAAATCGAACACAAAAATGTAAAAAAACAAAATTAACTCATATAAAAAAATCATAAAACAAACACATTTAAAAGAAAACATAATTTAAGAAAAGAATTTAAAAAATATATATAAGAAAAAGAACAGAAAAATAAATAAAAAATAGTGATGGGATAAAAAAAACGAAACAGACAAAAGAACATAAAAAATAAATAAAAGGAATTAAAAAAAAAAAAACCTTTAAAATAAATAGTTAAAAAAAAAAACAAAAAAAAACTTAGAAAAGAAACCTTATAAAAAATGAATTGAATAATAAAATGATAAAATAAAAATGAAGATATAAAAAAACAAATTAAAAATTATTTAAAAAAACATTAAAAAACTAAAAATATTAAAATTAAAAATTAAAAACATTGAAACCAATAACTAAAAACATTAAAATTAAAAACATTGAAACCAATAACTAAAAACATTAAAATTAAAAAACCCAAAAAATAAAAATTTTTAAAAATAATTTTTATTTTTAAATAGCAATAAAAACATTAAAAGATAAACAAAATTTGAAAAATAAAAAATAAAAAACATATTAAAAAAATTAAAATTTGTTAAAAACAATAAAAAAACAATAATTAAAAAACAATAAAAAATAAATAAAAATAATAATTAAAAAACAAATACATTTAAAAAAATATTAAAAAAAACCATTTATAAAAATAAATAAAAGAATAAATAATCATAATTTATTAAAAACAAAAAAATATTAAAAAAAAATAAAAATAAAATTTCTTTTTTTAATTTAAATTTTATTTATTTTTAAAATTTTATTTTATTTTTAAATTTTTGTTTTATTTTATTTTATTTTTTAGTTTTATTTTTAATTTTTAATTATTTTTAATAGTTTTTTTAATATTCTTTTTAGATTTAAATTTTGATTATTCTAAACTTTTTATTTTAAATATTTTAATTTTGTTTTGTTTTGTTTTGTTTTTTTTTAAATTTTAATTTTAATTAATTTTAATTTTTGTATTTTAATTATTATTTTATTTTATGTTTTTATTTTTAATTATCTTTTATTTTAATAATTTTATTATTATTTTTTTTGGGTTAAAAAAAATAAATTGGTTTTGATGTTTTTTTTGGTTAATTTTGTTTCTTTTCTTTAAATTATGAGTTTTTTGAAATTATTTCCCATTTATTTATTGATATTTTTTTTAAATTTTGTTTTTACAATTATAGCAACATCTTCAGGTAAAAATCACATAAAAGAAATTTTCGTTGACGCGTTTCGAATCAGCCAGTGTGGTTCATCTTCAAGACATTTATTTCTATATTTTTATGGGTTATTTATTTATTTTTATTTTTTAGTTTTTGTGTGTTTTTATAATTGTATTTTATGTTTTATTACCAACATGAAAGTCACCAACATTTAAAAAAACTCACCACACTTAATACAATAGAAAATTGAAAGTGTAAAAAACAAGGGCTACATAGTAGCCAGTACCTATGGCTTAGCTTAAATATAACTTAATTAAACTAAAAAATAATAATGACAAAGATTTCATCACAAAAATAAAACAATTAATAAAATGTTGTATTGTTAAATGGCGTCACAAAAAAATTAAAAATATGATTAACTAATATTGTTTATATTAACATATATACACTTATATATATATATATATATATATATATATATATATATATATATATATATATATATATATATATATATATATATATATATACACATACATATACATATACATATACATATACATATACATATACATATAAGTCATTTAAAATTGAAAAATGGAGAAAAAATCAAAATAATAGAAAAATGAAAAAAATCAAAATTAAAAAGTTAAACAAAAACGAAATAAAACTAAAAACAAAAAATTAGTAACTAAGAGAAATAGAAGTTACTAAAGATCCCATAATAAGACTCAACCAATCATCTTACAAATAAATAAATTTAAATAATAATAAAAAATAACAAAAATTGAATTCGCAATGTTAAACTATGTATGAGCGGCATAAATGTTTGGTCAAAGACAAACTAATAAGTAGTCAAAGCAAAATTGAATGTGTAATACCATGCCCACGATAGGTATAATAAGCCATTTAAACAAAAAAGGTTGATGTTGCATGAACACCTTTCAAAACTAGCATGAAAATCACTAACACTTTAAAACAAATGTTCATGCGTGATAAATAAATAAAAAACCCTTTAAACAAAAAAGGTTGATGTTGCATCAACACCTTTCAAAACTAGCATGAAAGTCACTAACATTTTAAAACAAATGTTCATACCTGATAAATAAAAATAAATTGAAGTGTAAAAAATAAGCCCTCTAAAAAAAAATGGGTTGATGCTGCATCAACACTTTTCAAAATCAGCATGAAAATTAGTAACATTTAAAAAAAAAAATGTTACATAAGAAAGTTTAAAGTGCTAAAAATATGCTCCAAAAAAAAGGTTATTTTGAATAACCACTTTTCAAAATTGGGTGCTTTTTTTGCTACCTGAAAAAAATGGGTAATTGGTAATTTTCTCATTTGATCGGTAACTATTTTCTAATAGGAGTATTACAACTCCACCCATAAATAGTTTCAAATGGACTCATCTTCAAGGATTCTTGATACCCATTATTATATGCAAACTCTACCAATGAAAGATACTCCTCCCACCTCCTTTATAGATCCATGACATACATCCTCAACATGTCCTCAAGAATCTTGTTAACCCTCTCTATATGTCCATCTGTCTATAGATGATAAGCCATATTGAAAGCCAACTCTAACCCCTAACCTACAAATAACTCATCCCAAAACTTGGAAGTGAACTTTGCATCTCTGTTTGATATGATCTTCTTAGGAACACCATGAAATCTCACTATCTCCCTCATGAAAATATGAGCTACCTCACTAGTTGAATTAGTAGACTACATTGCAATGAAGTGATCTACCTTACTCAACCTTTCAACCACAACCATGATGGAATCATGTTGTCTCGGTGTGCTTGACAAAGCTATAATGAAGTTCATGGAAATGACCTCCCATTTCCATTCTAGAACCATAATAGGTTGTAATAGACCAACTGGGTGCTTACACTTAGCTTTCACTTGCTGACAGCCCAAACATCTTGCAACAAAATCAACTACCTCTTTCTTCAAATTCATCCAATGGTAGAACTTCTTGACTATTGACAATGTCTTCTAATATCTTGGGTGACTTGAATATGTCTTGACATGAAACTCCCTTAAGATAAGCTTCTTGAGCTCACTACTATCCGACGCATAAATCTTGTTCCTAACTATGACCAATCCATATGCCATGAGGTGATACTCCTCATCTCTATCACCTTCACCCTTCTGCTACAACTTCTACTTCAGCTGGTGGTACCTCTCATCATGTTTCCCTGAATGCAAGACCTGCTCCTGCAAATCTATCCCATAAGAGCTCACAGCTGAAATATGATTTATCTGCACTCTCCTACTGAGAGTATTTACAACCCTATTCTCCTTGCCCTTGATGTATCTGATCTCAAAATCAAAGTCACTGAGAGTAGCTAACCATCTAGATTTCTTAACATTTAGATTGGGTTGGTCAAACAAGTACCTCAATCCACTATGATCACTCATCAAAATAAACCTCCTACCAAGAAGATAATGCTTCCACATGTTCAAGGCACGAATGATAGCTGCCAACTCAATATCATGAGTCACATAGTTCTGCTCATGGTCATTCAGCTTCCTTGACTCATAGAATACCACATGTCCTTCCTGCATCAGGACTGCACCAAGTCCTTTCTTGTAGGCATTTTTACAAACTACAATCTATTTATCTGGATTTGAAATCATTTGTAAGCAAATGCTTCAACTTATCAAAACTAGCTACACAGTCCTCCATCCATTCAAACTTCTTTCCTTTTCTTTGCAAATATGTAATATGATAGGAAATTCATGAGAAGTTCACGATGAACCTCCTATAATAACCTACTAGTCCCATGAATGATCTCACCTCATCCACATTCTTAGGAGTTAGAAACTCCATGATAAATTTAATCTTTTTTGGATCCACCACTATCCCTTCCTTGGAAACAACATCTCCCAAGTAATGAACTTTAGTCTGAAAGAAATTGCACTTGCTAAGCTTGACATATAACTAATGCAGTCTTAGCAATATCAATATTTCTACCAGGCGCTCTGCATGCTCTTCATCATTCTTAAAATATATCAATATATAATCAATGAACAGTATCACAAACGTGTCCAGATAAGGACGCACCACATTATTCATCAAACACATAAAGGTGGCTGGAGCATTAATAAGACCAAAAGGAACCACCACAAACTCATAATGCCCATACCTTCTACGAAATGTAGTCTTGTAGATGTATTCTTCTTTGCTGCACACATGATGATATCCCGATCTCAAATTAATCTTCAAGAACAATGCTTCTCCTTTCAACTGATCAAATAAGTTATCAACCCAAGGCAATGTGTACCCATTCTTAATAGTCACCTTATTCAACTACCTGTAGTCAATGCACAATCTAAGATTTCCATCTTTATTCTTTACAAACAACTTTGGTGCACCCCAAAGAGATTCACTTGACCTAATATATCCCTTATCAAGAATTTATTTAAGCTGCAACTTGAACTCGAATGACTCTAAAGTGCTCAACTTGTAAGGTTCCTTTGATGTCGATGTTGCTCTTGGTACCCAATCAATAGATAAATACTCTTGCTTATGAGGTGGTAAATCTGAAATCTCTGCAGGAAACACATCCTGAAACTACTGCAAGACATAATACTTCTTCAAGACTTCCTCATCCTCAACATCTTTCGCTTTCTCACTAGAAACATGCACTGCAAATAATACACACCATTTATTGCAATTTCACTTAGCTTGCATAGCTATAACCATTCTCACTAATATAATATTCTCCTTCCCCTGCAAGATTCTCTTCTCTTCATCATCATTCAGGCACTTAATAGCCTTCTCATAACAATCTACCTTAGTCCTATGAGTAAACAACGAATCCATGCCCAAAATCATACTATATGATCCTAAAGGAATCACATTGATATTTGTTGATGTAGGCATAATATTTAGTTCAAATGCACAAGCTCTCACCTAGTGATGCACTCTTTTATTGATCCTGGTAGCAAACTACACCAACCAAGATTCTGCATGCACCTCTTTGTTCAAGCCACACTTATCCACCAAGTCAAGACTAACATAACTATAATAGATCTAGGATCAATAAAAATGGAAACACATCAATCGTAAATCTTACCTTCCATATCAATAATGGATATGTGATGATCTGTCTTCCTATTATCAAGTGCTACATAGATCTGAGGAATGCTCTTCCCAACATCTCCAACTGTCTGAGCCTCCCGAGCATTGTAGATCTGTGACCTTCCACCTTGGTACAATCGACAATAATTCTTGTGATGGTATTTGCACAAATCCAACACCTACAATGGTTCTCTGCCACTAACTTTATTTTGTTGCTCTCTAGTCTAACGTCCATGTCTCTTCTTAGCTACATTAAACTTCTCGTAAGGAGCCACATTTTATTTCTCACCTACATCCTGAGACCTTCCTTGCTTCTGAGGCCATTTTCCTTCAACCTTTGCATTCCCGTTCCAATCATTCTTAGGCTAAGACTTTCACTTTTACTGCTCATACTAATGCTTCAACTTCCCGATGACTTCCTCTAATGACGAAGGATCATCATTCTCAATACGATCCTTGAATCCTAAAGGAAATCCACTGGTGAACCTTTGTTCCTTTAGATTCTCATCCTTGAGGTAAGGCACATACCTCAACAACTCCAAAAATTTGGTCGTTTACTCTTCATCTTTCATAGAACCCATCTTAAACTCATATATTTCCTTGGCTTTTCCATCATAATATCTATCTAAAAAGTACTTGTTCCTAAAAAGTCTTTTAAAATCATACCATCTCAACTCCTCTACCTTGATGCCTCTGACAAACTTCACATATTCCCACCAAATATATGCTTTTCCCTTGAGACTGAAGATTTCTATCTTGGCTTTAATATTCTATGAGTAACCATGCAATTCAAATAACTTTTTCATCCCAAGCAGCCATGTCTCTGCATATTCTGGTTTCTTCATATCTCCATCAAACGTCAGAGGCTTGAATTTCTTAAACTCCTTTGGAAAATACTGCTTCTCACTCCTCTTATAAGGAGGATGGTGGTGATGATGATGATGCCTCTCAAAAGCAGAACTAGAATATAACCCATAAGCACTATCTATCCTATCAAGTGTATCTAACCATTTGCCACCTCTAACTGTGTCATCTCTATCCAACATATATCCTGATCGAGACTTACTACCATATGCCCCATTAGTCATTTCCACCTATCCATGACTAATCCTTAGTTGTCCCAGTCTATGCAAATATGATAAGCTCTAAAGAATCATTGCATTAACCTCAACTTTATTTTCTTGAGCTCTGGAAATCCTTTCTTATGTTTCAATCTACCTTGCAACTTTTGATTTCCGCCTTCAAACTTCTCAATGTATCTTCTATATTAGGAGAATGTTCATCTCCTTACTGCTCAGTTGATCTATAAGGAGAGTCACATGAACTATAATCCACCATTCTTCTCATCATCTCTGATCTCCCTCTTCTTGCAAATATACCATGTTAGATAAACCAAATAGAAAACATCATCAAACCATACTTTAATGAAGTTCAAGGTAGACTATCTCGTCTGCACAAATCAATCTAGATTAACATGATATATATATATATAGATATATATAGATATATCTATATATATAGATATGTCTGTATATATGTATATATGTGTGTGTATAAATATATATACATATATTATGTATATATGTATACATGTATACATATATATACATCTATATGTATGTGTATATATGTATACATGTATGTATATGTATATATGTGTGTATATACATATATGTATGTGTATATATATAAATGTACGTGTATATATATGTACATGTATATATGTGTATATGTGTATATAAATGTATGTGTACGTGTATACACTCACACACACACACACATATATATATACACATACATATATATATATATATATATATATATATATATATATATACATATACATACATGTATATATGTATATACATATATACATATATATACACATGTGTACATCTATACATATATACACGTGTCTATATATGTACCCCCATATACATACGTATGCATATAGATATGTATGTATGTCTATATGTATATATGTATATTTGTATAGGTATATGTATGTACATGTATATATAAGTATACATATGTGTATATATATGTGTGTGTGTATGTGTGTGTATAAAGATGTTGTGCACATATATGTACATGTATATATATGTTGTACATGTATAAATATGTATATAATGACATCAACATGTCAACCTGTCAACATCATGCATGATAGCACAAAATGTACACCAAAAACATACACATGACAACCATAACCACTACAATGCATGCATACGACTCACATGCATGAATAACAAACACATCTAGCCTATTTGGTCCAAGTGTTTGAACTTGGAAGCTCTAATACCAATACATAACCACCTCTGCCACATTTACCCAGTTTTATAAGCTCTCTGCAGTAAACATGACCTAAGTGTTACTATGACATGAACCAACCTACAGGTTCTAGTTATGGAAGTGGGGCTAACTAGCCAACAACTTACATCCATCCCTCAGAGTCTGCAAACCACTTAAGAACCTGCAACCCACCCTAGGTGATCGATCCCTAAGACGGAACTCTTTTTCTCAATAGAAACTCCCTAACCACACCCTTGACACTTTGTGCATGTCGTTATGAGGCTCCAACCAAACCCATAAGCTTGCCTACAAGCTATTATGATCGAAATTCCCCTATTTTGTGCATGTGGTCATGCAATCTATGCCACCTTTTCACGAAAGCCTTTATACCACTACTTAGAATTTCCTGTAACTTTCTATAATCACAAGTAACATGACAACAAGGCTAACCATCCAAAACTTGAACAAGATCTTGAGTAAAACATGCCTAGTACCTGATAGACATTTCGTCAAACATATGGTAAACATGAAAGCTATAGGTCATGAATGCATATATGATCATAAAATTATGAACCTCATCTAAAAATCACTAAGAATGCTTAATTCCCTCTCTAGCTAGCTGCAACAAGACTTCTTAGCCCATGCATTCAACAACCATTAAATAACTTATCAAATCATGGAAGAGACCCATAACTAGAGAACATCATACAACCAGGCTTATAGCCAATACATAACCATAATAGAAACCATGAAAAATTAGCCATAACATCCACATAATAACAAGTACAAGTGCTCATAGATCACAACAGGAAAATAACTCTTATTAACATATGTAAAAGCCAACTACGTTAGGGACTTCCACATACCACTCGACCATAGATTGGGCTTAACCAAATATTTCTTTCAGCCAATCACCCCATGAAATATTCCAAGAATGAATGTGGGATCTCATGGGATAGACAAAGACATAATTGAACAGGGACTCTAGAGGTTAAACCACCTCCACCCTCAAGTTACATTGATCTCACCTAAATCGGTCTTGAGATCACAAAACCACACCAAGCTTGGATGCCTCAGAATTCCTTCACCATACCTTGAGAAGTTTTATTGTCTCCACCCACCTATCGAGGGCTTCCCAAAGAAATCCATCTCCACTCCCAACCCTTGGGATTTTCCTGAGGCCACCTCACCCAGTTCAAAAACCTTCTGACAATTCAAATCTCAACCAAGAATGAATCCCATCACATCATGTATATCTAGGAAATCGAAAGGAAAGGTTGTAAACACTGTCAAACTAGGAAAAACCCATGCCAATGATAACAAATGAACTAAATAAACAAAATAATGTACCATGCATTCACATTCCAATAAGTAAATGACACATGCAACCTATTACATGCCAAACTTTCCTATGGAAGCTGTTTATCCAACCTTCTCCTTGATTTCCTTCACTTTCTTTTGCTTGCTTTCTTTCCCTTCTATAAATCCAAGTGAATGCTAAGTGCTCGAAGAATTCTCTAAGTGTGCTAGAGTGTAAGAGAGCCAAAATATACATAGACAAAAGCTAAACCAACATCTTTCAAAAGTTGTGAACTGATTCTCTAATGCCTTTTTATCATTGATGTCTCTTTTTTATTTCAATTTCCTTCATTTTTCTCTAATTTCCCTTACATGCATATTTGTGTCCCTTCACCTTCCTTTTCTCCTATTTTCATTTATTTTCATAACTAAATGTCAATTATTTCCTCTTTGCCTTTGCCAATTTCCATAGCCATTATTGAACCACAAATGATACCCACTAAAGTGTTTGCCCAACATTCAACTTGGAATACGTATTCCATGGCCTTGGTCTTATTTTGCTTTTATTATGCTTTATTACATGAAACTTTAACTTGGGGTTGTTACAAGTTAATAGGCTGATAACATCAAGTGAAAGGGGAATTATTTTGTCTATTTTCTATTACACCGTGACTGTGCCATACTAGGGATTCTCCATAATACATTTCATACATCCTTCTAGTGGCCCGGTATGTCAATACTTTGGTTACCTCCATTTAGGTTGACTCTTGGTCATGACCCTTGTGTCAGCTAGGTGAACAGGGCTATGCTATAGGCCAAGTGAAAGATGGTGTGGGTAAGGAAAGACCACTCATCAAAACATTTCTCTTAAAATGGTGTAAACGGAGGCAAAAAAAACAAGTGAAACTACAAATGTTATAACTGGGATGATAGCGAATAACAATTGAGTAGTGAGCATGAGAACTTGAGTAATGTAAAGCTTCCAAATAATAATGTGTATGAGTCTCCAAATATAATATGGAGAAAATTCCACTTTCATACAGGTGAGTCCTCCCTCATGTTTCCATGTAACCTAAGGAAAATTGGTGGTAGAACACTATGTAGAAATAAAAATAAAATTCAAGTAAACAATCTACTAGAACATAAATGGAAACAGAAATCATTTAGTGGTTCACCATTTTATCATAGGCCATCCTTTCATATCCTCAACTAACACAACTCCAGAGACCTAACCTCCATATCCTATGGCTTATTTCCTACACACAATAAGATAAAAAATGTTTTTTGAATACTTGAAAAGATAAATTGTTAGCAACAAATAACCCCAACCTTCTGAATATAATCAAAAGGAAATAAGCATGTACACAAACCATTGAAATCAGAAGCATGAGATAAAATGCATAAAAGTGAACAATAATTAAAGGAATGGAAGACAACACAAATCCATTATATTAATGAAATACACAATGCAATAAATGTGTAAGTATACCTCAGTCCTAGAATAAATCTCCTACAATTCCTTTCCATAGTATTTCCTTGAGCCTCCCTTTGAATTTTAACAACATTAGTTTACTCTAAATTTTCCTCCAATTTCCCTTTGTGTGGCCTTCACTATATGGATGAAGGAGAGGTTGATTTGGAATTGATTGATGTGGTTGAATGCTTCAGTGAATTGGGGGAAACTGGAGATGATAGGCCATTTTAGTAATGAGGCATGAATCAAATATCAAAGTGATTCTCCATAGGATTGTTAATTTTGTAGGCTAAGAGGGTGATTGTAGTCTAGCAATATTGCAACCCACGACCGTTGTGTGTTGTAAGTGGTACAACTTGCGATTGGTTTCACTCTACTATTAATGATGGTCATGATCATGCTCAAAAACATGTTGATAAATGAAGATGATGTATTGTTTTAGTGTTTGATATGAGTGGATCATATAAGGCACATAGGGGTTGTTTTTAAGGCTATAATGGATATCTCCTTATCAACCTCACAAAGAATATTGTCTCTAGACTTGTGTCATTCTGCTTTCCAAGGGACCACCTTTTTCTTTAACTTGTTAGGAAGACCAACAATTTGTTCACTACCAGATAATTGGAGATTGATGTTATAATGGGTCCAATTACTTCCTTTCAACTCTTGAAACTCGTTAATTGCTAACCAACTAGAGTTTAATTTGAGGAGGTTTGTGAGATTATCTTTAGATTGATCTAAATTGATGATTATAAGACAATGACATGAAAACCCACTTGTCTCCACCTAGATTCTCTATCTATCAACTAGTTGCAATATATTTTCTGAGACCAAGAATTGATAAATTCTTTGAGAAACATTATCTCTTCCTTGTCTATTATTTATCCAAGTGGGCCTAAGAGTTACTAGATCCATATATATTAGGCCTTTATCCTCTAACTAACGTATAAAGTAAAAATTTATTCCACCACCTTGGAAAAAATCCCCCAAACTTTATCAAAAATTTTGTAAAATCTAGGTCCTCATCGATAAAAATCTACCTTCCATCCATAAGACTTAGAGAAAAAAAATTGATCCAAGAATTGATGTTTATCCTCATATGGATTCTATACATTCATCATCGTGAGGGAAAACCTAAGCCTTTTTCTTATGAACTTTGTGCAAATCCCCAAGTAGATAGAAAAGGAGTTTAAATAGGTCAGTGAAGAGTTCCACCCTATTATGAGCCCTCTAGACATCCCCAAAGAATTAATGTAAGAAAAATTACATCCCAAAAATGAATTCATCAAGACATCAATTAGTGAGTGTCCCCACCCTACAATCATCATCTTGTTAGAGGATTATATTAGGCTTCATCCTATCTACTAATGTATGTAATAGCTTAGCTAAATTATCCAACCATCTAATTTTATAAAATAATATGATCATTCTTTAGCCCCATTTTTGGTGCTTAAATGCATAAAGAACCTTGATATCAAGGATTATTTCTCTTGTTGCACTTCTAATAAATCCCTTTCCTATCTATGTTGTAGGTATGACTTGCGACTTAAAATACCATATTCATCCCTGGTCTTAGGTAGACTCAACCCACCCCATAAAATTTTCTCCTATATTGGAGGTTTCATTAGCCTAAGTTGATAATGTTCATATCCTCTCTAAGATGTGACAAATTTATTTCCACCACTGATGGTTTCATCACTTTCCCCTTTAAGTGATAATGGTTTCCATAATGCCTTAAGAAAGGAGGGTTTATTTAAGGGACCTAAGTTCAATTTTGAGCGGGGAAATATTTTTTTAGGGTTAGAACTCTTTCCCTTACCCAAAATTAGATTCTTCGTCTCATCAACTAATATAGGTCACTATAAATGTTTTGGAGTCCAACAAATGAGAAGTGGGCATACCTTTAGTTTTGCAAATTTTGACCCTACCAACATTCTTCGTTGCCTTAGGTGTGCTAGGTACCAACATTTCCTCTCCTTCCATTTGCATATCATTTTCAATTAAACTAGGAATCTATATATTTTCTTATGCTACACTCAGCGCCAGATGCCCTCTTCCTAGAACTTGATAGTCTTACTTCCCATAAAAACTTATTCCTTTACTATCATTTTGCACTAATCAAATATGTATATTATCTTATGTTTCGTCATGAGTGATCACCCCCAAACCATCATCATGAATTAAATGTCCTATTATACACGCACTTGGGATTCGAGGAGAGGAAGTCCTCTTCCTTCTCCAAACCTGTGAAGTAAAGTTCTTTGTATATTTGAGTGCAAAGTGACCATGATTGTGACATCAAACATATTGAAAGGGAACCTTTTGGTAATCTAAAATTTGTGAATGAACAATATGCCTTAACTCTAATTCAATATTATCATGGAGGCCCTCTCTAGTAACAAGTTCAACCAACAGTCTTGCCATGATTCAATTTTGACTAAAAGTGAATAATTCATCCATCTTGATTTTTTTTCCTGAGATGATTTCCCAACCCAAAGAGAAAATACATTGTTCAAAATTCAAAGGGAAAACCCAAGAATTTCACCCACACCAAATAAGTAAATATTTTCTCTACCTAATAGGGAAAGAGTCTCTACCTAATAGTGAAAGATGGGATGCCATGGTTTAATGGATAGATAAGAATACCCCAAAATGATACTGCTCCCAAAATATTTTCAACATTCATAGATTCCTGAAAACTAAAACTAAAACATCCCCTAGTTAGAAAATTAAATGAAGGTATGCATCATATAAATGGATTTCATTGCTACTACAACAAACCATTCATTGTGTCCTTTAACATTTTACTACCACCAAACTTCCCTATGAGGGTTTTTTTTTTTTATGTAGATCCTGTTGGCTTGTTGGCACCTGACCCAGGTTTAGAGTCAATTAACCAAACAAATCCCTGTACTACTGGCCCTTTCGTCAACAATCTGCGGAGTGCGGACTGAGGTCTCACCCAAAGTAATATGGGGGGTTCTAGAACCAGGTTTCTGCACCCTAGAGATGTTTGAGGGGTTGATTAGGTCCAACCGTTAATAAATACGCACAGGTTACTCTGCACACTTCCATGACCTGTAGGGCCTTTTCACCTTGATATACTTGCCTTCCCGCAGCCCTAACCAGGGGCTGTGGGGTTTTCGTGTTGCTGGAGCAATGATCTGCACTATTTCCCCAATTCACACCCTAGATCTTACTTATCTTCTTATAAAATTTAGTTATCTTCGCATAAAAAAATACCTTGTATTATATTCGCTTACTCAGCACATTTATATAAGTTCGTGCAGTAAATAAATAGTAAACTTGCAATTCATACCCAATAATGCATAAGATAGGAAAAGATACACAGAAATATGGTAAACTTTTGTTTATTAATGCTTCCAAAGGTTACAAACTTGACCTTCCCTACGCACTCAGCTGGAGGGATCCGTGCACTCAGCTGCAAACTACTAGGCCTCTGCGCACTCAGGTGAAGAGCCTGCTCCTACTTTACGACCCAAAGACACAACTCTACACTTCGACTCAATACTTCATCAATTCCTTATGTTCATTCATGCTTTTTATTTAATTCCTTCTACACTTACAACCTCACTCTATTTATACAATTCCATGCTCCGTGGACCATGGGTAGATCTTTCAAACCGACATTACATCACAAAAAAAAGGGCACACAACTCTATGACTCTATTATGACTTTGTGCTTTGAACCCTTAATTCGCGGAGTATTTACAATGGACTTAGTCAAAACTTGGGTTTTAAGCCTCAAAACATGCCTTGGGGGGATTCCATGCCCAACAAGCCCCCAAGAAAGACATCGTGACTCGCCCTTGAGTCAGAGATCTTCGCGTGGAGACCTTCCAACTCTGCTCGGATGGGTGCAAGGTCGGCAGTGCACTGAACGGCTTCCTGTTTAATCTCCTGGACTCGTTGTTCTGAAACCGTGGTGTCGGAACTGCTTCCCTAGATCTGTTCCTGTCTCCCTTGCATCTACGCAAGCTTGCCTTCAATTTTTGTTATGATGACGAAGGCCTCGTCGATCCAAGGCTGAACACATGCCTTCAAAACTTCCTTGTTACATTTGCACGAGCCTTTGAGTGAGGGCCACCAATCCCTTTGATGCTATCATACTGCTGCTATAGCTCACACACCTCTATCTCTAAGCATTGGATGTTCAGGTCTTCCCGCAGATTGTTGAGGACCTCAAATGATTCTTCCAACTTTCTGGTGCAGTCCCTTACTGCACTATTGATCTCCTCCATCCTTGATGTAATAGTGTTGTCACGTTGTTCCCTTACTTCTGGAGGAGTGGTAATGGGGCACCCAGAGCAGGTTTAGCAACCCTGCCTTTTCAACTCCGTGTAACCACTTTTGTGGCTCCAATTCTATAACTCCTGCCGCGGTGTTCTACTTTAGCTTCATGAACTGCGCGATCTCTAGGTGAGGGAATTTCTTGTGGTCAGCAAGATCCTAATCTTCAAACTTCAAGTTCGGCACCCATCCCAAGTGCGTGCCCTCAAATATGATGTTGTCTGGGAGTAGCAAAGTCTGGAGAGAGCTCTTGCTCTCATCAAGGTCCTTCGGCACTTTTTCCTTCCCCTTTTGTGGTGGGACATATGCGGGAAACTTTGTTGGAGGGTGCACAACCTTGATTTATTCTTCCACTTCCTCATCCTCATTTTCTTCAACTATGAGGTCCTCCAGGTCTTCTTCCTCCTCATCAGTTTCCAGGTTAACCGCTTTCCCTTTTTCCTACATCGTTAATCTGGTGTGCAGCAGGTTTCACGGGGACACACGCACCAGAATCATTGGCTGTTTAGCTTTCTTTGGTCTCGGTGTGCGCGGTGATTTAAGGATTTTCACAATAATCCCAGCACCTTCAGGGGCATCTTCTATGGTGAGGGCCTGTACAACTTCTTCAGGGGTCATCTCTGTGATTTCCATGGCTTCTTTAGACGCTGCCATCTCGCTTGCCCAGAAATCTCTCAACCATTCACTCAGGTGCTCAACCAATGCTCTACACAGGACAAACAGGTCTCAGTTCGGGATACTTAGGGCACACAACAACTCAATTCACAAATGACCAAGTGTTATTTGCAGGGCAGCCCTTTGTAATTTATAGTGCCTTTTGAATTTGAATTCAACCGTTCCCCCCAAATCTGGTTCATTAATGCTCCCTTAGCGGAAGATTTTCCCAAATCTTGCCCATAAAGCGTGTCTTGAAGGCCTATCGCCCACTCCATTTGGTCTCAAGTCAAGCATCACATCATGAATAGTGACTACAACAATCACTTTCCAGCCAATCCACGTGGAAGCGCATTACCCTTGTGTGGTCGTGGACCTTGTGACACTTTGCTACTATGCGCAGCCCCAACATTGCGCAACTCCTGGGCAGAGTAGTTTATAGTCTTGTGCTCCTTTCAACTGCTTGGAGTGCTAAGACTATACTTCCAATGGCTAGTCAGGTGGTCGCACCACCTATATAGGGTTTCAACCAGTCATCCATCACTTTTCCTGGAAAACATCCACCTTCTATTGTTACTGGCTACATCGCATACTTTACCATCTATAGCGTGCCACCATGGGTGATCTCTTTTGTAATATGTGACCTAATCTAAGGCATCAGGCTAATCAACTCTTGGCGGTAGTTCCAAAATTCATCACCATAATCGTGTGCAACGTGTTTTACCATCTTGATTTTATTATCGAGAAAATCCTTCGTTATTTCTTCCTGAAGCTTCTTGACTTTTGTTTCCACCAGAGCACTTTTCTCCCTTAATCGCACCCTTTCTTTCATAAGTTCTGAGAGCCTAATATCACCTTGTCAAATTTCTTCCTCAGGTCCCAAGCATTCTGCTTCATTCAGCTTCACGATCCCTTCTTCCAAGGCTCCGCGAACTGTCATATCTATTGGTGCTGTTATGCACGGAGGAGGATTATTATGCACTATTGTAACTACATTTTTTACTCCATAGGCCAACGTAGACGGCGTTTTCCCCATCATTTTCTTGCACGTTGTCCTATAAGCCCATAGATCTGCTGGTACGCGTAGGTCCCAATCACTCCGTTGTGCATGATGCACCTTGTTCAGTGTTTCGCACACTCCATTAAAGGCTTCTGCGTGGGTAACCTTTTGTATGCACGTTCTTTCCAAACTTCATCATCCAAACTAGAGGGATCATTCGCGCAATTTCCTAGCCAACACCTGCTTATTGATCATGTTTTTGAACGCAAAGTCCACGTGCATCCGCGCAGGTTGTTTACCATATGCCTGTACCCACTAGGATAGATGCATACACAGATCAACCCATCCATCATACTTGTCTTTTTGACACATTTGAGGCTTCCCAAAACGCATGCGCATCATTCTCCTACATTCGCACCAGTCCTCAAAGCTTCCGTGGTGCGAAACCCCACCACCTCATGGGCGTAGCATGCAGTACCCATTTCAAATCCTTGAAACATTGTTGCTCTGACACCTCTCTTTCAAATATGTTCAAGAAGTCGTCTACCTCACTTAACCCATCATACATAGGCAGATCCCTCACTTCCATTGATATGCAGCGCAACAATCTTGTCATCATGTTTCAGTTCAATGTGTTACCTTGTGTAATCGGTTATTTCATCGCTCTATCTCTTCATTTGAATCCGATGTACATGAGCTTTCATGCTCCCATGAGATTCGTCCATCCACGATGGGATTTACCCAGTCTCACCTGGTTATCTTGTAGATGCAATCTAAGTCATCGTCGATTTCATAGTCGTGCACTGGCTCCATGTAGCGCGATCCTTCCACAGGGTCCAAAGGTACAACTACTCGTAGAGACTTTTTCTCAAAAATCATCTTGCGGTTCTTCAGATTTATCACCCCATTCATGTCAATGGCCTAATCTATTCCTAAGAGCACAGGGTAGGGATTGTTGTCATCAACAATCTCTGTCACTTCAAAATCTGCCAGCACGCTTGCTCCTTTAATATCCATGGTGATTCCCTATAATCTTCCCATAGGTAGGATATTTTGTTGGTTCACCATTCATAGTTGGTTAGGAGACCATTGCAGCATAGGCCTTCCCATGCGCTCCTATGTATGATTCGGTAGAACGTTCACGTCCGATCCTAAATCCAAGATCACTTGGTCCATCTCAAATTCTCCAATCTACGCGGTCAATCTCATTTCTCTTCCCATCCTTGTCACGTTCTTTACCATCTTCTGGACTACACGTGGTTCTCCTAGCACAGTCCCAGCGCATCGGTTAATGAGTTCCTGCAATCCCTTTATAGCCTTGGTATCGCGTAGCAGCTTCATTCATGTTTCCAGGAACATTGTAAGCATCAATGGGTCCATTTCTGGCTCTGGTCTGTCTTTGCTTCCTGAAGTGGAGGCATCTATGAAGCTCTTTCTAGCTTCCATGAAGGTTTCCTTAGCGCGCTCCAAATCAAACTCTGGTTCTTTCGTCAGAGCCTTGCGAACCCAAGTACTATCTTTAGGCTGCTTGCCTTTATCATCTCCTATTGTAATTTCACTTCAAAGCACAATGTTCATGTTGAGGTCTTCCTCATGCGGCTTAGACCTCATCATTTGCAGGTTCTGAGTCGGGGAAGGTTGGAGTGCTCCCTTGTCGCACAGCTTCGCTATCAGTGTGGGAAAATCCTCTGTCTCATGATCAAACAATGTACAATATAGCCATGATGGGCACATTGGATTCATACAATCACGGGTATAATGTCCTGGCCCTACGCAATTGTAACATATCAGCTGTCCGTGACCTCTTCTAGGTCCTCCTCCACTTAGGCCTCGTCTGCGCCCCTGAAATACGGCTCACGCCATCCCTACGTTCTAGTCAAGGGGCCTCTTTTTTCCCTGAACTTGGTAGGTGGGAGTCTTATCCATCATTAGTTCATAGCTTTTACAGGTGCTCTCATCATGTCCCACTGACCTACATAAATTACAGAACAACTGTTGCGAATTCTGCATGTACGTCTGCAATATATGGCAGCTTTTCGTAGCATGCTTTTCCCCTATTTGACAAATTGTGCACCACAGTGTAGGTTCCACGCTAGGTCATGCTTGTGCCTGCAGTCTTAAATGCATCGACCCTCCTCCCATGAGGTAATTTGTGAACATCGGGCAGTGGTTCTTTTCATGTCTCTGACCCTTGCACTTTACGCACCATACCTCTTCGCGCACTTCCGGGTGAGTTGTCTTGTCCTGTTTCAGACTCTGCATCTCAAGGTACAAGTTTTTCAACTGCACATGGATCTGTTGAAATCCCAGGTTAGGATCCTGTTTCAGGGTTTCATGTAGCCTCATCATGATCTCCAAAGCCTCGGCCTGAGTTGTTAGCCTCTGTTGTGACATTGCATACCTTAAATGCGGCGTTAGTGATGCTACAAACCATTCGCAGTGTTGTCCATCTGTCATGGTCATATTAGCTTCATGAATTGTGCACTTTAGTCTTTGATCCAACTCCCAAGGAGTCTCACCTGGTAGCATTATGATCTCCTTGAACCCAATGATCAATTTCATCTATGACTTTGACCTACTAAATTCTCTGTTTAGTGCAGTTTAGATGTCTGTGATCCTCGCATTCGGATTGTCATTAGAATGCTTAATATACCAGGACAACGTGTGATCCTGCAGAATGTTGACCAACGTTTCTTTCTTTATATTTTCATCCGTAACTCCCTGTGTTTCTCATATAGCTTTTATCACAAACCAAAACTGGTCCACATCTTCATTTCCTACTCCCTTGAACACTAGTAAATTTATCGCGCTTTCCATATTGACTAGCGGTGGTAGTGGAGGTGGTATGGGCGAAGATAGGGGTGAAGACAGTGAAACTGGTGGTGGTATGGGTGGGGGTGGTATGCGCGAAATCCTCTGCCTTATCAAATTGATCGCACTTCTTGGTGAGGCCTTCGCAAGCTCTTCCTCATCCCCTCGCGAAGGTGAAATCAAGGGGCTAGTTTCTAGTTTTGCACTGCCTTCGTTTCTGTAAATTCTCCCACTTCGCGTAGCCCCAAACATCAATGTATTCACATAATCTATTTTTCACACAGTATAATTTTAATCCAAGTGTTAAGAGACTTAATGTACTTACCTCGCGTTCCTTTGAGGAAGCATCGCTCTACCTCGCTATAGCTGACTAAAGTATCTACCACGAACTCAGTAATGAATCCTCCTATAATTCGATTGAGCCAATGATCAACAACACGTGCGATCTTATCCTCCAATTCTTCCAATCTGCGCACCAATTCTGGAGTCCACACAATAGGATTATCAAGTTTCCACCTTCCTTAGCTATTTGCTAGCTTCGTGATCCACTCGTATAGCTCAGTAGGGAAAGATTCGAAGAAAATTTCATGGATTTCTATGTACAAGTAGTAGTCTAACCAATTTTCCTTTGATAGTCACAGATTCCTATTCTCCTGTGCCGCGAACTAGTGAATCTTCTTATCCAACCAATCTTCAATTTATTTCTTAGTTGGATTCTAGTGATACGACATCAGACATCTCTATGCAGATCCTGGTCCTGACAACAGAACCATTTCTTGGATTGTTGGGGCCTGACCCAAGTTCGGAGTTGATTAGCCAAACAAATCCCTATACTACTAGCCCTTTCGGCAACAGTCCATGGAGCACAGATTGAGGTCTCACCCAAATTAGTATGGGGGGGGGGGTGCTGGAACCAGGTTTCTGCACCCTTGAGATGTTTGAGGGGTTGATTAGTTCCAACCATGAATACTTGCACGCAGGTTACTCTGCACACCTCCCTGACCTGTAGGGCCTTCGCGCCTTAATATACTTGCCTTCGTGCAGCCCTCACCAGGGGATGTGGGATTTTCGTGTTACTGGAGCAATGATCTACACTATTTCTCCAAGTCACACTGTAGATCTTACTTATATTCTTATAACATTTAGTTATCTTCACATAAATAGATACCTTGTATTATATTCACTTACTCAACACATTTATATAAGTTCACGCAGTAAGTAAATAGTAAACTTTCAATTCATACCCAATAATGCATAAGACAGGAAAAGATACACAGAAATATGGTAACACTTCTCTTTATTAATGCTTCCAATGGTTACAGACTCGACCTACCCTGCGCACTCCGCTGCAGGGGTCCGCGCACTCAACTGCGGACTACTAGTCCTCTGCACACTTAGCTGCAGAGCCTCCTCCTACTCTACGACCCAAAGACACAACTCTACACTTCGACTCAATACTTCATCAATTCCTTAGATTCATTCATGCTTTTTATTTAGTTCCTTCCACACTTAGATCCTCACTCTATTTATACAATTCCATGGTCTGTGAACCATGGATAGATCTTTCAAACTGACATTAGATTACAAAAACAAGGGCAGACAACCCTATGACTCTATTACGACTTTGCGCTCCGCACCCACAAATCGTGGAGTCTTTACAATGGACTTAGTAAAAAATTAGGCTTTAAGCCTCAAAACATGCCTTGGCGGGATTCGACACCCAACAGATCCAAACTTCAAAACATATATAAACTTTGATTTCTCATTTCTACATGCTTGTTCCTTCTTCAGGAAATGTATTTATACTAATAATAAGGAATTCATTGAACCATGAAATATTGGGTTGTATCCTCCTTTCCCATAAAATATCAAATCCAATTCTTAAATATCTATAATATCCTTAAAACTACTCAACTTATCCATCTATGTGCTAACTTAATAAATTAGTTACATTACATGACATTTGAAAGAAACAACCTCATCCCTATGTAGATAATCTAATAAAACTCTATATCCTATTGAAACTTAAGAAAATAAAATTTTAAATGGTGTCCCTACATTAGACTCCCAAGGAAATTTTTTTATTCATGGAATCCTATCCATAAAGTATTCATTTCTATCTCCTTCACTCAAAATTTTGAAATAAATTTTAAGTGTATCCACAATGCTACATATTTTCCTCCTAGATACTAGGGTCTATTTATTGGATGTAAACATACTTTGGTTTGTAACTGTACTTTAGTGTTTTCATTTCAAAGCTTGATTTCTTCTTGAAATTAATCATTTCAAAAAAATAAAAATCTTTTTTTCATAACTAAAGTCTTCTCGTGATTTATTTCTTCAATTTTCATTTTCAATTTGTTATTTTCTTCTTTGATTACACTTGCACATGAAACAAACATATTGAAAAACAAACAATTTTTTCATTAGGATTTTGAACAACATCCTCTGTCTTCAAAATATAAGCCATGTAGATAAATGCAAAGAAAACTTGAAATAAAGTTGTCTTCTAATTCTTTTCCTTCCTTTCTTTCACAAATGTACAATCCATTATCTCATTTTTTGCCTTGAATGCATGGGATTGTAATTTATTTTACTTTCTTTCCCTCCTTTCTCAAATCTACAAATACTAGTTCACAACAATCTTTTCTCATACCATTTTTAGTATAAATTTGAGGTTTCTCATAGAAAATCCCATTATTTCTTCCAAAAATAACCTCTTACCCTTCTTTCTCCTACTGTTCACCTATCACAATTTTTTCACACTTTCCTTCCACCTCAACCTCTTTCTTTTCATGCTCTGGTTGTTCACTCATCATAATTTCTTGACTATTTCTTTCCATTACAACCTCTTTCATAAAATTATTTTTTGCAATAGATATCATTGGCTGAAATATGAATTTTCTTGTCAGCATTTCACTGGAGAATTCACTATTCATCATATTACCATTCTCATTTTAAAAAAATCTGTTTTTCTAAAGGAAAACTAGTTACCTCAATATATGAAATAACTATCTTTGGCTTGCCAAGAATTTAATAGCCTATCCCATCCTCTTTTCCTTGCTTCAAAAGCTCTTTCTTACTTATCATCAACACTTGATTACTAATCTCTATTGTTGCACCTTTATCCTTCAATCATAGCAATGTGTTTGTCACCATCCTTTTCAAAGGCATATTTAGTTTTCCTTCTATCATGAATTGTTTGGTTATCAAATTCCCATGGTCTACCCGACAAAACATTACAAAAATCCATAAGTATTACGTAAAAGTACTTAATATTCATAGATGACTATCTTAAACTCTATTATACATTGTTAATTTTCCAAAATCAAATGTTTTTTGTGTAGCCATGTCACTTCATAAGGTGTAGGATGAAAAAACTTATTTATCAACCATTTCAAGAGATATTAAATTGTTTATACTATTGCCATAAATAATAATTTTGTATAACTTACCTTTTGGCTTGCAAGTAGTTCTAAATAAATATTTTCTCTTTGATCTCCCTGTTGGGATTGAGAAGTGCCATTTTCATCAACAATGATGATCCTATAGTTTCTTCATTTTTAGCTTAGACAATCTAAAACACTTACCCCAAAAATATTCACCTTTTGAATGTGACATTCTTATTTTGTATGAATGACCTTCTTTTGGATTTCAATTTTGACTTGCAGGAAATATTTATATTCTTTCATGAACTTGAGTTGATATGTTGTCATCATGTTTCCTCTTACTTCTAAAATAGCTACTTCTGTCTCATACTTAGTTTATTTCCTGAACAATTTTTATTCTGCTTTAAGTGCAAGTTGATAAGATTCCTCCACTATTCTCGAAGATAACAAACAAATCTCATTATGAATGTTGAAATTTAGACCATTTATATACCTTGCTACCTTTTCCACATCTTCTTATATGTGACACACTCTTATAGTTAACTTATAAAATTCTTCTGTATAGGATTTCAAATTCATTTCCTTCTGCCTCAAATTCTTAAGTCTTTTGAACAACCGTGTAGTAATCCCATGTCATGTATTTGTATTTCAATGTAGCTACCATTCTATCGCATGACGTGATAAGTTTCTTACCTTTCTTTCTTTTGTCATTTTGAATACTATCCCACCATATGAGACATGTCCTTTCAATCTCGTAACAACAAATTTTACCTTTTTGTTATCTACTAATTCCTCATGTTCAAAATATTTATCCATGGCTACAATCTAATCAATCAATTATTCTACATTAAGACTTCCTTCACACATAGTAGCTTCTAACTAAGGTTTAGAGCTTACCTTCATGATTTCCTTTACAATAATTTCTTTTACATTTTCCTTCTCTTCTTTTACTGCCATGTCTTCTTGTGGTTCTTCTTCATTACTTATGTAAGTTACTTCAATCCCTATTCTTTGATATTTCTCTATGTTCTGCAAATTTTCTTTCATGTTCCTCATATATGTCATCAATGCCTCTGTTATTGGTTTTATTTTCTAAGTTTTTCTAATGCCTCTTATCTTAAGTTACATCCTTGCAAGATTTTCCTTTACACTTGTTCTTCTCTTTCATCTACTATTATTTCATTTTTCTATCACAGGATACTTGTATTAAGCCCTTCACTTCATTGTCATTTTAGTATTAGCTTCACTATGCTCACCTTTGTTGAAATATGTAACTAGGTTCAGTCTTCATAAGGACATATGTGATCATGATTTTATGTATCTAATGAAAAGAGAAAAACAATTTTATTATTGTTATTCTTGAGACATGGGTTTCATGCTCAAGGGAAATTTATTTTTAGGTCAAGCACCCATTGAGTGCTTCTAGGTTTTTCATAAAGTAAATTGAGTCATTTTCATGTATTGAAGACCCATTTGGGCATGTTAAATATTGTAAAGAAAATTTATTTGAGTTAAAAATAGAGTCAAAAGAACCTCCAAGACCTCATCATGGAACATATATCAAGTCGGCCTAAATGAAGGGACAAGTCGACCTAAAGATAACAATTCCTCAAAATCCTATATATAAGAAGGAACTCGACCTCATTTGGATATACTCTCAAGCAACTTTGATATCCTCAAGATAGAAGCTGGAAAAGGAAGAATAAGAAGAAGAAGAAGAACAAGATTGAAGTTTTGGGTCTCTCTATCTCTCTTTTGTTAAGATTTTCACAATTACTAGTGTTAGGGTCCTATAAAAATAGGATTCATAATTTTGAATTGTCTATGGTTAGTCTAGTAATATCGTACATACTTTTGATTTCTGCAAAATGTTTTCCATATTAAAAATTAAAAAATGTAAAGAGGGTATGTCCTAAAAGAAATATCAAAGGACAAAAAGAATAAGAAAGGATCAAAAAAGTCAAAAAATATGAACCCCAAACAAAAACAGATCATGGAAGTGTGCAAGTATAAGTGCCGTTGCTTTTTACCTTATTTTACAAAATAATGGTTGTGTGCAGCTTGTCATAAATGCCACAACCCATGATAGTCAAATTGCTTAATCTTGATTAGTTCATGTTTTAAATTTCATGTTTATAGATAGAGAATAAAGATCTAGCCAAATTGTTTAATCTTGGCAGATCAGTAGTTAGGTAGAGAAATAAAATGTGCTCATAAGCTTAATCTGAGCCATTGGAAGATATAAGGTTAGAATTAGATAGTTTACTTTTCAAAAGAAAAAGGAAAGAAAGGGTTTGCTAGCTTAAATGCACCCAATAAAGTGAAGAAAAAATGTTAGGGTAAGTAAAGGGTAAGTAGAAGAAAGGTTGCAGAAGTACAAAGTTGATTGGAGCATAAGCACATTTATCATGCTTGATCCTATGTTTCAGTGTGCAGGAGCAGTTATGAAAGTGAAAGGATGTTCACAAGCTCAATTAATTAACTTCCCCTCATTTCATTTCACCCCCCACTACATACTTACTAATTCCCCATTCCATCATTGCTTGTTAAAATACCCTTTGTCCCTTCCTTTTCACCCTTACCCCTTGGTTTCACACTTTTCCCTAGAAAATTACCCTCCAAACTCATTCTGCTACCCAAAAACCTCTTTTCCCTATTGTGAAAGCCATTCCCCTTTGAAAAAATCATTTTCCCCTTATTAATTTCCCTATTTCCCACAAAAAAAAAAACCATAAAAACCCATAAAATCACCAAACCCCCCTTATCCTAAGTTTAATCCCTCCCCTACATTACTTTATTAACTCCGGCATTCATACATTTCTCGACAAAACCCTTTTAAACCATAAAACCCCATATTTCCTAAGTTTTGTCTCCCTCCCACTTTATTTAAATTAACTGCGCAAATTCACTTTTTTCCCGATATAAACCCATTACCCTCGGTGCAGTTTTCAAACCCCGTTGCATTTAACCCTGGTCCCACTATATTAAACCCGCACATTATACTTTTAACCCGCACCACTTATTCATTAAATAATTACAAATTAAGTGTAATTATCCCCTGGGCCCCGCTAATCTCTGCCTGATTGCCCTCCATGCAGCTTCAGTGCATGGTAGTCGTTAGATCTTTCACCCCCAAATCTGACGGTGCACATCCATATTGTGCACTCCTGACATCCGACCTTTACCAGCCTGAGATCACGTGAGATTTGTGGTTTTGCTTGGGCCCCTTTTGGTTACATGGCAGCACCGGGTGAACTTGCGTGCTCTCGAGGAAATACCACCTGATGGCCAAAAGCGGTGTGATGGCCTCTAAAATTGCCTCCCCGCTAAAGCCGAAACCACTCACTATTCACATTATAAAATTCCGCACCAATTCTAGCTATTACCCATTAAAACCCTGAAGACCCTCGTTTTCACTCTTTTCGCTCATTTTTTCTATGAAAGCTGCCTTAGCCATTTACGCCACCCTAAGCCTCTGCGATCGGATTTCACCATGGATTACCTCCTGAACATGCTTCAGACTCCATCCATAGTTCCTCCCAATTCAAATGTAGCCTTCGGTCACCTGTTCTCAGACCTGGATTTTATTAGCAAACTGTTTTATTTTGTAGGTTATTAAGCAGAGTAGAAGCTTAGATAAAGAGTTTTGATACTAGTTGCAAAGCCTGTTTACTCCAAGATTTGCAAGAAAATGTATTCATAAAGCTTTATTCAAAAGAAAAAGACAATTATCACAGAGCGGAAGAAAACAATTTACACAGTAAATGTTAAAACAGAGATTAAATTATTTTCACTAGCACAGCAAAGGATTCTTACAAACTACTCTCCAAGAAACATTATGTATTCTACATAGTAAAAATCATTTTTACTAAAAACACAAAAACATGAAAGAGTGAGTAAGATTTATAGTGAAAGGTAAAAGTAAAATCAGGTGGCATTTAGTTAAAAGGCTAAACAGAGGAGACTGATAAAAAAATATAGTTGAAAAACAAATAGATGAAAGTGTATCAAATGAAAGGTCACAAGTAAATATGACATCCAGCATGAAGACCAAACAACCAAGCAGCTTAAAGGGCAAAATATTAGAGACTAAAAGACAACAGAACCTAAATAACAGGGACAACAAACAAGAGTTCAATAGTTGTCTCTATCTTCTTGCATGAATATATTTCCTTTTCCTAGATTAGTTCTCAATGTTTTTTTTTCCATGGAAAAAAACGGTAACCTTTTATTAATGAATTAATGAAAAGTTACACTAGCAGATGCAATGAAGCATTCAAAGATTGCCACAAGGGCTCAAGTGCTTTCGCACCCCACGCAACATTAGAGAACTAACGTGCACAAAGAAAAGAAAAGAAGAGAGAGAAAAAGGGAAGAAGAACAAGCAGTGAGTAAAAACTCAACGCATCAAGTTTTTCTCCCCTTTTTCTTTTCGACCTTGCGCCATTCTCCTTGAGTGGGCTCGGTCGTGGCGATGACAATCTGTGTTGTTTCATTCAGAGGTCCTATCTCTTTGTCTGAATCTGAAGTATCTGAGTGATGATGCCTTTTGATGCCTCCCATGCTTTGATCCATGCTTATCATCTCTGCCTGATTTTGCTGTGTTTCTACCTGCTCTGAATGAGATTGTGAGGCCTTGTTGTCTGCTGTATTTTCCTTCTGGTTTTCTATTTCATCTTCCTCTATGGTGATGTCATCTTCCTCTGCTTCTGTTTCTTCGTCTTCTGTTACCGAAGGGACTTTCTTTTCCGCGGCTCTCTTCTTTTTTGCATCATCTATATTCTGCCAACCTTTGACCTTTCTTTGCTGTGGCTTGCTCTTGTTGAGGCTTTTGCATGCATTGAACAGATGACCTGTTTGTTGACATCCCCTGCATCTGAATGCTGTATTTTCATAGTCCAGAGTCTGTTTCCACTGAGAATTGTTGAAATTCAGAAAAATGCTTTCAGGTAATCCTTGGCTAAGGTCTACCTCGACGCATATCCTAGCAAAAGTGAAGATTCCTTTTATGTGCCTCTCTGTGTCAATTTTTAACATTCTTCCAAGAGTATTCCCTATGGCTGCTAAGGTCTTGAAATGAAAAAAATGTAACGGGAGATTGTGCAACCTTACCCATACTGGCATCCTTGATACCACCATAGTATTTGCATCGAAGTCCGGGAACCATGGGGTAACAAACAAGCCTACACTGCCCCAGAACCATGGTCCTTCATTGAAATTTTTTTCCATTTCTTCTGCTACAAGGAAGATTACTATGAAAAAACCCTTCGAACATAAGTGTATATGGCAATCTTTTGTCCATATTGGTACAAAGCATCCGTTTTAGGCCAGAAGCCATTAAATCTACATATAACAGCTTTTCTCTGTAGATCTGAGAATATACACTTTACCTCTGGAGTATCCAGCAAGATGGAGGGACTCTCTGGCATTTGATCCACGATATACTGCCCTGGAGGTATACTGGCATCTGTGGTTTCTTTCCCCTTTGTAGGTTCTTTCCCTTTGGCTGCATCTCGGTAGTTTCCTGTAGGTTTTGAAGTAGCACCCTTGGATCCACCTCTCAATCGGTGACTGAGAATAATGGTTGAGTCCTTTTCAACCTTGTAATGCTGGAGCAAGTGATGCTCCTGCAAGCATATCCCAGAAAAAAATTAAGATTTGGAGTGCGGCTGGGATTCCTAGTTTATCCTGGATCTCTTTTTTAAGCTCCAGTACCCTCATCTGATCCTAGATCTATACACAAATGTGCTTGCCTTCTGTTGATCTGATGAAGATTTGTTTCAGATCTGTTGTGTTTGCCTTGCTCAGATCCCATTTTGAGGTTTTGTGATCTAGATCTGTCGTGATTTCATCTTGCTTCTCCCTAGACTTGGCACGATCTGGTACCTCCCCCCCGGATCTACTGTATTTGTCCCCATCCTGCAGCCTGGAAATGGGAAGATCTGGTATTTCCCTCCTGGATCTGCAAGGTCCGCTGTTTAAATGCATCGTCGAAGTGGTTGGAGCCCAGATCGGCGCTGCAAAACGCATAAGGGCCTCCATACGCCGCAAAAATAGATCACTATTCCCATACCGTAGCTGATCTACGGCTCTACCATTCAAAAACTGCCCTTGGTCAACAGATCGAAACCACAGAGCAACGAAAAGTGGCCTGAGATCTGCCGAATTTTTTTTCCCTCTATAGACATAAGTGTCTTTGCCGTGCCAAAGAAAAGCATTCACGCCAGAAGGCGAATCAGTACAAATCAGGATAAAAACCTGTTGGTGTTGGGTGACAAACTCCGGGCCTGCGATTTCTGATGCCGCCCAGAAGTATGCTCCCTGCACCCAGCAAGATGGAAAGTACCCCGGTCTCTTCGAATCATCGAAAACTCTCTCCTTAGCAGATCCGCCCCAGTGCCAAAAGGAAACAGCATTTCCAGCGTATCTAGCATCCAGGCGATTATCCGGTCCATTGCTGATCAGATCTCTTGAAGCCCCGTCCGTGTAGCCGATCTCCGCTGAAACCCTAGGACTCTGATACGCCTCCATCTGAAACCCTTTCCTTATATGATCTGATTAGTTCTCAATGTTTTTTGAGATATTTTGTAAATTCCTTTTGTATAAATACTTCATAATTCGAAGTATTGAGGGTGGATTGCTATACATTTGTAGAGTTATTTTGATCTTAAACCTAAGGGTGATTGTACCAATTTTCAAGTCAACAGACTGGAGCAAGTAATAAAAAGATTGCACTAGAGGATTCATGAGATGAGCTATTGCAGTGAAGTATCTTCTTTGTCTGATTTTGTTACCTTCTTATGTGTTTCATAAACTTAATTGTTATCTAAATTTGAATGAATTAACTGGAAATTTAAGTCAGAACATTTTTAAGTACACCCTATTTTGCACAGTTAGTCATTTATATGTTTTCCTCTGATACCTGGATTTGAGAACCCTTAATTTCTCTCCCATCCTCGTTCACCTCTTTCACTTTTCTTCATGATCCGGCCTAGGGAACCCTTAATTTCTCCTTGGATCGGATTGGAAACCATTTCACCTTCAAGCCTTTGAGATTTGTAGTAACTCCTCTATCTTGCCCTCGAGACACTGTTTTTAGAACTTAATCCAATCTTTTTGTCTAACATTTGACCCCATAGCCCAATGGTAAAAGACAACTCTTTCATCTAAGTAAGTGATCCCACCACCCAAATTCAAGTCAAAAACCCAAGTGCAACCATAAATAGCCTAAAATTAATTAATTAAAACAAAGTTAAATCATAAAGAGAGAGCCCTCTCTTAGATTAGGAAGGCTAGGTCCTGATCTCCAAAGTGATTTGTGGTTACCTCTATAATTTCTTTTTTTTTGACAACATAGAAGAAATTCCAGAGTGATAACAATTGGGTAAGATAAAATTCTAAAGCTTCATAAAAGCTATAAAGTTGCTTCTAGGTCGAAGTTGTGAATCCGCTTCTATATCGAAGTTG
The DNA here is from genome assembly GCA_031772625.1 of Pinus tabuliformis. Taxonomy (NCBI): domain Eukaryota; kingdom Viridiplantae; phylum Streptophyta; class Pinopsida; order Pinales; family Pinaceae; genus Pinus; species Pinus tabuliformis. The sequence goes on from CM062819.1 coordinate 1,678,113,414, forward strand.
TGAACCATCAAGGTCAAAGTTGTGAAGCTGCTTTTAGGTCAAATATGTGAAGCTGCATCAAGGTCTAATTTGTGAATCTATCAAGTCAAAGTTGCTGGAAGGTTGAAGTTTGTTGCAAGAATATGTGCAAATCAATAAGGAAGGTTGACTTAGTCTTGGAGGAGCCTTCGTCAAGGGTCATAGGTCTTGGATTTCGTCAATTGAAGATACTGTAAGAAGAGAAGAATTCCTGTGGATTTTCTTCTCAAGTGGAGGGGTTTTGGCCCGAATTGATAGCCTATATCTTGTGTCCTCTTGTCTCATTTTTCTTTATTGATTGGTGGTTGTTTGATGATAAGAAAACAATAATAATCAAGTTGAAGAAGAAGCTAATCAAGATAAGTAAAAATTTATCACAAGCAATTATTAGAGTAAGAGAAATCACCTACACTTGTTTCCGCCTTGATTTCTCGACATGAAATTAGAGCTAAGGTGATAAGGCAAGAAAAGGCAGCTTAAAGAATGACACTCGAGGACCGAAGCACTAGAATATAATCTAGATTATCAATCATCAATAAGTACCATTCATATCAAGGATAATGACATATCAAAGATAAAAGATCTCAAAACCTTAGCTCATCAAAAGAAGAGTTATACAATTGAAGCATTGTTGGGAATCTCGCCCATCATCATCAAAGAAGATAAAAGGATCGAAGTAATTTTGGTTTGTTTTGGGCTGTTCTCGTTCGCACGTGCCAGGAGATTAGGGCTCATTTGTTGCAGCAGAAGCCAAAATTGATACAGTTGCCTAAGAAGGCCGAAACAAATTGGGAGACAAGCCATCTTGCAAGCTGAGTTGCAAAAGAAGAAGCCTCTATCTAAGAAAATAAGAGAGAAGGGTAAAATATCTGTCTTTCTCCCACACATGTAGAAACAAGGATTTCTGCAGTGACTGAAAATTGGAGTAAAATTTCAAGGGTCAAAAAAGAGGTTGAATAACAAGTTGTAATTACTAGAAGGAAAAATTGACTAAAGTTGACTTTAAGAAAGGGTAGCTCATCAAGGCATTTTCATCATCATCAAGGAACCAACGTGTTCTCCCTCTCTTTGAAGGATCACTTTTGTAGGAAGACATCTTCTACTATTAACATCATCATCAAAATCAAGAAGGAATCAAGTTGAATATATTGTCATCAAAAATCATATTCAAAAGTAATTATATCTATGTCCACATCTAAATCTATCAAAATGACTTAATTTTGGAAGGAAAACAACAAATTGAAGAAGAGGACAACTTTGATCCTCATAGAAAATGAAGTCATTGGTCATGTTAAGGGTTCAATCACTAAACCTCCAAAGGATGAAGCTCAAGCTCTAGCAAAGTATATGGAAGGGGAAGTAATATCTCAAAGGATACTTATAGAATCCATCAAAGATCCCCTCATACCATATGTATTGGAGACATCAAAAGTAATATATGAGAAGCTAGTAGAATTGTTCTCCGTAAGTACTGTTGGAGAAGTGATATCATTAATACAAGAGGAAGGTATCAAAGGAAGATGGAATATCCTCATACTTTATGAGGGTATAAGAATTAAGAGACGAAATATAAGAGTTGGGAGAAATAATGTCCAATAAATAAATGAACACCACAGTGCTCAATGCACTACCAGAGGAATGGGGCAACTTTACATCAAACATCTATGGAAAGAAGGAAGCTACCCAATTCAATGAAATTTGGTCATTATGTAAGTTTGGATAAACCAGATTGAAGGAAAAAATTGACATGGGATCAAATGAACAAGTTCAAGCATTCACTACCATGGCTAAGAGAAAAGGAAAGTTTGGGAAGTTTGGTCCTCAGAAAAAGAAGAAGAATATGGCAAAGATCCAATGCTATGTTTATCAAGAATATGGGCACTACAAGAGAGATTGTTCAAATTTCAATAAGGACAACAAGAGGAAAGAAATAAATGAGGCTCATATCATCAAAGAAGTGGAAGAACATGATGAGGAAATCCAGAGGGATATATATTCACTATTAGGGTTTCTCTAATACATAAAAAGGAGAAATGGAAGGTGAAAATAATTCCACCATGGCAGCCAAGATGCGAAGTATTAATGATGAGATTCATCTTAGGATAATACATAATCATATTATAAGCATACAATTAAATCAAGAGCTCGAGAAGTCCTTATAAAAGCTTGAAAGATAGCTCAAGTAGAAGTCTACATGGAAGAAAAAATCATCATATGAAGGAAGTAGCTCTTGGTAGCCTCATTAGAAACATAAATAGTACTTATGGGTAGATCAAAGTCATCTAGTGTAGAGATCATCATACAACATTAGGAATGAGCATTTTTAGGATGAGGATAATTAAGATCCTCTATGGGAATCTTGTTTAGAAGGTTCACCTCTCTTGGAGGAAGCAAGTGTCTAGCTGAGAATTCCACCTTGTATGGGATTCATTGTTTGGAAGAATTTTGAGATGATGTCAAAGAGCGATGTAAATTTTGAAATGGGAACTGATACGATTACGTGTGTTTTTGAGGTAGCAAAAAAATCAACCGATTTTGAAAAGTGGTGATGTCAAATACATATATTTTTTTAGCATAGTTTTTGACACTTTAATTTTTTTTATGTACATTATTTTTTAGAATGTTAGTGATTTGCATGTTGATTTTAAAAAGTGTTGATTTTGCATTAGGCCCTTTTTTTAAAAGGCTTATTTTTTGACTTTAAATTTTCTAATGTATTAAATGTGAATAATTATTTTTTAAATTTAACAATTTTTTAAGTAGTCTTCTTCTTCATATTTTCTTGTTTTTCTTTATTTTTTAATTTTTTTTTGTAGTGAGGTCTTTATTTTTTTGCATAGTTAAAGAAAAAGGTCGATATTTTAAAGTTTTGATATTCTACATATTTATATATCGTTAATTAATTTTTCAATGCACATCAAATAATTGTCTCTAAAAAAACAATATTTTTTAACAATTGACATAAAAATAAACATTTTGAACATAAATATAACAAAAAAATTACACATTTGGTAATGTTTTGCTAGAAATGACATGTCAAAATCACAATTTTTATAGGAAAAGTTTACCAAAAATGGTTAAATAATAGTTTTTTTTTATGAATTTCATGTCAAAAAATAATAATAATCACAATTTTTTTTCAAAAAATAATGATTCACATAAAAATTAAAGTGAAAATCACATAATACAAATATTGAACATATAACAACATTAACTGAATACTTATTCTTCTCATAAAATGTCAAAGTCAAAACATTACAAGTATAACTAATTAATAGTTACAAAAAATGAGATTGATTTCCAAGCATAACTTAAATTTAATCAATAATATCACGTAATCCAAACTCTTTATCCTCTAGAGTTTCATCATTTTCTTCTTCCACAATATTTTCTACTTCAGTTTGCTCATTTTCCTCTTCTGATGGATCTTTGATGTCTGCGAATCTCCCAATGTATGCCTTTCCAATCATTCCATCTAATTCAGGTTCCTTTGCCTTTTTTTCACAAGTGATTCATTAAAATCCCCTTTCCTCAACCCAATTTCTTGCATTGCATCTGAAAGAAATTGAAGAGCATTAATTCTTTGCTAAATAAATTTGCACTATGCTGGGTCTTTTTCAATGGCAATTTAATTTCTTCCTTTTTATAGGGAACATGCTAGTGTTGTACCTAATTATCAAGCACAAAAGAAATAATGAACTAAATTAGTATAATGACATATAAATTAAGAAAGAAGATATTGAAATTTAGTTCTATATAATAAAACTTACGTGGGCCTGAGAATAAATCCAAAACACAATCTCCTTCATTTGAACATAAGTCTATAAGATAGTTAATCAATGACTGTGTTTTTTGATAAATGTCAACTATCTCTCTTTTTTCTTCTTTATCTTCATATGTTAGTTTTTTTACAACAACATCATAAACCAGTACTTGGCTATGACTCTTTCCATCTGCCCAATTAAGAAGCATAGACTTATAGTTATCATCTTTTGTCCAACTTTCAATATGGATTAGTTCACAATCACTTATAATTGATTGATCTTCATGGTTAATAATATTTGACCTTTTTGCGTAACATGAAATAGTAAAAGTTCAATTAACTTGTACATAAATGAATCTTTTAACATTAGTCAAACATACAATTTCAACGTATTACCATGTAAGTTGCATCCTTGAGTTTTTTTCACCCTTGAAGCTAGTCAATAACATTTCCAATTGTGTGTCTGAATTAAATGTCACAAATCTCCATAATGGTGATGATGTGACTTCTACAAATCCCGTAACCACTTTATTAAGAGCTTGATAAGTATAAGGGTCACTATCATAGTCAATTTTTGGGATATTGAAACCATGGGGAATATCTGCAATAACTAGGGAATAAGCCCTTTGAGGTACGAGTTTAGCAATGTCCTCACAATCATCTTGTATTATTTGATATTGAATAGTGTCAAGCTCATTCAAAATGAATTGAGTAAGAGTTGGATCAAGTTCAACATTAGTAAGATGTTGCTTTCTCAGCCTTTTGATCTTAATTTTTTCAATAAAGCTTCTGAAACTATCTGGTGCTCCATTTGCATCCTTCTTCATCTTTAATAAAATAAACAAATATATGTATAAGTTATAAAATAAAAATAGTATACATATGAATATAAATGAATGTATAAATCAACATACATTTTTAAATGCACAATAAAAATCTTTTAGTGTTGATGTGAAACTCGAATCTGTGTAGTTGCGTACAACATCATCCCAACTATATTTATTTAACAATTTAACCATTTGTTATTGTATTTTCATGTAAACCTTGTGATTGAATAGATAAAGTAAAAAAAGTTAATATAATGATATGTATAACAAATACTACCAACAACAATATGTTATATTTAAAAGGAAATTATAATCTAGAAATAAGTAAAAATAATTCAACAAACTTACTTTTGAAATTCCTCACACATTTCGTCTAGTGATAATTCCCTTGACTTCACATGAGATAATATAGTTTTGACAATTTTTTCGTCCTTCACTCCTTGCAATTCTCTCCAAGGTGTGATAGTCATATCTCCTAGAAGTTGCTTCATATCAGGACCTGATTTACTACTCCTACATATCAATGGTTTATACTTTTTGACCTTCTAGTTTCTAATGCTAATGTTCCCCCACATGCTAAAAGTATCATTAATCGATTCCTGTATCTCTCCAGTTCTAAATGCCAACTGCAAAATGTTATCAATACTTTTGAATATATCAGAATGTACTTTTCCACCTTTTGAATTGATTTTTTCCTCAATTTGATAGCCTATTTCCATACAAAATTCCTTCCGAATTCTAGACTAACCTTTGCCTTATCGCTACCACATTTTTCTTCAAATTCATTATGAATAAATCTAACCCTTTGGATGAAAGTCATAGACATTCTATACTCAGTATATGTAATATGATCCCATGCCAATAAATTTGCTTCTGTATTTGATAAACCAACATAAATGTTACATTTCATTGTTTCAAAATGTGGGTTATTGAGATATTCCTCCATCAATTGCCTTTGAGCTTCTACAGATTGGTTGCACCCAAGCACATAATAATTGTATTCAAAACATTTTTACTTATAAAATGCTTCTTTGTTGGAAACTTGAACTGGACCAACAAGAAGCACATAATCAACAACATGAGCATATGGATTGTACCTCATCAATGTCTTCAAGTTATGAACATGCAGGTGGTGTGGTTTTCTGATTTGATACTTAAATTTTCCTTCACCTGGCTTATAGATTTGTCTGACATTAAGATGAAATGTACGACCACCCTTAATTAAGTTTGTCTTTGTCAAGTGATGTTAAATGGCATTTTGTTTTGTTTTAATAATGAAATCCTCTAAATCAAATCATGGGGTAATGATTTCCCAGCTTTCTTTTGAATTTTCACTAGGATCTTCACTGTTGGCCTTGACTATTTGAGACTTATCAACTTTTATTTTCTTCCTCCTCTTTTCTTTTGGATAAGTAACGTCCTCATCATCAACTGGAATAGAGACATTCTTGGGCATTTTTACTTTTGGTATTTTATGGCTCTTCTCCTTTCTAACATTAGTTCTAATCTCATCCTCAATAATGTAAAAATATTCTTCAGCGTCAGTTTCAACTTCCTCATCTTCAAAAGTAACATGTCTACCTTTGCTAGATTTATCCACTATAGGCATTCTTTGTTGATCCCTTGGATGTAGTTTTGTAGCATCATGAATTACTATTTTTTTCTTGTTTGCCATATCTTCTTTTCACCCTGAGTATAAACTACTAACAACATTCATAATATCCTGCTCTATAAAATAAATGCGTCCCAACATAATTGAAAGATTTTCAATAAAATTTTGTCAAACAAAATATCATATGTCAATAAAAACTAAGTTACAAAAAATATAATGATACAGTTACAATAATGCAAAACACATAAATATAAATAACAATACTTACAATATCTTGTGAAATCTCATTTATGATTTGTTTACACATCTTTGTAGATTCATTTGTCGTGTCATGCATTGACAATGCGAACTGATATTTAATCTTGTCATGTGACTTGGGCGGTTTTGTAAGTACATAAACAACTTCAGTGTCTAGTATCAAACACATGTTTATTAGTTTTCCCATCACCTCATAAATTCCACTATCGTTAGGGATATCATCATATAGATATACTTGCATATGTTATTCACCTTCTCTATATTTCGCAAACCATATTTGTTATTCACTTCTTGTGATTTATTCCAGTAAGAAATCAACTTCTTATCCTTTGAGGCACTTGATTTATTTGTAGTTATTAGCTCATGTTTGGTTCGTTTAACAGTATTTTTTGAGGATCCAACTCTAGTTTTAGCAGTCTTTGGTCCAGAAAGATTCATAGAAATCTTCCTTGATGCCATTTTCCTGCAAAATATATACACATATATATAAATCAGTAAATTGCAAAAAAACCAATAACTTAAGTAAACAAACAAAATGAAACAAAATCTAAAAATGAAAAAGGACCAGAAACATGCACATCGCCCTGCATGACAAGCTGGATGTTAGGTTCATACGGAAAACAAATAAAAAATCCATTCCTCAGAAAAAAGAAACATATTTTCATTTGTCCCAGGTCCCTTGGCAGGGTTAATTCTGAGGATCGCCCCCTACATGCCAAGGGGATGATTCAAATAATCACCCCCCTGCATGCTAGGGGAACAGGGAAAAGAGGCCCTCTAGCCTGCAAGGGGGCTAATTCCCAGAATTTCCCCCTGGTCTATTGGGGGTCGATTCCCAGAATCACCCCCGGTAGGTCAGGGGATCGATTCTCATAATCACCCCCTGGCTTGCAAGGGGCGATTATGATAATCATCCCCCTAGCAGGCCAGGGGGTCGTTTTGTGTTTTTCCCAGGGCGGGTGCCCTCGCACACAAGCCTGGATTATGGGTGGGCGCTCTCAACCATGGGTGTGTGTTGGGCATGGAATCCCCACAAGACATGTTTTGGGGCTCAAAGCCCATGTTTTGACTAAATGATGTTGTAAAACCCCATGAATTGCGGGCATGGAAGTATGTTAGAGTCATAGGGTTGTCTGCCCTAGTTTTGTAATGTAATGTCGGCCTACCCATGGTCTGCGGACCATGGGATTGTATAAATAGAGCAAGGCTTTAAGTGTAAAAGAAGAACAAGTCTAAGTGATTGAGTCGCAAGCGTAAAGTGTGTCTTTGGGTCATAGAGTAGGAGAAGGCTCTGTAGCTGAGTGCACAGAGGCCTAGTAGTCCGCAGCTAAGTGCGCGGACCCCTACAACTGAGTGCACGGGGTGGAGTCTAGTCTGTAACCGACGAAGAAATTAATAAAGAGAATTTTTATCTTAATTCTGTGTATCTGTTCTCGGGTTATTACATGTTTGATATAAATTGCAAATATATTGTTTATTTACTTTATGCACCTGTATGAATGATTTATATTGCTCAGTATACATTACACATGCAAGTAAGCTAAGTTAATCAACTAATAGCAGAATACTAGTAAAGGCCTGCGTAATAATAGTGTCCGGCCCCCGAGTAGGGCTGCGCGAAGGTAGCATCTCAAGCTACGAGGTATGGGTAGAAGCGTGTAGCGACGTGTGCGCAGGGTCAAACTGCAGACCACTTGACCTCATAAGACATCTCTAGGGTGCAGAAACCTGGTTCTAGCACCCTCCCATACTACTTCAGGTGAGACCTCACTCTGCGCTCCATGGACTGTTGCCAAAAGGGCCAGTAGTACCGGGATTTGTTTGGCTAAATCACCTTTGAACCTGGGTCAGGCCCCAACAAGCAAATAAATGGTTCCATTGTCAGGATCGAGATCTACATAAGAGATGTCTGATGTCGTGTCACTAGAATTTGACAAAGAAAGAAATTGAAGAGTGGCTAGAAAAAAAGATTCACGAGTTCACAGCACAGGAAAATAGGAATCTGTGAGTATGGAAGGAACAGTGGTTAGAGCGCTACTTATATACAGAAATTCATGAAATTTTCTTTGCATCCTTCCCCTATGAGTTGTACGAGTGGATCACAAAGCTAGTAGATAGTCAAGGAAGGTGTAGGCTTGAAAAACCTATTGTGTGGACTCCAGAGGTGGTGTGCAGAGTAGAAGCATCAGAAGATAAGATCGCATGAGCTGTGGACAATTGGCTCAACCAAATTATAGGAGGGTTTATCACTGAGTTCGCGGTAGATACTTCAGTCAGCTACAGCGAGGCGGAATGATGCTTCCTCAAAGGACCGCGAGGTAAGTACGTTAAATATTTGAACACTTGGATTAAAATGCCACTGCGTGAAAAGAGGATTATGCGAATAAATTGATGTTTGGGGCTACGCAAAGTGGGAGGATCTATAGAAATGAAGGTAGTGCAGAGATAGAAACTAGCCCCTTGATTTCGCCTTGGCGATAAAGTGAGGAAGAGCTCATGAAAGTTTCACCAAGAAGCACGATCAGTCTGATAAGGCATTGAATCTCGGGCATACCACCTCCACCTACACCACCACTAGTTTCACCATCTTCACCCCCATCTCTGCCCACACCTCCTCCACCACCTCAAAGGAGTAGGGAATGAGACCCAGACCAATTTTGGTTCATGGTAAAGGCTGTATGGGAAGCGCAAGGAGTCATGAATGACAAAATAAAGAAGGCAACACTGGTAAGCATGTTGCAGGATAGCACATCAACATGGTACATTAAGCATTCTAATGAAAACCCAAATGCGAGGATCGTGGATATCCAGGCTGCGCTAAATAGGGAATTTAGCAGGCCAAAATCGAAGACACAGTCGATTATTGGGTTTAAGGAAATTGTGATGCTTCTAGGTGAGACCCTCTAGGAGCTAGATCAGAGACTGAAGTGTATGATTTGCGAAGCCAACATGACCTTGATGGATGGGTAGCACCGTGCATGGTTTGTAGTGTCACTAATGCTGCATCTAAGGACGGTGCTATCACAGCAAAAGCTATCCACTCAAATCAAAGCTTTGGAGATTGCAATGAGACTACATGAGACCCAAATACAAGATCCTAGTCTGAGAGTCCAACAGATCCAAGTGAAGTTGAAAAACTTGTGTCTGGAGATGCAGAGTTTGAAACAGGATAGGACAACTCACCCAGAGGTGTGCGAGGAGGTATGGTGCATAAAGTGTAAAGGCCAGGGACATGACAAGGACCATTGTCCAGTTTTCGTGACCTACCTGGTGGGAGGAGGACCAATGCCATTAAGACCAGAGGCACAAGCAGGACCAAGCACGGCACCTGCACTATGGTGCACAATTTGTCAAATAGGAGGGAAGCATGCTATAGATAACTGCCATCTATTACAGAAGTATACGTAGACTTCCCAACAGTTGTTCTGTAATTTTTGCAGATCAGTAGGCCATGATGAGCGCACCTGTAGATGTTATGAACTAAATATGGATCAAACACCTACCTACAGAGTTCATGCCGAAATGTGAGCCCTTGATCAAAATGTGGGGATGGCACACATTGGATTTCAGCGACGCGGACGAGGTTGAGGTGGATTGGGACCAGGAAGGGGTCACTTTTTAGCTGATTTGTTACAATTGTGGAGGGCCAGGGCATTATGCCCATGATTGTACAAATACGACGAGAGCATCATGTTTATATTGTATCCAATTCGATCATGAGATAGAGGACTGCCCCACACTGATAGTGAGGTTGCGTGATAAAGGAACACTCCAGCCTCCCCCAACTCAAACCTTGCAAATGATGAGGTCTAGGCCGCGCAAAAAGGACCTGAATGTAAACATCTTGCTCTGAAGTAGTATCACGACAGGAGATGACAAGGGCAAGCAGCCCAAAGAGAGTGCCTAGGTTTGCAAGGCTCCAACAAAAGAACTAGAGTTCGATTTGGAGCGCGTGAAGGAGGCATTCATGGAAGCTAAGAAAAGCTTCACGTAGGTCTCCACTTCAGGTTGTAAAGTCAAACTAGAACCGCAGATGGACCCATTAATGCTCACTAACTTTCTGGATACATGCATGAAGCTGCTGTGCGACAGCAAGGCTATAAAGGGAATGCAAGAACTCATCACCAGGCGTGTTGGGTCAAGAGAACTGCACATAGTCTGGAAGCTCAGAAGCACACAACGTGAATAGGAAGGGAGATGAGATTGAATGTGCAAATTGGGGAATATGAAATGGATCAAGTGATTCTAGATTTACGATCGTGTTATCACTAAGGTTGTTCCCAAAAGTTGTAAGAAAGGGAATACGACCGAGGTAACCATAGAACAATCTTTTAGATACAGATTCTAGCCAATCTGCATCCAGAGAGGGCTCTCTCTTTATGATTTAGCTTTGTTTTTCAAAGGTTTTAGGCTAGTTATGAAATACAAGGGTTGTGTTTTGAGTTTGGGTGGTGAGATTCAATAGAACAGTGAGGCAAAACTGAAGAGTTCAGTCCATTGGGCATGATGGAGTCAAAAGAAACAAGCTTCATGGATTTGGTTTCTAACAGAGGATGGAATCACAGAGCAAGGTAGTCAAACATGGAACAATTAAAGGCTGGAATCAGATGAAATGGTCTCAAATGGGTGAAGTGCGGTTAAGAATACTTCATCATATTGACAGAGGGAAAGTGAAAGATTATTATTAAGGAGAAACTAATAATTCCTTAGAAAATACTCAACGTGAAAGAATCAGGGGAAACAAGAGCAATTAAGAATTCACTGTTTATTCTAATTCTGAAGAAAACACAGAGAATAATAAAGACTGAAAACAGAGTGTAGCTAAACAAATTCTGGATTAATATTTTTCCTTACTATTTAGATCATGAAACACAGATGATATAACAGACAAGAAACTGTAAAACAAAAGGTAGAAAGTACTTATTGATCCATGGTTTGATTCAAGAATTCTGTAATAGGTCTTGTGCATCAATTCTTCTCCCAGTAAGCCAGACAACAGTTTGATCCCAACAACTTTTTATTCCAAAGTTCAGAGTTACAGAAAAGTCTAGGAAATATACACATACCCAACCTCTTCAAAACTCTGATGGAGGGGGTTTATATACAACAAAATATGTACAAAATATCTCATAAAGGCTGTGAGATAATATCTAAGATTAACCTAATGTAATTTACAAGCAAAGTAGAAATGACTCGAGGAAGATAATTGATGTAGTTTTGGAGGCTGGCTCATTAATTCTAATCTGCTTCACTTTGAATTCTACACTGATACTCTTTATGGTTGATCTGACAGTCTTTATTGCTGAACTGATATTCTTTGACTTTGATCTGATCCTCTTTAATGATCCTTTGATACTCTATGACTTTGTTTTGACCTCTGCTCACCGCTGTCTGGAAAAAAATAAGACTGCAACGTGTCCTTTGAGTATTTTTCCTCTGGTAAATCATGTTTCTGAAGATTCATTGGTCGGGGCAACAAACATCTCCGTTTATCTCTATTTCTGCGAGCTCAGGAATCCCTCTGCTTTGTTTCGAATTGTATAAAGAGGAAGACATCTGTAAAATGGAGGGTCGGTAGTCAGCGAGCTCGTCGATGGAGCTTTTGTGATCCACAGGTGGTTGAAACATTGGAACTGAGTTGGTCAATTGCATGCCTAGAGCACCGCTCGCAGAAAAAATACAACAAAAATGACTCTTTCCCCTTTAATTGACAAAATGATTTTTTGGCAGGAAAATTTGATTTTTCGGATGGCTGATGTCAGCATGACGTCAGCAAGGGGTATGGAATAGATGACGTGGTGGGTGACATGGCAGTATGGATGGTGACATGGCAGGGTGATGTCAGTAGGGGAAAATTGACGTCAACAGATGACGTCAGCGAGGGGTCAGCGGGAGGGCGGTAAATGGTTTTGCTTGCACTGCCTTTGGGCTTGGGCGGTTTTGGGCGGGGAGGGAGCAATCAATGCGACAGAGCGACAGATGTCACCTGTATGGTGAAAATACTGCCGGTACCCCGGGCGGTAAAGGTCGGCAGTTGGGGGGGTCGCGAAATAGATGTCGGCCGTTGGATGTGAGAATAGGGATCTAATGACAGACGGGCAGGAAAAAGGGCGGAAGGTTAATCGTTGCCGGCCTGACCTATTAAAGCATGTCTTAATCATATCGGGGCTTGTTTTATTGGTCATCAGGGTTGGCTATTAATTAACGTGAGGTTAATCAATCCCATGAATGTGCGGTGGGAGGTTATTAATGGGTTCCAAATGAACCATTAACCCTGCTTTATATACAATGACTACGGTTATAGTTAACCGGGGCAGGGATATTTAATAATGCGGGATTTATATTTATATACAATACGGGATAGGGTGAATATATGGGATTTAAATAATAAAAGTTAATTTGTCAATATGAAAAATGATATGAAACAAGCGCTAAGTTATAAAGTTTAAAAACTTAGGCTTAAGGGGCAAAAAGAGTTTATATAAGAAATATGGCCATTGTCCTAAGGAAAGTAGGAATTCACTTAGGTAATGAATGAAATGGAATGAGTGGCTTCAAGAGGGACATTAAGCAGATCTTAATATCTCTGGGGGAAATTAGTAAGTGTTTTTTTGGGGAAAAATATGAATGGGAGATTAGTCATGGCTCGCTTGAGCTGCTCCAAGAAATATCTACCATGGCACTTGTGATAAGAGTGAAATTTTAACACATTTTTTAGAGACAAAACTATCACAAGTCTCATTCTACAACTTCAAAACTACCTACCTAGCCTACTTTGCCTAGCATTTTTTCTTCCTTGCTTTGGGTGCACTTGGACTAGCAAACCCTCATCAATTTTCTTTTCTTTTCTTTGTAAGCCTACCTAAGTCTACACTTATTTCTTCCAAGGGCTCAGATTAAATAGTTGAGCTCCTTTGCTTCTCTACCTATCTACTTATCTGCCAAGTTAAAACAATTTGGACAGATTTTATTCTTTATCTCTAAAACAGGAAATTCAAAACATGAACTGGCTAAGATTAAATTGTTTGGCCATTCATCAATTGTGGCAAAAAGTTCAACAGGCTGTACGTGATGCTTTATTTATAGAAACATGAAGTAGTAGTGGCATTTGGACTTGCACACTTTCCTGGTCTTTTTTATTTGGGGTTCATTTCTTTTCATTTTTTCTTTTGACCATTTATTTTTTCACCCTTTGATTTTTCTTTTAGGGTATACCCTCTTTACATTTTTTAATTTTTTGATTTTTTCATAATATGGAAACCTTTATAGCAAGGAAAGGATGAACATTGGCTCCACTTGGGGTTGGCTTTCCCTCATGGAAAGCGAAGAACAGCAGGTTAGATGGCCTTATGCATAACTTTTGCTCTGCTCTGAAATTTTCCTTTTGCTGGTTGCTTTATTGTATATATGACAGCACACTTGTGGAGCTTAGGGCCTTCTCTTCGGGCTTCAACTGCAGCAAGTTACTATCCAATCCACACTTAAACACATTTTTTCATTTTTTCTTCCTCCTTGAATCCTGCTTGAGCACCTTATCTCTTAGGCAGGAGCTTTTAGCCTTGGTCCTTTTGATCAAAAATCTTCTTAATTTTCTCCTGCACAACTTGAGATCTGGCCTGAAACAAAAAAGTGTTGCAACTTTCAAACCAAATTAGTAAATCATCAAAATCTTTAGGGCCTTTTGATTGGATTCAAACATTTAAGGATTTATTTTCTAACTTACTGAAAACTGAATTAAAACAAACTGAAATCCTACCTACTTTACTCTAATCAGCCTTCTGACTGTTGGTTAGGTAAAATGAAATAACCAATGCAACCACTTAAGCATTATATACATCAGTGACCTGTGTTGCTTGTGTTTGATGGTGTTTAAAATTGAGATCTTGCAATCAAATTTGGCTTTATTAATATTGGAGAAGATAAGGAAATTCCTGATCTCCTTTGCTGAATCTAGAAACTATACAAAAGGATCCTGAAAAATATATATACTAATCTCGAACTGATTCAAACAACTGTACAAATGTTCTGGATAGCTTTCATGCCATGAAACTAAAATATCACCCTTGTCTTTATCACCATGTATGTTTTCAACTGTTCTTTGTGGTGATATTTTAACTGATTGTAATGCCTGTCTTGTAAAACCATTATCATCTTGTTTTTTACTCTCACAATCTGTTAATGGAGAAGAATTATGATTTCTTTCATCATTCAACCTTTCAGCTATTGGATCATAAAGAACTTGGAAGGATTCTTGCAACTTATTACACACAGGTTCAGATGGAACTTGAATAATTTTTACAAGCTGCTCTTCTTTTTCTTTAAACAATTCAGATGATTCAAAACAAAGGGGCAAGGAATCAACTTGGGTTTTTTGATCATTCGATTCTGGTTCCAGGTGTTCTTCCGCAATCTGAAATTCAATGGCACTTTGGGGCTGCAAATCTAAATATGACAAATCTTGAACAAAGATTTGATTGCCCCCTAGATGGTTAATATCAGGACTTGTTGACATTTGAATTTTTATTGCATGATAGTTATCTATGATAAACTGAAATGAATCAAAACAAAATGGTAAAGTTCCTTTACTGATTTCAAAATTTTCTATACTTTCCTCCTCATTCTTATGGCTGAAATGAACAAGTTGATCACTTCTTTCAAGCTATTGAACCTGAATTTCCTTATTCCCCAAATTAGCTTCTGATTCCTCTGCAAGGTTAATTTGGATTTGAGAAACATAATCATCATCATATTGATCATATTTGGGTGAGTCATTGAAAGAAGAAATGTTATCAAATGCACACAGTAGATCAGGAGATTTCTCCTCCACACATTGCTCTATGAATCTGTCTTCTGATCTATGGTAGGTTGAGTTGGTAGAAATTTGTTCATGAATATCAACCTTTTCCTCTTGTGAAACAAATTTGTCATGATGATTTTGAACAAAAACTTCAACTTTCATTGTGATATTCTTCATCATTTCCTCTGCTTTCTTTATCAAACTATCAAGTTTTTCCTCATTCTCTGTTTTCAACTTTTCTTCCCTAATTTTCAGATTAACCTCTACATCCACTACCATGTTCTGCATCTGTTCCATAGTGGAGGGGTTTCTTTACCTCAGATGAAATTCTATCTCTGAATCGAATGCTCTTGGGTAATGCGGTAGCGCTAAATCAGGGGGAGGTTTTACATTAATGGTATTGAATGATAGATTTGATTGAATCTGTCTAAAAATTGTTGTACTGTTTCATCTGGATGTCTTTTTAACTGATTATATTCTTCTATGATCATGAGGAGATTGACTTTGATTATCCATCTATCAAGGAAGAGTTTGAGAAACTGCTCAAGATTTGAGATGATTGCCTCAGGCAGGGTTTTAAACCAACTCCTGACTTTGCCTTGCAAAGAAAGGGCAAAAAGCCTAATACTTACATCCTCTTCATCTACTTCAAATAAGTTGAGATAATCTTCAAAAACTTGGATATGCTTTTGGGCAATGACACCATTCTCTCCATCAAATCTAGGGAGATACTTGGGATAATCGTTAGGGAAAGCATGGAGTATAGGAGGCAAAATGAGTGGTTTATACCTATCAGGAACTTTATGAGGTATTGGAATATGTTCAGAGATTGGCTGTTTAGTCTCAATTTTTGGGTTCTCCTTAATTAAAAAATGATCTTCATAAGAATTAGAAGACTGTTGTTCAAATGTGTAAGGAGAGTTTTCATCTACATTTTTGGAAGGAACATAATAAAAATTTAATCTAAAGTCATCTCTAAAATAAAATATGCACTGAAAAATCTTATCAATGAGAAATAACACAATGTCTTGGATAACAATCCAAATCAAAAGCCTGATCTTTTTATACAGTTCTTTCAGGTTCATTTCTCCAGTGGAGCCTTGATTGTGAAATTGATGTGGAGTTGCCAGGTGGATGATTTTAACCTTTGTGTGTCTGATCCTTGTCCACCATCATAGATCATATCTAAGCCTGTAAAATGATTCTGAAGGAAAGGTTTAGTGTCTCCAGGAAACAAAATTTTTGAGATTTTTATGATTATTTCGATATTTTTATTTTTATTTTTCAAAACAACTTTTATGATTTCTTTAAGAGGCTTTTGATATGAGATTTAAACTTTCTTAAAGATTTTATTTAACAAGAAGAACTGATCAAGCATTTGAAACCAACTATTCAAACCATAAGTTAGACCAGAGATATACTGAAGTAGCATTTATTTACTTCTGCAATTGCAAAGAAAAAGAAGCTTCAAAAGCTACCTGGCTAACTTCAGGCTCCATGTGTAGGTTATACAGAAAACAGTAGCAATAAACAATTATTCAGTTCCCCAGCGAAGTCGCCAATGATGTTATCAAGGTTCTTCCCAAAAGTTGTAAGAAAGGGAATACGGTCGAGGTAACCACAGACCAATATTTTAGATACAGATTCTAGCCAATCTGCATCTAGAGAGGGCTCTCTCTTTATGATTTAGCTTTGTTTTTCAAAGGTTTTAGGCTAGTTATGAAGTACAAGGGTTGTGTTTTGATTTTGGGTGGTGAGATTCAATAGAACAGTGAGGAAAAACTGAAGAGTTCAGTCCATTGGGCATGATGGAGTCAAAAGAAACAGGCTTCATGGATTCGGTTTCTAACAGAGGATGGCATCACAGAGCAAGGTAGTCAAACATGGAACAATTAAGGGCTAGAATCAGATGAAATGGACTCAAATGGGTGAAGGGCAGTTAAGAATCCTTCATCATATTGACAGAGGGAAAGTGAAAGATTATTGTTAAGGAGCAATTAAGAATTCCTTAGCAAATACTCAACGTGAAAGAATCAGGGCAAATAGGAGCAATTAAGAATTCAATGTTTATTCTAATTCTGAAGAAAACACAAAGAATAATAAAGATTGAAAACATAGTGTAGCTAAACAAATTCTGGATTAATCTTTTTCCTTACTATTTAGATCATGAAACACAGATGATATAACAGACAAGAAACTGTAAAACACAAGGTATAAAGTACTCATTGATCCATGGTTTGATTCAAGAATTCTGTAACAGGTCCTATGCATCAATTCTTCTTCCAGTAAGCCAGACAATAGTTTGATCCCAACAGATTTTTATTCCAAATTTTAGAGTTACAGCAAAGTCTAGGAAATCTACACATACCCAACCTCTTCAAAACTCTGATGAAGGGGGTTTATATACAACAAAATATGTACAAAATATCTCATAAAGGTTGTGAGATAATATCTAAGATTAACCTAACGTAATTTACAAGCAAAGTAGAAACGGCTCGAGGAAGATAACTGATGTAGTGTTGGAGGCTGGCTCATTAATTCTGATCTGCTTCGCTTTGAATTCTACACTGATACTCTTTATGGCTGATCTGACAGTCTTTATTGCTGAACTGATATTCTTTGACTTTGATATGATCCTCTTTAATGCTCCTTTGATACTCTATGACTGTGTTTTGACCTCTGCTCACCGCTGTCTGGCAAAAAATAAGACTGCAACATGTCCTTTGAGTACTTTTCCTCTGGTAAATCATGTTTCTAAAGATTCATTGGCTGGGGCAACAAACATCTCCATTTATCTCTGTTTCTGCGAGCTCGGGAATCCCTCTGCTTTGTTTCAAACTGTATAAAGAGGAAGACATCTGTAAAATGGAGGGTGGGTATCCAGCGAGCTTTTCGATGGAGCTTTTGTGATCCATAGATGGTTGAAACATTGGAACTGAGTCAGTTGATTACATGCCTGGAGCACTGCTCGTAGAAAAAATACAACAAAAATGACTCTTTCCCCTTTAATTGACAAAAAGATTTTTTGGCCGGAAAATTTGATTTTTCGTATGGATGACATCAGCGGGGGGTACGGAATAGACGACGTGGCCGATGACGTGTCAGTATAGATGCTGACATGGCGGGTGATTTCAGTAGGGGACAACTGACGTCAGCGAGGGGTCAGCGGGAGGGTGGTAAATGGTTTTGCCCGCACCGCCTTTGGGCTTGGGTGGTTTTGGGCGGGGAGGGAGCAATCAACGCGACGGAGTGACACGTGGCACCTATACGGGGAAAATACCGCCGGTTCCCCGGGCGGTAAAGGTCGGTAGTCGGGGGGGTCGCGAAATAGATATCGGCCGTTGGATGTGAGAATAGGGATTTGACGGTGGATGGGCAGGAAAAATGGCAGAAGGTTAATCGCTACGGGCCTAACCTATTAAAGCATGTCTTAATCATATCAGGGCTTGTTTTATTGGTCATCGAGGTTGGCTATTAATTAACGTGAGGTTAATCAATCCCATGAATGCGCGGTGGGAGGTTATTAATGGGTTCCAAATGAACCATTAACCCTGCTTTATATACATTGACTACAGTTACAGTTAACTGGGGCGGGGATATTTAATAATGTGGGATTTATATTTATATACAATACGGGATAGGGTGAATATATGGGATTTAAATAATTAAAGTTAATTAATCAATATGAAAAATGATATGAAACAAGTGCTAAGTTATAAAGTTTAAAAACTTAGGCTTAAGGGGCAAAAAGAGTTTATATAAGAAATATGGCCATTGTCCTAAGCAAAGTAGGAATTCACTTAGGTAATGAATGAAATGGAATGAGTGGCTTCAAGAGGGACGTTAAGTAGATCTTAATATCTCTGGGGGAAATTAGTAAGTGTTTTTTTGGGGAAAAGTATGAATGGGAGATTAGTCATGCCTCGCTTGAGCTGCTCCAAGAAATATCTGCCATGGCACTTGTGATAAGAGTGAAATTTTAACACATTTTTTAGAGACAAAACTATCACAAGTCTCATTCTACAACTTCAAAACTACCTACCTAGCCTACTTTGCCTAGCATTTTTTCTTCCTTGCTTTGGGTGCACTTGGACTAGCAAACCCTCATCAATTTTCTTTTCTTTTCTTTGTAAGCCTACCTAAGTCTACACTTATTTCTTCCAAGGGCTCAGATTAAATAGTTGAGCTCCTTTGCTTCTCTACCTATCTACTTATCTTCCAAGTTAAAACTGTTTGGACAGATTTTATTCTCTATCTCTAAAACAGGAGATTCAAAACATGAACTGGCTAAGATTAAATTGTTTGGCCATTCATCAATTGTGGCAAAAAGTTCAACAGGTTGTACGTGATGCTTTATTTATAGAAACATGAAGTAGTAGTGGCATTTGGACTTGCACACTTTCCTGGTCTTTTTTATTTGGGGTTCATTTCTTTTCATTTTTTCTTTTGACCATTTATTTTTTCACCCTTTGATTTTTCTTTTAGGGTATACCCTCTTTACATTTTTTTATTTTTTTATTTTTTCATAATATGGAAACCTTTACAGCAAGGAAAGTATGAACATATTACAGAGCTCAACCAGTCAATCATGAAATATGACACCTATAACTATAGGAGTATAACAGATCGGACACGAACGTACTGCCAAAGCAGACCTGGGAGTGCATGGGCAGGCTTGCGTTGCAATGGTCTCCTATTCAATTGCAAATGGCAAACCAGAAAAAGATCTTACCGATGGGAAGATTACAGGGAATAACAGTAGATATCGAAGGTACGAGTGCGCTTGCAGATTTTGATGTGATAGAGATTGTCAATGATAGCAATCCCTATCCCATGCTACTAGGAATAGATTGGGCCACTGACATGAATGGAGTCATAAATATAAAAAAGCGCAAGATGATTTTTGAGAAAAAGTCACTATGCGTAGTGGTACCTTTAGACCCTGCAGAAGGATCGCGCTACACAAAACCTGTGCGCGATGACAATCTAGACTGTATCTACAAGATAACCACTCAGGAATAGGATTGGGTGAATCCTACAGCGGATGAAGCACAAAAGCTCCTGTAGATTAGACTCGGACGAAGAAATAGAATGATGGCAAAACCAGTTACACGAGGTAACCACACTCCATTGAAACATGATGGTAAGATCACTGTGTTGCATGACAATAGAGGTAAGGGATCTGCCTATGTATGATGAGTTGACAACAGTGGATGAATTCTTTAACAAATTTGAAAGCGAGGTGCCAGAATAGCGACGATTTGATGCTCTGAAATGGGCACTGCGCACTACGCTTGCAAGGTGGTGGGGTACGCATGAGCAACATTTTGAGGACAGGCGCGAATGCAGAAGGGTGATGCTTATATGGTTTGGAAATCCTCAGCTATGGATGGAAGCCGAGTATGATGGATGAAACAGCCTGCACTCCCCCTCTCTAGATGGGTATAGGCATATGGTACGCAACTTGCATGAACACACACCATCCTCACGATAGGAAACAGGAACAACAAGCAGGAGTGGGAAAGACGAGGGTGGAAACCATGAAGTATGCTAAGACCAAGTGCGCCAATGATTATCCACGAGGAATCCTTTGACAAGGTGTGCGAACTATTGAACACGGTCCACCATGTGAGACACACTGATTGGGACCTGTGTGTACCAGCAGTTCTATGGGCTTATAGGACCATGTGCAAAACCCTGACCGTGTGAGCACTTCTGAAGCTGAAGTATGAAGCATGGGCTATAATCCCTATGGAGCATGTGAAGCCTAGTCCACACATAGAAACACCCGTAGATACAATGGTTTGCGAAGCCCGGAAAGAAGGAATCACATAGCCGTAAGAAATAGAACACATTGGACTTGAGGAAGAAATCCGACGGGGAAACCTTAGACTTCACAAACTTGAAAAAGATAGGGTACGACTAAGAGAGAAAAGTGCTTTGATGGACGCGGAGGTCAAGAAGCTGGAAGATGAGATAAAGGAAGAGTTCCTCATCGAGAAAACTAGGAGGATAAGGCAAGATGTATATGATCATATTGATAAGTTTGAGAACTATCATCATGAATTGGTTACTCTGATGCCTTGGCTTGGACCACATATCGGTAAGTATAGTAACCAAGGTAGCGCATTGCAAATGGTGAAGTGCGCGAGGTTGACCACAACAATAGAAGGTGGGGATTCTCCAAGAACCATGATGGAGGACAAGACCGCGCTCCACATGGGTGGTGCGACCACCTGACTAGCCAAGGGAAGGACAGTCTTAGGGCTCCAGGAAATTGGAAGGGAGCGTGGGACTATAAACTATCCGTGCTGGGAGCTGCGCAATGTTGGAGATGTGCGCAGAAGCCAAGAGTCACAAGGTTTGCGACCGCACACTGGGGACTGCGCTATTGCGTGGATTGGCTAGAAAGTAACCGTTGAAGTCACTATTCATGATGGGATGATTGACTTGAGGCCAAATGGAGTGGGCGGCTGGAATTTAAGACGCAATTTATGGGCAAGATTTGGGAAAATCTGTCGCTAAGAAAGAATTAATGGACCAGAATTGGGGGAAACGGTCAAATTCAAATTCAAAAGGTGCTATAAAATACAAAGGGCTGCCCAACAAACAACACTTGGTCATTTGAGAATTAAGCGATTGAGCAGAGCACTGAGCATTGAGAGCCGAGCGATAATTGAGCCCCTAAGTTCGCGAGTGACAAAATACAACCTAGATACGATGACAACAACTAAGGATGGTTTGGGAATAGAAGAGGTAACTACTAGCAAGGCCGCGCAGACCCTAATGGTTGAGGGTGTTCCAGAAGGTGCCGGGGTTGTGGTAGAGATCCCCAAATCACCGCATACGATAACGCCTAAGAAATATAAACAAGCAATGGCCCCATATGTGTGTCCCCGAGGAACCGGCTGTGCAACAAACTATCGATGGCAGAAAAGGGGAAAGTTGTCACAATAGAAACAGATGAGGAAGAAGAAGATTTGCAGGCCCTGATCATTGTAGAGGAAGAAGACGAAGGCATGGAGGAGGATATTCAACCTACACGCTCTTCAACAAAACTGCCTGCATATGTCCCTCTGTGAAAAGGGAGGACCAAAGTGCCAAAAGACCTCGACGAGACCAAGAGTTCACTCTAGACCCCTCTCCTCCTAGACGACATTGTGTTTGAAGGCACGCACTTAGGCCGTGTGCCAATCATGAATTTTGAAGATTAGGACCTTGCTGACCGTAAGAATTTCCCTCACTTAGAGACCAGGAACCTCATGAACCAGAGCACTGAGGGGGTGGTGACAGCGTTAGAGCCACAGAAGTGGTTGCGCGGTGTGGAAAAGGCCGGGTTGTTGCGCTTACTATGGGTACCACATTTCCTCCACGCGCCCATCACCATTTTCGTCGTCAGGTAGTTGCTCTACCTGGTGCATTGAGACTCAGTGCGCTTTCGGCATCAGCACAGTTAGAGGACAGTTGGAGGAACTCTGTACCAAGATCGTCGTGCCCACAGAGTGACTTGAGGGCGAGTCATGATGTTTGTGTTAGGGGCTTGTTGGCCATGGAATCCCCCCAAGACATGTTTTGGGGCTCAAAGCCCATGTTTTTACAAAATGATGTTGTAAAGCCCTGCAAATTGTGGGTGCGGAAGTATGTTAGAGTCATAGGGTTGTCTGCCCTATTTTTTTAATGTAATGTTGGCCTACCCATGGTCCTCGAACCATGGGATTATATACATAGAGCGAGGCTCTAAGTGTAAAAGAAGAACAAGTGTAAGTGATTGAGTCACAAGTGTAAAGTGTGTCTTTGGGTCGTAGAGTAGGAGAAGGCTCTGCAGCTGAGTGCGCAGAGGCCTAATAGTCTGCAGCTGAGTGCGCAGACCCCTGGAGCTGAGTGTGCAGACCCCTGCAGTTGAGTGCACAGGGTGGAGTCGAGTCTGTAACCGAGGAAGAAAGTAATAAAGAGAAGTTTTATCTTAATTCTGTGTATCTGATCTTAGGTTATTATATGTTTGATATAAATTACAATTATATTGTTTATTTACTTCGTGCACCTATATGAATGATTTATATTGCTAAGTATACTTTACGCATGCAAGTAAGCTAAGTTAATCAACTAACAATATAATACTAGTAAAGGCTTGGGTAATAACAATGTTTGACCCCCGAGTAGGTCTGCGCGAAGGCAGCATCTCAGGCTGCGAGGTATGGGTAGAAGTGCGTAGCGACGTGCACGTAGGGTCGAACTGCGGACCACTTGACCTCATCATACATCTCCAGGGTGTGAAAAACTAGTTCTAGCACCCTCCCATACTACTTCGGGTGAGACCTTAGTCCGTGCTCTGCGGACTATTGTCGAAAGGGCCAGTAGTACCGGGATTTTTTTGGCTAAATCACCTTTGAACCTGGGTCAGGCCCCAACAAGCCAACAGTGTGCCCGCCTATGCCAGAACGTCCCTTGGGTAGGCCAGGGGGGCGATTCCAAGAATCGACTCCCTAGCCTACAAGGGAGTTGCTCTGCCCTGGGTAGGAACACCCACAACTAGGAAGCCCATGACCGGGCCCACCATGCCCACTGCTAACATAGTGGCCTCCTACTTTCCAGTGGGCTTTTGGGTAAGCTCGACTCGTCTAAGTTTTTAATTTCTAAAAGAAATCTAAATTTCATTAATAAAAAGTTAAATATTATTTTACTAGAATGTGTTTTTGTTTGGTATTTTACGCGAAGATAATAACCCAACTGACACATAACTACTAGTAAACCTATGGGAGTTTAAGAACTGCACTCAACAAAAGCGAAACTAACCTTTCAAATGTGACAATCTTCTGTTGAATGTGTTGTCAATAAAAATGTAGTTGGTCCACAAAATCGCTCCAAGTATTTTAACAAACCTCGAAAATCCTTGATGTGATGTTCGAAATAATGATAATGAAATTTATGATATAGCGAAAACAACAGAATTGTTTTATCACATGGTGAATGTGGTATTAATTGTTTTTTATAAAAACTTTAACATATAAGTCGTGTTATGGCGATATAGTAATTTATGATAAAGCGAACATTATGTAATTTTTTACCACATGGTGAATGTGGTATTAATTTTTTATTTATAAAAACTTAACATATAAATTGTGTTATGGCGATATAGTAATTTATTTTAAATGTGTGGTAGACGATATAATAAAAATTAAAAAAAATATTCAATTGTATAGTAAATGCTATATAGTTTTAGTTAAAATTAGGTAAAATATTTAGTTTACAATTTTAATTTAAATATTTAGTTTAAAATATTAATTTCATAAGAAAATTTTAGTTAAAATTTTTCAATAAATTGTAGAAGAAAATTTTGGAGGGAAATACATGAAACAAAATTTTTGGAGGGAAAATTTTCGGTGAAAAATTTTAGAGGGAAACTTTGGAGGGAAATTTTCATTATTTAAGCTATATATTATCATTAGGAGAGAGTGCATTTGTATCATTCAACCTCTTATGTTTGAAAGGCATGGATTCTTCTGATAGTGAAGTTTCACTTTGTGAAGCATCAACATCTTCGTCGCGTAACAACTCTATTCATATTGATGAATATAACGGAAATTATTTCACTATGAATAGAGAGTAAAATATTCCACTCAATCCTAATCCTAAGGACTATGAAAGCAACACTAATGAAGGGTAGGATGAATAATTTCAAATAAATAAAGAGTCACGGTTTCCACTTAGTCCTAATCCTATGGACTATGAGAGCAACAGTGATGAAGAACATGATGAAGAATTTCAAATAAATAAAGAGTCACAGTTTCCACTTAGTCCTAATCCTATGGACTATGAGAGTAGCAATGATGAAGAGCATGATGAAGAATTTCAAATAAATAGAGAGTCATGGTTTCCACTTAGTCCTAATCCTATGGACTATGAGAGCAGCAATGATGAAGGCTAGGATGAAGAATTTCCAATAAATTGAGAGTCACAATTTCCACTTAGTCCTAATCCTATGGACTATGAGAGTAACACTGATGAAGGCCAGGATGAATAATTTCCAATAAATAGAGAGTCATTGTTTCCACTTAGTCCTAATACTATGGACTATGAGAGAAGTAGTGATGAAGGCCAAGATGAAGAATTTCCAATAAATCGAGAGTCACAGTTTCCACTTAGTCCTAATCCTATGGACTATGAGAGTAGCAGTGATGAAGGCCAGGATGAAGAATTTCCAATAAATCGAGAGTCACATTTTCCACTTAGTCCTAATCCTAAGGACTATGAGAGAAGTAGTGATGAAGGGTAGGATGATGAATTTCCAGTAAATAGAGAGTCACATTTTCCACCTAGTCATAATCCTAAGGACTATGAGATAAATAGTGACAAAGGGTAGGATGAAGCACTTAGTCCTAATCCTAAGGACTATGAGAGCAATATTGATGAAAGGCAAGATGAAGCACTAAGTCCTAATCCTAAGGACTGTGAGAGTAGTAGTGACAAAGGGCATGATGAAGAATTCCCAGTAAGTAAAAAGTCATATTTTCCACGTAGTCCTAATCCTATGGACGATGAGAGAAGCACTGAAAATGCACATGATGAAGAATATCCAATAAACATAGAGTCAAATTTTCCATTTAGTCCCAAATCTAAGGACTATGAGGATAGCACTGACAAAGGGCAAGATGAAGAATATCCTCCAAGTTATTATTTAAAAAGCACAAATGATCGTAGTGAGGATAATATTCCTCCTAATGATGATGAAAATGCTTATACAGATGATGATTCAATGATGAAGACGTTGCCAGAAAGTATTGTATCGAGGAGTAGGAGAAAACCTTTTTATATGAATCCAAGATGTTATATTTATAGAAGGGGTAGAGAATAATATCTCATGAGAAGAAGTTTTGTCAGTTCTCTCATTTCAAGTGAATGTTGTCAAAAGGATTGTTTGAAACATATGGGTTTCAAGTTTGCACTGGGGAAAAGGAAGAGATATTTGTCAATGAATAAAAACATGCAAAATTAATATTTAGTGGGGTGCATGCAATCTACATTGTCAGGTTATGATTATAATATTGGGTTTTTATTTATCTGTAGAAAGGCTTTCAAAATGTTTCATTCAATGGGTAATTTTCGTATGTGAAGAACCCAAGAAAATTTGGAAAAGGATCCCACATTTTTTCAGAAGTACGTCATAAATGATAGTTGGGGCCATTATCAAATACTGCAATGTCATGGATGAAAGACTTCTTTTCAAAGCATGGAGAGTGTATGCCAAATAGAGAGACAATACATATTCCAGATAATTTCTTAAGATGAGAAATATACAACTTATATAAAGAATATGCAAAAGGTGTTGAAGGAAATGGTCGATTTATTACATATCAATATTTTGTGAAGATATGGAAGAAATAATTCAACAATGTCCATATTCCTAAGAAGACAAGGATGGGGGTTTGCAGTACATGTGCTTCTCTTAAATAAGAAAGGGATAAATGTGAAGGGGTAGAAAGAGGTAAGCATTCATAACATTAATTTTTAAAATTGTATATTCATCTACTATGAATTTATTTATTAATTACTTTCTTTTATGTTGTGTAGATTGCATTGTCAAAGCGCTTCAAGAGCATCGCGAACAACAAAAAAGTGAAAGGAAAAAGTTGTACAAGCATCGAAAGAAGTGTTATGATAATCCAAATAAATATTTGGGTTTGATAATTGATGGTATGGACCAAAAGAGAACACTTCTACCACATTTTGTTTGCACACCCAAAAATTTACAGGAGGAAAATTTTATTCAGTATCACTTGGTTGGTTGTATGGTCCTCAATGGGAAAATTTTGCCAAGGGCATACTTCACAGCTCCAAATATTCATAATGATGCAAAAATGACAATAACCATAATTCATGATGTGCTTTTTCATTGGTCTGGTAATATTCCTAAAGTTTTGTATCTAAAATTGGACAACACTTGTCGTGAAAACAAAAATCATATTGCTTTTGGATATCTAAACATGCTTGTTGAATTGATAATTTTTCAGAAGGTAAAGGTTGGTTTCCTTCTTGTTGGGCACACTCATGACCATATTGATCAGATGTTCATCTTTTTTTCAGTCACATTGAGGAGGAAGGATGTTGGGAGCTTGCCATCATTAATTGAATGTATTAAGAAATCATATATGGTAGAGCATATTTTTTATGTGTTGGAAGAAACTATTGACATGCAAAGGTTTATTTTGGGATCGCATGGTGAGGAGAAATGCACTGAACAACTTAATGACATTAGCTTCCAACATCAATTTTGTATCAAAAAATTGATGGGAAAACACTAATATGGGGCAAGAAGTATTCAACCACTGCAGAATGGGCGTCATCATCAGGTTTGGCATTTTTGAAATTCATTCTAGATCATCCAATATTTGTATCAAATATATTGTTATTAGAATCAGTTTTTGAAGTTCATAATTCACATAGGTGGAATAGAGATATAAATTATTCTGATTTCTTGGAAGAAATTAAAAAATGTATTAGATATACAAATGAGTACTTTGATATTGCTGATTCAGTTTGGTGCGAATCTTTTTTCAATAATCAAAGTGATATCATTTCAAGAACAACAAATGAAGATATACCTTAGAAAACTCCATTTATTTGGCCACAAAATGTGTCAAATGAACATGAGGAAAGAAACATTGTTGAACAACAACAATCTCAAGGTATTATTAATTCTTCACAGGTAGAGGAAAGAGAAATGTATATTGGTTCCAGACGATCTCATGCACAACGTGAAGACATGGAAGAATTAAGGGTTCAGTATAGGATATTAAGGACGATTGCATGATCACAGTGCTAGCAGATGTAGATGCCAATGACTATCCATTCTGGGTTGCTTAGGTTATAAAGGTCATTACAAAAAAGGAAGATGTTGCAAGTGTTGAAGTACATTGGTATGCCACAAATACACACCCATTCAATGGTGTGTACGAGCAAGAGCTGGTAGTTGATTAAAAAATTGGCAAAAAGAGAAAAAAAAAATGGTACAAATATAAATCGTCGTTGCACAAACCTCTTAAAATTGGAGGATGTTCACATACTTGTTTATGACTTCAATTTAACAAAGAGAGGAACTATTCACTTCAAGGCAATAGGGATTCTGAAGAGGTTGTTACCAAAAGAAGCAATGTTGATATGGGAGTCTGTTGAAACCAGTCATAGATCCAGAAGAATTTTGAAACCTGAAATGGTGTGCATGCATGTGGACTCATATGGGGCACTAGTTGATGAAGGAGAAGAATATGGAACATCTTCATCTGCATCCAGTCATTCATCTGAATATGTGAATTCGGATGGTGTGCAAGAAAATATGAGTGGTTTTGAATAATTGTCTAAGACAGTTTATATAACTAATGTTTGCATTGTATCTTGAAATAAAAAATTTAATTTCCATATGATGTTAAATGAAGTTATGAGTCATTTTTATGTTTGTTGGATTATATGTTTTAATTATGATGAGTTTTATTGTTTAAAATATCTACAATGCAACTATAACTTAGAGATATAATTTATGTTTCATTCAATCTACAAGTATTGACATTTTGATTAATTTAGTCATGTAATTTGTTCATAATATCATGGTTTAAAATTCATAATGTCATGGTTGAAAATTTTCCATTTTTTTAATCTTTAATGTTATGGTTGAAAACCATTAGAATTTTAGTGATATTTAGTGTCATGTTATTATATGTTTAACAACATGGATGAAAACTAATGGAATTTTAATGTGTTTCGGATCCAATTATTTTATCTTTATCGTCATTACTAAAAGATGTTGAAATTATACCTGGGAAAGAAACATGTTATTCTACCAAAAACATTAGTGTGTTTTTTTCATTTATTTTGCACAAAAGAAATTGGTTTTGCACAAAAAAAATTGGTTTTACTGCCTTTTTTTAAATATGTTGAAAATTAACCCTAAAAGAAACATTGTTCCAGAATACACATTTTTTGTTTTCAGCACTGTTTTTCATGTTTTTTGGGGGGGTTTTTGGCTAGAGTTCCTGTTTTGAGCTTATAGTTCTCATTTCAAAGTTTACGTTGTTAGAAAGAATGTAGCATATCAATATGGTTGAAGTACTCTCAATCAATGAAAGGAAGCTATTGAAGGAAGCATAGAGGACCAAAAGAAGAAAAGAGGTATGTATGCATATGTTTGATAAATGCAGTCATGTCATCATATAGTTGCAGATAACATGGGTAAATTCTCTACTTCATGAGCATGGTCGAATAAAAGGGACATCTTCCATTGAAAAGAGGGATGAAGGCATGATTCACATACTAAAAAGTTGAAATCAACATAATATGTCCTCATATGGAATTTGAGGTGGTTGACAAAGATGAAGGAATTATGAATGGAAGTTCCTGGGGAGAAATATGTGAAGAAAGAAAGAATAGATCATGAAATATGTAACTATGGTCATGTAGAAAATGAAATCAACGTCTGATGAATAGAAGATTTGGGATGGGTCCCATCAATAAGTATATTTTTTAGGCCCATTGTGCTATCCTCTAGCCCTTAAAACTCTCATTTTCTCACATTAATTTGCTTTTTTAACCATAATATGCTTAGTAGGAATACTAAATGGTGCTTGTCATATTTCATTGCCTAATGTGATTAATATTCAGGAAAAAGAAGCATTTTTGGAGATATTTACTATGCAGGGTCTGATTGGAGACATCTAGAGAGAAAATAGGGGGCTTTTCCATTGAATTAACTCCCCAACTTGGCTTTAGATAAAATATTCCTCACCAACAAATCGAATTCAGTAGCAACTGAGGAACTAAAGTGCATGTGAATATCCAAGGGAACCAGACCCATTAGTCTCGACATTTTGGATGGAATCACTCCTCTTTTCAAGGGAGCTTCCCCTTAGCTACTTTTTGTATAAATAAACCAGCCAAAGGCTCATTAGGATTCAAATTTCTTTTTTGTAGCTAGGAGTATCTACTGAGAGCTTAGTGCTTGACATTGTTATTCTCATCTTTCATATGATGCATGCGACTCTTATTTTCTATTAATTAGAAGATCACTATTGGTTTTCATATGAGTTAGTTTTCGAGGGCTGAAACCCTTGGGTTTGGGCCCAACCCATAGGCTTTAGCCCCTCTCTTGTATTTCTTCCTTGTTCTTTTTCAAGTCATTGAAATTATTTTCTTGTTTCAATAGGTATTATATCATAAAACTTGTAGTTGCAGGTTTTCCTATCACCTCTCTTGTGGGAAGAGTGATTGGAAGATCTACAATAATAACCCAAAAATATGTGTTTATGATTTCTTGGAAATTGTTAAGTATTGGACTATAATCCTTCTGCATGTTTAGTTTCTGTAACTTAGAAGTTATTAGCATTGGTTTGACAATTATATTTGTGTTGGAGGGTAGAGTATATTTTAATAAAAATCAACTCATCTTTTCCATGTTAATTTACTTTGTTGTAATAGTGATAATTTGATGCATGTGTTTGACTACTTTGCAGGGATTTTGTTGACCTTAAGGGTTGGGAACAACTTTCTACATCCACCTAGACCATTCCATCTCCCTCCTAGTCACCTCACATTGCCTCCAAACTCTACCACCGAGATTACTTTGCTAGGGTAAATGGAGGACAACGCGGGCACAAACTTTAGCGCAAGATAGACCTATGAGGGGTACTAAGCTTGGTTAAGGGGCTCCCACACCCTTCATTCACCCTCTTCTACCTTCATCCGCCTTCTTTTGCCTTCAATACACCATTTTTGTCGCAAACAATCTCTCGGACCCCCCTCCTGTAGCAAAATAGGGCCTCCTGTAGCAATATATGGCCTCTTGTAGCACTTCCTGTAGTAGACCTGTAGAATTGCTTTCTTCAACCATATTTGATCCATATTCTAACCCTTGGATAGTGAAGTTGAATAATGGCCCACAAGCCTTGATTTGATGATCAGGGAAGACACTAATACCAATCCAGCCCCATCCTCCCCTCACTGTAAACATAAGACAATAAATAGAATTAGAATTAGTATTTTTTTTTCATAATTGTGTTGAAGATTGAATTTTTCATTTTCAAGCAAGCTGCAAATAGATAAATTATTTATGCAAGTAAGTTGTTAATTTGATTAAGCATGCAAATAGAGTAGTGTTGTTTTACTTCTGCAACTAGACTAGCCTTTTCCTTTCATGCAATTTCAATCAACATTTACATTGAATGAATGGCATTTTCACTTCTATAGTTAGAATCATGTTCATCTCCTTGCAATCATGACATGCTTTCTCTTTGTAGTTAGCTCAAGGAGTGGTCTCTAAGCACCTTGATTTTATCTCGTGATTGAGGGTGACATGAGTAGAACCTAACCTGTTATGCATATAACATTGCCACCTTTAAGTTTGTATGAACCCCAAGTTGATAATTTAAGTTGAGAAACTCTTGGGAGTTGCAACATCCTTGGTGTAATACCGCATCTTATCAAATTGACCGTGACATTTTCATGGAAAAGGTATAAAGACTCTAATAAAGTCTAGAAAGGAAGGATACCATTGACATTGTATATCTTGGAGATGTGTCAATATGAATGTAGGATGTTGATGTTGTAACAAGAAAATGTTATGATGAAGGGTTGTCACAAAAGGTAATTTTGATTTGATGTTCATTTTTTATTTTTGAACAATATCTGGATGGGCTAATATAGGGCTACCAAAAGAGAGTTGTGGATGTCACCTACAACTAGTACTCATGTGGTGGGATGGAAGATCCTGAAGGAAACATGATGTGGAAAAGGTAGTTGTATGAAGAAAAGCCAGATATGGTCTAGTAGATCACTTTCCGATGAAAGGAAGGATGACATGACTGACTTGGTTCATGAAGGAAAGTGATGGATGGGTGATTCCCTACGAAGAAGTCCCAAAATATGAAGGCTAAATAATGTTGAAGATGAACTTCATGACATTGAAAGAAGGAGCCCCACAAGTAGCCGATAGTCCCATGATCTCCACCTAGAGAAAAAAATTGCTTGAAACAAGTCCCTAGTTAAGAGGGAGCTTGGAAAAGTCCCCAGATAAGAGGGAGTTTGGGTAAATTCCTTTTATAGGAATGGGTACATTGCTTCATAGGAATGGATATATCCTCCCTAGTTGAGAGGGAGAGATATACACATCATTCTTATCTTCACTTTAGAAGAAAGAATGGAGGATTAGGTAAGCATATGACATCTGATACTCTTTGAGGATATGGTAGGGAATCCAAGATAAAAGTAGTCGTGGAGGACCGATATTATTTGAGGATTGGGAATCCAAGATAAGAATAGTTCTAGGAGGATATACCATGTGAAAACTCGGGTGGGGTATGTGCCTTAAGGACAATGATGATGGTGTCTATAAGTCATTGGTATTGCCAACATTGTGCTATGATCTTGTGGAGAGATAGAGTTGTTAGTCAATGCATTGCTATGCGTGATACTGGTTGATGTGATGTTGAACAAATGGGTTACCAATCCGACTCTTCTTATGAGAATTCTTCAAACTGAGAATGTCCAAGTACCTTGTATGAATTATGAATACCTCACTAGTTAAGAGGGAGTGTTGAAATATGAAACTAGGTTCAATCTTCATAATGACATATGTAATCATGATTTTATTTATTTAATGAAAATAGAGAAATAAATTTATTATTGTTATTCTTGAGGCATGGGTTTCATGCTCAAGGGAAATTTATTTTTAGGTCAAGTACCCAATGAGTGCTTCAATGTTTATCATAAAGTCAATTTTGTCATTGTCATGTATTGAAGACCCATTTGGGCATGTTACATATTGTAAAGAAAAATTATTTGAGTCAAAACAGAGTAAAAAGACCCTCCAAGACCTCATCATGGCATAAAGATCAAGTCAACCTACATGAAGGGACAAGTCAGCCTAAAGATAGTGATTTGTACCCCTCAAAAGCCTATATATAATAAGGATCTTGACCTGATTTGGAGATACTCTCAAGAAAGTTTGATCTTCTCTAGATAGAAGCTAGAAAAGGATAAATAAGAAAAAGAAGAAGAATAAGATCGCAATTTTAGGTCTCTTTTTCTCTCTCTCTTGCTAGGGTTTCTACAGTTACTAGGCAAGATGAAATTTTGAAACTACATCGAAGCTGTGAAGCTGCATTGAAGTTGTGAAGCTGCTTCTAGGTCGAAGCTATGAAGTTGCTTCTCAATCAAAGCTATGAAGCTACTTCTCAATCGAAGCTGTGAAGCTGCAAGGTCAAAGTTGTGTAGCCACTTCTATGTTATGAAACCAACTCCCAAAAAGATAGAAAAGATAGATCAACACCTTAGAGATAAGCCTCTTCAGGGGGCAACCTCCTTTACATTACACAAATGAAAAATTCTTTGATGATTCAAATGACAAAACCTCCTTTCTATATATAGGAGTCTAAGGGGTCACAATATAACCAAGCTGACCTAACAATAATAATATAAAGGCACAAAAATAACAATATGGAGACAATAGGAACACAACAATAATAATAAGAGATACAACAACAATAGTAATGGAGGAATCACTAGTATTATAGGGACCTGACATGCCCCTCTCCTTCAAAAAAGTGTTGTCCTCAATGCTTGAGTAGTTCGGGATGCTTCTATATAAAATTCTCATCCTCCCATGTGGAATCTTCAATAGATAAGTTCTTCCACATGATGAGATACTCTAAAATTGATCGATTTTGTAGCTGTCGAGTTCTTGTTTTTGTGACTGCTTCTGGTTCCAATATAATTTTTCCTTCCTCACCAAGTTATGGCAATATTGTTTGAACTTGGAGCTTTTCACCTAAAACCTTATTTAAACTTGAAACATGGAAAACTGGGTGCACTCGAGAAGCTGCAGGAAGCTCCAATTTGTATGCCATAGTACCAATCTTTGGCAACACCTTGTACAGACCATAATAATTTGGTGATAATTTATTATCCTTCTTAGCTTGCTTGAGGGACATTTGTTTATATGGTTGTAGCTGTAGGAATACCCAGTCACCTACATCAAAACTTCTTTCGTTGCGATGTTGATCTGCCTATTGTTTCATTCTATGTTGTGCCAATGTGAGGTTATCCTTTAAGAGTTGGAGAACTTGTTGTTGATACTTGATGTGATGTTCCATTGCTTGAACCTTAGAATTTTCTCTTAAATATGATGTGATGGATGGTGGATGATATCCATAAAGTGCCATAAATGGAGTCATTTTTGCTGTAGTATGGAAGGAAGTGTTATACCACCATTCATCTAGAGGCAACCATTTCATCCATTGTGTCTATTTATCAAATACAAAGCAACGAAGATATCCTTCCAAACATTTGTTTACTATCTCAGTTTGCCCATCAGATTGAGGATGATAAGATGAGTTATGAGCTAACTGAGTACCGAGACAAGAAAATAATTCTGTCCAAAAATTTCCAGTGAAAATGGAATCTTTGTCGCTTACAATAATCTTTGGGTTTCCATGTAAATTTTGAATTGTTTCCATAAATGCAGTAGAAACTGTATTGGCTTTAAATGTACGTGATAATGCACAAACGTGTGCAGACTTGGTAAGTTTGTCAACTACCACGATGATGACACTCTTTCCTTCGGACTTGGGTAAACCTGTGATAAAATCCATTGAAACCTCCTCCCAATGTTGGCTTGGAATGGATAAAGGTTGCAATAGACTTAGCATCTTAATTGTTTCAACTTTATTTTGTTGGCAAACCAAACATTCCGCCACAAACTTTTGAATATCCAATTTAAGGCCATCCCAAAAAAATTCGTTCTTAACCCTATGGTAAGTTTTTAAAAATCCTAAGTGCCCTCCTAAGGGAGAAGTGTGCAATTCCATAAGAATCTTTTGTTTGAGTTGGGAATTCTTACATAGGTATAAGCGATCTTTGTACCATAACGAATCATTTTTCTAGTTAAATGTATCAGATGTACTGGAATCTTGTTGTAACTTTCGAATGAGTGCCCACACTTTTTCGTCATCTTCCATTCCTCCCTTGCTTCATTTATCCAATCTGGTTGGATAACAGAAATGGTGCACAACAATGCTTCCACATCCTCATCCTTTCTTGAGAGTGCATCTACCACAACATTTTGCTTCCCCTTTTTGTAGATGATTTCAAAGTCATAACCCAACATCTTTGTGACCCATTTTTGTTGCTCTTCAGAGGATAATCTTTGTTCTAAAAAGTATTTAAGACTATCATGATCCGTTTTTACCTTGAAGTGTCTTCCCATTAGGTAGGGTCACCATTTCTTAAGTGCATGTAGTATTGCTAACATTTCATTCTCATAAATAGCTTTCTGTAAATACTTTCCCTTGATTGGATGACTTTCGAAAGCAATGGGTCTTTCATCTTGCATTAAAACAACACCAATTCCATTTCCTAAAGCATCACATTCCACAATAAAGGTTTTTGTGAAGTCTGGCGTAGCTAAGACCAGTGCTTGGCACATTGCCTCTTGAAGATGTTCGAAGGCCTTTGTTGCTTCTGGAGTCCATGAAAATGCATCTTTCTTCAATAATGTTGTTAGAGGTGCTATTATTCTCCCATAATTCTTAACAAACTTGCGATAATACCCTGTCAACCGGAGAACTCCTCGCAGATGCTTTATGGATGTGGGGATTTTCCATTCCTTAATGACTTCAATTTTGCTAGGGTCTACCTTAACACCTTCATGAGATACAATATGACCAAGATATTCCACCTCTTGTACTCCAAAGAAACATTTGGAGCTTTTTGCATATAATTGTTTCTCCTCCAATAGTTTGAGCACCCTGTCAACATGTTCAACATGATCCTTCCAAGACTTGCTACAGATTAGTATATCATCGAAAAATACTAACACAAATTTTCTAAGGAAGGGTTTGAAAATGGAATTCATCAAACCTTGAAATGTAGAATTCGCATTGGTAAGGCCAAAAGGCATGACCAAAAATTCATAATGACCCTCATGAGTTCTAAATGCTATTTTCGGAATGTCTTTTGTCTTCATTCTAATTTGATGATATTCTGAACAAAGATCCAACTTGGTGAAGTAAATTGATCCATGCAATTCATCCAATAATTCATCAATGATAGGAATGGGAAATTTATATTTAATAGTGAGCTTGTTGAACTCCCTATATTCCAAACACATGCGCCATGATCCATCCTTCTTGTGAACCAATACTACTGGAGTAGAGAAAGAACTTTGATTAGGTTGAATTATACCAGCCTTTAGCACTTCTGCAACCATACATTCAATTTCACTATTTTGGGCATAGGGATATCTGTACAACCTGATGTTTGGTGGAACACTTCCTGGAATCAAATGAATAGCATGATCGTGATCACGAATAGGTGGGAGACCTTTGGGAGTCTCAAATAACTTGGAATGATTGTCCAATACTTTTTGGAGATTTGGAGAAATAGACGATTTCGATGTGGGAACCTCTAGAGAACATAATTGTGCAATTACACCTCGTTGTTCCTTATTTAGAAGCTTTCTCATACCATTAGAGCTGATTATCTCTCTCGATTTCCCTGCAATACCCCTTAATTCAACTTCCTTTCCCTCCACAGAAAATTTCATGAAAAGTTCTTGAAAATTAAAAGCTATTGTACCCAAGGATTGTAGCCATTGGACTCTTAATACAACATCAACACCACCCATTGGAATGGAAAGCATTGGGCTATTCAATACATATTCTCCCATGGATAGCTTGATATTATGGCACTTTCTAGAGCAATTTATGGTTCCTCCACTTGCAACCATCACTTGACACTCTGGTGCTGGATATAGGAAGCAATTCAATTCCTTTGCTATCTTACAATGAATAAAATTATGGGTACTTCCCAAATCAATCAACACTATTACCTTTTTCTTCTTGATATGTCCTTCTATCTTGATAGTTTGAGGAGTGGTAATTCCAGCCAATGCATTACAAGATATGGTCGAATTCATTTCTTCTTTATCTAGGGTTTGTTCCTGGAGTATATCCTCTTCTTTTGACATTTCTTGTTCCTTTTCTTCCTCCTCTTCACAATCTATGTAGAATAATTTCTTCTCAGCACACTTATGACCTTTAGTGTATTTGCTGTCACAATTGTAACAAAGCCCTTTTGCTCTTTTTTCTTCCAATTGTTGTGGTGTCAACCTTGTAGGTTGTGGAAAGCTAGGGGCAACAACACTTCCATCTTTATAGTTGTGAGTGGTAGGTTTTCTGGTTGCCATACTTTTGCTTTCCATTTTTCTTGCTAACCTGAATGCCTTCTCCAATGAATCAGGTTCCCAAAGGCGAACCTCATGTTGGATATAATCCTTTAAAGTCCCTATGAACACATCAATCCTATGCTCCTATGGAATATATTTTACCCTTATGTTTAATTTTTGGAAATCCTCAATGTGCTCCATCATTGAACCCTTTTGTTTGAGATTTATCAATTGGCTAAAAAAGGTGTTGCTTTTTGTATCCTCATAATGTGCTATCATTTCTTTCGTAAAAATTTCCCAAGTGAAAATTTGTTTACGAGAGCAAAGCCATCGATACCATACAAACTGATTTGGTTCAAAATATAAAGTTAGAATATGTACCTTTTGTGTGTTTTGCACATTATGGAGATCGAAAAATTACTCCATCTATAGTATCCATGTTCCGGGATCCTTGCCATCAAACTTCCTCATATCGATTTTTGGAACATGGTGGGTCTTCAATCCAACATTAGAGTCTATGAAATCATGACTAACATTTATTTTGTTCTCATCATGAGTTTCCTTTACTACCCTTTCACCATTAGTGACCATTTCTTGTAGCAACTTATTCAAATTTATCTTCAATTCTTCCATCTTATCGTCCATGCCATTCATCTTAGCATCCATGCCATTCATATTAGCTTCCATCTTAGCGTCCATGCCATTCATCTTAGCTTCCACACCATTCATCTTAACTTGCATGCCATTCATATTAGATTCCACGCCATTCATCTTGGCTTCATTTACCTTTACTGAGAGTGAAATTTGTTGTACTTGGTCTTGTAATTTTGATATATCATGTTGCATTTCTTTCGCTTCTTCACGAGTCATGCTAGAGATTTCAGGTTGCTTACTAGGTGTTTCCATTTTCGTTCTTTGGGGCATTAATTAATGTTAATAATTCTTCACTATTCCCTTTGAATTCATTTAAACTAAATTTTCAAACCAATCTTATGCAAAATTAAAAAAACTACACACCTTTGTTTTTCACTTTGTAATAGCTTGATATTGAATCTGTTATATCTCTGTAACTGCAGATCTCGAACATCTGAAATCTTGTCCTGCGGTAGCCCTTTGAGTCCTCTTTCTAACCCCGGAATTCTGATCAAGATTGGATTCTCCAAGGAAGAGTTATGCCAAATCTCCCACAGTGACCTGATTATAGACTAGTTCAGTAAAGCGAACTTGTATGATGTGCCACGTGTCATTTTTTCGACCTTAGTACCTAAAATGGATACACAGAAAACTACAGGCCATCCTCTTTTTAAAACTTCTTACGAAATTTCAATTGGATGCTCAAAACAAAAGTTATGACGATTTTCCCTAGGCCACTTGTTTGGAATGTAATTCGAGAGTCTGCAAAAACCCTAATTTCCTCAGATCATATCTCCACAAATATAGCGAGACAAGTTGTGAAGTTCGGAACCGACATTTAGAACGATTTCGACTCAAATGGGGTTTTTTTGTAGCTCCTGAAACATCACAAAAAAATGTTATAGTGAAAATTCCACAATGACCTGTTTGGAGTAGCGAAACCCTAGAATCAAAAGTTCTGATACCAAATGTTATGAAACCAGCTCACAAAAAGATAGAAAAGATAGATCAACGCCTTAGAAATAAGCCTCTTCGAGGGGGCAACCTCTTTTACATTACACAAATGAACAATTCTTAGATGATTCAAACTACAAAACCTCCCTTTCTATATATAGGAGTCTAAGAGGTCACAATATAACCAAGCCAACCTAAAAATAATAATATAAAGGCACAAAAATAACAATAGAGGGATTCTATGGGGCACAATAATAACAATATGGGGACAATAAGGGCACAACAATAATAATAAGGGATACAACGACAATAGTAATGGGGGAATCACTAGTATTATAGGGACCTAACATTCTAGGTCAAAGTTGTGAAGGTGCATCAAGGTCGAAGCTGTGAATCTATCATGTCAAAATTGCTGAAGAAGTTGCTGGAAAGTCAAAGTTTGTTGCAAGAAGCTATGAAAATCAAGAAGGAAGGTTGACTTGGTCTTGTAGGAGTCTTGGTCAAGGGTCATAGGACTTGGAATTCATCAATTGAAGATTTTATAAGAAGAGAAGAATTCTTATGGATTTTCCTCTCAAGTGGAGAGGTTTTGGCCCTCGTTGATAGCCTATATGTTGTGTCCTCTTGTCTCATTGTTCTTTATTGTTTGGTAGTTGTTTGATGATAATAACACAATAATAATCAAGTCGAAGAAGAAGCTAATGAAGATAAGTAAAAATATATCACAAGAAGTTATCAAATTAAGAGAAATCACCTACACTTGCTTCCCCCTTGATTTCTCAACAACCATCGCTATAGGCTGCATTGTGCCTCTCTTCCATAGCAAGTCTATCTCACCCTGCTAATACAATTCCTTAGCCAGGTTTTCCTTTGAACTTGGTATATTGTATCCCTTCCAATCCTTATTTTTCTTGGACGGTCTCTCTAAGCTTTACTTGCTCCTCACTATTCTCTATTCAAGCTTCACTAGGTTTAGGGATTCTTTTTGCCATTAATGTCTTCCTCTCTACTTGCACCTTTTTGTCTTCTAATTCTTTCATGGAGTTAGCATATTCATTGTTTTGCTTCAGTCATGGAGTCTTCTTCCTCATATTTGTTACTTAGACTTGCAATCTTCATGGATATGTTTCTTGCTGAAGTTTATCAAGTTCCAACAAGACAACAATGACCTTGGCTTGGCAAACCTAGTTGACACACTATTGTCATGACTTTACCTTTGACTATTTTCATTAATAAATGCTTGAATTCAACAACAAACTTGAATGATTTGACATAATTTGTGGAGTGTCGAGTACCATCGAACCAACATCGAACATGGACACTTAATGTTTCACCATAAACATTTCTTAACCTCTTAACGTGTCTTCAACTCAAACTCTTTGGAATTTTGACTCGAAATCAGACCTATTTTGATTTTTCAATTTTTTTGTCTTTGACTCACTAGATCAATACTTATTCCCTACCATAACTTGGACTTCATAAAAATGACTTAACTTACGCAAGGAATTTTCTTTTAACATTTAATATAAAAAACTTGCACCAATTTACAACACTTTTAAAATAACCTTTTGCATTAACCCTTTTACAATGTAGCCATCTCTGTTATACCTTACTCAAAATACTCTTTCACTTTAGGGATGACTAAATTGTTGCACTGAACCACCTCACTAGTCACACTTCTAATACTAAGATTATTACAATACAATTTTTTCAACCGTGATACTTCATAGTTTGTCTTTCTCACTTGTTTCTGGGTATAGTCACCATATTTTATAAATGAATTAATTTGATACTTTATGAAAGCTAAGAAAAAATGACATACACTTGCTTTATTTTTATAGTGTGCTCCCACTGACATATTTCATGTTACTTCTCTTAAAGAGAATGATGTATGGGGGCACTTTTGTAACTTAATATTCACCTTTTAATCAATAATGTTGCGTGTTTTGGCTTGTGCCTGGCTCGTGCCATAAATGCCGCCCCCTCGATCTCTTTAACTCTGACCGATAATTTCTGCATTGTTGTCCTATATTAATTTATAGTCAGCACCTCTTTGTTTTAAGTAGTTTGGTAACATTTTCCCATGAGATGACTTGAAAATCACACCAGGTGACTCTCTTCTATAAGCATATTGTTCGATTAGGCCCAGCGTGAACACTGTTTGTTTGAAATGTCAATTCAAATCATACAGCTTCATTTTTCATGTCCTCCTTAGCATAATCACGCATAGTCCAAAGCATGGATTTTCTTCTTTACTTGATGAATGTATTCTACATTGAATGCTTGTTTAATGGAGTGGGGTGGCCCTCAAATAGATAGTACACAACCTACAGATCGATTTCAGGTTCTCACAATACGCTTCTCCGGACCATGCAGCAACATATCAAAGAAATCGATCTGCAATTCCTTTTGCTTGCCCACAATAAGTTTCACAAATGCAACAATTGGGAAAGACAAGTTCATGATCCTCCATGACTTGAAGTTGATTGCAAACAACTAAGAGCATTCTGCCATACACAAACATCTGCAGATCTGCAATTCTATTTTCTTGCCCACAATAAGTTTCACAAATGCAACAATTGGGAAAGACAAGTTCATGATCCTCCATGACTTGAAGTTGATTGCAAACAACTAAGAGCATTCTGCCATACACAAACATCTGCAGATCTGCAATTCTATTTTCTTGCCCACGATAAGTTTCACAAATGCAACAATTGGTTAAGACAAGTTCATGATCCTCCATGACTTGAAGTTGATTGCAAAAACGTAAGAGCACTCTGCCATACACAAATATCTGCAGATCTGATCTTCTTCGGTGCCCAACTATGCATATTTGTTGTAGTGTTGTAGTACATTTGATTTTCTTCTTTACTCTCCAGGCATATATACTTTCTGCTTATCTCTATCAACTCAAAAAATTGTTTATAGATGTAGCCATTTTCTTGTTCATAATTCATATACATCAAAGCTTGAAAAAAAAACTTCACTATGTGAGTATTGACATCGCTTTCCAATAGCCACTACGTAGCTATTTTGAGTAGAATTTATATCTTCTATCAATGTCACACCTCAACTATGATTTATATATCTAACCATGATTGAATACTATATCATTATTTTGAGTGGAATTCATATCTTCTATCAATGTTACACCTCAATTTTGATTTATATCTCTAATCATGATTGAATTATATATTACTATTGATATCTATCTTAGCCATGAATCTAGCAAGAGTTAAGAGGAAACAAATCTCTTTGAGTTGTAACCCTTTTTTATAATGCAAAATTCAAAAAACTTGCACCTCAAAAAATTACATCCCTCTAGAGACTTGATAGATGATGGTTAAGATGAAGCACTCTCTCTTTCTCTTAAATTGCATTTTTGAATGCATAAATAGATTCAACCCTTTGAAAATCTCATGGAATGAAATAACTTAAACATGCAATTCCAACCACCATTTGCTCCATTCAAAATTAACCTTTAATAAAGGGTCAAAATATAAAATAACGATACTTGAAATGATATGACAATAAAAATTTAATTTTTAAACTATATATAGTATGTAAATTTTTGACATTGAAATAATTTAGTTAACCCATGTCAGGGAAAGTTGATTCCGGTGTCAAGGTTGACTAAGTTAAACAGTGATGGTTTTGGGGCACATGGTATTGTGTACCCATGATTTTTTTCCTATGGTATTGCAT
The DNA here is from genome assembly GCA_031772625.1 of Pinus tabuliformis. Taxonomy (NCBI): domain Eukaryota; kingdom Viridiplantae; phylum Streptophyta; class Pinopsida; order Pinales; family Pinaceae; genus Pinus; species Pinus tabuliformis. The sequence continues at coordinate 1,678,156,185 of CM062819.1, forward strand.
GTAATGGAACCTATAAAAAAACTGGACTTCATCGTAATGTAGGCCAGGGAAGTGACGTGAAGGCTCACTTGGTTGGGTTGGCTAGGATTTTGGCCAATCTCTTTATTAAGGTGGGTTTTCCTAGAATTGAGGTTATAATCTTAAAAATTAGGTGGGTTTTCCTAGAATTGAGGTTATAATCTTAAAAATTGGTATAAAAGCGAAAGGTTGTGTTTTGGCTTCAGACAGACGCTTTTTGTTGCGAAGGGTTGTTTGGCTTGGTGTATGGAGAGATCGACGCAGATTATATAGCATATCTGGCGGTGAGCTATTGAGATTGTTGTGCAAAATGATGTTGAAAATGGTGGTTGTTATCAATAGCAGAAAAGTCAAGCACAAAGCAATAAAGTTCAGGTCATGCGTTCCAGGAGTATGATCAAAGGTTTGTGTGAGGCTACATACAAGCACGAATAAAGCTAAGGTGAAAGGTGGTTGTCCAAGAGGGATGCACCGAATCCTTAGTCGTGATAGCCACGAGTACCAAGGGAGCTCTAAGGTAAGGGAAAGAGCTAACCACCCATATAGTGGGTATTTAATGTCTTTAGAGCAGCACGCGACTTAACGCGATAACATGGGAGCGGGCAAATTCGGTATTAAATAATATTTGCCCCCTCCCGTGTTATCGGGCTAAGTGGCGTGCTGCTCTGAGGACATTAAATACCCAATATATGACTGGTTAGCTCCAGCCCTAATGTAAAGTAGGAGGCACTGATGCATATCTAGGATCAAGAAGAATTTTATTGGATCATGTACATGGATGAAGTTAACGCCCTGAAGCGAATGTACTTCTAGCAGGTGGATGCGTTGGAGAGAGGCGATGATGCCGTGATGTATAATGGTGCCAACAAGTGGTTGTCGAGGAGGGTTGCATTGAAACGAGAGTGAGGTTTGAAGCTGCCTACAAGCGTTAATCTATTTAGGAAAACCTAGATCTGAGCAGGGGGCATTATTCTTGGAGCATTTGAAACGGAGAACCGGCTAGGACGCGATCTGGGTGTTAAAAGATCTAGACTGGGTGTTTGAAAATGCAGACAATGCAAATCGATGATAAGGAGGAGTTGGGAAGCAAGGTGAATTGGTATGGAGCTGCCTGTTTAGAGATGTTGCCCTCATCGCACGAGTTGGGGAAGGACATTGCTTACCACATAGAATGGAAGCGCATCCAACTAAACACCCAGAGTCAATAGCGCGGACAGGAGGGAAAGGAAACACTCGGTTCTGTCAGGGCCATGTCGAAGAGGAAGATCGTGGTCGGTGGTGGAGAAAGGCAGCTCCACAAGGCAGATATTCATAATGACGCCAGAGAAATCAATGTCAGGTCTTGGATCGAGAGGCGGGGAAAATTACATGGTGGAAAGGGACATATTCGAGAGGGTGTTAGACCTAGCGAGGTAGCACAACACGTCTGTAATGCGGCTGGAACCCCTGTGGTAGATTTCTCGAGAGCTTCGAAGTTTTTCCAAGGTCGTGATTTGGCCGTGATAGTGAAGGGACACCGTCAGCGTTGTGACTATGCTACAAAGATTTGAATATTGGGTTATCCTTAATGTAGCAAGGTTGAATGGAGTTGATGCATTGAGCCTACAGGAGAACGCGCATTAGAGATGTTTCTGAGACATCTCCTAATAGCGCCTGAAAATGGCGCTTAGAGATCCCTCTGGCAACAAGTTAACAGAAGAAGCTAAGTGCGGTTTTCAAGGTTGAGAGAAATTGTTGGATAAAAAATCAACGAGCAGGGCAGGGGGGTAAAGACAACCTTTTCGTATGGACTAGATCAGGTCTTCTGCATGATTAGATTTTGGGGAAGATCTGGTGATGATGGTGTCGGTGCTTTTCCAGGAGACGTGGAAGTGCATCCTAGTGACCAAGAGTCTCATGGTTGTTGTAAGGAGCGAGCGAGCTTCTGCTTGGAATATCAAGAATGTGGTATTGGTGCCATATCGTGGATTGTTGATCGTGCCAAGAATGGCTCGTAGGAATGTTCAACGTAATCGATGAGAAATATGGAAAATGGATCATGAGATCCATGAGAGATGAGAGGATAGTCATACAAAAACAATAGGGGTAAAAATAAAATAAAAAATTATTATAATGGATTTAAAATTTGGATGTAAATTTGTATATATTTATAAGATTTTTTAAGGTAGGTGTATCATTTGGTAAATAATTGATAAACTCTGGGTTAGAATTAAGTGATAGGGGAATGTCAGGTTAACAAATACTCAGTTAAAAAAATTGAGGGGGTAAGGGCTGGAGTGAGGGGTTGTTTCATTTAGCAGTTTTTGGTAGATTTAGTCAAGGAACCCTAAGTAAAGTTTAAGGGGAATTGTTAGATAAAATTGACTCGAGTTTAGAGTTAAGGTTGACTAGGTTAAACAATGATTGTTTTGGGGCACATGGTATTGTGTATTTATGGTTTTTTGCCTATGGTATTGCATATAATAGAGCCTATAGAAAACTAGAAAAACTTCATTGTAATGCAGGCCAAGAAAGTGTGCAGTGAAGACTCATTTGACAGGGTTGGCCAAGATTTTGGCCAACACCAATAAAATTTAATTAAAGTAGTCTGGTAACATTTTCCCATGAGATGACTTGAAAATTACACTGGGTGACTTTCTTCCATAAGCATATTGTTCGATTAGGCCCAGCGTAAACAACCATTTTCCCATGAGATGACTTGAAAATTACACTGGGTGACTTTCTTCCATAAGCATATTGTTCGATTAGGCCCAGCGTGAACACTCTTTGTTTGAAATGTCAATTCAAATCATACAGCTTCCTTTTTCATGTCCTCCTTAGCATAATGGATTTTCTTCCTTACTTGATGAATGTATTCTACATTGAATGCTTGTTTAATAGATAGTGCACAACCTACAAACCAATTCCAGGTTCTCGCAATACGCTTCTCCGAACCATGCGGCGACATATCAAAGAGATCGATCTGCAATTCTATTTGCTTGCCCACACAAAATTTCACAAATGCAACAATTGGGAAAGACTTGAAGTTGATTGCAAACAACTAAGAGCACTCTGCCATACACAAACATCTGCAGATCTGATCTTCTTCAGTGCCCAACTATTCATATTTGTTGTAGTGTTGTCTGTAGATTTGATTTTCTTCTTTACTCTCGATGCATATATACTTTCTTCTCATCTCTATCAACTCAAAAAATTGTTTATGGATGGTGCCCAACTATGCATATTTGTTGTAGTGTTGTATGTAGATTTGATTTTCTTCTTTACTCTCCATGCATTTATACTTTCTACTCATCTCTATCAACTCAAAAAATTGTTTATCGATGCAACCATTTTCTTGTTCATAATTCATATGCATCAAGCCTTTAAAAAACTCCACAATGTGAGTATTGACATCGCTTTTCAATAGCCACTACGTCACCTATTTTGAGTAGAATTTATACTTTCTATCAATGTTACACCTCAATTCTGATTTATATCTCTAATCATGATTGAATTCTATCAATTTTACGCCTCAACTCTTATTTATATTTCTAATTACGATTGAATTTTATATTATTATTGATATCCATCTTAACTATTAATATAAAAGTTAAGAGGAAACAAATCTCTAGTCCTACAACTTTTTTCTATAAATCAAAATTTTAAAAAAATTGCATCTTTAGGGACTTGATAGATGATGGTTAAGATGAAGGATGATCTCTCTCTTAAATTGCAATTTTGAATGCATAAATATATTCAACCCCTTGAAAATCACTTGAATACATGGAATGAAATAACTTAAACATGCAATTCCAACACATATTTGCTCCATTCAAAATTAATCCTTAATAAATGGTCAAAACATAAAATAATGATATTTGAAATGCTATCACAATAAGAATTTAATTTTCCAATTATTTTATATATAGGCATATTATTATTATTTTAAACTATATATAGCATGTAAATTGTTGACATTGAAATAATTTAGTTAATACTTGTTAGGTAAAATTCACTTAGGTTTAGAGTCAAAGTTGACCAAGTTAAACAATGAAGGTTTTGAGGCACATGGTCTTGTGTACCCATGGTTTTTCTACCATGGTATTGCATGTAATGGAACCTATAAAAAATTGAAAATACTTTATCGTAATGCATCGTAATGCAGGTTAGGGAGGTGAGGGGTGAAGGGCTCACTTAGTCAGGTTGGTCAGAATTTTGGGCCAGGCTAATGAAATTTCATTAGGGTAGGTTTTCCCCTAGAGTTGGGTTTTCCAAGTTAAATATCATGTGTATATTTTATTGCTTATATGTTTTGTTGCTGGTTTTTATTCCTCTAGATAAATCTCTATAAATATAACTTTGCTTTCTAGTTAAAATCTTAACAATTGGTATTTTGGCTTCAGAAAACGCTTTTTGTTGCCAAGGGTTATTTGGCCTGGTGTATGGAGAGATCGATGCAGATTATATAGCGTATCCGGCAGTGAGCTATTGACATTGTTGTGCAAAATGATGTTGAAAATGGTGGTTGTCATCAACCGCTAAAAAGCCGACCGCAAAGCAATAAAGTTTAGGTCGTGTGTTCCAAGAGTATGATCAAAGGTTTGTGTTGGGCTACATACAAGCACTAATAAAGCTAAGGTGAAAGGAAGCTGTCTAAGAGGGATGCACCAAATCCATAGTCATTATAGCCACGAGTACCAAGTGATCTCTAAAGCAAGGTAAGAGGCACTGATGCAGATCTAGCATAAAAAAGAATTGTATTGGATCCTGTACATGGCTGAAGTTAACGCCCTAAAGCAGATGTACTTGTAGCAGGTGGATGCGTTGAAGAGAGGCGATGATGCCTTGATGTATAATGTTGCCAACAAGCAGTGGTCGAGGAGGGTTACATTGAAACGAGAGTGAGGTTTGAAGCTACCTACAAGGGTTAATCTACTTAGAAAAACCTGGATCTGAGCAGGGGGCATTGTGCTTAGAGCATTTGAAACTGAGAATCGACTAGGACGCGATTTGGGTGTCAAAAGATTTAAACTAGGTGTGTGAAAATGAAGATAATGCAAATCAAGGGTAAGAAAGAGTTGGGAAGCAAGGTGAATTAGTATGGAGTTTCCTATTTAAAGATGTTTCCCTCATCACACCGGTTGCAGATGAAAATTGCTTACCACACTGAATGGAAGTGCATCTACCTAAACACCCAGAGTCGATAGCGCGGACAGGAGGGAAAGGAAACACTCGGTTCTCTGAGGGCCATGTTGAAGAGGAAGATTATGGTCGGTGGTGGAGAAAGGCCGCTCCACGAGGCAGATATTCATACTAATGCCAGATAAATCAATGCCAAGTCTAAGATCGAGAGGCGTGGAAAATTACATTATAGCAATGGACATATAAGAGAGGGTGTTGGACCTAGAAAAGTAGCATAACACGTCTGTAGTGGGGCTAGAATCCCTGTGGTAGAGATCGTGAGAGCCTCAAAGGTTTTTCAAGGTCGTGATTTGGCCGTGATAGTGAAGCGACACCGTCAGCGCTGTGACTATGCTACAAAGATTTGAATAATGGGCTATCCTTAATGTAGAAAGGTTGAATGGAGTTGATCCATTGAGCCTACAGGAGAGCGTTCATTAGAGATATTTCTGAGACATCTCCTAATAGCGCCTAAAAATGGCGCTTAGAGGTCCCTCTACCAACAAGTTGAAAAAAAAAAGCTAAGTGCGATTTTCAAGCTTGAGAGAAATAGTTGGATTAGAAATGAACCAGCAGAGCAAGGAGGTAAATACAACCTTTCCGTATGCAGTAGATCGGGTGTTCTACATGATTATCTTTTTGGGCAGATCTGGTGATGATGATGTGGGTGCTTTTCCAGGAGACGTGGAAGTGCATCCTAGTGACCAAGAGTCTCATGGTCGTTGTAAGGAGCGAGCTTCTGCTTCGACACATCAAGAATGTGGTATTGGGTGCCAGATCGTAGATTGTGGATCATGCGAGGGATGGCTCACGGGAAGGTTCAACGGAAGCAATGAACAACATAGAAAATGGGTCATGAGAGATGAGAGAATGGCCCTACAAAGACAAGGACAAACACAAGGGTAAAGAAAAAATAATATATTATTATTATTATAATGGAGTTAAATTTTATATGTAAATGGGCACATAGATGTAAGACCAAGGCATGTGTATTATTGGGTAAATCACTAGTAAAGTCTGGTTAGACCTAAGTGATAAGGGGATGTTGGGTTAACAAATACTGTGGGTTAAAAAATTGAGAGGGGTGCCAACTAGAGTGAGGAGGGTTGTCTCACTTCGCAGTTTTGGCTGGATTTAGTCAAAGAACCCTAAGTCAAGTTTAAGGGTAGAATTGTTAGGTAAAATTGACATGGTTTTGGGGCATATGGTATTGTGTATCTATGGTTTTCTTCTCATGATATTGCATATAAAGGAGCCCATAAAAGGATGGAAATACTTCATTGTAATGAAGGGGGGGAAGGTGAGTCTTGAAGTCTCACTTGGTCAAGTTGGTCAAGAGTTTGGCCAAGGCTAATGAAATTTAATTAGGGTATAATTTTGCTCTCTAGTTAAAACCTTAACAACATGAACATTGAAATATTTTATTTATGGATTACATTGTTCATATTAAAGAATTGTTCTCTATCAATATATTTTTAAATGCATCTCAATATTACTTAATTTTATATATTGAATTTTTTTATTTATGAATTGAATTTTTTAATTACTATTAATATGTTTTAAATGTGAAATAGAAATTTAATATTAAAAATTGAATTAATTACACATCTTTAGAACGAATTGATTTTTTTTTACTTTCAATACTTTTCTTTGCACATTGAAGCTTTTTACTTTTAATATGTTTTAAATGTCAAATAGAAATTTTATATTAAGAGTTCACTTCTTTTTTTCTTTTTCTTTTTTCACTGTGGTGGAAAAACCTATCAAACTCAGTTAGTCAAACCAACAGCGAGGACAACCATCTCTTAGCTGACTCATCACTGTTATCAAGGAAAACCATGCTGCCTTTTAATAACCCCTCAGACCCCTCAGGTGGTCCCTAGGGGAGCAGGCTTTCACTCCTGCCAGATGCCTCTGGGTCATGGGTCCTTAACCTATTTCCTTACGTCGGAGAAAGACACGCTCTTAGCCAAGCACAAGCAGTTTTACGACATACTCTAGGAATTACACATGTCCAGAAGGAATTGAATCTTTTTACCTTCAATTATTTCTTTTATTTGCACATTGAAATATTTTATTGTGTTTCATATATATACATATATGTTTATGCTTTTCCAAAATTGATATTAAAGTAAATTAGTTAAGATGGATAATAAAATGGTTTATTTAATTTCCAATTGAAATATGAAAATATAAATAATATCAATTTTATTTGTTTTTTTTTAATTACTTTAAAAGAATTGTAAAAGTTGATATAAAATCATCTTATTTCATATGGACATGGATATATTTTATTTATAAATGAGAGTGAAATATTTTTACCATATCTAGTTTGTATTGGGTTATAATATCAACAACAAATAAAGTAAGCATAATTAGAGTGAGACTAAGTTTTATAATACTTTTAAGCAAAACTAACCAATATATTTTGATTATTTTATTTTTATTTTAAAAGGGACACATCTCAAATTCACATTGAGAACTGACAAAATTACACATCACCCAAGTATATTGGGCTATAGAATGAGCCTCTGGCTCATCATTAATTTGAGTAGAATTTATATCTTCTATCAATGTCACACCTCAACTTTGTTTTATATATCTAACCATAATTGAATTGTATATAATTTTGGAACAAGTTAATCTCATGGACTCACAACAACAACAACAAAAACAAGCAATTCTCTTCTCATTTTTTCTCACAAAAACATCACCCCAACCATGGGATCTGATACCAAAATGATGCAGATCCAAAATAAAAAATAATTATAAACTTTTATTTATCATTTCTACTTGTTCATTCCTTCTACCAGAAAATTATTTATAGAAACATTGAGGAATTATTTGAACCATGAAAATTTGGTTCATATCCTCCATTCCTTGAAAATATCAAATTCAATCCCTTAAATATCTCTACTATCCAAAATACTACTCAACTCCTACAACTATATGTCAAATTAATAGATTGGTTACATTACATGTCATTTGAAAGATGTTGGCATTATGATACAAGTGTTGTCCTTGATGGCAACTCACTCAGAGGTTGATACAGGTGATGGTAACTCAATCAAAGGACAGATCTTAGTACAGCAGGTCAAGAGAGAGATATACGCAGGTTCATTGTGACAAAGCCGCATATACATGTGGGTTAGATGTTCGAAGACGCGTATGCGTATACACGCACTTTCACGCAAGGAAAAGCGTGTACATAAGGGAGAACTTATGTTTTGGTCCGTGGTATTTAGTCCTTGGTATTTGAACCTATGGTTGTGGACCATGGTATCTCGTCTAAAGTGTTGATCCCAAGTATTGGGTCCATGGTATTGTTTCTACATGGTTTTGGACCATGGTATTGAGAGAAGCCTAAACCTATATAAGGAGAAGATCATTAGGCAAAGATGGAGGAGCAAGGAATGTATGTCTGATGAAGTGTGAAGATCTAGCATGCTGGTTATGGGTTTGTGATGCTTGGCTCAAGTTGGAAATGACAGCGAAGGTATAAGTAATTATCTTTAGATCTGTATGCGGGTTGTCTTTGGTGAAAGCGCGTATACACGCGATTCTGATATAGTCAAGTAGCGTATGCATTATGAGATTTGGAGTTTCAGGTTGCTGTTGGTTCTAGTGGTTGTTACAGAGTTCTAGGCTCTGGACTGTGTTCTGGTAACTATGTTTTGATGACAGGATTTCAGTGATTCAGTATTGAGTGATTTAGAGATTTATGATACATGTATAAGTTGATGATTGTATTGCAGCAGTGATTGTTTTGTACTTATGGATCCAGTCTGAAAATTGATGAAACGTGGTCCCTGGAAGAAAAGAGGGTTGTAGCCCTCTGTAGGTTGCAGCCTGCGTGCTGGTAAAGGACTGCACCAGTACATTGTAAAAGAAGTTTCTTATTAAAGGAAGATAGAAACAAATTGCAGCAGGTGGTTTTCACCCACATTAGGTTTCCACCTTATATCATGGTGTTCATGTGTGCTCTTTATGTGTGATGATCTATTCTATTTACTGTTCATATGGTTAATAATGTTCTGATGCATTCCTAACTAAATCATAAAGTTTACTGGATGTATGCTAGTTGCTTTTAACACAGTCGCGTATATACACAGATATTCTTAACTGAAGTAGCGTATATGAATCTGAGTATGAAAATGAAAAAGTATCTGATTTGCTAACACTGATTCACCCCCCCCCTCTCAGTATTATTTCCAACAATTGGTATCAGAGCAGGTCCTTTAGAAGAAGCTTGATCGCTTGAAGGAAAGATCCATCAGAATGGCTAATCTAGAAAGAGAGGCATCCATGAGGCCACCAGTCTTTGACGGGAACAACTTTACCCACTGGAAGATAAGAACCACGACATATATACAATCTCTTGGAGCAGAAGTTTGGGGAATCGTGGGAGGATACACATACCCATCAGCAATTCCTATAGATACAGCAGAGAGAAAGCAATATGAACTCAATGCCAAAGATGTTTCTGTCTTATTGGGAAGTTTGACACAATCAGAATTTATGAAGGTCATGCATTTCAAATTAGCGAAGGAAATATGGGACAAAATCATTCTAAGCTACGAAGGAGATGAACAAGTAAAAAGAGCAAAGCTTCAAACTCTCAGAATCTGGTATGAAAATCTTAAGATGCATAGTAATGAAAGCATAGCTAATTACTTCCTGTGTATAGATGAGATTGTAAATTGTATGAGGAATCTGGGTGAAGAATTTAAGGAAGTTGTCTTAGTTGAAAAGGTTTTGAGATCCTTGTCTGCTAAATTTGATTCCAAAGTGTCTTCCATAGAAGAAAAGGAGGATCTGTAGAAAATCACCATGTCGCAGCTTCACGAATCTTAACTGCTTTTGAGATGAGAAAAGAGGGACCATTAGAAGCCGCATTCGAAGCATCAGGATACATGTCAGAAGAAGAAGATGAGGTAAATTTTGTCAAGAATCTTGAACGGGGAACTAGACGGTTCAAAGGTAAGCTACCTTTCAAATGCTTTTCATGTGGTAGAGTTGGTCACTACGCTGCTAGATGCCCTCATAACAAAGGAAAGATGTTTGGATAAGGAAATAGAAGCTATTATACCCATGTTAAAAGTAATCACTCATTCAATGGTAGTGAAGACATTGGAAGTCTCATGGAATATGAAAATAAGGATGCAGAAACTGAAAAAGTTACCAGATTAAATGAACAATTGGAGTCAGTAACCAGAGTAAGGGAGCAATTGCAGGATATAGTAAAAGATCAGAGCATAACAATTCAGAGACTTGAATCGAAGATCCTCTCTCTAAAAGAAGATCTTGAAAAATCAAAGAAGCATAATAGAGAAGCTCTTGAAGAACAAGAACAAGAAGTGATCGAATTAAGGCAACAAGTGGAAGAAGGAAGAAAAGCTAAAGAAAACATAAGGAAGCAATATCTAGAAAAGGAAGAACAACATCAGGTTGAGGTAAATATCTTAAAAATTAAATTAGAAGAAAAGGATAAATTGTTACGATTTCAAGATAGTACTAAGATCTTGGATGACATTCTTGGTAGTCAAAGATCCCCTACTATCAAAACTGGTCTTGGCTTTTATGAATCTGTTGAAGGTGAATCTAGCTCACAAGGTGAGGCAAGGAACTCTAATGAGATGCTCAACAAGGAACAACTAAGGAAAGAAATTCCTCAAAGAAAATCCTTTGCTCCTAACTATGGAAGTGATAGACGATTATTTCCTCCATTGAATAATATTGAATGTTATGTATGTCATAATCTTGGACATGTTGCAGCGAGATGTAGAAGTAGAATGTTTCAAGACCATCACACAAGATCATCACATTTCAGAGGATATTGTTTTGCCTGCAATGTGTTTGGACACAAAGCAATTGATTGCAATAGAAGGAACATGAAATATGTAATATGTTATACATGCAACAAGCTTGGACATAGAGCAAGGAAATGTAGGAGCAAATTTCAAAATTCAAAGCAAGAGGACCATACATCATCACAGTTCCAGGAATTGAAGAAGACAGAATTAGAGACAGAAAGGTGTGACATAACTCAGTTAGCTGACATAACAGACACAGGGGAAACTGAAAGTGAATACCTTCAGTATTCCAGCTTGCATACACTGATATAATGAAGATAAGTCGCGTATATACGTGAGTTAGAGGCTT